>LR990115.1:11398252-12648252 GCA_905147225.2 Euproctis similis
ACAAAATAGCATAATGAACAAGTATTAAATAAATTTATTTGTTTTGTTAGATACCTATAACAATTGCTGTTATTTAAAAAATGATAAAGCGCGTAAGATTTGAGTTTGAGTTTTTATCTTAGTTAATATATTACATACATGTTGAATAACTTTGTAAAATGAGTGATGTAATTAAAACTGAACAAGTCAAATCTAAGGTGCTAAATGTCCGCGTATAAATCTTAAATAACGTTAGATTTAACTTGACCAGTTTTAATTACATCAGTCATTTTACAAAGTAATCCAACACGTATGTACGCGCTTAAAGATTTGACATTTTTTACTCTTTGTAAAGAAAGCTATTAATTAATCAAAATGACTTTATTTTCATAGGTCTTCACAGATACTTAAAAAAGTCCATAAGAACAAAGATTAAATTATTTTTTTAAATAACATATTTAAACACGAGCGCTAGAAGAAAGTGCCTCCGTGGCACAAGAAAACACGGACGCAATCGTCTCAAACGGCCAGATTCTGAGTGTAGGAGCTATTATGAGAAGAACTGGCTAAGAAACTCATGTGCAAAATACTCTTTACAAACCGTATATAATATAAAATTATAATATCGCTACTGAAAACATAGCAGTAGGCTATTGGGTAAAAGGTGTAGCAGCCGGAATACTCGACCATTCAAGTTTCTTAAACCCCACCAAATTAAAATCTTACAAGTTAACGAGAGAAGCTCTATGCAACTATTTTATTTGGTAACAACTAGCGTGACATCTTTTATTGAAGAAGGAGGTTATGCAATAAATGTGGACAGTAAGAAAATGCGTAACCAGTACCTAAGCATATTCAAAATAAGACAATAAAGTATCACTAATGATCATAGATCTCCTCAAATCCTGATAAACATATTCCACTATAGTCGCTCGTAACCCATTGGCTTGTCGTATATCAGTAAAATATATAGATAGAAAATCCAAGCGAATGAAATAAGCAGCTACCATCAGGAGGCGTTGGAATGAAACGGTGTGTGATACACACCCTATCATTCCAATGCCTCCAATGCCTCCTGATGTAACACAAGTGTATCATCCACCATCAACTCTACGGTACAACTCATAATCAGTCTGCAATATCCCAATAGGTGGAATAGGTTCGCCACCTATTCAGTTTGGGACCTAAACATAACGACGAATAACAAAGTCGTGAATTTATGTTAATTAATATCCCGGTAAATATAACTTATTTGTATATATAACTCATCTATATTTTAAAATCACATCACTGTTTGGCATTGAGATACCCATGAATACTTACTATACCTATGAGAATTAAAAAAAAGTATAAGCGGCAAATAAGTAAAGCGAGTGAACCACTTATGTGTCAAATGTTAAAAGTGCTGTAAAGGGCTAGGATCATCTATATTACATGTACAATCTATTTAAGACAATTAATTGGGTGAAAATTAATACTGTAATGTTTAAAATCGCTTCGTAAATAGACCATTATTTCTCGTAAAAAGTCAAAAAATTAAAATGGTCATTGTGGGTTATCCCTAAGAGATAGACATATGGCCTCGCGGACTTTTTTGTAGACCTTTTAAAGGTGTATAATAATGTAGTACGTTGTTTTGATTTATCACTTAGGGTTCAGGCAGCGTTTGCAATTAAAGTTTTAAATGTTGAAAATTACCATTTTTTTTACTACACTATACATAAATTATAGATCAAAACCACCACGTTGACACCTTCTAACTATTAAAAAAAACCGCATCAAAATCCGTTGCGTAGTTTTAAAGATATGCGCATATAAGGGGACAGACAGCGGAAAGTGACTTTGTTTTATACTATGTAATGATTATGTCAACAACTGGCTTCTTCTGATCCAAAGGTCCGGGTTCGATTCCCGACACTGGCTCACACCAATGACTTTTCGAAATTGCTTTCGGAAGCTATGTGTGATAAATATCGATGACTGAAAACTTTGTGCCCGGTATGGAAATAGGTTCGCCACCTATTCCAGTTGGGACGTAAACATAACGGCGAGACGAGGCTTAACAGCCGCTGCCTACACCTTCGGGTAACAAAAGCCGTGAAGTTACGTTTTATTTTATGTTATTTCAACAACCTGTGGAAAATGTTTTCGTCGGCGTAATATTACTTAACAGTACGTACGTACTCACAGTACGTACAAAACTTGCCTTTAAATAAATTAAAATCAACACTAACAGAAAATTTTTGTTTTTTTATGAATTTCGTGACCCGCACACCTGCCACTATCTGAGCAACTGATGGTCGAATCTCTCATTCGTAATATAATATCAAGTACTGGTGTCAATATCAACTGACAAACTATGACTTTCCCATTTGCAAAGCTACCTCCCGGACTAAGATTATCTATGCATGTGTGAATAAAGACATTGTAACGATTTGTGGTAGGATGTGTGTAACTTGTATTTATTCAAATTAATGTTTTTAATGCAATATTTTAAAAAAAGTTGTAGCATTCGCACTTCTTCTCAATATAAACTATAAGTGTGCGAAATTTCATACTCGTCCGTCCTCTCAATTTTCGTAAAATGGGATCCAAAGTTTTCGATTCATATATTAATATATACATTAGTAATGTCTTTTTTTTTCTTTTCTATAGTGAACATAATATGTATTTACATATATTGGGATAGTTTAAAATATCTGCTTATAACAGTTCCAACGTTATCTACAATTGAAAAAAAAAAATTATGGGGACAAACTTTTTTTTATTTTCAGATTTTTTCCTTAACGTACATACAATTCTTGAGCTGGATTCCACTTTTATCTTTCTAAGTATTCTGGAAGTAGGTTAGGTTTAGCTACTATATACTATATATGTCAGTCAGTATGAATTTTTGCGACTTTTGGACCTTCGTATCTTTATACCCGTAAGAGCTAACTTCATGAAATTTGGGCTTCTAGGTGTCCTTATGTATATAATGATACACACACGTAGTTTCATTTTATTGCGTTCAAGGGGTTAAGAGTTATAGAGGGGTAAAAAGTAGCACTAAGTGATTTGTGTAATGATACACTTGCGCGCTGTCTAGCCAGTTCCCTGCTTGAACATGACTGACACGCGGCCGCGTGTCTTGATAAATCTTAATAATAGGATTTTAAAAAAAGAGCAATCGTGTCACCTGATGGTAAGCAACCTACGCCGCCCACGCACATATGGTGTTACCGTTGCGTTGCCGACCTTTGATGCCGAAATGATGGGAAAGGGGGGTGGGCCGAGGGTACATCTTTCACCGAACGAAACGCGGCATGGGCCACTTTACGTCGATCTTCTGAGCGGTCTTGGTATTTCATTCATGCAGGTCCGGCCCATTCATGCAGCAAACTGCTTGGCTGTACCACTGTTAAAAAATCTTTAAATCAAATCTGTTAGATCTTTTTATGTTTTGAACTAAAAAGTGAGAAAAATCCTGGTAAATGGGTCAGTTGGTAAATTGCAACTGTAAATTTTATACTAGACTAGCCTTGATACACGGAATCACTTAGATTATTGATGGCGATTATGAATTCTGAACATACACCATTAATTGAGAAATTACGTCATCCATAACAGGAAATAGGTCGAACCCACTGAAAATGACGCTAAAGTATAGATGTCAATTCTGGGTATATTTAATATGCTTATTAAATATACCCAGAATTGACATCATCATACTTACCATCAGAAAACATTATCCCGATCACTATTATAATATGCTTATTATAATAGTGATCGGGATAATGTTTTCTGATGGTAAGTGGACGATTTATCGATAGGAAAAATTATGAAGGATAATGTATACCTCTAATGCTTCTCAAAGAACACCTTTGTTCGAAAATTGCTAATTCAGGACCGGAGTCTGTGGAAAAACGTCTTTATAGGTATGAGTGTTGACCTACTAGGAACAGATACTAGAGATATAAAGTATTTACTACATACACCCTTAAGAAGAAGTGGAACTTTAGAAGTCAGTAATACAGAATGTTTATTGATAAAAAAAGTGTATTTTCTATATTTTTGTGTCGACACGTATGTCAAAATTGGAATTATAGAAAGACAATATTATACCAAAGTCAAAACAATAACTATATGAATCATATATCTGTACAATTAAAATTTAATGGAAATAAACTTTGACTTTGAAAAAACTCGGGACCTTTCTAGCATCGCCTGGATTACAAAACTACTCCTCCTCACGTCGTGCTCCTCATTACTGAGGGTCGTGATTCCCCTGCAGAATCATTCTCTCCCTGACCATAGTGTGCCACTTGTTGCGGTCTTTTGCAATGTGGAGAGCATCATGCAGTCAGATGTTAAGAGCAGTGCGTACTTGATTCGACCATCTCATTGGACAGCGGCCTCTCGGTCGCCTGCCATCAACCTTCCCAGTGACCATTAATTTTTCTATGTTACTGTCATCTTTCCTAGAAAGATGGCCGATGAAATCGAGTACTCTGCGGAGACATATGCTGGAAAGCCTGGTTTCGATCCCGAGTTCTCGTAAAATCGACACGTTCGTGCGAAAAGCTGTTCAGGGGATCCGCAGCATCCTCCTCCAGCACCACATTTCAAAGGCATCGATACGGTTTCTGTCAGACCTGTTTCTGCACCGTAACTGAATATGGAGAATATCAGTGAGTGAACTAGTCTAGTTTTAGTTCTTCTTGAGATGTTACGATCTCTCCATATTCGATGCAATTGTGACATTGCACTTTTTGCCATACCAATACGTCTTCTAATTTCTCTCTCGCATGACCCAGAGTTGTTAATATTGGAGCCCAAATAAACAAAGTCCTTGACCGTCTCGAGATTAAGTGCAGCTGTAAGCTGTAATTTGTTTGCACGATCCACCACCACAAGTTTGATTTTGGTGTGGTTTATTTTGAGGCCTAGCTCTGAACTGATGATCTGTATTCGGTGTAGGAGAGAGGCCATTTCCGATTCATTGGAGGCCTGCAATGTCGTGTCGTCTGCATAGCGAAGGTTAGCTATTTTGGTGCCACCAATTGAGACCACCCTTCCAGTTCTCGCAAGCTAGCCGCATAATGTACTCTCCGTAGATGTTAAAGAGAATAGGCGATAGAATGCATCCTTGTCTCACTCCCTTGCCAAAACGGAAAGGCTCCGAGTAGACCCTGTCATTTTTCACGACACCCTGATTATTTATATAGAGCATCTGAATGAGAGCTATTAAGTGTCGAGGCACCCCCAACTCCTCCAGCACTCTCCAAAGGTCTGACCATAGGACACCGTCAAAGGCTTTGCTATAGTCGATAAAACACAAGATGACCGGTGTGTTGAATTCGTAAGATTTTTCAATCAGTTGTCGTATATTAAGAATTTGCTCACGAGTTCCTTTGCCCTTTACAAAGCCAGCCTGCACTTGAGGTATTTGCCAGTCCAGAAAGTATCGAATTCTGCTGTTGATTATATGTAATAACACTTTGCTGGCATGTCATATGAGTGCCAGAGTTCTATCACATTTGGATGTTGAGCCTTTTTTGTGTAATGGGAGGATAGTGGATTACATACCATAGATGACAAAACTACTAAGTTATAGATATTGGTAGTGAATATTTATTACGGAAATGTGAACAGAAAAATGGAAATTCATGATGTATATATGCATAAATAGCTTAATATTCTTTGCGAAGTCAACATTACTCTTCGTTGTGATTTATTTAATAGGAAAAAACGCCTGTCTTCAAGAGGCTTGATGTGACACATGTTTTTTCCACACACAGCTATAAATACGAATGACGGAAAACAGTTTTCGACATTAAGAGATAAAAAGGAAAACAAAAAAGGAAGATAAGTCGTATATCCACATTAAAGTACGTGAAGTTTTTCTGGGTTTATGTATGTTCACACCCGTAATATTCGATGGTGTAGGCAGTAGCAACTATGCTACGACAGGCTTGATTAATTTTCTATTCTCAAATGTAATAGTGACATAGAAGTGTAATTGTAAACTGTAATAGTAAAATTGTAATATCACAATTTTTAAAAGTATTAGTTGTAACTAGTATCACTCACTGTATGCGCATGCAGCCGCATCGACGGGGCTCTTCGGTGCCCGTTCCTTGCGGGGCATGTCCTAGAAGCCCGTGCAGCTGAACTTGTTTCGGTCAAGATTACGTCCCACTGGTAACGTCAGTTATCACGACGCGCACGCTCTTGATATGACCTCTAACATATTAAATATTTGCCTAAAACGAATATTTACATTTTGTATATCGCGGTATCTTTTGAATGAAATGTCAAAATTTAATAATTTAAAATGTTCTAGAAAGTTATGGAATCTGTCTTTAATGCGAAGTAATTTATTTTGATAATACCAAGGTACAAAATTAAGGGCTTTTAAAACGACATCATTTTAATTAAAAAAAAAATACTTATTCTGAGATAACTACAATAGTACTTATGGTGTTGCTAACTTTTTTGTTGACAATTACAAGTCCTGCAAAGATTTAGTATCTACAATTTTGTACCATAATATATAGTTTTTGCAGCGTACGCGATTTAAGCAATTGTTCAGGTCATTTTCTTACACCTTGGATTATATTATTGGCCTTTTAGTAAGAATTCCTAATTTATTTAAAAATATCATCATCATCATCATCATCATTAGCCTTTTTTTTAGGTCCACCGCTGGACATAGGTCTCCCCTGTAGACCGCCACAACTGCCGGTCCGCTTAATCACGGAGGGTTTTTGCCATAATCGCCACGCTTGGCAGGCGGGTTGGCGATCGCAGTAGGCTGTATTTTGTTGAGAGAGAATGCTGCTGCCCATTCTTCTAGCTTTTCCCTTAGTCGCCATTTACGACACCCACGGGAAGAGATAGGTTGGCGATATTCTAAGCCGGCGCCACACAGCATTAAAATATAATATAGCTTAAAGCCTTCCTCGATGAACAGACTATCTACTACTGAAAGATTTTTTGAAGAAACCTCAGAAGCCGCAAACAAACAAACACTTCGATTTTTATAATATAAGTATTGGCAAGTATTAGAAAGTATTTAAGCTATAAAAACGTAGCATAAGCTTGACAAGATGGCGCTCAGATTTATTTTATGATATAGTAACAGCTTTCTAATCGATATGCACGTTGGATCATTACACTTTTTTTTTCATGGGCTTATAGACTCTTTATTTATGGCATTAAAACTTGTTTGCCAGAAATTTCTCGTAGTTATGTGGGTTGTGACATAAATTAGAATTTCGTTTTAGTAATTAGTGTTGACATTTTGGCCACAAGCAATTCATTGCAGTATTATGTTACGCAACTTTCGTTTAATGTTACGACCACTGTTGTAGGTCATTTGATTAATGCGAAGGCAGTACGTTACAGTCCCGTGTGCCTGCTGGCAAATCATTGTCCATAATCTGAGTCGTTATTTGTTTGATGGCATGATTATTTGGATTATCTTTCTGTATAGAAACGATTTTCTAGAATAGAATAACATTTATTATAGTTTGGACATAATACACACAAGGTCTTCCCATTTTTTGAATTTATACAAATGTTTCTGTTAGGAAAACTATATAACGGATATTAATATATTGTTTCTTTTTATCAATACATGCTTATAATATAACATACACTTCTACTCGAAGGTCGGTTCTCGAGCCATAACGTATACGAGAACGAGACATAACCATAACGTCGGCTCGAGAGTCGACGTTATGGTTACGTCCCAAATGGAAATGGTGGCGAACCTATTGCCATACACCTTGCATACGACTTCTTCATTCAAAAGCAGGGTACTGTGATGCCATACAAATATTTGGGCTTAGTATAGATATCTATCACGGTGGTCTAGTGGTTGAGCACACGGCTACTGCTCCATAGGTCCGGGTTAGAATCCTGACACTGGCTCACATCAATGACTTTTCGAAATTGTTTCCGGAAGTTAAGTGTGAAGAGGTATCCGGATGCCTTTTTTTTACGCGAGGAAATGCTTTATGCACACCCCCCGCCAGGGAACGGCAGGGGGTAGTGTGGGACTCCCAAAACAGTAAACTGCAATCCGATCCTAGGTTACCCACTAAAAACTCGCGACTCCAACCGCGCTGAAAAGAGGCGCGCGGCCGGCGGCGCCCCCGACGACCCTCCCCGGCCGCACCGAGGGGTCATCCTCCCCGGGCCGCAACCCAGGCGCACCCGCGGGGTGTGCACCCTCGCGGCCCGTCGGCAGTTGCGATCACTGAGCTCGCTGCCGCCGCCTTGAAGCGGGATCAGCTTTCTCCCAATCCCGCTCGTCGGCCTCCTTCTGGAGCATGACTGCTTCGCAGAAATAGACCACGACCCTCCACTCTTCCTCTCCCGCCAGCATTGCCGCGATCAATGCTGGCGGGGACCAGTCTCGCCCGATCCCGTCGACCAGTGTACTGGGCCGAGTCCAGGTCGGATGCGCAATGGTGGCATCTCGCCGTCTCTTCTCGTTTTATTCGACTCAGATACTCACCGAAGCACACGTGCCCGGTGAGTACCTGAGTCAACCTGTAGGTTGTTGAGACAGTGCCTCATTTACGGAGCACCCAGGCCTCAAGGTGGGGCAGGACGGCACCGACGGCGCGCTGACGCGCGCAGCCCTAGGGGTCCAGTGCGACGCACCAGTCCCCCAGGACCCGCCGGAAGGGTCCCTACTTCCCCGGCCGAGATCGTACGCGGCTGCGTATTTCTCATCATGAAGGGGGGGACCGTCGCCGCCTCGTACGATATTGTACGGTAGCCCCATACGATCCGGATGGCCAAGGCCCCCGCGAGGTCTCGACACGACGCCAACGTAGAGGCGGCGAACTCCCTCTCCCGGTCCCCCGAGATTGGGCAGCAGGCGGTGCAACGCGCCTGCCACCCGTCACGCTCGGGGGACCACCTTCACGAAGTGCTCCTCGAAGCACCAGCGGCTGTCCAGGGTGAGTCCGAGATACTTTATGTACCGCCCCACCGGGACAGCCGTGTCACCCACCTGGATCCGCGAGCCAGGTGGTTCCCGGCCCCGAGTGAGGCGGTGACACCACAGCGCCTCACTTTTGTGAGGTGTCACCTCCAGGCCTAGCCCGATCCGGAGGCCTATACTCTTCACTCGCCCCTTAATGGCAGCGAAAATTAAAGGTCACTTACCCCAGGGGGGTACCAGTTACCACAGCACTTGAGAATCACCTCCTGCAGGAAAGCTGGATGGATTACGTTGACCGGCACAGGACGAAAACAAGGACAGAGGTTATGTGCGGGGATTCACATAGGTCCTTGCTGACGGAATTATTCTATTGAGTTTATTGAGCAGTGGCAGGAATATAAATATATATTACTTTACTACAAATTAATATATGATTTTTTTTTAAAATAAACAGTGAAAGTAATAAAAAGATTTTTAAGAGAAGATTATACAGAGATAAATTTGAAAGTCAATGATTGCTAGTGTTGATTGTGCTGGGGCTATTTATCTTAAAGTTTATGAGTCATAAAGTTATAAATAACATGTAGAAGCGGTTACGCGAGCGATTACTCAGCTTGGATAAAAAAAAAAAAAATACACATAAACTGGAAAAAGGGTGTTTTTAATTTTAACGGCATTTGTTTGTCTATCTTGTCTTCTTCATATAATGGAGAAGTATTGTTCTTTTGTATCACAAAGGCCTCAGGACTCCATAAGGCTTTATGAAGTCATATGGATTGGAGCCTTATGGATGATTATATATCTTTGGCTGACCGATAGACATCCGTCTATCGGTTAGCCAGAGATTAACCAATGCAGTGTAGGTAATTGCTTGTTCAGCTTTAATTGCTTGCTATTTGACTGCTATTTCCAAGGTTCAGTGGCTAATTTCTATAAACACAGCAATGATTGTCCAGAATATATATATACTTAGTCATGCCATAAGTATTGTAATAAAGAAAAAAAAAATTTGCGTGGAGTCCCGCCGCGCTACAGTAGTGGAACTTAGTAACATGTATTCACAATAGCTTTCTTTATTTTTATAGGTCATCACCGACACTTAAAAATAGTCAATAAATAATTAACAATATAGATTTATAATATACTGCTAATGTAAGTAAGGGTGAGGTCTGGTGGTGCGTTGGTAAAACTACCGAATGTAGAATCGAGATTGGCGGGTTCGATCCCCAGCCAAGTATAAATATTTATCTGGGTCTAGGTAGAATTTGGCTGGAGGCTGCACCTCACAAAAGTGAGGCTCTGTGGTTCCACCGCCTCACTCGGCGCTGGGAACCACCAGCCGCGCGGATCCAGGTGGGTGACACGGCTGTCCCGGTGGCGAGGTACTTGAAGTACCTCGGCCTCACCCTGAACAGCCTCTGAAGCTTCGAGGAGTACTTCGTGAGGATGGTCCCCCGAGTAGGACGGGTGGCAGGCGCGTTACACCGCCTCCCCCGAGATTCGCCGCCTCTACGGTGGTGTCGCGCGATCCGTGGCCCTGTACGGGGCTCCCGCAGTGGCTGTTACGCCTCGACTCGCTGTTTTTTTACGTTCCGATTGGAATAGGTGGTGAACCTATTGTACTACACAGGGTGCAAAGTTTTCAGCCATCGGTATTTATTACACTCAGCTGTCAAACATAATTTCGAAAAGTCATTTGTGTTAGCTCGGAAACGAACCCACAACTTTTGATTTAGGAGGGGGGTGCTCGACCACTGGACCGCCGAGACTACCGAGATGACTACTATCTACTTCAAAATTGAGTTCTAATATTCACCCGAACATACATATGTCGGCGCAGGACGCCATCTAGCGGTATATGATGTCAACTATATATAATAACTAGTTGACCCGGCGAACTTCTTTCCGCATTAAAAGAAATAAATTAGTAATATTTGTATCTTAAAAAGTTCAATTTGTGCAACTGCTATGTACCGCTGTACTATCTTCGTAAATATTAGTTTAAATTACATGCTGTAAACGGCTATATTGATCTATATTAAAAGCACAATCTACTTAAGATAGTTAACTGGATGAAAATTAATGCTGTAATGTTTAAAATTGCTTCGTAAATAAGCCACTATTTCTCGTAAAAAATAAAAAAATAAAAATGGTCATTGTGGGTTATCCCTAAGAGGTAGACATATACCCTTGCGGACTTTTTTGTAGACCTTTTAGAGGTGTATAATAATGTAGTACATTGTTTTCATTTATCACTTAGGGTTCAGGCAGCGTTTTCGATTAAAGTTTTAAATCTTGAAAATTATCACTTTTTATTTCTACACTATACATGAATTATAGATCAAAACCACCCCGTTGACACCCTCTAACTATTAAAAAAAAATCGCATCAAAATCCATTGCGTAGTTTTAAACATATGCGCATATAAGGGGAAAGACAGCAGAAAGTGACTTTGTTTTATACTATGTAATGATAATTGATAACCCTATAAAACTTTATTAGGTAAACTGATTTAATTATGATTATATGTTATTTTTAGTCTCGGTGGCGCAGTGGTCGAGCACACAGCTTCTGATCCAGAGGTCCGGGTTCGATTCCAGACTTTGGCTCACACCAATGACGTTTCGAAATTGTTTTCGGAAGTTATGTGTAATAAATATCGATGACTGAAAAACTTGTGCCCGGTATGGCCATAGGTTCGCCACCTATTCCATTTGGGACGTAAACATAACGGCGAGACGAGGCTTAACAGCCGCTGCCTACACCTTCGGGTAACAAAAGGCGTGAAGTTATGTTATATTATTTATGTCTATATATTACTGAAATATATTTATTATTTAGTTATGTAAAATACACGAAATTTATAATTATGTGATTAATTAAGCAATTCATTATATTTAATAACTGTTTTGGTGATATTTCCTTTTATTGTTTAAATGTTTAAATACATACTGATGCTGCCTGAATATTCGTAATATTTATTTTCATGATTAATATCTTAATATTAGATAGGTAGTATCAACTCCTTCTATGTAATATTTGTTATATAAGAGAACTTAATTTTAAAACATCGCCATCCGCCGAAAGACAGTGAAGTTATTGATTATTAAAATAATTAATTTATATATTTATAAACTATTTCGTACTTAAACTGGTCAAGATAATTGTAAAATCACATAATTTATAATTATGTGATTTTACAATTCATTATTCGTAACTGTTTTGGTGATATTGCCTTTTATTCTTTAAATCAATACTATTGCTGCATGAATATTCATAATAATTATTTTCATAATTAATATCTTAATACTAGATAGTACCAACTCGTTCTATGTAATAATTATAACATATTAGAACTAAATTTTAAAACTTCCTAGTAGCGCCATCCGCCGAAAGATAGTGAATTTGGATTGTTAAAATAAGTAATTTATAGATTTACAAACTATTTCGCACTAAAACTGGTGTCATAATTATCTAAAATTGTTATTTTGAATTTTAACCTATTTTTCAATTATAATTCTCGAGTAGGTTCACTTGTTGTGTAAAAAGATGTTGTTCATCATTATTGTTATATCAATTATGACCAGCTAGTACCACCATCCGCTACTAGATGTCTGTACGGGTAGTTTAAGAAGTCTATTTCGTACTTAAACTGGTCAAGATATTACTAAAATCTATTATATAGTTAAGTAAAATGCACGAAATTTATAATTATGTGATTTTACAATTCATTATTCGTAACTGTTTTGGTGATATTGCCTTTTATTCTTTAAATCAATACTAATGCTGCATGAATATTCATAATAATAATTTTCATAATTAATATCTTAATACTAGATAGTACCAACTCGTTCTATGTAATAATTATAACATATGAGAACTAAATTTTAAAACATCCTAGTAGCGTATCAATTATGACCAGCTAGTACCACCATCCGCTGCTAGATGTCTGTACAGGTAGTTTAAAAAGTCGCTATGTCTTTTCGTCCTTGGTTTATATGGATCTTGGCTTTTTTGTAACCTTTATATTATATAAATTGTGACCGCAAGGGGGCGTTAAAAGCGTTAAATGCTCTTGCACGAGACATTAGAAGTTCCACTTCAAAAAAAAAATTTTTAATTGCAAATAACATTTATTACTTTTACAGTGTGTTACTTTAATACATAAATATAAAACGATATAAAATATAAAAAGCTTATTCGAAGTGGTCTCCATTGGCTGCAATACAGGCCTTTAAACGTTGAGGCCAGTTATCAATATAAACACGCACTCTTTCCATGGGAAAATTCTTCACTGCCAATCGTATGGATTGTTTTAGGGACTCTAAATTATTATGACGTTTAGAGCAAGCCGTACTCTCTAAAACTGACCACAAATCATAATCCATAATTAAGATCGGGACTAGACGACGGCCAAAAGGAAGCACCATACTTCGTTATTGAACATGGTGTTGTTAAGGGGCTTGACTACCTTTTCAAGAATGGTATCTTGATACACTTGTGCCGATGTTTTGATACCTTTTTCACAAAAATATGGCTCAGTCACTCCTTCGTAGCTAACACCCCACCAAACCATCACTGAAGTCGGATAATGCCCACGTTGCACTCTGTCAACTAATTGGGAAGCTTCCTTAGAGCTTTGAGCATAAATACGGTCATTTCGTTTGTTAAAATGTTGTTCAATTGTAAAAACTTTTTCATCCGTATACAATATTTTTCTGTGACCTCCCTTTGCGTACGGCTTCAGTAGTTGTTTAGATTTTCACACCCTATTCGTTTTTAAATTATCAGTTAGTAAATGACCAGTGCGCCTCTTATAGGTTGCAAGTCCTAAGTCATCTTTTAAAATACGCGACATTGTTCTAGGTGCTATTTTCATCTCCCGAGATAAAATCTTTTGCTTGCGGACAGGATTTCTTTGAATTATTTCCCTTACTGCTTTGACCACCTTTTTCGTACGAACACTACGTGGACGGCCAGGTCTTTTTCTGTCACAAACAGAGGAGGTCTCATTGTACCTATTAATAGCCCGGTACACAAACATTTGACTAATACCAAGTGTATGGAGAGTTTTAAATATTGCATTTGGCTCCATACCTACTTTGTGTAATGCAATCACAGCGATTCGGTTCTCTTTATCACCCCACTCCATTTTAATATTGCAAAATATTGTACAATGTATTGGCGCCAAAACGAGAAAACACAATGAACATTCGTATAAAAATGACAGATTCCAAATCCAAATGTAATATTTTTTTATTTTTAGTTGTAATAGTATTTATGGCCAGACTAAGTATATATATGTAATAAATGTTGATTATTAGCGAATTTGAGCGAAAGCGAAAATCATGTAAGATAGAAGAATAGTTATTTTTGATGCATTTCTAAAATATGGATATCAAATGAAACTGCTTATTAAGAGGAAATGGAAAAACAATGTGAGGTCATTCTAAATCCAATATGGCGGAATAAATATTTGCATTTTTACAATATGGGTATTAAAGAAAAAGGAGTAAATGGAAAGAGAGTTCCAAGCTGAAATATAATTAGAAGGTCGCCTTATTGAACTGCATGTCTGTGCGAAATTAATCCGTAAACTAACTTGCAAAAATGAATCGTTGAATGAGAGGAACAGACTGAGCAACCTAAGCTGCTATAACTAAAAAATAAAGTAAAAACTTTTTAAAAAAGCTTTTATTGAAACGCTCTAAAAAGAAGAAAATAATTTTACTTAAAAATTTCAAGTAGCACGTACGTACACTTTACTCACAGTATCTAATTAAATTGCTTCATTTAAAAATAGATAATATATTAAACTTCGCTGATCAATTTACACAAGCTTACAGCCCCTAAATTCGGAATTAGGCCACTCGTGGCCATTGTGTCCGTGTGTTCTTGTTCTATGGAGGTACTTTCCTCAAGCGCTTATGTTTCAATAAGTTATGTTTTAACTATAATAATAAGTTAAATATCTGTAATTACTGACTATTTTTAAGTGTGTGTGAAGCATGAAAATAAAGCTATTCCTATTTTGATTTTATTTGACATAAAATAAATAAAAATAAAAATTGGTAACATTGAAACAACTTTATATGGATTATATCGCGTTTATTTAGAACTTATTTTCTATTTATTTTCAGACGTTAAAATATATAATTACTACCAATAGCCCGTCTAAAATTAAATAATTAAAATTAACAAGTACCTATGTTTTTGACGGTTTTTCACGGTTTAACATTTTAATTATTTTGAGGGTAGTTATTTTTATTGCTAAGTAAGATTTGATCGATTTGAACAGACATTGTGCTGTCATCCGTTAATTGTAATTGATAAGAAGAAAAGTTTTCCTTTTTATTTTTGCTTTTCATGAAATTATTGTGTAAATTGGTTAACTATATTTGTAAAGATTGTGAGTAGTGACGACTCGCGCTGAGGGGCCCTATTGTGTCGTCGTTTGCCGCCTTTAAGATAAGTCTTAACAGTTTTCTATTTTGATTGGCCAATCCGAGATTTACTGATTAGGTTTAATAGGTAGCTGACCCTTACTTCGGTAAGTTAATTGCCCCTTTTAAATAGTACATACTAACAACAAATAATTAGCCTTGCGCGATGCAAGCGTTAGTTCGTACCCCTTTGCACTCTCACTGCCCTGGTGTATCTTCCACTGCGCACCCTGGGTCAGTGAGTGACGGTACTGAACAAAATATAAGAAATAAATATTAAATTGGTACTTGTCATTTGCAAATCACGCGACAAGCTTTTATTATTACCTATGACATAATGTGTACAAAATGAGACTATTAGTTGATAATTGAACGTATAAATAATAGCTTTTCTTAAAAGGTTTCAACTTTGAATTAAAAGATTTCGGATATTTTCCTCCATTATTATCGTAGGTATATTTGAATAAACTTTTACCAAACCCACATACATTGTATACCTGAATATTTGCCCAGTAAAACTATATTCTTAGGTCAAAATTCGACAGATGTCAAACATTAATTCATTAGCATTCTAGTATACATCTCTACCAATTTGCCATTAATGCCTAACATAATGTAATCAAATTAAAATATATTTTTATTTTTGTTTACAGAAACTTTAGGACTCAACAATTAAGTTATGTAAAATAGTTCATTAAATTACTCAGTAATAATGATGATTGACGTTTAAGCCAGGTTGCACTGGCCGTGGTCACAAGCAGACTGAAGTGGCGCCCTCACGACTCCGTAGATGAGGTAGATGTTGGTACGTCTACCCTCATCGCTTGGTGCTGTTTTTTTTTTTCGTTTTTCTAGATACCGTCACACTACACTTATAGCGTCCCAATTCTGTACGCCCTACGATGCGTGTCTATTCTGATAGATTAGCCGACTGTGAACTAAAGCGAGGTGTTATTATTTTATTAATCACTGGATTCCATGTTGCGGAGAGCTTGAATCCATCTTCCCGATTGAAATTCTTGTGTTTTTTATTTCAATCGCTTCACGCACAGCTCTTGGATAATAATGGCGATCATTGGAGAGGACTTCCGGATGGTTGAACTCGATCCAGTGATTAATGCCGCCGAGAATTATATGCTCGGCTATCGCTGATTTGTTCACCTGTCGGTTCTTCACTGCGGCTTTGTGTTCCTTGACCCTTTCAGCTATGGTAAAAAACACAAGAATTTCAATCGTTAATTCCCGTTCATCATTATTACTGCAACGCGAAAGCCTAAAAGTTTTTATAGTTCATTAAATTATTAACAGTTAAAATGCTTGTGAAAAAAGGAATCAGGAAATCATACATACATCACCAACAGTCATAGAGCTATGCAGTTCGCTGCAGGACTGGGCCGGCTCGACCGGTGAAACACCACTACCTCTCAGAAGATCGACGTAAAGTGGCCTAAAACGCCGCGATTTATTCGGTGAGATCGGTACCCGGAGGTCCACGTCCCTTCCCCATCCTTTCCCATCTTATTCCTTTAAAGGTCGGCAACACAACTGTAACACTATATGTGTTTAGGTGTCTATGGGCGGCGCTGGTCACTTATCATCAGGTGACACGCTTGCTCGTTTGATCTCCTATCCCATAAAAAAAAGCATTTGAATTATAAACTGTTTTGAAAATAGTCATTCTGCAAAGTTATGTAGAAAAAATATTTAAACGTACATATAAAGCGTTACTAAATGCTAAAATTGAGATTGAGATTAATTGAAAATTGAGATTGAGAATATTTCAGAATAAAAATAAACAATATCTATTTTATAGTTATAATTATTCTCTGACGAGCGCCGGATTAATTATCTCTTCCCAAGAATAATAGAGAATCCTATGTTTAGATCGGCTTCACAATACACAGATATCGGATCAACATAAGTTTGAATAAGCCTTACAATACATGAGTTTTCCTAAAAGTATTTTATTACGTATATCGTATTCGTATTTGTAAATAGAGTTTGCACATACAACTAGCTTGAATATAATACACATAAATTGGACCATCACGCCTTTTTCTACCTGAAGGTGTAGACGGAGGCTGTTGTTCCTCGTTCCGATGATTTTTGATATAGAAAGGAAGGAGGGGGAAGCAGATTGCCCAGTGGTTAGTAACTAGCGCCGTCCATGGACACCCATAACACTGATAGTGTTACGGGTGTCTTTAAAGAAATAAAATGGGAAGGGAGGCATAAACCGTATGAGCGTCCGGATATCTTTTTGACCAAAGGAAACGCGAAGAGCCACTTTTATATGGAATAGTTGGGCAAACGAGCTGGCATGTCACTTGATAATAAGCAACTAACGCCGCCCATGGACACCTGCAACAAAAATAGTGTTACAGTTGTGTTGCCAGCCTTCAAAATGAGATACAATTATGCATAAAATATATCTTCAGGAAAAGTTACATAAGGGATAGTTACAATACACATAAAGTTACAAAGTTACAATACACATAAAGGATTAATTAAATGCTAATACGAGTAGTAAATTAATAGTCTCATCTAGCTGGAAAATATTAAAATAGAAGACTCAATAAATATTAGTTTGCTACTCAGTAACGTGTCCGAAGTCGTAATAAAAATAAAGTGAAATCACTAAAGTTATTTAATAAAATAGACTTGGATAAAATTTATAATAAACCGTAGCCTAAGCCACGATGGATTACTAGAGTACTACATAAGGTTTGTCTTTTGTTACAGGTACTTCAAAAACATTGAATGCAGTGAATATATTTGAGAATGCTACCAACAAAAGAACTTGTTTTGCAAAGTAACATCACGGCAGAAAATAGCGAAATCTATTCGGATTGCTCGAACATTTTTCTTTACAATCAAACGTCTTACAATGAAAGCCTTGCAGATGTTTGCATCTTTGATGGTGTCGAAGATATTGTTTTAAATCTATTCAATATATGTGTATTCATTATGTATATTACGATTTTTGTTTTAGCTCTATTCGGCAACGGTTCCGTATGCCTCGTTGTGAATTCAATTCCGCGTATGAAGACCGTCACAAATTATTTTATCGTTAATTTGGCTGTAGGTGATATTTTGATGACAATATTTTGTGTGCCATTTTCTTTTATATCCCAATTGGTATTGCGTTACTGGCCTTTTGGTGTGTTCATGTGCAAAGCGGTGAACTATTCTCAAGCTGTATCAGTGCTTGTCAGTGCGTATACGTTATTAGCTATATCGATTGATAGATATATAATTATTATGCATCCGTTGAAGCCTCGACTTGGGAAGAGACTAGCCAGGTTGATAGTGTTCGCCGTGTGGCTCGGCGCTTTCATAACAGCAGCACCAATACCAATTGTATCCACATTGTTTAGACCCTCGCGATGGCACGAAGCGTGTGAAGTGTAAGTATTAGTACATAAAATAATAATCATCATCATCATCTCAGATCTGTCTCCTGCTGAGCGGAGCGTAGGCCTCCTCCAGGCCAGGCCTCCAGGTAGGGCTAGCTTAGCAAGCCATAATAAATCCCGCGACCAAACGTAATGGCAAGGAAAATGGGCAGCATTGTTTTTCTTCAAAAAATCCATAGCTGACTGCGATCGCCAACGCGCCTACCAAGCGTGGTGGTTAAGGCATTTACTCTCTTAAATGAATGACGTAAAATGGAGGGCCCCTAGTCACGGTGATTCCGCTATTCTATCGCTATAGTTATATTAGGTCCTTATATATGTCCCTATAGGTCCTTATTGTTATGTACAAAAAAGTGATAAACGGTTGGAGCAAGGTCCTCAAGAGCGCGGTGAATATCGCAGACATTCCAATTGTAGCTTATTAACTTAGTGGTTGTTTCTTGTGAATTGTGTGGTCTTGCGTTGTCGTGAACCTAGTGCGATTGACAAATCTCGATTGTTTAGCAGCTAGTTCTTCCTTCATAGCAAGCTATGAAGGAAGAACTAGCTGCTAAACAATCGAGATATCTTTTGGCAGCTTAAGATATGTGTTGTAATCGTTTGGATAGATTTTATCGAGCTGTACTGAACGACACCAGGGTAAAGGGCTAGTCCACCTAACACTACAGCACACTATAGTATTATAGCACATTTTCACGTGTCTACTCGCAGGTTAAATTATTCGGTCGGGGCGCGATACATAAATATATTTATGTAACTTTTGATAATTTAATGGACAAGAATAACAATAATAAAGACTTTCCTTTTGGGTCTTACCATTTGCTGGTAAGAGTGACTATTTTTTTACGGGTTTTTACTAAGTGAGGACTTCGTTGCCTGTTAATATTGATGTTGATGTAGTTGACATGAGAAGCCGTTTCACTATGAAGTATGTCTCGACAATAACTGATTTCTTTAAGGATATGTATAAAGTTTTTTGTAAATCTATTAAATAACTATAACTTTTTATTTTCTATCGACAGTGATATTTGCGCTGAACAATGGGCGACATCGGAGCAGAATCAGCAGTACACAATCGCGTTACTTATAATGCAGTTTGCCTTACCCCTTAGTGCTCTGGTGTGCACATATGCAAAAATTGCATATAAAGTGTGGGTGACTCGTCCACCAGGAGAGGCTCAGGGAGTTAGGGATGCACGCATGCAGAGTTCTAAAAGAAAAGTAAAAATTCATAATATATTTTGCGAGCAATTTTAATAAATTGAAAGCAACTACACTTACAAATTTACTATATCCACAGATGGTCAAAATGATGGTAACTGTGGTCATAGTGTTCACAGTCTGCTGGTTGCCTCTAAATATTTTCATTGTAAGTATAATTTCGATCGTAAGTATTTTAAATACATTTCGGATTATAGGTCTAGATGGTTAACGCTATTGTTTCAGCTTTCTATTTTTTGACCAGTGGTAGAGCTAAGCAGTTCGCTGCATGAATGGGCCGGCTCGACCAGTGAAATACCGCGACCTCTCAGAAGATCGACGTAAAGTGGCTCATGCTGCGTTTCGTTCGATGAGAGAGGTTCCCGGAGGCCTACCCTATTTTCCCTATCCTTTCCTTTCCCCTATCCCTTAAAGGTCGGCAACGCAACAGTAACACTATATGTGTTGCTGGTGTCCATGGGCGGCGTTGGTTGCTTACCATCAGGTGACACGCCTGCTCGTTTGCCCTCCTATCCCTTAAAAAAAAACCTCGGCCCACGTTTGGGGAATTGGAATAATGTCTTGCAACAGCGAATTAACTTTCTATTGTCATATATAATAACTCTGGTGGTTCATTAGTGCGGTTCCCCAATAAGAGATTGTGTGACACTCTATTGTTACATTCCCAAAAGAGCGTTGCAGATCAGATAACATTCCTATTTCCATAAAAAAACATACATAACTTCACGCCTTTTATTACCCGAAAGTGGAGGTAGCGACTGTTAAGCCTCGTCTCGCCGTTATGTTTACGTCCCAAATGGAATAAGTGGCGAACCTATTGGGCCACATACCATAACGGGCAGAAAGTTTTCAGTCATCGATATATATTACACTTAACTTCCGAAAACAATTTCGAAAAGTCATTGGTGTGAGCCAGTGTCAGGATTCGAACCCGGACCTCTGGATCTGAAGCCGTTTGCTTTCCCACTGGACCACCAAGACTTAGAACACCATTCCATTAAAAAAAATCATGATAATTAGAATAAATCATCTACGTAGCTTTACAGCTTGCATCAGGAAAAAATCGAAATAAAGAAATAATTTAGATAAATACTTGTTAAATAACTTTTAATTCTATTTCTCTTTTTGATGCTGTTAAGTATGTATGTAATTATAATTCCTATCTTTTATATATATGGCAACTTTATGTCTCATTCCCAGCAGGGAAAAAATATATTATGTTTTGATTCTCTTGTAGCAAAACCTACTATCATGCATCGGCCCAATTTTTTACAATCATCTATATTTATCATTCACATAATTCCAGAGAAGAATTCTGCAAAGATATTTCTATGAATTGCTGCAGGATTTTATTTTTAAACCTCCATGCCACCGGCAGAATATGCTCCGGCATATTATGTTTACGGATTTATTTCAATAGGCTTTGAGTCATATTTTTTTTTGTACGTACACAATTTCTCCATTAACAATTTCAAAATGAGTTATTGAAATTAAGTGTGTTACAGAGATCGCATTTTACTGAAGTTAAAAAAATCTCCAATAAAAATCACGTGAGCGGTTTTTATAAAAGAAATAAAACATAAAAGCCAATACATATACTTATAAAAAATATTTATCGACAGTTGCAGTGAAGAGGTTTTATTTTGTATATTGCGTATTTGTATGTTGCTTTTCGTATACTTCCAGGTACAAATAGTAGATCGAATAACTCAAATAAGTTTTTTTTTCGTCTAGGTGGTCCAGTTTTAGATATCCTTGCATCTGAAACACAAAGTCAAGATGTGTGATAGATATCGATGACTATTCACCACCTATTTAATTTGGGTCGTAAAAATTCAGTGGCCGGAACAGCCTCTCTCTACACCTTCAGGTAGAAAAAGGCGTGAGGCATTTTAATAAAAAAAAGTTCTTCGTGCACAGATTACTTGGAACGTTTACGGTGATGATGAGGAATGGAGTTCGTGGCCGGGTATGCCATATTTGTGGTTTGCTTGCCACTGGTTGGCAATGTCCCATTGCTGTTACAATCCTTTCATATACGGATATATGAATAGCAAATTCCGGGAAGGATTTATGCAGGTAACATTTTATTTCATTTAAGAATCATACTTATTAGCTATCTTATACTTATATTTTAAGTAATGAAAATAATTTTGCTTTAATTTTTTTTTTAACGCCATGTCAACAGATACGATGAGCAAAGAATATGCCTATTTATTTTCATATAATACCAGTGGTCGTGTAGCGGTCGACTTTTGACCGTAGAGATTCAATACGCAGACAGTTAGTGTTAATAATATTTTATTGTTTATCAAACTGTAGAACCAGTTTCGAAAAC
This sequence comes from Euproctis similis, assembly GCA_905147225.2. NCBI lineage: Eukaryota > Metazoa > Arthropoda > Insecta > Lepidoptera > Erebidae > Euproctis > Euproctis similis. Next base: position 11,420,591 of record LR990115.1, read on the forward strand.
ACAACCTTTTAGTTCCTTAGCTTAAAAAATTGAAGGTAAATATATCAACTATTATAAAAGTTTTAAGACGATTCCACGTTGATTTCCGAGAAAGAGATAATAATATATTATACATTTAAGCACACTAATTTGTAATTCAGATAAGATGTTAAAAGCTTTTATTTAGCTTGCACTGTATGTATGTATGTATGTATGTAAGTATGTATGTTCGGTGGAATCTTGCAACTCAATTTTGAAGTAGATATCTTCAACCGATTGAGCTGAAATTTTGTATACACGTTTACTTTGGATGACAATGCATGATATGATGTGTGACATTATTTTATATCCAATATGGCGGACCACCCAAGATGGAGGAACGGATATTTTGAATGCATTTCTGCAATATGGGTATCAAATGAAAGGGCTTATTGAGTGTAACATCTCATCTAAATATATCATATCATTCTAAATCCAATATGGTGGAATATCCAAGATGGAGGAAAGCATAGTTTAAGCTTCTGTACAATATGGATATCAAATGAAAGGGCTCATTGAGAGTAACTGAAAAATAATGTGATGTCATTCTAAATCCAATATGGCGGATTATCCAAGATAGAGGAACTGTTTTTTTAATGTATTTCTACAATATGGGTATCAAATGAAAGGGCTTGTTAATACATACATACATACATAACTTCACGCCAAATCCCTTGCGGGGTAGGCAGAGAGAACAGAGCGCCATAGGGCACGATTCTTACACGCCTCACTCGCTTCGTTGACTTTCATACCTCTTTTCATGCACGCGCGTCGGTTTTTGAGGCTCTTAACATCACCATCCTCCAGAACACGTTCTATTTGGTCATGGAATGTGTGTCTTGGCCGTCCTTGACTCCTACATCCATCCGCTTTTGCATTGTATATCTGCTTAGTCAGTCTTGCATCAACCATTCGTTCTACATGTCCGAACCATCGGAGCATGCCCTTTCTTACTTTTACACCGACACTCTCTTTCAAACCAACTTCCTTCCTTGTTAATAGTAACTCGAAAAAAAATATGACGTCCTTCCAAATCCAATATGGCGGGAAAAATATTTGCGTTTCTACAATATGGGTATCAAATGAAAGGGCTTGTTAATAGTAACTCAAAAAATAATATGACGTCATTATAAATCCAATATGGTGGAATATCCAAGATGGAGAAAAACATATTTTAAGCTTCTGTACAATATGGGTATCAAATGAAAGGGCTCATTGAGAGTAACTGAAAAAATAATGTGACGTCATTCCAAATCCAAGATAGAGGAACAGTTTTTTTAATGCATTTCTACAATATGGGTATCAAATGAAAGGGCTTGTTGAGAATAACTCGAAAAATAATGTGACGTCATTCTAAATACAATACGGTGGACCATCCAAGATGACGGCATACATATTTTTGATGCATTTCTACAATATGGCTATGAATTAAAAATCATCATTGCGATTAAATGGAAAAGAAAGCTCTAAGCTGAAATTGAATAAGATGATCGTCTTATTGAAGAGCTGGACTGTTTGAAATTAAGCGGTAAACTAACTTGCAATAATGATGCGTTGGATGAAATGACACTAACCTAGCCAGCTATAACTAAAAATAAGAAAATAAATTAAAAGCAAAAATCCTTTTTAAAGAAGCTTTTATTTAAGCGCTCTAAAAATAAGAAAATAATATTTCCTTAAAAATTTCAAGTATCAACTTAGAGCCTCAGTATGTACAATTTATATAATAATAAAAGCTTGTCGCGAGGTTTGACTCCCTATCAGTAGGTAATTAAATTGCAATAGATAATATAGTAAAGTTAGTAGATTAATTTACATGAGTGTTTTGCCCATTTCTTCTCATGACAACCTTACACTCAGAATCGTCCATGCGTTTTTGTTCCAAGGAGGCAATTTTCTCAAGCGCTCGTGTTTTAATGTTATGCTTTAAATATAATGATAAGTTAAATATCTGTATTTACGGACTATATTTAACTGTTGATTTGACATTATAAAATTAGTATAGTTTATTTACAACTCGCGCGACAAGCTTTTATTATTATATAAATTGTACATACTGAGGCTCTAAGTTGATACTTGAAATTTTTAAGGAAATATTATTTTCTTATTTTTAGAGCGCTTAAATAAAAGCTTCTTTAAAAAGGATTTTTGCTTTTAATTTATTTTAATTTCATTTTTATTTTGATACTCTTATGAATAAATGTTATGAATAGAGCAGTCGTAAAATTGACAAGATTGAAATTAACGCTTAGGAAAATTTAATACATAAGTACAAGTGATTTAATAGCGTCGTTATTCCGAATGAGTGCGCTGCAATAAACACTTGTGTAACTGTGTTAGTTACGGCGACATTGCTCTACAGCGACGGAAATTTGTTTTCTTTTGTACATTTTTATTTTATTTTATGTGATTTATTATCTATACATATAATAAAATCGTAAGAGGGTAAAAAAAATAGTACATTGAATTTTCTTTTTTAAATACTTGGGACATGATCTACAATCGATACCGAACCTTAAAATATGGTTTTTCCAATTTTAGTCTGTTCATTTGTTTGTCTGTATGTTTGTTACGAATAAACTCTAAAATTACTCCATGCTTTTATGTCCAATTTTGCATAAATATCACCAAAAGGTCGGGTCAACACATAGACTAAATATTATCATCTTAATTTGGTGTGAGCAATAAAACCCTATTAGGGGCACAGGCATAGTATTTTGCTGCTTTATGGGATCCGAAGACAAAGAAGTATAAGTAGAAAGAATGGATGATGCAGGATTGAGTCAGTAGTTATACAATACAAATGCGGCAAGATGTCGGAGTAGAGGACGGCCACGACACACCTTTCATGAGGTGTGAATGTGCCCTTGATGAATGTGATGTCAAGAGCCTTAAAAACCGACGAGCACATATGACAAGAGCTATGAAAGTGAAAGAAACAAGTGAAGTGTGTAAAAATCATACCTAATGGTGCTCTCTGCCAACCCATCAAGGGACTTGGCGTGATGTTTCTTTGTTATGTTTTGACTTTGGCTTTCTCGTTGCATGTTACGTAAAATATACGTAAATATTTTTACCTACGAAAAGAAAAAGAAAGGAGGAAATAATGCATAAATAATGTGCATGAAAAGTGTTATGAAAGTCAACGTGTAAGAATCGTGCCTTATGGCACTCTGTTCTCTCTGGCTTTTTTTACGCGAGGAAATGCTTTATGCACACCCGTCGCCTGGGTACGGCAGGGGGTAGTGTGGGACTCCCAAAACAGTAAACTGCAATCCTATCCTAGGGTTACCCACTAAATCTTCGCGGCGGCCTTCCTCCGGCGTTGGGGTGGTCCAGGATACGGTTAACCCCTCTGGTCCACCCCGCCGTCGCCCGCCGGCGCCCCCCTCTGTCACAAGAGGGTGCTCATCCTCTGGGAGCCTCAGTGAGGCTCCCCCAGGCGGGGCGGCACCAACCGCGCGCTGTAAAGAGGCGCGCGGCCGACGGCGCCCCCGACTACCCTCCCCGGCCGCCTGCCCGTCGCCTGCGAGCGGGATCGGCTCTCTCCGATCCCGCTCGGCGGCCTCCTTCTGGAGCAAGACTGCTTCGCAGAAGGAGACCACGACCCTCCACTCCTCCTTTCCCGCCAGCATTGCCGCGACCAACGCCAGCGGAGACAAGTCTCGTCCGATCCCGTCGATCAGGACTCGGCGCTCGGCCGCCCGGGCCGGGCAGACCTGCAGCGTGTGCTAGGCCGAGTCCAGGTCGGATGCGCAATGATGGCATCGCGCCGTCTCTTCACGTTTTATTCGACTTAGATACTCACCGAAGCACCCGTGCCCGGTAAGTGTCTGAGTCAACCTGTAGGTGACAGTGCCCATTTACGGAGCACACAGGCCTCGTGGTGGGGCAGGACGGCCCCGACGCACGGCGCGCTGACGCGCATAGGCCTGGAGGACAAGCGCGTCGCCCAGTCCCCGAGGACCCGCCGGAAGGCCTCCCGCCTCCGCCTCCGCCTTCGTGTCCCCGCGCTTCCGGGTCCCCCACTCCCCGGCCGAGCTTCTCACTGCCTACCCCAGGGATTTAACGTGAAGTTATGTATGTAGTGAAAGTTAAGTGAAGTTAGTTATGTATATTTACCTAAATGCGACACGTTTAGGTAAATATATTTTAGTTTTAGTTTCTGTAAATATTTATTTAAAATAGTAAGATAAAATTAACTCATTACGTTATTTACAATCTAAAATGTAAAATTCTCCTGTCACAGTGTTCGTAATTGTCTTCCTCCGGAACGGCTCGACCAATTCTCATGAAATTTTGTGTGCCCATCGGGTAGGTCTGAGAATAGGACAAAATCTATTTTTCATCCCCCCCAATGTTAAGGGTAGTTGGTTGTTAAGTTTGTAATAAAAGTTAAATAAATTTATATTATTTTTTAAATTTTTCGATATATATCTGTTTTTGCAATCTCCTTTCGAAGCAGCCTTAGTGGCGGTCATACGCACTGACTAACGTACTCAAGTAAAACCCTACCCTACCCTACCCATTTTTAAATCTATCTCAATTTTTGATACGTCTTTATATATATACTTGAAGATCGCGCGAACTTCGTACCGCTATGTTTTATATAGCTTTCCGTCTCGCGGTGTTACTGTTAGTCGGGTACAAACAAAATGGCGATGATGATGATGATTAAATATAGCCTATGTCACTCTGGGTGAATAGAGCTTTCCCATGATGAAAGAATGTTTGAAATCGATCCTGCAGTTTTTGAGTTTATTCGTTACATACAAAAATACAAATCTTTCCTCTTTATAATACTAGTGTAGCTAAATGTAAGTTTGTTTAGACCAAATGTATAGAACATACATTTTAAAGAAAATTAATATTTGATTGATATAATTTATTTTAAAATCTAACTATTTACTTTTTATTTGCTCTCGGCTCATTTTTTTTTCCGATAATTAACCATCTAAGTATTTCTTTTTCAAGTGACCAACATTTTAGTACAATTTTTACATTAAATATATATTATTATGAATTTTGTGCAAAATAAAGTAAACGAAAAATATATTCGTTATACCTAGGAGAAAGTTCCATGAAGTTTATGAGTACCTAATATGGATTTTATGTATTTATTCCTACAGATCTTTCATGGTCTATCTTGTACGAGGATCAAAGACGTGAACAGGTTATTTCAGAATTCCGGTGTTGTTGAAGGCGTGCCGCTTCCTGGTAAGATTATTTCATAGTAATTAATTTTTATGTTTAATATTTGGATTAATACTATTCGAAATATACTTCTATCTAGACACATCTATCCCTAGCCCTAGCTAAAATTTTATATTAGGTCGAGCAAAAAGTTTTTATGTAGTTTTGAACCTGGCACATTCATAATTTCATTCAATAGTCTTTTTTTGAATTTCGGACACAGAATTTAAAGAAACAAAAGACAATTTGGAGCATGTTTGTTGATATCAAACAATCGAATACTAAGAAAACTTGATTTTATTGGTTTTCTTGGATTTAATTCTTGAAAGTGTGATTGATCTCTTTGGTTTTGCAACAAACCAAACGCACCAACCGTCTAGATGCCAAGCCGAGTATGCCTTTGTCAGTGGAGGGCTGCAGTTCACCTAAAGATATTGCCAATTCGTGAGTGTTTAAAACCACACGTGATGCTATACGCGGACTATGTGGGCCGAAATTTCTTTTTTATGCATGATAATACAATTCGATCATGCGGGCCGACAATCCCGCCATTTGAGACCGGAAGCTCTCATTCTCCCGGTCTTAGGTGTCGGCCTTGGCACACAATACGTAAATACTGTCGCGTATCGGGGCCGCGTTGGAGTGAACCATCTTCGCGATTTTGGCTTTTGTGCACTTCGCTACGGCCGACGGTTCACTCCATATTTTCGAGCGCCTCGAATATTTTGGAGCCAATCTCCGTGGAGTTTGGCTTCGAAGGCTCCTCCTCATGTACGTGTAGGCGGCTCTTTTTACGGGGCTCCACGGCTTGCGCTTGCGCGCCCACACTCCCTCTGATGCGGCGGAGACGGCGACTGACATAGCGCTATCGCTATCCCCGCCGCCGTCCCAGTCCCTTTGGAAGTTAAGGGAGACTTGGGCCTCTTAAATTTGATGCGTAAGCCCTTCATCGCATCCATGTTAAACGAAGACGAGCGGGAATACCCAGAGCTGGGCTCCCCGTCCGACAAACCCGACAAACACCGGATTGGACAATCCACCCACCTCCGGAAAGTTCTGGAGGGGTGGAGATCTTTCTCCACCCCTCCAGAACTTTCCGGAGGTGTCCAATCCGGTGTTTGTCGGGTTTTCGGCTTCCGCCGAGACACCGGGCGCTCTCTCTTCGGTGTGGTTGCCCCTATCGACAACTTAGCAGTAGGTCCATAGGCCCCCCTCACATACGTCGGGGCTGCCTTGCTCCCAGGTAGAACGGGGGGGTTCACAATCCCTGGTCCGTCGCCCCTTTCCTCCTCGACTACCAGGACAGACCGAACGGGGGGGTCCACAACCCCTTTTTTTACGCGAGGAAATACTTTATGCATACCCTCCGCCTGGGGACGGCAGGGGGTAGTGTGTGACTTCCAAAACAGTATACTGCAATCCGATCCTAGGGTTACCCACTAAAACCTCGCGGCGGCCTTCCTCCGGCGTTGGGGTGGCCCAGGACAGTGCATCGGCCCTCTGGTCCACCCCACCGTCGCCCCTTCTTTGTCACGAGGGGGTGCTCATCCTCGCGGAGTCTCGGTGAAGCTCCCCCGGGCGAGGCGGCTCCGACCGCTCGCTGTAAGGGAGGCGCGCGGTCGGCGGCGCCCTCCACGACCCTCACCAGCCGCACCGGGGGTCATCCTTCCCGGGCCGCAACCCGGGCGCACTGCGGGGTGTGCGCCCTCACGGCCCGTCGGCGGCGGCGATCACTGAGCTTCGAGCGGGATCGGCTCTCTCCAGACCCCGCTCGGCGGCCTCCTTCTGGAGCATCATAGCTTCGCAGAAGGAGACCACAGCCCTCCACTCCTCCTCGCCCACCAGCATTGCCGCGACCAACGCCGGCGGGGACAAGTCTCGCTCAATCCCATCGATCCCGTCGGCGCTTGGCCGCCCAGGTCAGCGTGTGCTGGGCCGAGTCCAGGTCGGATGCACAATGGTGGCATCTCGCCGTCTCTTCACGTTTTATTCGACTCAGATAAACACCGAAGTACCCGTGCCCGGTGAGTATCTGAGTCAACCTGTAGGTGACAGTGCCCCATTTACGGAGCACCCAGGCCTCGAGGTGGGGCAGGACGGCCCCGACGGCGTGCTGACACGCGCAGCCCTGGAGGATCAGCGCGTCGCGCCAGTCCCCCAGGACCCGCCGGAAGCCCTCCCGCTTCCGCACTTCGTGACCCCGCGCGTCCGGGCCCCCACCTCCCCGGCCGAGATCGTACGCGGCTGCGTACATCTCGGCTAAGATGGCACAACCCCTGATCGACGCCCTGACCCGCGCTCCTTCGTTTCGGTAGGGCCAAATGGAAGGATACTCAATCCCTGGTCCGTCGCCCCTCCCCCGAAACACGCTGCAGGCTAAACGGGGGGTTCATGAGCCCTGATCCGTCGCCCTGAGCCGTGGCAAACTGCCCCCCTACGCGGTAGCGTCGCACTCTACCCTCTGATACGCAGGGTAGGCTGAGCTCCACAAGGTGATTTTTATAGAGGTTTTCTTCCTCTCGGCCCCCTTGCGGCGGCCATCGTCCCAGCCCCACGGACTGGATTGCGATCGTGCTACTGGTGACAGACTCTCAGCCAGGGACTGACGGAATTTACTCCGCCAGGCCCTGCCCAGGGAGCACCGCCCTGGAAGGAGCGTCCGGGCGCGCGTGGAGGTGGTCTGACGGCGCTCCCCATACTCATTAGTACCTAATATCGTCAATATATTAGCTGATATGCCTGATATTTCCCGTGACAGTATGATATTATACAAAATACCTTCGGTTGTTATTATTCTGTCAATGGATACTGAAGATTATTTAAAATGTGATTATAAAATCTATTTGAAAGTTCTTCATTTAAATATCCAAAAATTAAGACTATGTCTGGCCATTGAATATTTATAAAAAGAGAAATTTAAACGTTAAAGATCGCGTTTTATCCAGTTCTATAGTTTGATATATCTTTATTTCTAAGATTATATATATATCTTACCTAATCTATATGTATCTTTTTGGCTATGCAAGTTAACTGTAGTTAATCTAGTATCTTTATGCACACAGAATTAGTCACCGATGGATTAAACAGGCAACGAAGTAGGATTCTCGAATGCAGGTTGTTCCAAAAGTCCAAGAGTGATGGAAATATTGCCAACAAATTTAATACATGTCTACAATGTAAGTCCTTGTCAGCACCAAACTCACCACCAGTCAGGGCAATATGCGTGCAATCTCATATTACTTTGCATGATGTGAGAAAAGTAGAGTAAAGAGGATGAACGAATACAGGGAACAGGGTTTTATTCAGGTGCTGAGGCATATTTTCGTCTGACGGGGAATAGAATAAATTTTTGAAATAAGTTGTCACGGCATCTCCTCTATTTGGATAAGGACTTCTGTTCAGAAGTTTCCTATTTCATAATGTCACTTTAACTCTTTTTGGAAATCTCTAAGAAATTAATGTCATAAATTGACAGGACTAATTAAATTCAGTTCTCGGTGAATAACAACGGGCATGCCGTGATCAAATATCAGGGTATTAGGTATGGGAGGAATGGCTCAAAAATGCATTTTTTTTAATTGTATGTATCATTAGAATGTAATTATTGAAAATTAAATAAGAACACATGTGTTCACTTTGTGGCATAGTGTATAGCTATTAAAATAATTTATATATATAATTTTTTTCTTATATATTTTTTATATATTATAATTTTTATATTAACTTAATAACTAGTTGCTGGGTATTGATATCTATGTTAATAATATAAAACTAAAGAGTTTGTTATTTAATCGCGCGTACCTCATGAACCTTTGGTTCGTGTTGAAATCTTATTTTTCTGTTGATATGCCTTTTATCGAGGATGGATTTAGGGTTTACATCATAGCAAACTTTGGCACGAAGTTCGTTAGGTCAGCTAATATCTAATATTCTGTATTGTATTATATCTTTTGTGCTTTTTATGTGACTGAATTCGGCCTTAGAAAGAGAGGGAGAGAGAAAGGGCATATTTGATGAGAGTATTGGGGTAGGATCTTAGATAGTTTAGATTGGTGACTGGCAGACTGGCAAGACAATAATATCTGCCTGCCCTATATATATATATATATATATATATATATATATATATATACATATACATATATATATATATATATATATATATATATATGCATATAACAATATGTAAAATAAGCCTATTGAATGTTTGTTAGTAACATTTATAACACTTACTGAATGTATACTAAAAGTAAAACATAATATTTTATGGATATTTCAATAAACATTAATAGCTTATAAATTTGCTATTATTTGAATGTCTGCTTATTTAATCTGTATTTTGTGGTTTTAAATGGAAAGTGTAATTTGCTGAATGTCATACGAGATGTTTGAGATATGTTTGATTCTTTGTTCCTAGTTTTGATGATTAAGGAATTGGAACAAGTAGCAAATATTTTCTACGTAAAGTCTGAAGGGTTGTGATCGTATATGGGACCAATCTGGCCATCATAATGAATGAAAATGTTAAGGTATGAATTCTGAAAGATCTTTTTCTAACTTCCAAAGTGTCTGTAAGTGTCTGTAACTTACAGTGTCTGTAAGTTGTTAAAATACAGATGAAACAAAATTTCATTTGTATTTTATTTAACATGGAATGACAATGTATGAATTAGTAATAAAATTTCATCTCAAACTTAGATTGAAAAGTGTTCATCATGAGAGATTGTGAAAAAAAAAGTTTGAAGATTTTATTTTAAAATTAGTGGTTTTACTATTCACTGATTTTTTTTTAACTGTATTAAGCATTTTGTAGAAATCTCAAATGCTTGGATAATAATAATTAATTACAAATTTGTACTCCGAAATGAATCATAATGTCTAATAAAAAGAAAAGCATGCTGTATATTATTATGTATATTCATGATGTTTGATAAAGAAACATGCTGTATATAATAGTGCTTAAAATCAATTTATTTGATTAGAATAATTACGTTTATGTATCCGGTTCAAATGAAATAATTTGTCACACATAAGTTTTAGTAAAAAAATATGGCTCATCGTGTACTCTTAGATAATATATCAGACCGTTTTTAAAATAACTTCACATTATATTCGACAATATTGATATTTGTATGTCTAAATCAGACATAAATAGATAAAATTTAATAGATTCTAAAAAGACTTTAGATAAAGAATAGACTTTAAAGAGACTTTGATGAGGGATTTAACTTTGGTGAGACTGTAGAATTTACTTTGATAATCTGATATTTGAAATCGTCGCTAATTCTTGTATTTGATAATATAATACGATATGTTACCTACGATATTTAATATCTACGGTAAGTATCTTATTACAGCTAGCGCTGCGCAGCCTAGACGAAACTTCGAGAAGGAGGCCGAAAGGAGGATTCAGCTGGGTTAGGCTGCATTCGGCAAACTGCGACGGGTCTTCAGCTCGCCTATACCGCAATTTCTGAAGACCAAAGTCTTTGACCAGTGCGTCCTACCGGTGATGACCTACTGTACCGAAACGTGGACACTCACGGTGGGGCTAGTCCACAAATTTAAAGTCGCTCAGCGAGCTATGGAGCGGGCTATGCTCGGGGTATCTCTGAAGGATAAACTCAGGAATGAGTATATCTGCCAGAGAACTGGGGTAACCGACATAGCTCGTAGAATAAGCTCGCTGAAGTGGCAATGGGCTGGTCATATCTGCCGAAGGACCGACGGTAGATGGAGTAAGAAGGTCATTGAGTGGAGACCGCATCTTGGTAAACGTAGCATCGCCCACCAGCCCGATGGTCAGACGACCTCAGAAAGGCTGCTGGAAAAGACTGGATGCGGAAGGTAGAGAATCGGATATTCTGGCGCACATTGGGAGAGGCCTATGTCCAGCAGTGGACTGCAACAGGCTGATGATGATGATGATCAAATAACAAAAATTCGTCGATAAAGTTAAATGCGTGCAGCTGCGTGATGCCTACATTTCCTTCTCCGCGTTTCTATTCCTCCTCTTACTTCTCCTCTCCTCTTTCTCTATCTATTACTCTCTCACTCCGTCCCCACTCTGGTTTCTGCTGCCATGACGTTCGAGAGATATCGTGAACGAAAGAAACCCAAAAAAGTGTTTTTTCGGGATTACTCCGAATATTGTGGTTTGATCAATTAAAATTGCAAAATTACTTATGAGGATGATAAAACTGCGTCGAATGCCGTCAACCGCGTGAAAATTGCTTCATCCATTCAAAAGTTATTGCGGTTTGAAAATTCCAAAATTAGTGTTCTATGAAACTTCTATCAGACTTTCGAACTGGAAGAGCTCAAATGCATAGAAATATTATATCTCTATATAATATATAAATTATATTTATGTGATATTTTGAGCTAAAAAATGTCATAAGTACAATTTTAAGCGTCCAGAAATGGAATTAGCGGGAAGTTGCAGGGATGGCCTTTCAGGTGAACCGTTTTTCTAATATTTTTTTATCAGATCAGGGTAATCCCTCTAGATAATCGTCAGACAGTACGTTTAGAACATAAAGATGAACCATAAACATCTTAATCTGACGCGCTTAAGTATTTCAAAATGGCGATTTTTTTTTGCACATTATGAAAATGCCCGCGAGTTTGCATCCCATCGAAATCGTCAGATTAGTGAATGAGAGCTTTTTTTTGGTGCACTTAACTCTCCCTTAGAAAATCTGACGCGCTCAATTATTTTTTTTTTTCATTTTCAACCCTTACATACAACGGGTGGTTGTATGTAAGGGTTGAAAATGAAAAAAAAAAATTAATAGAGCGCGTCAGATTTTCTAAGGGAGTGCATCATGCAAACGATCAGATTAACATACGTACATTATTAAAAATACGTAGGGCATTGGTACTATCAATATCTGACGCGCTCGAGGATGTCCATGCAACAGTTTTTTTTTTACATATTTAAAAATCTACAGCCGCTTCCCCCACCGATGTAAAGGTATAATCATATAATATTTTTTTCTTCTTATCATCTAAGCTTTGCAACCCAATAGGTCTCTACGACGCTCGAGTATATCCCCATTTAGCATCGTGGGCTCCCCTACTACAATATTTTTTTCTTTACATTATATCAAACGAAATCTACGCTATAATTATATTAAATTTTAATGCAATCTTAAATAGTATAAATGTCTGTCACCTTATATGCTTAGATCCTTCAAACTAGGCAACGTATTTTGATGCGGTTTATTTAATAGGTAGTGAATGTCAACGTGATGGTTTGTTTCTATAATTTAAGTACAATTTAGTAAAGAAAAAGTGATAAATCCAATTTTAATTTATTTATTACTTTTGCAAGTTCGCCGGGGCAGCTAGTGCATATTATAGTAGAAAGTTAAAACCGAATTTCGCCACTTATATTTACACCAACATACTTATTTCCAAAATACTCATTATTATATGGTAATTCAATAATATAAAAATTTAAGTATTGATAAAAGACGTATTAATTGTTCTAATCATAGATTAGATCATTGTCTACTATTGACAATCACAATATAATTGTATTAATTGTATAAAATCAAGATTTGCTAGTTAAAATTGTCTCTACGTTTTATGGAACTTGTAAGATTGACTTGTGTAAGTGTGTTGTAGATGGTATACATTAAGATTTTGAGCATTATTATCTTACCATAAGTCGACTCGCCTGCTCGTTAGCCCTTCTAACCCTTAAAAAAATATTTCAAGTTACTGTACTTAAATATTGACAAGTATATTCTCTACTGAAGACTTGGTGGTTGAGGGGTCGAGCCCTCCGTAGCCTCCGCTGCCTATACCTTCGTGTAGAAAAGGCGAAATTCTCTGAGTTAAAGGTCTCTGAGTCTTGAAAGGTTAGGTTGAAACTTTAACATATATATAACGGAGAATATGACAAGCCCTGATGATTGTGATTTTTGTGCAAAATATTTTTGTACCTTAGTAAATTAATAATAATATATTAAAATAATATAATATTATAACTATGTTTCGGTCAATAAGGTTGGTCTTTGGTGTCATCTTTACAGTGTTTGACAGTTATATTTACAAAAATGGTGTTTTTTTTTATGTGATAGAAGGGCAAACGACGAGCAGGCGTGTCACCTGCGCCAAATGACCAGCGCCGCCCATGGACACCTGCAACACATATAGTTTTATAGTTGCGTTGCCGATCTTTAAAGAAGTAGGATAGGAAAGGGATGGAGAAAGGCCGAATACCTTCCTCACCGATCAAAACGCGGCATGTGCCACTTTACGTCGATCTTTTGAGAGGTCGTGGTATTTCACCGGTCGAGCCAGCCCATTCATGTAGCGAACTGCTTGGCTCTACCACTGCTAAAAATGTGTGAGCAATGGATCGTGTCCTTCACGTTCGTTTGGTAATCGTAGATTTAAAATAAGGTCGTTAATTGCTTATCAAAAAATTATTAACTGAGCAAAATAATCACGCAATCATCAAATAACCACGAATAAACGGCGCTCACGAATAATCTCAATATATTTCGGAGCGCCTTCCATTCGTATTCACATACACGGGAACCTCTACAATCCTTGTGGATAATCCAATTCAAGCCTGTCTATTCCTGACTAAACTGATCTGTCTATTACTATTCCAAGTTCTAACCCACTTATTTGCAGCTGTATTTAATTTACATTAAACATAACTTTTATATAATTGATGAAAATATGTTTTTTTAATGATTTTTATATTAGTTTAAAATTAAATATATTCGTGTTCCGTATAATAGATCAGTACAGACGCCAATCTTTCTCAAATTAGTTTTAGTATAAGTAAGTTTTCAAGGTACCTATACTTACATTTTACTGTAGATATTAAGTCACGCTCGAGAAGAAAAAACGCAGGATTAATATTGTAATTCTATTTATTCTGTCTATTTCATCAGCTGTCTATGATCTCATATTTTATGAAAATTTAGAAATCTTAAAACATTTGTTACTTGTGTAAATGTGTGTGAGAATAATAAATAATACAAAAATAAAATTTGGAGAATTTTATTTATGCCCTACTACCTATTTCGCTTGTGTGGATCGATCAAAAGAAGAAGGTGCACTAAACTGTGCTAATGACACCCCAGAACTATGCCCACTGCCTATGCCCACTATGCCCATTGCTGTCCAATGAATAATGAACTTTTCAAGTGCGACTGAATTAAAAAGAGGAGCTATAAGGGCACGTGTGCGGCGAGTCCATATAAAATGTATAAAATATGCCAGTGGCGGCGTTTTGTAGTTGCGGCCAGTAGCCCGTGTACAGGTGCACTAAATTGAAATAAAAGGTATCCTTATTGAAGAGCTTATTAATATATAAATTGTACATAATGAGGCTATAAGTTTGATATTTGAAATTGTCAAGGAAATAATTATTTTCTTTTTTTAGAGCGTTTAAATAAAAATATGGTAGTAGTATATATATTTTATTCATAATTGGCTAGGTTTGGTAATCTCATTCAACACATTATTGTAGCAAGACTGTTTTCTGCTTAATTTTGGCCAGTCCAGCTCATTGTCAGTGAAGATGATACCAAGATTATAGAATTTTCGGTATAAAAGTAGAGATACTACGATAAATGTTGAACAAATTGTAGCAAGCAATACGCTTTCTATCTACTTTGTGGGACTAAATATCTAAACACAGATGAGACGAGTCAAAGTTAAAATGCCTGTTGCTTTATTATAACCCCAATCAATTAAGATTTTTAATTAATCCATTTAATTGTACGTGCAAACGTATTACCCGATACTAAAATAATTGTTTTTAATTTAATGAGATAATAATTAGAATCATTAGAAATAATTAGAATCATGACAGTAAAACAAATTTTAGAATTATATCGCGTTTATTTATTACTAATTTTATTTAGTTCCCGACGTTTCGAACTCTTTACAGAGAAAGTGAAAACTCGTGATAATGATCTCTGTAAACAGTTTGAAACGTCGGGAAATAACAATAAATAAATATAATCCTAAAAGTTGTTTTAATGTCATGAACGTGATTCGCGAAAGTCTTAGAGATAAATATAATTAGAATCTTTTTATTATACTTAATTTAATATAAATAAAAACAAAAGAAAGAAAAAATAAATACGCCAGCAAAATTTGCAAGCCATTCGTTGCGAAAACAATCAAGGAAAATTAAAATTGTTTTATTAGTATTCATTAATGAAAAGGTTTTCGTTCTTAATTAGAAAGAAAATAATTAAAGAAAGTGTCGATTTGTGACGAAATCGATGAGACGAGGCGTAACAACTGCTGCCTACATCTTTGGGTAAATAAAGACTTAAACATAACTTCACGCCAAATCCTTTGCAGGGTAGGCAGAGAGAACGGATTGCCATAAGGCACGATTCTTACACACCTCACTCGCTTCGTTGACTTTCATAACTCTTTTAATGCACGCGCGTCGATTTTTGAGGCTCCTAACATCACCTTCCTCCAGAACACGTTTTATTTGGTCATGGAATGTGTGTCTAGGCCGTCCTCGACTCCTACATCCATCCGCTTTTGCATTGTATATCTGCTTAGTCAATCTTGCATCATCCATCCTTTCTACATGTCCAAACCATCGGAGTATGCCCTTTCTTACTTTTACACCAACACTCTCTTTCAATCCGACTTCCTTCCTTATAACCTTGTTTTCCATGCGGTCAGCGAGGGTCACTCCGCAGATTTTGCGAAATGCCCTAATTTCGACCGCGTTTATCCTACTTTCATGCACGCTCTGCCATACCCAGCTCTCGCTTCCATAAGTTAGGGTTGGGATGAGTATTTCATTGTGAATTGCTAGCTGGGCTTTTCTGCTAATATCTTTTGCGCCCAGGAATCTGCCCAACGCCCCATTTACTTTATTTCCTAACGCTACTCTTCTTTCTACATCAGCGGTGTACCTTCCATCCCTGCTAAAAGGGCATCCAAGATATACAATAAACCCTTATTTATAGGATTGGGGAAAATCGAGCAAACGGGTCACCAGATGGTAAGTAACTAGTGCCACCCATGCACGCAACACACATAGTGTTACAGTTGCTCTATCAGCCGTAAAGATATGAT
Source organism: Euproctis similis (assembly GCA_905147225.2). Taxonomy (NCBI): domain Eukaryota; kingdom Metazoa; phylum Arthropoda; class Insecta; order Lepidoptera; family Erebidae; genus Euproctis; species Euproctis similis. The sequence goes on from LR990115.1 coordinate 11,436,884, forward strand.
AAGTAAAAAGTCGGAATGGGATAGGTTAGACCTACGGATACCTCTCTCACTGAATAAAACGCGGCATGAGCCACTTTATTTCAATATTCTGAGTGGTCGTAGTAATTCACCGGTCAGCTCTACCACACAATGTATATATTGTATATATTGATTTACATTATTTGATTTAACTCCTTATTAAATATAAGATACACTGTTTCAACTAAAGCATATAGAAAAATGACGAGCCTCATGGTGCATTGGTAAAGCTACCGACTGCAGAATCGAGGTTGGCGGGTTCGATTTCCACGCGAGTTCAAATATTTGTGACAAGCACGAATGTTTGTAATAGCGTCTCGGTGTTTTTCTATGTAGGTATTATATAAGTATATATATAAGTAGGTATGTATTTACAAAAGAAAAGTATATATGTATTAATATCCGTTATCTAGTATCCATATCACAAATATTTAGTTTTGAAATAGGGGGCGGTGTATGTATTGTGTCCAAGATATTATTATTATCAGAACTCCATTAATTCTTAGACACACATAATAGACGGAAAAGTATGATGACGTTGATAATAATTAGGTACCATAAAAGAAGACCAAGTCACAAATGTCTTCTCCATTACAGCAAAATGGAGTCAAATGATTGATTAATGTACTTACTCTGTGGACAGTGAAAAAATGACTTCGTGTTTCTGGAAAAAATAATAATGGTCTTAAATTAGTCATTACAGTTTTGACAACCGACGATACTTGAATACTTCATAAGATATAAACTCATGAAATGGAATATATTTGGTATTTGGAAAATTATGGTTAGGGCAATTTCGTACTTACGAAAATGTATTATCGTTGATACAAATCTTTTATACATACAAAGGTAAATATGATTAACATGATAAGAAAAATCTTTAACATAACATAGCACAACTTCACGCCTTCTTCTACCCAAAGGCGTAGGCAGCGGCTGTTAAGCTTCGTCTCGCCGTTATGTTTACGTCCCAAATGGAATAGGTGACGAACCTATCGTCATACCGGGCACAAAGTTTTCAGTCATCGATATTTATCACACATAACTTACGAAATTAATTTTGAAAAGTCATTGGTGTGAGCCAGTGGCAGGATTCGAACCCGGACTTCTGGAAGCCTTGTGCTCTTCCACTGGACCATCGATACTAACTTATTGGTTTGAGAAATTATTAGTTTTTTGGATGTACCCGTCGATTATATTCCTGACTGATTGATTCCAGCTTGAGGTGTGTCAATTTATCTAAATCGTACGTGTAATCTGGCTTGCCCTATTTTGTAAATCCCCAACTTGAAAAGTATTATGTGTTAGTATTTTTTTTTAATTTCATCTATGTAGTAATTACACTGTTTGCAGATATATCGAATGTCCGTCGGTGGACTGGAAATCAAACATCCCCCGATTTTGGTGGACTGATTAGTGTTAATTTGAAGCACCCTGTTCTCAATCTCAGAATCAAATCCTTGCTCGCACACATGACTCTTCAGAATTCATTTTTGAAGTGGAACTTCTAATGGATCGTGCAAGAGCGTTTAACGCTTTTAACGCCCCCTTGCGGCCATTATTAATATTATATAATGGTAAGATAAAAGCCAAGATCTATATAAACCAAGGACGAAAATTGGTATAGCGACTTTTTAAACTACCCGTACAGACAAAGATATAAGCATATAAGGGGACAGACAGCGGCAAGTGACTTTGTTATATACTATGTAATGATTTATTCATTAGATTTTCGCGAATCACATTCATAACATTAAAGCTTTAAGCTTATATATTTAGCATCTAGTAGCGGATGATGGTACTAGCTGGTCATAATTGATATTACAAAAATGATAAACTCAGTTAACAACATCTTTTTACATAACAAATGAATCTACTCAACAATGATACTGATATCTGGTTAAAATCCAAAATAACAATTTTAGATTGTTATAACACCAGTTTTAGCACGAAATAGTTTGTAAATATATGAATTACTTATTTTAATAATCAAAAATTTCACAATACTTCGGCGGATGGCGTTACCAATGGCGCTAGTAATGTTATAAAATTAAGTTCTCTTATTTTACAAATATTACATAGGACGAGTTGATATTATCTAGTAATAAGATATTAATCATGGAAATAATGATTATGAATATTCATGCAGAATCAGTATTTATTTAAATATTTAAACAATAAAAGGAAATATCACCAAAACAGTTACGAAACTTAATAAATTGTTTAGTAACATAATTATAAATTCGCGCATTTTACTTGACTAAATAATATATTTCAGTAATATATTGACCAGTTTTAGTCCGAAATAGTTTGTAAATATATAAATTAATTATTTTAACTATCAAAAATTTAACTATCTTTCGGCGGATGGCGCTACTAGGAGGTTTTAAAATTAAGTTCTCTTATTTTGCAAATATTACATTGAACGAGTCGATATTATCTAGTGTTAAGATATTAATCATGGAAATAATTATTATGAATATTCATGGAGAGTCAGTATTGATTTAAACATTTAAACAATAAAAGGAAATATCACCAAAAGTGTTACGAAACTTAATAAATTGTTTAGTCACACAATTAGAAATTCGCGCATTTTATGTGACTAAATAATATATTTCAGTAATATATTGACCAATTTCAGTCCGAAATAGTTTGTAAATATATAAGTTAATTATTTTAATTGTCAAAAATTTCACGATCTTTCGGCGGATGGCGCTACTGGGAGGTTTTAAAATTAAGTTCTCTTATTTTGCAAATATTACATTGTATGAGTCGATATTATCTGTTATTAAGATATTAATCATGGAAATAATTATTATGAATATTCATGTGGAATCAGTATTGATTTAAACATTTAAACAATAAAAGGAAATATCACCAAAACAGTTACGAAACATAATGAATTGTTTAATCACATAATTATAAATTTCGCGCATTTTTACTAACTAAATAATAAATTTTAGTAATATGTTGACCAGTTTTAGTCCGAAATAGTTTGTAAATATATAAATTAATTATTTTAATTATCAATAATTTCACGATCTTTCGGCGGATGGCGCTACTAGAAGGTTTTATAATTAAGTTCCCTTATTTTGTAAATAAAACATTGAACGAGTCGATATTATCTAGTATTAAGAAATTAATTATGGAAATAATTATTATGAATATTCATGCAGAATCAGTATTGATTGAAGTTGTGGGTTCGTATCTTGGCTAACACAAAATGACACTTCGAAATTATTTTTGAAAGCTAAGTGTAATAAATACCGATGGCTGAAAACTTTGTACCCTATGTAGGGCAATAGATTCGTGGCGAATCTATTCCATTCGGGACGTTAAAAAACCGCGAGTCGAGGCGTAACAGCCACTGTGGGAGCCACGGATCGCGCGACAACACCGTCCAGGCGGCGGAGCTTGGGCAGCAGGCGGTATAGCACGCCTGCCACCCGTCGCAGTCGGGGGACCATCCTAACGAAGTACTTTTCGAAGCTCCAGCGGCTGTCAAGAGCGAGGCCGACTTCAAATACCTACCCATCGGGACAGCCGTATCACCCACCTGAATCCGGCGGCTTGTGGTTCCTGGCGCGGAGTGAGGCGGTGGAACCACAGCGCCTCACTTTTGTGAGGAGCCACCTCCAGCCAGATTCTACCTAGACTCAGATAAATATTTATACTTAGGTGTGGATCGAACGGTCCGCTAATCTCGATTCCACAGTCGGTAGTTTTACCAACGCACCACCAGACCCGTCGAAAACATCTTACTTACATTAGCAATATGTAAAAAGTCTTCAACAGTGGTAAAGCCAAGCAGTTCGCTGCATGAATGGGCCGACTCGACCGGTGAAATACCACGACCTCTCAGAAGATCGACGTAAAGTGGCTCACGCCGCGTTTCGTTTGGTGGAAGAGTAACAAGTTCCACTTCCTTAGTGCGGAGAGACTCCACGCAATTTTTTTTTATTTACAATAATAAAAAGAAATAAATTAATTACATTATATACATAACATTAAAACAACTTTTTATGGATAATATCGTATATAATACCGGCAAATAAATAAAAATAAATTCTAAATAAACGCGATATAAACCATAAAAAGTTGCTTTAATGTTATGAATGTGATTCGCGAAAATCTAATGAATAAATCATTACATAGTATATAACAAAGTCACTTGCCGCTGTCTGTCCCCTTATATGCTTATATCTTTAAAACTACGCAACTGATTTTGATGCGGTTTTTTTTAATAGTTAGAGGGTGTCATCGGGGTGGTTTTGATCTATAATTCATAAATGATGTTGTAAAGAAAAAATGATAATTTTCGATATTTAGCACTATAATTGCAAACGCTGGCTGAACTATAAGTGATAGATCAAAACAAAGTTCTACATTATTAAATACCTTCAAAAGGTCTTCAAAAAAATCCGAAAGAGCATATGTCTATCTCTTAGGGATAACCCACAGTGACCATTTTTATTTTTTTACTATTTACGAAAAATAATGGCTTATTTACGAAGTGATTTTAAACATTACAACATTCATTTTCATTCAATTAAGTGTCTTAAATAGATTGTGCATGTATAGATGATCATGGCCCTTTACAGCATGCAATTTAAACAAACATTTTCGAAGATAATGCAGTATTAACAAAGCGGGACAGCATTTAAAGGCGATAAATAGCAAAATTGAACCTCAACCTGTGATATCCAAAATTTACTCATTTGTTACTTTTGATGCGGAACACAGTTCGCCGGGTCCGCTTGTATATACTTATTATACAACTAAAAGACTGGCTGAAATCAAATTTCTCCACAGAATTAATGAAAATTGTGTGATATAATATCGATGACTGACATTATGCGCGATGTATGTATAGATATCTATTATGTATTATTATGTATAGATTCTGCCATCAATCGTATTTGGCGTAGCATTGTCTGAATTCACCTTCGGGCAGAAAAGTTAAAAAAAAAAGAATTTGCTTTAGCATATGTAGGAGCATATTCCAGAAATAATTATCTGACACCTTGTGATTGGATTCCTGGTGAATGTATACGACATTCACTGATTACATTTCTATTCTTGTCAGAGACTACTGCGAGGACATTGCGTTCCATTAAAAATATTATCTGTGCAACTAACAACTTGTACGTACCTTATATCTGATACTTTTTTATTTATTTATATAACATGTTTCGATACTAGATACTATAAATGTTTATTTTATGAACCTACATTTGATTTACAACAAATAGACATTATAATAATAAGCTTTGTGCAATGGAGATATCGGAGAAAAATAATATTAGCAGTCATTGTTAAGACATGAGGGCTGCTGCTTATGTATCTGGAATCAAATAAAATAACTATCATTGACTATTACGGTTTTATTGCTTTTCAAAATATTCTCTATTTCAAAGGAGATATCTTCGAATCATGTTTTCTGAATAACTCAACGGCTACTTCTCGGGTTAAAAATCGGTGACCACGTAATTTGTACTAATTAATTTTTAAATATTTTTTATGTAGTGGCCAGTTCCGGATACTTAAATAGCAGCCCTTAAAATAGATCAAAAGCACCACATTTTAAAGTTTGTAGATATTTTTGTCTGTGTTTTGTACAGGATAATGGAGCAAACGAGAAAGCCGTAGTAAGTAACAAGAGCCGCACATAAAAGTGTGCAGTACAGATGCGTTGCGTTGCGTTGCCGTTTTGAACGAGTGGGTTTGGAAGGCAGGGGGAAGAGTAATGGGCTACCGGATAGCTCTCATCTGAACGAAACGGGAGATAAGCCACTTTAAATCGCTATTAAGAGAATTTTTAATTTTTTTTTTAATTTTTAATTTTCGACCGGTTAAATACCATGACCTCTCAAAAGATCGACGTAAAGTGGCTTATGCCGCATTTTGTTCGGTGAGTGAGGTATCCGGAGGCCCATCCCCCTTCCCCTACTTCCCTATCCCTTATAGGTCGGCAACGCAACAGTAATACTATATGCCATGTGTCCATGGGCGGCGTTGGTTGCTTACCATCAGGTGACACGCCTGCTCGTTTGCCCTCCTATGCCATAAAAAAAAAATTTCAACGGTCGAACCGGCCCGTTTGTGCAGCTTTCTGCGTGCCTCTACCACTGTTAAAACTATTACCTCGTCTTTGATAGAATTCTTATCCATGTAAATCGAGTAGATTATTAATGTGAAATTTAGAAACCATTTTATCATTTACTTGCAGAAAAGTTGCGAATATTCCCGCGAAACTCACTTATATATACTTGAAACGCTGAATAAATTAATGTTGAATTTATTTCCGTGAATCCCGATACTTGTTATTCAGAAGTTGATAGCGGAACCAATGGGCCACCAGCAGACCGTTATATTGTTTTATTTAACTAATATGATAACATAACTTCACGGCTTTTGTTACCCGAAGGTGTAGGCAGCGGCTGTTAAGCCTCGTCTCGCCGTTATGTTTACGTCCCAAATGGAATAGGTGGCGAACCTATTGCCATACCGGGCACAAAGTTTTTCAGTCATCGATATTTATCACACATAACTTCCGAAAACAATTTCGAAAAGTCATTGGTATGAGCCAGTGTCTGGAATCGAACCCGGACCTCTGGATCAGAAGCTGTGTGCTCGACCACTGCGCCACCGAGACTGTTATTATAATAACATGTATATGTTATTGTTTTATATTCTAAATATCATAGCTAATATGATATTTGGAAATATTTAGGGAATCCCGTGAAATTAATATTATAATTATCTGTATGTATAAATTATTGCGTTTATAATAATTAAAATTCTATCCAATTTGCTAATATTCTCATATATTGTTCCGCTCGTTTGGACAATAGATGAATGTAGGTTAAAACTGTTTTCGATAAACGGACCATTTACGTGTTTTTAGCTTAAAATCTTAATGTCGCAAGACATCTGATTGTTTATTTACTTCCAAATAAAAAACCGAAACATTTTATTTATTATCAATGTTTATTATCAAATTTATTTAGATAATTTATTATACAGAAAATAATATATCTACTTTTAACATACTTCTATATTACACGGTATATAAGTAGAAATTAGATTTCTTTCCCTATCTTCCTCTTTTAAGAAAAAAATCCTCCTTTAATTTATTTTTTCATGTGCAAAAAGATATTCACCGTTGACAAAAATTGATGGTAGGAAACCTTGTATCATTTTCTAATCAAAAATATTTACTCGTGTTTCTAAAATGTATATGTATGTTTATTTCGGTAGTGGCATGATAATACAGCTATTCTTCAAAAAGGAGTCACACAATCCATCTAATCTATCATCTGTCATCTAATCTCGCTTGCAATTGTTTAACGCTTTTAACATCCCCATGCGACCATAAAAGGTAATATATAATAGTAGGGTCAATATATTAACCAACTTAGAAAAATTATTAAGCTTGTTTTGAAACCAAACATAGAAATCTAGTAGTTGCTGGTGGTGTTATAATAATAATAATCATTTATTTCAGGCAACATGGCTCATAAATACATATGAAGTTATAATACAATACATAGTTACAATACTTAGTTTCAATATACATCTATACTTATATTATATATTATTTATTATTTATTATTAATATTATAAAGCGGAAGAGTTTGTTTGTTTGTTTGTTTGAACGCGCTAATCTCAGAAACCACCAGTCCGATTTTAAATATTCTTTCAGTGGTATATAGTACATTTATCGAGGAAGGCTTTAGGCTATATTATATTTTCAAATTAATTGGGGATCCTTACTATAAGTCCAATAATGTAACCCAAGGTGTGAGAAAATGACTCGAAAATAATTCTTACATCGTGAACACTGCGAAAACTATTGATTCTAGAACAAAACAATGTACTACACTTTTACAGAACATGAATTTGTCTATAAAAAAGTCCGCGACGCCATATGTCTAACTATTGTAGTTATCTCACAATAAGTGTTTTTTGAATTTTTTAAAATAATTAAATTGATGTCGTTATAAAACTGCTTTATTTTGTAACTTGGTATTAATTCTCCTTAAAATAAATTACTTCAATAAAAAGATAGATTCAATACCTTTCTAGAACTTTTTGAATAATTTAATTCGGACATTTAATTCAAAAGATATCGCAAAATACAAAATGTAAGTATTCATTTCATAGGGAAATATTTAGTTACACTACGGATGATGTATCCGACTCGGACAGCTCGGACCGCGACAGCTAGCAGGTAGATTTTTTTACGTTTGTTTCTTGCTAAAAGGTATCGGTAGTCCAGTTGTCGAGAACCCCACTTCTGAATAAAGTAGTCGCGGGTTCGAATTCTGGCTCACACCAATGACTTTTTGAAATTGTTTTCGGAAGTTAAGTGTATTTAGATATCGATGACTATAAACTTTGTGCCTGGTATGGCAATATGTTCGCCACCTATTCCATTTGGGATGGAAACATAGTGGCGAAACGAGGTTTAACAGCCGCTGCCTACACCTTCGAGTAGAAAAGGCGTGAAGTTATGTTGTGTTGTTGTTTCTCTCTTTGTCATCATATCGCTCAATACTTTAATTAGAATTTAAAATTTGTAGTATTTAATCGTATTCTGTGGTGTGGTATTTTTATTTATAAAAGTTACTAGCTTTTACCCGCGGCTTCGCTCGCATTAAATCCATTAATTAGGTATTAAAGATCATTACTATAGAAGTTAATCAATATGATAACTCTGTTTTATTGCTTAACTGGAATTATTAATTTTTAAAATTACTACATACAATGACGTTTAAAAAAGTAACAAAACTTTTTTAAGGTAAAATATATTTCTCTGTAACAAAAATAAATAATTTTGGACTGTAACAATTTTATAAGAGTATGTAGGATATTGTTGTAGACTATTTTATAAGTTTTTCCTTCGGGTTCAAATATATGTAAATTACCTCAAAGAATATGTGTACAAAGTTTCATGATGATCGATTGAGTAGTTATCGCGTGAAAGCATAACACACAAACAAACTTACATTCACATTTATATATTACTAGCTGACCCGGCAAACGTTGTCTTGACAAAAAATAAAATTTAAAAATAGGGGTTGATCGTTGGGGGTTGAAAATTCTCAGACTTACCCGATATGCATACAAAATTTCATGAGAATCGGTCAAGCCGTTTCGAAGGAGTATGGGAACGAAAATTGTGACACGAGAATTTTATATATTAGAAGTAGGATATGATAGGAATTAGGTTACATTTTTATTGTATAAGGGGCAAACGAGTAGGCTTATGATAGTTACAAACGCCGCCCATGGCCACCTCACCACATGCAGTGTTACAGTTGCGTTGCCGGCCCTTACAATGGGATATGCGTGGGGTCGGGAGTGGGTTTCGGAATGGGAGGGAGAAAGGGATTGGGCCTCCGAATACCTCTCTCAGCGAGTGAAACGCGGCTAAGGCCACTTTTCAGCGATAATCTGAGAGGTCGTGGTATTCCACGGGTCGAGCCGGCCCATTCATGCAGCGAACTGCATGACTTTACCACTGACAAGGTGTGACTGATGTGACTGATTTATAGTACATTCTAGATATATGTAATAAACTTTACATTTTTAAGATCGTGATATCTTTTAAAATGTAGTAAATTTATTTCGATAAGCTTAATCGCAAAACCGACATCATTTGACTTATAAAAAAAAACACTCACTGTGAGTTAGCTACCCCGGTTTGAACATATGGTGTCCCGTTTTTTTCACAATAGTGACGAAATAAAGAAAGTTGTTTATGTAGTATTAAAAAAAACTAAAGGTTGACAAAAAACTTGGGACAAGTTCATTGCTATATTCATTGTTCATAAGTGGCATTACTAATTACGCTTTCTTTGAAGTTGTAAATATTATCAATGTCTTGGTTGTCAGTACGCTAATACATACTAGCTAAGTGAGTGAGGCGTGTAATAGTCGTGCCTTATGGTACTTTGTTCTCTCTGCCTACCCCGTAAGGAATTTTGCGAGAATTTATGTATGTATGTATCAGGAACTACTGGTTTGGATTGAAAAAAATATTAGTTTTAGAGAGTCCATTTATTGAGGAAAGTTTAAGTTATTAATAAGAGTGGGACAATAAATTTTAGTTATAAATGTATATACATAATATGGCGGTGCATAGTTCGCGCGGTCTGCTAAATGATGATGATTTCCGAGTCTAATAAGACACGTAAATTAGATTTTTATATATTTTTGGATTATTTGTTTACCTAAACGTGTGGCGTTATTTCCCGTTCATTATATTTATGTAATATGCAACGCGAAACCCTAAAAGATGTATTTTTTTATGGGATAGGAGGGCAAACGAGCAGGCGTGTCACCTGATGGCAAGCAATCAACGCCGCCCATGGACACCAGCAACACATATAATGTTACTGTTGCGTTGCCGACCTTTAAGGGATAGGGGAAAGGAAAGGATGGGGAAAGGGGGGTGGGCCTCCGGGTACCTCTCTCACCGAACGAAACGCGGCATGAGCCACTTTACGTCGATCTTCTGAGAGGTCCTGGTATTTCACCGGTCGAACCGGCCCATACATGCAGCGAACTGCTTGGTTCTACCACTGTCTATTTAAGAGTACCTAATTCCTTTAATGTGATCTAAATATCGAAAACGAACGTACTATTTAAAAATATTTTATCTATGTAACCAAAGTCCTGGGTCAAAGTTAGCGTTAGTTCACACTTACTTCTTTAAGCAGATATGATAACATTATTTTTAATTCTTTACAATATTGCAACTTCATATAAATGGACGAAGCGCAAGATATACCCACGCACCTCGACTTGCGTATTTTGCTAAAATATAAAGACTTTACGGTCTTCATCATACCACATAGAGTTGCTCATCTATTTACATTTTTAATATCTTGATCTCTATTAAAATGTAGTGAATTTATTTTGATAAGAGTAATACCAAGGTGCCAAATCGACACCATTTAAATTATAAAAAAACATATGCTGGTTAAAACATATGGTGACCCGGTCTTTTTTTTGTAGAAAGACAATGACCAAATAAAAAAAAAGGTTTAGGTAGTATTAAAAAAAAACTAAAAGTTGACAAAAAGCTTCGGACTAAGTCTATTAATATTACTTATAAAGTGTTGATTGAAATTGATAATATTATCACCATAATATATCTTGGTTGTTAGTCGCTAATATCAACAGCTAAGCAAGTGAGGTGTGTAATAATCGTGCCTTATGGCCCTTTGTTCTCTCTACCTACCCTGCAAGGGATCTGGCCTGAAGTTATGTATGTATGTATCAATAACTTGAATTGAAATAAATATTAGTGTTAGATAGTCCATTTATGATGAAAGCTTTGGGGTATTAATATGATTGCGGCAATAATCTTTTTAGTGGAAAATGTATAAAATATGGCGGTACGAAGTTCGCGCGGTCTGCTAGTATAGATATAAATACAATACATAATTATTAAATTATTCAGCCGACCTATTTCCGCACACACATGCGTCACCGACTCGGTATACCATGTGAGATATTTGAGCAATAACCCATGTATGTGCAGTCCAGGCGGCTCGCAATTATAATAGTTAAACTAGTCATAATTGATACTACAAACGTATGTATGTAAGTATGTATTTTCACTTGAAAATAACTTGTCGTGGAACATATTTTTGAAGTAGACATCTTCAACCGATTCAGCAGAAATTTTGTATACACGCTAAATTTGGATGATTGTCATTCATAAACATTCTAAATTAAATATGGCGGACCAAGATGGCGAAATGATGACGATGCAGTAGGTCTTTAGGTTATTTATCTAAACTGCAATTATAGTGCCCAATTTATTTGTGAATTTAAACCATCCTCGAATACCATTTTTGATATGGTAAAATTAATAAGTAGAGATGAGACACACCGTGAGAGAAACAACAGTTTGTTAAGTTCAACAACAAAGTCATTCAACCATCGCAAGGGCCGGGTTATTATAACAAATGTATATATATTCGTACCAGCTCGCAGCTGTCCGTTTAAGCAAATTACAAAGAAATAGTTTTTTTATAGTATAATACATATTACATTTATGTACAATAAATATTTATTAATGTATACAATTAATAAATTTACTGACGTATAAAACAATTCTTTTTAATTTTAAGAACTGTTTTAGTAATCTCTTTATAGTCTAATTTTAATGTACCTTAGTTTTAGATTCTATCAAAAGTTACTTTCATAGTTTCATGAAAATAACTTCACATATAAACACATACAACTAAGTCACATTAATGTTTCAAACGAGTTATTTTTTAATTTATACAAATTTATCAAATTTGGTATATACACAACATATCTCTAGTCGTACGACGTGTTGATCAACATTGAACGCGTTCATGTCTAAGATAAAACGGAACTTTTACAATTATCTCATTTCCTTATGTTGGTTACTTCTCAAATTAAAAATTATCTATCCATCTCTCTCTATCTATCTCTGCGTAACTCAATCAAACGTAAATTCGTTTGTTTTACATTTAATATATAAAATATATACAAAATTCGTAAATATACAATTTGTAATACACAAATAACTGGATGAGTTAATTGTAGCGAGCACGCATTGAAGGTGCACCTGATGTCCACGTAGGCTTTGTTGATGCCATACGTCTGACGGATGTGCTCGACGAACATGTAGGTGCGCGTTGAAGCCTACTTACACAACTACTGCTCGTACCACGTCGAGTAATACCGTTGATACCCACCATATCTATAAAAAATAAATGTAATATTTATAACAATCAAGTCTTGCCATCTTAGTGGTTCAGATGTCGAACAACCCGCGTCTGAATCAAAAAGTCGTAGGGTCAAGTCCAAGCCACCATCCACCAATGACTTCTCTCAATACTTTTCCGACATTTGTGTAGTAAAAAAAATTAATGTAACAAAATAAAATCTAACATTGTGTGCTCGGTGTATGACAATAGGTTCCGCCACCTATTATTCCATTTTAAACATATAGATCATGTGAGTCGAGTATTATTACCTTCGGGTAGATATAGTGATCGTTTTTATTTTAATTAAGTGTTAATTTGATCGAACTTTAATAATTTGACTTTCATACAATTAATTTATGAAACGTTACCTTGGTTACTATTAAAATATTCGATGCTTGATTCCGTAAAGTACATCTACTGGAAATGATTAATTTTAAATATTGCTTTTAATCTAATTATGTAGCTCGTACTTTCCGAATTACAACATAATTTTATTTTTTAAACGTATAATTTAAAATAAACAATATTTTTTTAATAAACTAGAGAGAAATCAAGATAGATTAATTTATTCTAGGCTATTTTGGCACAGTAAAATAAAATATTATATTGATGAACTAATATAATATACAATAATAATATTTTTTTATGTACTTTGTATCTTTTGTGCTATTTATTATATTTGTTACATGTTTTGGTGATGACTTTTGGATAACTACTGTCTTTGCTAAAACGTTAAAACTGTGCACCCGTGTAAAGCTTATCCGCTAGTATACATATTTCAGTTTTCCATTTCAAAAATGATTTCAATAAAATAGAGATTTTAAACTGTAAGTTCACTCTTTTAACTTTGAAATCACACCAAGCACCCGCTTGCATCGTAAGTATTGTAAGTTATGTTTGGGTATCTTTTAAACATATTATTATATACTCTGATTTCCTTTTGATATTACTTCCTCTAGAAAGACATTGTTTAGTTAGGCCTTCTAACAAATGAGATAAAAGATAAATAAAGATATTTCCCGAGAGGACAAGATAGGATACGAAAAGTAATATATTTTCAGAAACGATCTGTTACAGAATCTCAGTAGTTCAGCGCTCGAGCACCCCGCTTCTACATCAAGAAGTCGTGGGTTGGAATCCGGGCTCACACCAATGACTATTCGAAATTCTTTTCGGAAGTTATGCGTGATAAATGACTGATTACTTTGTGTGTACTCCACTAAAGTCAGGCACCGGAACTGTAACACTATCCGTGTTGCAGGTGTCCATGGGCAGCCATAATCGCTTACCACCAGTCGACCCGATCGCTCGTTACCCTTCTGTAGTGTAAAAAAATCAAGAAATGTTTCGGTCACATTGTCAGAACTTCTTTGAGCTGATTTATTTTGACCAATTAATCATTTTCCTGCCCTTATCCCACTCTAAGTGCGGTCGGCACGACATATTTTCGAACTAATCCATGTTGTCTGACAGTTTGCAAACTGATTTTTGTACATTTTTTTTGGAAATATGCTCCATATTTATATTATTATATTACCAGACATCTGAACGCCTTCGCAGGCGCTCGAGCGTTGTCGAGATGGTGTTTCCAGCCGAAGACGCATGAAGCACCCGAAGGCCTACAACAAACAGACTCCTTCGTATTTTCACAGACATTTTTTTTTACCAATGCGTTAAGTTATATATGTTTAATATATATTTTATATTATTACATAAATAATATAACTTCACGCCTTTTTCTACCCGAAGGTGTAGGCAGTGGCCGTTAAGCCTACAAAGTCAAAGTCAAAATAACTTTTTGTTTACTCCGGGCACAAAGTATGCCAATAGGTTCGCCACCTATTTGGGACGTAAACATAACGGTGAGTCGAGGCTTAACAGCCACTGCTTCCACCTTCGGGTAGAAAAAGGCGTGAAGTTATGTTATGTTTTTGTTCACCTTATTCATTTGATACATTTAAATTCCAACCACTGGCTATATGTAATTATGTATGTATAGAAAATAAGCATTAATCATGACAAAGTATCAAAATATGAAACACTTAAGGATGGATTTTAATAACATCTGAAAAATATTGTAATATAGTACCTAGTCTCAGTGGTCTGGTGGTCGAGAACACGGTTTCTGAATCCAGAAGTCATGGTTCGAATCCTGACACTGGCTCACAGCAATGACTTTTCGAAATGGTTTTCGGAAAGTTATGTGTGATAAATATCGATGATTGAAAACTTTGTGCCCGGTATGGCAATAGGTTCGGCACCTATTCCATTTGGGACGTAAACATAACGGCGAGACGAGGCTTAACTGCCGCTGCCTACACCTTCGGATAACAATGGCGTGAAGTTATATTATATTGTTATGGAATAATATTTATAAACATAAAACAACTTTGTTAATTGTGGACGGAATACAGTGTAAAAATGCCACGAGACCCCATTTTACTTTTCTGATAAGCGAGTACTCGCTTATCGGAAAATAAATGTTGTCGCTGTCTGTATTTTTGTATGTCTTCGTCATATTCTGAAATTACTGTAAGGCTCGATCTACATCTTTATGGTTGAAAAAATAGTTAAAACGGTTCTACTCTTTGTATATTAGTGTAAGGTTTATTTTATATGTCAAAAGTATATGTATATATTTAGAAAACATTAGTTAAGTTTATTATTTAATATCGTGCTCTTTTATTTAAAAGAGCACGAACTAAGTAATTAATAAATATAAATAATTTAATTATTATATATATATATTATTTATATTATATATATTATTTATATTAATAAATATAAATAATAAATAATTTAATTATTAATTGACTTTTACAAAATGTTGTAAACCTTATTCTAAGCTAAATCAATATACTAGGCACAACTTGAAATTGAATAATCATAAATGAACAAACAAAGAACCGTTAGCTTTTAAATATTCGCAAATCTAATAACAATTTTCACAGTGGTAGAGCCAAGCAGTTCGCTGCATAAATGGGCCGGCTCGACCGGTGAAATACCACGACCTCTCTGAAGACCGACGTAAAGTGGCACATGCCGCGTTTCGTTCGGTGAGAGAGGTACCCGGAGGCCCACCCCCCTTCCCCGTCCTTTCCTATCCCCTATCCCTTAAAGGTTGGCAACGCAACAGTAACACTATATGTGTTGCTGGTGTCCATGGGCGGCGTTGGTTGCTTACCATCATGTGACACGCCTGCTCGTTTGCCCTCCTACCCCATAAAAAAAAAATATCATAATCATAATAAAATTATGACATAATTAAGCCAACGAAAAAGTGCCTGAACAGGTTTGTTAACCCGTTTTATAGGCTTCGCTCCTACCTCCAACTTGCTTATTCTAAAGATAGATGCTAACAATATATTCATTGTACCCGTGGTATGTGTCAGCCACAGAAATAGATCAAGATAGAACGGCCGCGATGTCATATTTCCATACATTTCGAGCGTGTCACTTTTTTGGAAAACCACGCCCACAGCGTGACGTCATTTTCATTGTGAGCGGGGCGACTAGATAGGAGACACACTCATTAGATTATCCATGTTAATATCTGTAACCAGTGTTAAATTTATTATTTTTATATCGTACCAACTTTATTGATTTTGTGTAACGATAATCATAGAAAGTAAAACATGTTAAATACTTTAATCCGAGATATTAATACCTAAAACATATTTTTCCAACAGCATATAAAATTTAATTATAAATATTTTACTGTCCTTGAAACGATACATATTTATTAAATATTTGCCTTTTGTAAAGGTTGGCCTCACAGTCCTGGTTAAATAACGAAGCCGAAAGTCGACATATAGCTCGGTTACTGCCCGTTTGAGAAGAACGAGATGATTTTCCATCGGCGATTGGTCAAATTGGTGAAAACTTATACTGTCAAATAAACTGCTGCCAATGTAATTACGAAGCACTTTGGTTGAAATTTGTGGTGTTAGAATAAAGCAGGGACAAAGCAAGACATGAGCTGATACTCGAATTATTATTGAATTAATTTATCGATAAGTCCTAAGACTCAACGATACATGGAGTGCCCATCTCAACATTCAAAGACCAATCACAGCGATTAACAGATACAGCGATCAACTGGCAGGTGTATTGTGTATTTCGTTCGATTCGACGTACATTACGCGTATAATTTATGCGCGCAATGTTTTTGTATACGAGCGTTGAATGCAGACAGCAATGGATATTTATCATAACGAAAAAACATACAACTTGTGATCGTAATTATTGAACATGGTAAAAGTAAAACAATAATTTATAATCTCAAAAAAATACTTTCTACTGATTTTCTATACTTACTGATCATACAATCAAATATTTCCTTTTTTCATATTTGCTTCACTACTTTTGTTTTTACAATTTGCCACAGCACAATAAGGCATATATGTGACGTTTTATCTATTTTTTTACGTCCTGAACGCAGGGCAGGAACGCTCGTTGCGTAATGAGAGCGAGTTTCGAAAAGCATGCAATATAGTGCATGGTCTTGGCACGCTTGCCACGCCTATTCGCCGTTCTATCTTGATCTATTTCTGTGGTGTCAGCAGTTGTCTGTATAGACAGACATTTGTTGCTGACACTAATAAAAGATAAAAAGATCGTGGTTCACATCTTTCATTGATCAACCACTCATCCACCATCGCCGAAGAACTACCACCTTACATAACATCATCCATATAAATAGTAATCAGTAACACAACAAGATACATTAGTAAGATTTAAATTCGTTGTACTTCATTGTTATGAAGTACAACGAATTTAAATCTTACTACTATACATAGTATAATCTGTTTATAGTCTGTATTATCTGTATCTGTTTATAGTTTATAGTCTGTCCCCTTAAATGATTATATCTTTAAAACTGCGGAACGGATTTTGATGCGTTTTTTTAATAGATAGAGGGTGTCAACGGGGTCATAAGAAAAGACAGAATTTGATATTCACCTGCTTAAAACCACGTCTGTATCTGGCATTCATATAGCAATATATAATAGGGTTGTAACACGAGTGTGACATTGCCAGCCAATGACTAGCGAACCACACGTACGGCATGCCAGGCCACAGTCCCCAATTCTCGTCGTGTTCATGTAATGTCCATAATACCTGTACAACATAAATAGATACCAATTTAATGCCTTCATTAATTAACAACATTGTAGGTTTGTTGGCGTTCATTAATTACGTAAGGTGTTCTAGGAATGGGAAGTGGGAGGATTTACACGTCATTATTATTTTATTAGTCCTTACGGACAATTAAAATCTCGATGATAAATATCGATTAACAATTAGTTTAAATTCAGTACGGACACGTGTACCTTCACGAGCGATCGATTCCAAGTATAGGTACCTATTATCATGATTAGAATCAAACTCATAATAGGTGAACAATTATTTTTAATTAATCATACGTTTCATGGTAATTTTACTGCGAGTGATACAAGTAATGATATGCACGAAAGGTGCAGCAACCAAAATACCCAACCATCGAATTGAGTATCAAGACCAGTTTAAATTCAAAAATGTATTTAAAAGTAAATAACTTAAATAAATAAAAGTAAATTTTTCTACTCTTAGGTGAAGGCAGTGGCTGTTAAGCCTCGACTAGTCGATATGTTTACGTCCCATCCTTACTAATATTATAAATGCAAAAGTAACTCTGTCTGTCTGTTACGCTTTGCCGCTTAATCCTCTCTACCGATTTCGATGAAATTTGGCACAGACAATCTTTAGACCCTAAGAAAGGACTTAGGCTACCTTTTATTGCGAAAAAATGGTTGAAGAGGTAAAATAGAGGTTGAAAGTTTGTATGGGATTTCCTAATATTTAAAAGATAAAACCATGAAACCTTATATTTAAACACTCGATAAGAAATAACTAAACATTTGTTTTAGCGTTTTTGAAATTTCGACCTGTGAGGGGATAAAATAGGGGTTGAAAGTCAGAAGTTCGTTCGTAAGTACTTTTGAAATACAGAGATCATTTTCACGATTAAAGAGTTCGAAACGGCGGGAAACAAATAGAAAATAAGTTCTAAATAAACGCGATATAATCCATAAAAAGTTGTTTCAATGTTATGAATGTGATTCGCAAAAATCTAAGAATTAAATATATACCTACTCTCTTATAAGCAAATTAAAAGTACGCAGACGAAGTCGCGGGTACCAGCTAGTATGGAATAAGTGGCGAACCTATTGCGATATCGGACACAAAGTTTTTAGTCATCGATACACGACACATAACCTTCGAAACTAATTTCGAAAACTCATTGGTGTCAGCCAGAATTCGAACCCGTGACCTCTGGATTCAGAAACCGTGTGCTCGACCACTGGACCACCGAGACTATTTTATACAAAATAGCTATTTTTATTATTGTATAAATAATCTTGGCAAGGCCAGTTATTGCTTACTCACACATGGAAAAACATTTATCATTCGATCAAACACAACATTCTTACTTGAACTTACAAATTGTAACAATAATTAATTCACAGCGATTATATTTGCCCGGGTAATTTACTACTAATATCAAGAATTGGGAACTAGACCGTATTATTGTGTCGGACTTAATTTATTATGTACCAAAAGTAATATTAATTACCAAATCGTCGAATAAAACGATTAAGAATGACGAGATTTAGTTCAGAATCAATAAATTAATAGAATGAATAGTATGGTAAATAGTTCACTCATTCAGTCGATTAATTTTACTAACCAGTCTGCGATGTTTAGGTATATATATTTTTTATAGGATAGGAGGGCAAACGAGCCAGTGGGTCACTTGATGGTAAGTAAATTCTAACACTGTGTAACACCGTAGTGCGTTGCCGTCCTGAAAGGTAGTAGGAGGGGAAAGGAAAGGGAAAGGGGAACAGGCCTCCGAAACGCGAGCCGCCGATATTTCGAAACAGGTCGTGATCAAGCCGGCACATTCGTACTGCGAACTGCAAAACTCTACCACTGTTAAAACGATCACGTCTTTTTCTCATGGGGTAAGCAGCGACTACTTTCCATTTGCTACGATCCTGACGCACATTTCTTGCTTCCTAATCACTTTCATCAAGGCTTTTTCTGCTTTATTGAAAAAGCCTTCCTCTAATACATCACTTATTTGATAATGGGTTCGCCTAGATTAGACCTTGCTCTTTCACATTTGTTTCGTCAGTATTATTTTGTCCATCCTTTCTACGCCCCCATAAACAATCTTTACAGGATTACAAGGATATATCCTTGTCACTATATCTTCAACTAGCCTGTCCTACCGTTTAATATCTCAAAAAAGAAGATGTTTGGCTATAAATATTTCGTGGCAATAAAATTAATTAAATTATTATTAATGGCAAAATTGCGTTGAAACTCACAGTTCCTATAATAATGTATTTTACAGGAATCCACAATTGCTATTGAGAAGTTTTCCGTGTAATAACCAGATACCGACAATTGATATCAATCCTCCATAACTAAAATAGATTGGCGTTGTTTTAATTGCAATAATTACTAGATAGGTTTTATTGTTAAAGCAAAAACTAACAATAGAATAAAGATATTTGCAAATACTTTTTATCATTTTCTGACAATAACCGAAATGTATAGATGTACCTTTTTTTTACAAATTTATTAAAATTAATTTAAAGTCTTCTCCACAAATTCATCATCATTTTCCTGCCCTTGTCCCACTCTATGTGGGGTCGGCACAACATGTCATTCTTTTCCATTCTCTCCTGTCACTCGTCGTTTTCACACTTACTCCCTTCATATTCATATCAACTTTTATACAGTCCATCCATCTCTTTTTCGGCCTTCCTCTACTAATGTGTCCATCCACAGTCATTCTCATCGTTCTCCTTGTGACATGGCTTTCGTCCCTTCTCATAATGTGGCCATACCACGCCAATCTACCACTTCTAATTTTTTCCGTGATTGGTGCTACTTTCATGCTTCCTCTTATATACTCATTTCTTATTCTATCCCTTTTTGTCACAGCACACATCCATCTTAACATTCGCATTTCTGTTGCATGTACTCTCCTTTCATCCACTTCTTTCATAGGCCAACATTCAGACCCATACAATACGACAGGCCTGACAACCGATTTGTATATTTTCCCCTTTAATTTAAGGGGCATCCGTGGGTCGCATCCTGTTCCTGAGACCTGTCGCCATTTCATCCATCCCGCATTCATTCTGTTATTCACATCCCGGTCAATATTGCCATCGCATTGAATAAGCGAACCAAGGTATTTGAAGTTTGACGTAACCTTGAGGCTTTTTCCGTCCAAAGATATTGAGGAAAAGCCAGAGGAGCCACCAAAGTCACAGAAAAGGTGCTCAGTTTTATCGCGGCTGATCTTAAAACCGACTCTCTCTAGCTTATTCTGCCATCTTTTCAGCCTACTTTCTACCTCAGCCGCTTCCTCTCCTACCAGAACAATGTCGTCAGCAAAGAGCATGCACCAGGGTGCGTCCTCCTGAATGTCCGATGTAAGAGCATCGATTATCAGGAGGAACAAATAAGGGCTTAAAGCCGATCCCTGGTGTAAGCCCACATCCACACTGAACTGGTCGGTGACGCCGGCTACGGACCGGACACTAGTATACGCTCCTGCATACATCGCTTGCACCAGCCTAACATACTTCTCGGGCACTCTTTTTTCTTTTAAAGCCCACCACAGAACTTTACGAGGAACTCTGTCATATGCCTTTTCTAGGTCAATAAAAACCATATGCAAGTTCTTGTGTGCATGTCGGTATTTTTCGGACAGTTGCCGAAGAGCGAAAATTGCATCTGTTGTTCCTCGTCCCGGCATAAATCCGAACTGGTTCTGGGTGATCTCACTTTCCTCTCTCATTCTTCTCGCTATCACTTTCTCCCATATCTTCATACTATGTGACATGAGCTTTATTCCTCTATAGCTATTAC
This sequence comes from Euproctis similis, assembly GCA_905147225.2. Lineage (NCBI taxonomy): Eukaryota > Metazoa > Arthropoda > Insecta > Lepidoptera > Erebidae > Euproctis > Euproctis similis. The sequence continues at coordinate 11,458,594 of LR990115.1, forward strand.
ATTCTTGGACATCACCCTTGTTTTTATAAATGGGCACCAGCGAACTGTTGCGCCACTCATCTGGGATCGTCTCTTCCTGAAACAGCTTATTGAAGAACAAAGTCAGCCACTTACATCCATCATCTTCCAAAATCTTCCATGCTTCTGCAGGTATACTGTCTGGTCCAGTTGCTCTATTACTTTTCATACTTCGTACTGACATTTGCACTTCTTTCACGGTAATTTCATTCACCATATCTACATTTGTATAGTTTTCTTCTAATATACCACTCCAAGCATTCTCTTCATTCATTAGCTTACTAAAATATTCCTTCCATCGCTTTTTTATTTCTTCATTATCCATAAGCACTCTTCCATTATCATCTTTTATACATTTTACATGCATAATATCTCTCTCATTCATCTCTCTTTGCTTAGCTAGTCGATATAGATTTTTTTCGCCTTGGGGACTTTCAAGACTTTGATATATCTTATCATGTACTTTGGCCCTTGCCATAGCTACCTTTTTCTTGGCAATTTTCTTAAGCGTACAGTACTGCTTCCTTTTACTCTCTTTCAGGATCACCTCATCCTCATTCACACTCTTCCATTCTTTAAAAGCAAACTTTTTATCTTTCAACACCTTTTGTAGTTCTTCGTTCCACCACCAGGTTTCTCTCTTAATTATTCCTTTCCCTTTAGTCATACCTAAAACATCTTCTGCAATTTTTCTCATTCCTGATGCCACTTCATTCCAACATTCATTCACTTTCATTCCTACCATACGGTCATTCATTTCTAACATTTTATCAACCACTTTTTCTCGAAAACCTTTCGCACAATCTTCTTTTTCTAGCATATCCCACTTAATTTTTGGCGGGGGTTTGGGTTTATTATTGGTTAATTTTATCACTAGTTTCATTTCCATTAGCAGTAACCGGTGTTGTGTTACTACTGCTTCTCCAGGTATCACTTTGCAATTAACGACTGTCTTGATATGATTTCTTCTTGTTAAAATGTAATCTATTTGTGTATTAAAATTTCTGCTATTGTATGTAATTAGGTGTTGATTCCGTTTTTGAAAAAAAGTATTTGCAATTGCCAAATCGAAAGCGGAAGCAGTTCGTAACAATGCTTCGCCTTCCCGGTTTCGAGTCCCAAAGCCCCAGCCACCATGTATTCTTTCAAATCCTTCATTCATCCGTCCTACATGCCCATTAAAGTCTCCTCCAATGAGCAACTTCTCATTTTGGGGTATACCCATCACTACATCATCAAATTTTTCCCAGAACTTCTCTTTCATTACCTCGTTGCATCCTACTTGGGGCGCATACACACTCATTACATTAAAAATCACATTCTCTAACATAAATTTGACTAACATAATTCGATCATTCACTCTATTCACCTCTGTCACACACTTTTTCAGATTCTTATCAAGGACCACTCCCACTCCATTCTTTCTACCATCATCTCCACAGTAATATAATTTATACCCCGCCCCAATTTCTCTTGCTTTCGTTCCTTTCCATTTGGTTTCTTGAAAACACGCTACATTTATACGTCTCCTTTCTAAAACATCCGCAAGCTCTCTTCCCCTTCCAGTCATAGTTCCCACATTCCAGCTTACTATCCTCATTCTTACTTCTCGGACTAGCTTCTTACGTCGCAGCCGTCCCTGCTGCGACAACCCTAGTCCATTTCTCACAGGAACCGGGTGCTGCCCCTGCGCGTCGCCTACGGGGTACGCCCTAGTCCTACCGCACTTATCATTCACACTATCCATATTGTAAGAGTTTTGGCTGTGATTTTACGACCGGCCGCCTGCCTGACGTCAACCCTCCTTGGGAATGTATTCGTTGATGGTTTATCCCCCACCAGGAGGAGAGGCAACAATAGATGGTGTCGGCCTAAATCTTTCTTAGCCGACTCTTACGGCACCCACGAAACCGAAAGGGGCTGCCTATTCTAAGCCGGAACAGCACGGCTTCTCCACAAATTCATAACTTCAATTTATCTCGAGTCTGAATTCGGGTACATATCAATGGCTTTCTCAAATTTTATGTGATAAATTTCGATTGGATCGATAGATTATTGATAAAAAATTGATAAACTTTGTTGATGCTTTTGTGACAATAGACTTTCTAACCTATTTCACGGGAAATTCTGTGGCAATGGATCGGCCACATGCTCCGAAGGGATCCAGATCACATACCGAGGCAAGCCCTGGAATGGAATCCCCAAGGAAAACGGAAACGCGGCCACCCTAAGCAGACTTGGCAACGGACTATCACTGCAGAAGCGAAGGCAGTGGGGATGACTTGAAGCAAAATAAAACGCGAAGCTCAAGACCGTTCGGGATGGCGACGTACTGTGGACGCCCTCTGCCCCACCTAGGGGATATAGGACTTTAAGTCAAGTCACCGGGGGACAATACACTCATGCCTTTACTTTGGGTTTGTTACATTGTTTGTTGTTTCAACTGTCTTTTTTTCTGAGAATAATTAAAACTACAGCGAGATAATTAATACTTGCAATGAAAATGTTAAGAGGCAGCCAGCATATTGTGAATACCATCACCACAATCACCATCATTTTGACCATCTGCAACAATAAATATACTACTTGTTTACTTTGATTAATCTTTACTAAATAGCTGCGAAATCAAATTAAAGACAGAGCAACAAGCAGGGCCTTTGATTACACCATTTATACTATTTAATAATATACAATTAAAGCGGTCACGGTGCAGATTTCATTAATTTAATTAAAATACCTCGCCGAAAGGTCATTTTGTGAAAAGGGTCTTTGATCCTGTGTCTGTGCAAATATTTATTACGAATTTCTACTGTTTGGTTTGTTTGTTTACATCTCGGTACTTGTGAAAGGGGATTATTTTGATTTTTTGATAATAATACATACGGCAATATTACGATGGCCTACTAATTCAAGGGAGCATGCGATCACCTGGTGGTAAGCAAATAATATGGATATCTGCAATATCGAAATGGTCATAGTTCCATTACCGGCATACAAGATCTGAGCGAAAATCTGAGATATCAGTTAAGCCGGGCTGGTTTAACAAATCGGTCAGATTCATGCAACGTATAGCCGAAACTCGGCAGCAATTGTCAACATCTTTTTAAATATATCTCTTGATCGAAGATTGATTTTACAGTTTTCAGAGTTGAAAGCAGCTTGGGAAAATTGCCTGCGTAGTCAAATATTGTCATGAGTGTTTTACTTACTTTCCTTTTGGATTTTTGCAGTCGTGTATCTCGGGAATCTAGCGCTTCTCCAGGGGGTCTTCCACCCCACACAGCGTACGCAATGCGAGCGTACGTGGCTATAAGTGCAGAGAGTGGTAGAAGAAACTGCAATATTAGTAACGCATAGGTATATTGGGCACTCTGCTCCGTATGCTCCCACTGTTCCGAGCAAATATCTCTGTAAGGATTTTGTATGATTAATATATATTCATTATAGGTAGTTAAATATTAGGTATTTTTATATTGCCTAGTTTCAAATAAAACACAAATGAGGTTTTTTAAGTGATTCAGTAATTTGTCTTCTTTTGGATTTTCCGTGCTTGCATCCTGGCTCACATCAATCAATTTTTATATACCATTAGACAACTCTCAATGACTAAGCAAATTGGGTCTGAAATACAAGCAATAGGTACAACCACCTTTTTATTCTGTTCAAGCGTTCGTATATTTATGATGTTCTCAGGTTACACAAAATAAAGCAATTTTAGTTACTTACAGTCCACAAAATTCATGCCAAGGAGTCGGTCTATCAATCTTCGAAACTATAGATATAGGTGCTGCTGTTGCTAAAGCACCTATCCATACTATAGCTAAGACCATCTTGGCTGCTGTCTTGCCTAATCTAGGTTTCAACGGTCTCATAATAACTGTATACCTATCAATAGATATTGCTAAAAGCGTATACGCGCTGATGAACACTGATACTGCTTGGGAGAAGTTGACAACTTTACACATTATCAGACCAAAAGGCCAATATCTCAATATTAGAGTGGAAACAAATGAGAACGGCACACAAAATATTGTCATTAAAATATCCCCCACAGCCAAGTTCGTTATAAAATAATTAGTAATAGTCTTCATACGCGGTGAAGTTTTGACCACGAAACATACTAGTCCATTACCAAGGAGAGCTATCACAAACACAGTCGAATACATGAAATAAACACAACTCTGAAAGAATGTTGAAGTCAGGAAATTCTCCCCGGACATGTTCGTATAACATATGTCGTCTGGCCATGTTTTATTTGTGGATAGTGCGATTGCAGGTTTCTCTTCGACATTCTTCGTGTAAGAATCCAGAACATTGTGAACTGTAGTACTTGTTTCGTAATCAGTACTGTTAATATCTAACATTATGTACTCATTATATAATTTCAATTTCACACTTGGATTGATAATATTATGTACAGTGCTCGCCTCGATGTGTACCTGAAAGTAATTTATATATTTTAATTTCTGGATTAAAAATTAAATGGCAAATATATAATAGTTAGGTTATTAATATATTTACTAGTAATCAATACATAAGAGCTACTTGGTGGTGTAAAATTTTGTGTAAAAAAATAAATAAAAAATAAAAAAGATGTAAACTATGCTCTTCCTTATTAGCAATCAGTCCGCGAGAGTCCCGTTAAAATCAGTCAAGCCATTTCAGAGATTAGCTCAATCAAACAATGATGACTTTTTTAGTCAGAAAAACAAATTTAAAAAAATGATAATATGGTTAAAGCATAAAAAAGGTTAAGTAAAATCGAGAAAAGGTTATTTCGATATTAAAAACAGAAATTTTCATTTATTTACATAGAAAGTACACATCAAACGTACTTATACAAATCATTCATTAAATTTGCCTACAAATAGTAGGAATAGTGGGAAACAGTTCCAGTAGACCGATACACGTGCTATTAGTGAGGTATACTTGTCTGAAACAACTCGTAACGTCTCACACTTTACGACTACGGAAACAAAGGCACTAATGTAATTATAGGTACAAATGACGTCAGCTAATAGGTACATACTATTTTATACCGATCTGACCACAGCAATAGATCAAGATAGAACGGCGAATAGGCGTGGCAAGCGTGCCAGAACCCTGCACTATATTGCATGCTTTTCGAAACTCGCTCTCATTACGCAACGAGCGTTCCTGCCATGCGTTCAGGACGTAAAAAAATAGATAAAACGTCACATATATGCCTTATTATGCTGTGAAAAATTGTAAAAACAAAAGTAGTGAATCAAATATGAAAAAAGGAAATATTTCGTATGATCAGTAAGTACAGAAAATCAGTAGAAAGTATTTTTTTGAGATTATAAATTATTGTTTTACTTTTACTATGTTCAATAATTACGATCACAAGTTGTATATTTTTTCGTTATGATAAATATCCATTACTGTTCGCATTCAACGCTCGTATACAAAAACATTCCGCGTATAAATTATACGCGTAATGTACGTCGAATCGAACGAAATACACAATACACCTGCCAGTTGATCGCTGTGTCTGTTAATCGCTGTGATTCGAATGTTAGAGATGGGCACTCCATGTATCGTTGAGTCTTAGGACTTATCGATAAATTAATTCAATAATAATTTGAGTATCAGCTCATATCTTGCTTTGTCCCTACTTTATTCTAACACCACAAATTTCAACCAAAGTGTTTCGTAATTACATTGGCAGCAGTTTATTTGACAGTATAAGTTTTCACCAATTTGACCAATCGCCGATGGAAAATCATCTCGTTCTTCTCAAATGGGCAGTAACCGAGGTATATGTAGACGTTCGGCTTCGTTATTTAACCAGGACTGTGAGGCCAACCCTTACAAAAAGGCAAATATTTAATAAATATGTATAGTTTCAAGGACAGTAAAATATTTATAATTAAATTTTATATACTGTTGGAAAAATATGTTTTAGGTTTTAATATGTCGGATTGAAGTATTTAACATGTTTTACTTTCTATGATTATCGTTACAGAAAATCAATAAAGTTAGTAAAATATAAAAATAATAAAATTAACACACCTTGCCGATATTAACATCGATAATCTAATGTGAGTGTCTCCTAACTAGTCGCCCCGCTCACAATGAAAATGACGTCACGCTGAGGGCGTGGTTTTTCAAAAAAGTGACACGCTCGAAATGTATGGAAATATGCCATCGCGGCCGTTCTATCTTGATCTATTTCTGTGGATCTGACCTTTCTCCATTCTGAATAATAATATGTGAATATACTCTTAGTACGAATTAGTTTTAATTGTAGTAGTTCTTCAGTGTTATATATATTCATTTATTAGTGATGGCTTATTATTCATTTATATTATTCATAATGCCTTTGTTTTCCTTATAAAGTTTTGGTTTGGTTTCAATGTTAATTAAATGCATTAGGTTTTCTGATAAAGTTTTAGAGAAGAAATTTAGATCAAGATTAAATTCTGTCTCTGTGCTTTATGCACACAAAATAGCAGCTCGATCGGCTAAAAATTTACAAACTTTTACACAAACTTTCATCCCCTATTTTATCCCCTTCGGGGTAGAATTTAGAGGGGTAGAATCCTTTCTTAGCGGTTGCCTATGTCATAAAATCTAGCTGCATACCAAATTTCATCTTGATCCGTCCAGTGGTTTGGGCTGTGCGTTAATATGTCTCTATGTCAGTCAGTCACCTTTGAGTTATTTAGGCCACCGAGTATGGAATTTCAATTGAATTTAATATCTAGTCTATATAAAACATATAAATAACTCTGTGGAACTAATAATTAATATTATGTGAAATTTGAATATTGGTACACTCTTGGAATTCTTGTTGTAACAGAAGATCAACTATATTGAAACAGGATACTATACAAGGATTATTGAAATAGTATCCTTCTATAGTTTCGGGATTCGTAAGTTGTGGCTGTAATAAAGATACCATAGTTTGTCATTAGTCGTTGGCATCTCAATAATCTGGAAGTGTAGCATCCCGATTCTAATCAAGAAGCTTCTGAAAGTTGTGTGTGATATATGTGATATCAATGATTAATATGCTTGTGCCTATGTATGACAATAGGTAACGCTGCCTATTTCATTTGGGCCGTAAATATTAATTAAAATTCGAGTCTTTACTGCCCCCTCTCACCTACAGATAGAAAAAGGCGTGAAGTTACAAAATAACTATATTCGAATAGTCATTCGGGAAAAATCTGCATAAAAAATAATTGAAGGCTTGAATAAGCTCTCATCTTTGTTTAAAACTTTTGTTTCTTAATTTGTTCTTCTGCTCCTATTAATCAGCACGCAATAATTGGGAAAATAATTCTCCCTGACTACCCCGCAAAAGATTTGGCGCAAAAATATCTCGGGAAAGAAGTAGTCTGATGATATTCTGTTATAAATCACGATCAATTTAGTCACGAAAAGTGTGTAAATTTCCACCCTTTTCCGCTCTTTCACTGTTACTCGCTTAGTCATTTTTTTCATCATCTAAAAATGATTGAAAACAAGCTCGTAATACAAGGAAGTAATCACCGCCCGTGAACTTTTACAACAGCCGAACATACCCTTTAAGAATTGGGTCAACTCCTGCAGGTGTTTTTTGGCTTTTATAAAGGATGATACTTAAGAAAAATATCACACATTATATCACAATTGTTTGAAAAAAAATATAACAACATAACGTAACATAACTTTACGCCTTTTGTTACCCGAAGGTGTAGGCAGCGGCTGTTAAGCCTCGTCTCGCCGTTATGTTTACGTCCCAAATGTAATAGGTGGCAAACCTATTGCCATACCGGGCACAAAGTTTTCAGTCGTCTATATTTATCACACATAACTTCCGAAAACAATTTCGAAAAGTCATTGGTGTGAAAAAATATTTCCGATAAAAATCCCTTCTGGGCCCACAAAACATTTAAATATAAGAATTTTAAAAATAGTTAAAAATGGATATTTAATATTAACATGGATTACATCACTTAAGCTATAACACTGCATAAATGTTTACCAACTTTGTAAAAGCTGAAAAATAGTCGTATAAAAATTTATAGTTTTTATTTAAACGACTTCGTAGAAAGGAGGAGGTTCTCAATTCGTCTGTATGTATAATATTTTTTGTATGTATGTTAAACTGAAAGCCATGTAAATGAACTAACTTCTAATGAAGTTCGCAACTCATTAATATCACTAAAACTCGTAAAAAAATTACTTTAAAAAAAAAGTTAAAACAGACTTCTAGAAACGTAAACCACAAAATCTTAAAGTATATGAAAACAGTACCTCTATAACTAAAAAGCGATAAATAACCTAATTTACTAATTTGTATACTTAATACATTATACAAAACGTAATACTTTAATAAAGTCATCTTTAACTATTGTAATATTTACAAATATCACTTATATTTGGAGTGGGTGTACAAGCCCAGGTAACGTACTCTATTGTTTTGTAATGACCTTTGATACTTATTTAATGGCTTTAATGCGAGCGAAGCCGAGGATAAAAGCTAGTTATTAATAATTCCTCTGTCACCGGACAAAATGTGGCACGCGGTATTGACGTGGATATTCTGAGAGGTCGTGGTATTTTCTCGTGCAGGTCGAGCCAGCCTGTTCATGTAACTCTGCTACTGTTTCTGTTAAAATGTCGCGTCTTAAGATGTGTTTTATCAGATTATGGCTGTGTTGTTTGCGGAAACATTAGTGAATAAATTAATCAATAACTCAAACATTGTTAGCATGACATTTGTTATGAGATTATCCGCCATACATATACAAAATTTCCAGAATATCCAACATTAGTAAATCAAATATACTTTGGCTTACTTACTTACTCAGCAGTATCAAATAAATCTAAAATTAGCACCGACTTCCAAAAATTAGCAAGTTTTCATTGACGCGAACCATTTATAAATATTAATTGTGTGTCATGTTTTGTAATCAATTTTGTCGGAATAATAATAAAAAGTTATGTTACAAAACCACTTACCGCTAATATACAAATTTATTATAAGCAGACAACAGATATATTATTTATGTATACAATATGTGCTATGCGTGTTTAGACACGTTTCATGATAAATTACATGTTATATTTAACTAACTAGACGCTTTGGCTTCGAAATTTTCTTTCACCTATGATTTTATACCTAGTGTTTCATTTATTTACTTTTGCAATTAATAATATATGCTCAATAGTCTGCCTATCCCGTTTACATATGTAACACAAAAAAAAATGAACGTACTTTTTAAATTCGCCTGTCCACAGATAAGGAGCTCATAAAAATCCATTCTATAGATTTCAAATCAGTCCTCTAGATAGAAGTGGTAGGGAAATACTTTATTTTATACACGTAATAATGCCATAAAAAACATAGTCAAATGACCACTCTAACATTATTTTCTCTCCTATGTCCTTACGTACTTTTAGAGACTAATTCGCCGAGGGGGGAGGACGAATCCTTCGTATGTTGGATGTGTATTTACATTTGAGTATTGATATTTCAGGTCGTTACTGCTAATATGTTTATTGTGTTTCAAATATCTACGATAATTTTATTTTTTTTATTCGTGTGCGTGTGCACTATTACGTATTTGCAATGGACATTGATAAAATCTCTTATTAATTGTCTATGGTTTATGATGAGCTTTTAAGATAATATGTTTTATTGTTTATGTATATTTATAAGATATTGTATGCAGATATTTATTGTTTGATTAAATTACTAGTACAAACATTTGCGTCACTCGCTTAAGCGAGAACATTTATATTCATCATATTACAAAAATATGAAATAATTCGGTGTAATCAATCTTCCAGTGCTTATTTAGGGGAATGGCAGATTGGGGCTTAAATATCTCGTAAAATTTTCCGTCCTTATTAGAATTCCCGGAATACTTACTATTCAGCTATAAATTACTGCCTTAAAAGTTTATTAAAAAAAAATCTGCATTTAATGTTGTAGAATCGTGAGCAAAGCATTTTCATATTACTTGCTATTACGTTATAATATTCTATGGCCAATTTCGGAAAGTTGCAAAAGAAATTTTGAAGGAAACCTCTGTATAACCCTCAACATATTGGGTATTCCGTCTGATTCTGAAGGAAATAGACATTTATAGACAGATATACATTTTTTTTATTCATCCATTCAAAGTCTCGGTGGCGCAGTGGTCGAGCACACGGCTTTTGATCCAGAGGTCTGGGTTTGATTCCAGAAACTGGCTCACACCAATGACTTTTCGAAATTGTTTTCGGAAGCTATGTGTGATAAATATCGATGACTGACAAACTTTGTGCCCGGTATATCAATAGGTTCGCCACCTATTCCATTTGGGACGTAAACATAACGGCGAGACGAGGCTTAACAGCCGCTCCCTACACCTTCGGGTAACAAAAGGCGTGATGTTATATGTCATCCATTCTAATAGTTTAATGAAATCTAGTTTTTTATTCACTACTTTAGTTTGAAAATATGTATATTTATATATATTTTTTTTTCTTATTCAATCCTGCGTTCAGTTTTACTTTTTGCTTTAATAGAATATATGGCGGTTGTTGCGCAGTTTGCTGCATCAACGGTCTTGCTAATTCTGTGAGATACGTTCGGTGTAGGTATCCGGAGACATACCAATCCTAAATTACTATGGACGTCTAGGAACTGTAGAGGTCCATAACCGTTTATCTACTACTAGGTGACAAGCTGAGGGAGAATATAGGTCACTATATGTCCCTTAACCATAAAAATATTATCAAAAAAGCGAAAAATAAACCGCTCATTTATCGTGTAATGTAGCAATAACTTTTTCGCGGAAGGTCCATTTGAAATTTATGAAACTCTATTATAAAGGTTTATTTTTAGGTACAAACTCAACATCATTCAAAGGGGCGTCATTATGCTATTTGGAAGAATTTGTAAATATACGCGACCTATTTATTAAAATGTTTTATTAATATCAGTGGTGTTCTAAATATCTTAGCGAGTTAAAAGTGCGGCTTGTCTTTAGAACCTTCTTATAAACTTAAAAATCTTTCCTCTCTGTAATATTAGTACTTATACATATTATTATACATGTAAAACTTTTTTACGTACTAACTGACCCGGCGAAAAGGATTTTTCTAAAACAAAAGTAGCCTAAGTTACTCATTACACCGGCTACCTGATAGTAAAAGTCCCGTTCAAATAGGTCCAACCATTTCAGAGATTACCCCGTACAAACAGACAGGCATACAAAAATTGAAAAATAAAGCAATTATTTCAATATTACAAACAGATGCTTCAATTTTATTTATGTCGCATGATACATATGTCGCCTAAAAAATAATAAACCTATATGTAGATGGACATAAAAGAAGAGGAAGACCTAAGAAAACACGGATGGATTGTGTGAAAGACGATATGATTATGAATGATTTTGTGTGGAAGATGGAACAGGGCATAAAGATGATAATAATGATGTAAAATTTTATCTTAAGATTATTCTGCTAACTTTATAATGACCTAGCCTAGGCATCAAAATACGTCACTTTTAATCCAGGAACAACTGGCAGTTAATTTTCTTTTCGTTATACTTGGATGTAGGCTGTATTATTAGCCTACACCTATGCAACATACGCTTATAGACAAGTAAGTTATTGTTCCTTGGCTAGACAATTGAATTTTTCATATTTATATGTGCCAACGCGACGTGGATCAATGCGGCAATAAATAAATTAAAAAAATATCACAATTTTGATATTTGAGGCGTAAACTTCTCAATTTATTTCAAAATACATTCAGAGATTCATCTAGAATAAGGACCTACTATTCTAAAGTTTAAAGCTAATTTCTAAAATTTTCGCTTAGGAGTATTTTTATGATATTATTTTATAACTAGTAGGTACAATATGATTTTGTACAACATATTTTTTTATTACAATATTGTATTGTATTGTAAGACATACTTTATATTCAATTCACACTTACATCTATTAAACTATGACAAAGCCTACGCTAGTAAAATGAAAGCTAAATATACTTCAACTGAAAACCCATTAATATATCTGTAGCCATATATTCTATATGAATATATTTGTTTGTCTATAGTTATCCATTTTGCAAAGACATGTCACTACTTTTTAGATGTCTTTTAGAGTTGTAAGAAAAGAAATATAGGTTGCAAAAGAAAATTCAATTTCCGTTGTGGTCTACTCAATCAAATACAGGCTATGTCTAGTATGCTTGTTCAATTCCACGCTTTGTAGGTTGTTCAAATTAACAAAAGGAGAAATGAAATTATTTTTTAGATTTACCGATCTCACTAATGTTTATAAACATGAAAGTTTTGTGAGCGTGGATGTATGTGTGTTTGTTACTCTTTCGCGTAAAAACTACTGGATGGATTCTAATATAACTTTACAATAATATAGCTTTTACATCAGAATAACACATAGGCTACAATTTACAAAGATATTATGTGTGTGTGATATTGTGATAAGTCACGAAAATGAGCTATAAAATGTGTTTCATCGGGTACGCTGGAAAAAAAAAATGGTTAACTATATGCCCATAATATATACACCATATTAATACCTACTAAAAGTTCACATGACCATATGTCTAACTAATGATGAAACTATACGTGCTTTTTTACATTTTAAAATTTAGTAAAAGTGCCAATTATAATAAAAGTTAAAGAAGCTTTATTTTCGTAGGTCCTTACAGACATTTATAAATAGTCATCATGTACAGATTTGAGATGATATTAAAAAAAAATCTTATAAACAAGCGCTTGAGGAAAGTGCCTCCGTGGAAGAAGAAAACATGGACGCAATAGCCGCGAGCGGCCGGATTCCCAGTGTAGGGGTTATTATGAGATGAATTGGGCAAGAAACTCATGTTTCAAATACTCTTTTCAAAACCATTTAAAATGAATAACAGTATTACTACCGAAAACTTAGCAGTATACTTGTGCAAAAAAGTGTAGCAGCCAGAATACTCGACCATCAAAGTTAAGATCCAAGCAATATAAAATCATCGTCTTACAGGGTAATATATCGTGTTTCTGTTCACGTCATATTTTGTTCCCTAAACGTTTGTAATTAACATATTCGGAATTTTTAATTAGCTTCTATGAAGCTTTTGATTTCCTTTGATACTATCTTGAGTGACATTCTATTTGAATTAATTTATATGGCAGTAGGAGATTTAACACGCGCTAATGACACATTTTTTTAGTTAATTAAATATAATGCTCGTTTTAAACTCAGATAAAGTATATAATTATGTTAAAAGTCCTTAAAAGTTTCTTATATTTTACATTTCGGATATAATTGTATTATTATAAATAAACTGTCTCGGTGGCGCAGTGGCTAGCACCCCGCTTTTGATTCAAGAAGTAGTGGGTTCTAATCCTGGCACACACCAATGACTTTTCGGAATTTTCGGAAGTTACGTGTGATGAATATCGATGACTGACAACTTTGTGCCCGGTATGGCAATAGGTTCGCCACCTATTCCATTTGGGACGTAAACATAACGGCGAGACGAGGCTTAACAAGCCGCTGCCTACACCTTCGGGTAGAAAAAGGCGTGAAGTTATGTTATTATAAATAATATTGATAATTGATAATAATGAAAAATTTATGGTTTAAAAAATATTATTATATAATAAATTTTGTCGTTAGTTGTTGCTAGCAATCCTGGTTTTATTCAGGACCCTATCTATATGAATAAAATTGATAACTCTGTTTGGAATATTGAAATAACTACTTTTTACTACACACATATGAATATATAAACGGCACATACACCAAAATAACATATTTTTCTGTTTGTTTGTTCCAGCTAATCTCTAAAATTGTTGGACTTTTATTGGCAGGCAGTTGGCGTAATGAGTAACTTACACCACCTTTGGTTTTAGAAAAAAAATGGTTTATTTCTTCCGAGGTGAAGCAACCTTCGCCAGGTCATCTAGTATAAAATAAATTAGTTTATACATTATCAGAGTTTTAAAATGATATAAAGTGGTCACACTTGCAATCAGATTATTTATAATTAGGATTGATTGTTGTCACCTAGTTGTCTTAATTATATCTTTCTTATGGGCCCTAAAAATGCCTTTTCGATAAAGTTAATGACTGAAGATATTGGTTGCTCACGGCTTATTCCATGAGACCGAATAATTAGTTTAGTTAATACTACGAAAAGTTACCTTCAGTATGATACAAATTAAAGGAAATAAAACAGTATTGCGAGTTATCGACAATGAGAATTTTTTTCTTCCTTTCGCCAACAATACTCTAACTAAACAATAATTCACTATTATGATGAAAGCTGGATGTCAACCGAAATGTCGCAATAAATATTAAAGACTTAAATATGCTCGATATGAATGCAATTGTGCTCGACTAATATCATCGACAAATATCATATAATTTCTCTCATTACTTGTACTACGATGATTTTAAGATGGTTGGATCATAACTGTGATTGTCGAGTAGTCTGGCTGCTACACCTTTTATGCACTATTTTTTCAGTAGCGATGATAATACTATTGTATAAATTTTAAATGGTTTTGAAAAGAGTATTTGACACATGAGTTTCTTGCCCGATTATTCTCATGAAAGCCCCTACACTCGGGAATCGGGCCGCTCGTGGCGATTGCTTCCGTGTTTTCTTGTTCCACGGAGGCACTTGCCTCAAGCGCTCGTGTCTAAGCATTTTAAATATTATTTTAATTTTAAACATTTTTGTACATTGACTATTTTTAAGTGTCTGTGAAGACCTATGAAAATAAAACCACTTTGATACGCGATAAAATCCTTAAATTGATCATTTGGGATTAAAATAATAATAGTTAAAAAGTTTATTATTTATTCTATCTATTGAGAAGTTACGAATAAGTTTTTATCGTTCTTGAAAAATTATGAAAAAAGAAGTTTAAATAACTTTTACAGTGAATCAACGATTTGTAAAATTGAACGAGTTGATACTTCGAATAGTTATCGTTTCGTTAAAATTGTTTATTGTTCTGAATAAAGGGAATGAAAATTAGATCTTACAATCAAGATAACATAAAACATAACTTCATGCCTTCATTTACCCGAATGAGTAGGCAGTGGCTGTTAAGCATTGACTCACCGTAAAGTTTACGTCTCAAATGGAATAGGTGGCGAATCTATTGCCATACCGGGCACAAAGTTTTCAGTCATCTATATCAATAATACATAACTTTCGAAAATAACCCGCGACTTCTCGATTCAGAAGAGGGGTTCTTGACCACTGGACGACCGAGCTGTACCATCTCACAATCATTACACACACACACAAACATATATATATATATACATTAATAAGTAATCGTGGAATGTATTTAATTATTTATTCGATGAGTTCATTCGACTTATAATAGACACATAGTCATTTTCTATTAACATATGGCCGAATTCAAAGTAACTAACGTTTGATTACTATTTTTACTATCTGTAAGAAATAACCTTGAAGATAATTACAACGATATTCTAAAAAGTTCCTATCGGATATGGATAGACAGTAATATACACATCAAACAACTGGGGCGTACATTATACAAACTCGATGAATGAGTCATCAATGTTTTACTGAAGTCTCGGTTGTCTGGTGAATTACGAACCCGCTTTACAATTAAAAGTATTAGGTTCGAATTTCACGGTATTTTTTATATTAGTGGGTTCAAATGAGCGAGCGACTAGCGTAAACCATAGATATCTGCAACACTGAGAAAGTCACATTTGCGTTTCCGACCATAAAGATGGAATAAGGATAGTTATGACAATGGACATCCTCTCTTACAAAACAAAACGCGAGCTAAGCCTTTGAAAGAAGATTTATTTTGGCGGTCATGAAATCGGTCAATGATGGAGCTGATCCACTCATGCTGCGAACTATATGGCTCCACCACTTTTAAAAGTATGTTAAAACAGTAGGTCACAACTTTTAAGAAGTTATTATGTTCCGTGATACATCATCATCATCATCAGCCCAGATTAGTCTACTGCTGAACGTAGGCCTTCCCCTTAGCACGCCATAACTCCCAGTCCTGTGCCAGCTGTATCTAATGACTTCAAGCTGTTTTTATCAGGTCGTCGGTCCATCCAGTGGAAGGACGGCCCACGCTACGCAAACCGATTAGCAGTCGCTACTCAAGAACCTTGTCGTTCCATGATGCATAGGAGTAATTATTTTATATAAGGAAACACTGGCCTTGGCCTATTTAATAATGTGAAGGTAAATATAGCAATTAAATAAAGATATATCACGCCTATATCCTATAGGGGTAGGAGTGACTTCGGCTTTCCACAAGCTTCGATTTTTCGCATTTCCTCCTTTTTGAAATAAATCAATTTTTGGTCGTGGTAGCTTCTTCTTGATCAACTACTAACATTCGCTCCATACACTCTTTTTGTCTTTGAGGCTTTCATTCTATCTTTAAACATGATTATGATAAAACTGAAAACATTATCAGATACAAGTGTAATCTGTAGTCGCAAAAACAGTTACAACTTTAAATAGTTGGCTATATTAATAATTTTAACAATATTATATTTAAACAACGGTATTATTGCCAGAAACAAGATGTCAATTATATATCAGATCATGTGGTACTGGGTGTTATCTATGCTTGGATGAAATCCAAAGCTAAATACTGTTGTTATAAATAGACAGTGAAATTTCCGTGTTAATTAGAAATAATTTTCTATAAAGCTTTTGTGAGAGTACAGATTTAACATATTATTTAAAATAGAATACTAAACACGAACATTTGAGGAAAGTGACTCCGTGAAACAAAAAAAAAAACATGGGCGCCATCACCACGAGCGGCCTGATTCCGATTGTAGTTGACTTGTGTGGCACAAATACACTTTACAAATCATTTGAAATTATTAACAATATTATTATTATTTATTATCACTACTGAAAACAAAGCACTATGTTAAAAGGTGTAGTATTTTTGCAATAAAAATAAAATTGTAAATTGTTGTATATATTTAGCATAAATAAGTTTTTGAAAAAGTATTTGTAAAATTTCCATACAGGATCCTGGAACTCTATCTAACTCAAAAGTACACTTTTCTAACTCAATCTCTGTCTAAATCTTCTTTTATTATGTGTGATAAACATTGATGACTGATAAATTTATGTCATGTCAAACTTCTATCGCTTATACTTTAGTAAAGGCATGAATTTATAAAAATTATGTTTGTTGTTTTAAAGCAATTGCAGCTGTGTATATTTTCTGTTCAAATTTCTTTACCTTCTACTAGTACATCTAAATTTACAACAAATCGCTGCCTGAGCGGAATGTGAACGTGAATTATACTGTAAATAAAATCAAATTTATGATATGCTGTTAATGTAAAACATTGAAATCGACCCGGTGAATACAGTAGCGTGACCTACCTAATTTAGTATCTTGAGGATAGTAGGGTGAACTTCATCATTTCAATAAATGGCGCTAAATAAATGGCTGATTACTTTTTTTCCTATATTAATTTAATTCAAAATAAAATCATTACAGACTGCAAGACTCTACCACCTACAATTGTAATAAAAGTAATTAAAAAAGTAATAATTGATTCCAATAATAAAGTAGCCCATGTTATTCCTTGTTAGACCAGCTATCTGTAGAATAGAACTCCCGTCACAATAAGTCCAGCCACTTTTAAGATTAAGGGAATCTAAAAGACAAGGAAAATATCGATGACTGGAAAGTTTGTGCCAGGTATGGCAATAGGTCCGCCACGCACCCGTTACGTCCCATTTGGGAGTGTAAACATAACGGCGAGACGAGGCTCAACAGACGTTGCCTAATTGTTCGGGTAGAAAAAGTTATGTTAAGTTAAATCTAGCGAAAAATCTTTCGCTAGATTTACCGCACAGTACACCTATGCATCAAATAAAAAAGAACTTGTTTTAATTTTACGAAATAAAATATCTAAATAGGTACAGGAGATACAAGAACGTTTTCGAGACTGAATTATATTGTAAATATAACAAAATTTATGATTTGTTTTGCTAAATTATAAAAACATTTAATAATGGAGCGATGAATATTGTTCAACAGAATATTTGGACATGAGCTCGCGGTGTAGTGAGTAATGAGGCACAATAATTCGAATGAAGGTCAGCCGGTTGAACCTGACCCGAAAAAATAAATTTACGATCGACATGATGATTTACGATATCTGAATACATCCGATATATTATGGGAATACCCCCCTCAGCTCTTTTCAAAATGTTACATCCTCTGTAAGACAGTACTAAGATTTTCGCGAATCACATTAATAACATTGAAACAACTTTTTATGGATTATATCGCGTTTATTTAGAACTTGTGTAACGTTCTCAACCAGCCTGGGGTGTGTCAATAGGTTCTGCCAATTATTCAGCTAGAGTACACTCTCAAGTTACAATATAAAAAAAACAAAAAGTAATACATGGGCTTAAAAAACGGGGTGGTTCTGATTCACTAGTCCATCTGCCCAACTGACGAACTACTAAATGCCAGTTACACTTTCTGTTATAATAAATATAAGGCATTGAAAAGCATTTGAAAAGCGAGTCATTTCTATTCATTTAGAATATCTTCCAGTTAATGTAGCCATAGTCCTATCTAATTGCTTGTCCCAAGGTAACGGAATAAAGAGGTTGATATTCTGTTTTTGACGTGTGACGTGAACGGCAAAATTTCTGAGACATTTAAGGAGAGCTCTGACAAATATGTCAGCGGTTTAAGTACTATTAGGTGGATTATGCTCGGCTTATATAATAAATGCGTAGCGAGACATTGTTTTAAATGCTAATAGCACATAACTTAACTTTACGCCTTTTTCTACCCGAAGGTGAAGGCAGCGGCTGTTGAGTCTCGAATTGCCGTTATATTTACGTCCCAAATGGAATAGGTGGCCAACCTATTGCCATACTAAAGTTTTTAGTCATCGATATTTATCGTACATAGATTTTGAAATTAATTTCGGAAAGTCATTGGTGTGAGCCAGGATTCGAACCCGCGGCATCTGAATTCAGAAGCGGAGTGCTTGACCACTGGACCACCAAGACATCTAAATGCTAATGACAAAAAATTTTTTCGTTCATCACTCGTGAAAATGATCTCTGTAAAGAGTTCGTAACGTTGGGAACAAGTTTTTGTTCATCACTCTTGAAAATGATCTCTGTAAAGAGATCGAAACGTCGGGAAATAAATAGAAAATAAGTTCTGCACAAACGCGATATAATCCATAAAAAGTTGTTTTAATGTTATGAATGTGATTCGCGAAAGTCTAAGAAATTAATAACCAATATAAGTCATATTATTATTATTTTCAAAACAGAAATGATACAAAATATAAAATTCGATAATGTTGTCATCCTAGTATAACAACATACATGTATGTACTATGTATGAATGTTATTATTCTTATTTACATAATTATAATAATAATAATTTACTTACACTTCAATTAGCTAATGTAATAATGGTTGAAGTTAATTTTCCTAATAGATATTTAAAAATAACAAAATATAGCCTTCTGAAGAGCCTCGTGGTGCATTGGTTGGCAGGTTCGATCCTCACTCGAGTACAATTATTTGTGACAAGCATGATTGTATGGTGTCTGTTGCTGTTGCATGCTGTTTTTCTATGTATTATAAGTATGTATTTACAAACAAAAGTATATATGTATTAATATCCGTTATCTAGTATCCATAGCACAAGCATTTAGTTGCTTAGTTTGGAACTAGAGGGCGCTGTGTGTATTGTGTCCAAGATATTATTATGGTACATTTTTTTATTACTTCCTGCCTTTTTCCACCCTAAGGTGTAGGCTAAACCCTTAATCGCGACTCATCGAGCTTTTACGTCCCTAACGGCATAGGTGGCGGATCCTATTGTTTTGTGACCACTGGACACATTGTTGTCAGTCATCACACATCATAATTGGTGTTAGCCTGGATTCGATATTTCGACTTTTTGATGGACCTCCAGACCACCGAGACTTATAATTTAAACAAAATTTAGTTTTTTTTTAGTTCACATAATGTATTTATTTGTAACATAATAAAAAAGCATTTGGCGGCAACGAATTTTCATTCCAGAGCTAAGATTTCTGTTTTAGTCGAATTAACGCTGTCTCTCTTAAAACAATGTCAGCAGATAAGTTGTTCTACACAAAATGTTCTACGGACGATTTGTTTCAACATTTTACTAAGCTTCTGCATGAGAATTTAAAAGGTAACGCGTTCGCATAATCTCATTAGAATAAAGTAATATGATCATTGCCAGGCTTCACAGATATAATGTTAATCTTTCTACTAAAGAGGGAGATATTATGGAGATTAAATTAAAATGTTCAACTAACGTGAAATCCGTTGACGTGGAATAGGAATATTTTCAGAATTTCCTATTCCAAGCCAACGGATTTCACGTTTGTAGTAATTTTACGTTACGTTACGTTAGTGTTTCATAAAATAAATGTTATATAAAAATTTAATGTTATGGAAAATTCTAGTTTATATAGCCTAGTAATAAATTAATTTACTTAACTATGTACACACATACATACATAACTTCACGCCAAATCCCTTGCGGGGTAGGCAGAGAGAACAGAGCGCCATAGGGCACGATTCTTACACACCTCACTCGCTTCGTTGACTTTCATAACTCTTTTCATGCACGCGCGTCGGTTTTTGAGGCTCTTAACATCACCTTCCTCCAGAACACGTTCTATTTGGTCTTGGAATGTGTGTCTTGGCCGTCCTCGACTCCTACATCCGTCCGCTTTTGCATTGTATATCTGCTTAGTCAGTCTTGCGTCAACCATTCTTTCTACATGTCCGAACCATCGGAGCATGCCCTTTCTTACTTTTACACCGACACTCTCTTTCAAACCAACTTCCTTCCTAACAACCTTGTTTTCTACGCGGTCAGCGAGAGTCACTCCGCAGATTTTGCGTAGAGCCCTCATTTCTACCGCGTTTATTCTACTTTCATGCACACTCTGCCATACCCAGCTCTCGCTTCCATAAGTTAGTGTTGGGATCAGGACTGCATTGTGGATTGCTAACTGGGCCTTTCTGCTAATATTTTTTGCGCCCAGGAATCTGCCCAACACTCCGTTTACGCTATTTCCTATCGCCACTCGTCTTTCTACATCCGCGGTGTACCTTCCATCTCTGCTAAAAGCGCATCCAAGATATACAATTTCATTCACCTGTTCCAGCACTACATCATCAACCATTATCCTTGCATCTGTTCTGGATTCCTCCCTTTCAAACACCATTACTTTCGTTTTCGTCGCATTCAACTGCAAGCCTTTAATCATGCAATCATCTTTCATAGTAGTGACTAGTGTTTGCAGGTCCAACGGCGATTCGGCTAGAAGCACGGCGTCATCTGCGTAAAGCAGGCAGCTCACAACTAAGTCACCCATTCGCATCCCTACATCCATCGATCTCATTCTCTGGAGACAACTGTCCAGGTACAGGATGAACAGTCGAGCGGACAGCACGCAACCCTGTCTGACGCCGATATTGACGTCAAACCAGGGGGACAAGCCGCCGTCAACACGCACACACGCTGTGCAGCCCTCACAAGTGGACTGCACAGCGCGCAGCAGTGCTCCGCTCACCCCGTAGCCCGGGAGTATATCCCACAGATCCTTTCGTAACACTCTGTCAAACGCTTTTTCCAGATCCACAAAACCGCAGAAAACCTTCCGGTTGACAGCCAGTTGTTTCTCCACGATGTTGCGGAGAGAAAAAATCTGATCCATGCACCCTCGTCCGCTTCTGAAACCACCCTGAGCCTCCCACAACACTCCATCAGATATCACCCTCATTCTCCTTTCAATAATTTTCCCATACACTTTTGCTGCTAAACTGATCAAACTGATGGCCCTGTAACTGGCGCACTGCATACGTGATCCCTTACCTTTATACAAGGGCACGATGACAGCGCGCCTCCAGTCCATGGGAACCTTACCCGACCTCCAGCACAGATTGCTCAAGGTCAGGAAAGCGTCCCGGACACAGGATCCACCGTGTTTGATCATTTCAGCAGACATCATATCAATTCCAGCTGCCTTACCATTTTTCATACTTCGTATCGACCATTCAATCTCTTCCATAGTAATGTCCTCATCAGATGTTGGCGCAGCGGTGTCAGCCGTAGGCTCACTCGCGGCGCCCACATCCGGAACATACTCGTACATTTCCCCAAAATACTCACTCCACCTGCCCAATACATCGCTTGGGTTTGCAAGAATCTCACCAAACTTAGACATAATTTTGTCCATTCTGGATGATGACGAAGAACCCCGAGACTTTCTAACTTCCCTCCAGAAGAGTTTGTTATTCGCCTCGAAGTTCTCCGTCAACCTCACTTCCTCATTCGCAACAAGTCTTTCACGCTTCTCTTTCACTAAGGCTTTGGTAACATTCCTGCAGCGGCGGTAGCTCTCATACTTTTTCTCTGTCATACTATCATTCTGGTTCAAACTTGAGACATAATCCAACCATGCTTTTTTCTTTCTTTCGACGCTGGATTTCACATCCGCGTCCCACCAGGCGTCACCTCTCAGAATCTTATGCCTCTTTGCACTACCACATACTTCTTTTGCACTATTCACTATACTTTCTTTCATTCTTTCCCAGCATTCTTCAACACCTAGGTCAGAAAGACTCGTCTCATTAAGTCTTTTACTGACTAGGCCTACATACATACTCCGTACATTTTCATCTTCTAATTTCTCACATTTTATCCTTTCAAGCTCTCCGAAATGGGTACGCACTCGCCAGTGTCTCCACTTCTTGAAAAGGCCCACGAATCGGCTTACCACCAGGTAGTGGTCCGTATCAAGAGTGGGGCCTCTGTAGGCTCTTGTATCCCTTAGAGTATTTCGGAGACGACTATCTATCAAAATCAAATCTATCATACTCTTTTGCTCATTCCGTCTCCACGTATACGTGTGAATATCTTTATGACGGAATAATGTGTTAGACACAAGGAGGTTCCGTTCCAGGCATACGTCCAATATCGGCTTACCAGCATCATTCACTCTCTTGTCACCATTCGGACCAAGGACAGCCTCCAGGCCGTCTCGCTTGGTTCCGACCCACCCATTAAGATCACCACACAGAATTATCCTTTCATTTTCCTCAGCTAGATCCAGAATATCCCTAACAGTTTCCCAAAACTCTTCGAGTTCGCGGGGATCCGCGGAGCTAACGGGAGCATAAGCTGCGACCAGGAAAACTCGCGTGATCCCCAGTTTTATTCGAACCCAAAGATGTCTTGGGCCTACCAACTCATAATCTTTCACTCCGGAAGCAAAGCGGGAGGAGAGAACGACTCCAACACCCCCACTGGCACGGACGTCCGGGTCCACTCCGGACCATAGGGCTACCATGCCACCGGGGAGGTCCTCGGCCTCCCTCCCCCTCCGCTTTGTCTCCGTCAAACATAAGGCATCCAGGCATCTCTCATTTAATACATCCATCATCTCATTCATCTTTCTTGCCATGCTACCTCTAACATTCCACGTGCCTATACGGCACTCCCCTCTCCTCGTCCCGCCAGGATTGGCGCTGCGTGAAGGGTGGCGGCCCCCTTCGCCGCATGCGCATGCAGCCGCACCGACGGGGGCTAATCGGTGCCCGTCGCTTGCGGGGCACGCCCTAGCAGCCCGTCCGGCTGAGTTTGCTTTGGTCAAGATTGCGTCCCACTGGGACGGCAGGGATCGCGACGCGCACGCTCTTGACATGACCCCCAATGTATATTTTAATTTAATATTTACAAAATATACACAATATTTACAAAATATACATAGTTAAGGGGTAAATAATTTTATTATTTACCCCTTAACTATGTATATTTTGTAAATATATATATATGTGTCATGTGGCACCAATTTAGAGAATAGTGCTGTCTTATCTCTTCGCCAGGGTGTCGTAAGAGACGACGATGCTAATCATCTCTCATATCATAAGTCGCCGTAAACTACGGTGATTGAACATTTCCAAAGGGCTCGAGTGCTAATTCTGGCTGGATAATCTGGTGGAATAATAACAATGACCAACAAAATAATGCCTGATTAATGGCAATAAGTTTTACCATTCGGGACTAGCAAAAATAATTTAGAATTTTAATTCCGCGTGTTCTAGCATGATCGTGGTCTATTACACCTTCCGGTATTGAGGGTTTGAAATTATAATACAGTCAATAGTAATTAGAATTGACATTACATTTGTAATTAATGGATATAATGCGAGTCAGATTTTGTTTGTATACATTAATGTGCCTTTAATAAAATCTAAATTAAACTTTAATATCCAAAAACATGTCAAAGGAGGTAGAGCTAAGCAGTTCGCTGCATAATTAGGCCGGCTCGACTAGTGAAATGCCACGCCCTCTCAGAAGATCGATGTAAAGTAGCTCATACGGCGTTTCGTTCGGTGAGAGAGGTACCCGGAGAACCACCTCCCTTCCCCATCCTTTCTCATCCTACTCCCTTCAAGATCGGTAACGCAACTGTACCGCTTTATGTGTTGCAGATGTCCAGGGGCGGCGCTGGTTACTTACTATCAGGTGACGCGCATAAAAAGGTCGTTCTAAAGAAAATTTTTGGTATGAAGCTAGGCATTTTACTGCCATGCGGACTCGTTCGTAGACAACATAGAAAATGGTCAGCTTGCAAATAAAATACACTTGTAATTTGTTTACTTCACTCACTCTCGTTAGTGTTGTAATTGTAGCTTTTGACAGGATTATAAAGGATAAAATTATATTATGCACAGCCTTACATATTATTGACCTAATAAAAATTTATTAATTAAAAAAAAACATGTAATCCTCAAGCAAAATTTGTATTCGATCTACTTTGTGGAGTGTATAAAGTCTATGTCTACGAAAAAACTCTTCTAAAAAAGTGAAGTGTTTAAAATCTGTTTAAAATTTAAACTATTATTTTCAATATATTCCATAATAAAAATTCTTACCTCTGCATTCACTTTTTTTAACTTTTGACCTATGAACTCGGTCTTTTTGATTCACAAGCCATTTCCAAAAAAAAACTAAATTTCACAGCACCAAATATCTACAAGTTCAATCTTAACATTTTTATATATATAAATAAACGTTATTTGCACTTTTAAAAAGTTTTGTTTTTTCTCAAATTCATTTGAATTTAATAATAATAATTAGTAATTGTTTATAATTTAAATCTTCACAAATTATAATATAGACTATAGAAATCTTTCGATGAAATGGCTTCGTCAGTACCGTTTATCGCCAGCGAAACTGTGACCGAGGCGGGCGGCCGACACGCTGCCAATTCCTGTTTGAACCTATCCCTCATAAGAAAGGGGGCGGGTCTTACAACAGTAGCTATATGAATTAGGCAAATGTCTCTTGCAAAAATATATATTAAGTTAATTAAATTCCTATTAAATAAAAACAATTAATTAATTTCGTAAAATTAATGTTTTACATGCGTTTCATGTACAGTAGCTATTGGGTAGTCCGTTTCAGTCCGTCAGTCCGTCAGTCGGCAAGTTTGATTGGCACCTTCAAAAGCTTTCTAATGACCATGATGTTAGCATGAGGTATGGTTTAGTTTCATATATATATATATATGCACATAGTAGCGTAATTATCTTTTAGTGGGGATGTCAAAAATAGTACGGATATTCTTTTTATTTTTGACACTGAGGATTTAATTTACTTTTAATGTATCTTCTCCGAAGCGCTAAATACTATATATTCTGAATTTGAAAAAGACCCCCCGGATGGTTTCGCCGTTTAAAATGCCGCTTTTGAACCTGATGTTTCGGGTTCGAGCTAAGTGGAAGACTGATAACTTAAGAATTGATTTTAAAACTTATATATGTTATATGACGATTGCACGGTGAAAGAAACCGCTCAATTCATAATTATTGAGTACAATTAGGAAAATTAGATGTTTGTGTTAGTTACATTTCACGCTAATTTTCGTCCTTTCCTCCTAATTTCTAATTCAAGTGACTCTCATTAGTGACCGGATTTTTTATTGTTGTAAGAAAGTAATTTAAAAAATTTTTGAGTGTTTAGTTCTTTTTCCCGTCAATCTATAATACAATCAACCTTTATGAAAATAAATAGTTATAGAGTATAATACTATGACAAGCAGCTAGTTATAAAAGGAAGATATAAATCAGCATTTATCTTTTCTTTATTATGCATAACCATGATTGAAACCAGGATTGTATTTAAAAAAATATTGTTACAAAAATCTCACACACCCACAACAGCTATATCTTTATTAACTCTTCAAATCATATTTGAAAAAAACATCTTAAAAACTAAACTTTTATCCACCAAACTTATAATTGATAGGTACAATAACAGAAGCTTATATAAAGCTTGTAGACATAGTTTAACATGACGGCATCTAAGCGTTATTCCGTTCGTCATACGACTTTTACCGCCCAGACGTACCAAATGTTTCACATCAAATACCCACAACGTATCTTTTTTCGGTAGAGCATAAAAAATAACTGCACGTTGCCGGTATTATTTCAATGTTTCAGGTTTATTTCCAACTGACGAAACTTCACACGCAACCGTGTCCATAAAATTCGTTTATGTCTCTCTCATAATATGATCGTTAGTCTTCTCTTAATGTTATTTTTATCAGTGACAGAGCCACGCAATACGCTGCATGAACGGGTCCGGTTTGACCGGAAAAATACCATGATGTCTTAGAATATCCACGTAAAATTTCATGCTGCGTTTGCTTCGGTGTAAGACCGGTGTAAGAGAGATCCTAGAGATCCGAAATTCCTATGGGGATAGAATGCATCCACATCCCACTTCTGATAGCCATTGCCTGCTTGCTCGTTAGGGCCCGATTCCATAAAAACTGAATTTATTGTATAATATACAAACAGAACTCCTTCAGAATCCACCAAGGTTTAGCTGTAGGTACTTCCATTAACTATATTTTAACTTGTCGCACTAAATTTCTTGCGTAAAAGAAAATGCGTCCTTTGTATTCGTTTGTGTTGTTGTGATATTATTCTTATTACGTGCTAAAAATTGAAAAGAAGAATCTTGTGCCAAATAGTTTCAGCCACTTAACAATTTTTATTTTTTTTAATATATTTTGAAATGGAACTTCAAATGTTACTTGCAAACATTTAACGCGTTAAAGGCTTTCATGCGGATTACTTTGAAACAATAAAATTGTCAACATAGTGGATAGTTCCCGAAATTCTTTAAGCTTAAATTTAAATCATACCGAGACATCTTGAGACACATAAATTTTAATTTAATAAACTTTTCCAATAATTTTTTTTCATTATTTACTCAAATATGTAGATGTGAACACAGTGGTAATAGGACCCCTACACTCCTCATAAATTACGTCTTAAGTAGAACGAAATTTTGTCAGTCATCGAGATTTATTACACATAGCTTCCGTCAAGGTTTCCGAAAAGTAATTTCTGTGTACACAGACTGGAACTGGTTTGAAATGTCATTTTTTTTGATTATATAAAGAAAAATACAGGAAAATTTTTATATATATAAAATATTTATGTTATTCCATATTATTTTTATATACGAAACGTAATTCAAATTAACATTAATTTCATATTTACTGCTTACGTCTTCAAGACCTTTGACTAGACTAGACAGGGTATCAACGTGAATGGTGAGTACATCTCGTATCTTCCGATCGCCGACGACATCGTTGTAATGGCAGAGTCGCTGGAACAGCTAAGCAGAATGCTGCGCAGCCTAGGCGAATCCTCTCGAGGTGTCGGTGTGGGCATGAACTTGGACAAGACCAAGGTCATGTTCAATGAACATGTCGTACCCAAACCGATAAATGTCAAAGGGTCAGTCCTTGAAGTCGTAAACAAATAGGCCAAACAATCCAGTTAGGTAGACGAAACTTCAAGAAGGAAGCCGACTGGAGGAATGGAGGAGCTGGGATGGGCCGCATTCGGCAAACTGCGTCGAGTTTTTAACTTACCAATACCGCAATGCCTGAAGACCAAAGTCTTTGACTAGTGCGTCCTACCAGTAATGACCTACGGTGCCGAAACGTGGAAACATACGGTGGGGCTAGTCCACAAATTTAAAGTCACTCAGCGAGCTATGGAGCGAGCTATGCTCGGAGTGTCTCTAAAAGATAAACTCAGAAATGAATATATCCGACAGAGAACCGGAATAACCGACATAGCTCGTAGAATAAGCTCGCTGAAGTGGCAAAGGGCTGGTCACATCTGTCAAAGGACTAATGGTAGATGCAGCAAGAAGGTTATGGAGTGGAGACTGCGACTTGGCAAGCAAAGTGTAGGACGCCCACCAGCCCGATGGTCAGACGACCTCAGAAAGGCTGCTGGAAGAGACTGGATGCGGAAGGCAGAGTTGGATCGGATGTCGTGGCGCAAATTGGGAGAGGCATATGTATATGTCATAAAGGACCGCAACAAGCTAATGATGAATGATGATTACTGCTTATTCTTGATAAATTTTCTCCCTGTTTTTTCTCTGAGTAGTTTTTTTTTTAAATATCCCACGGAAAAAGACGAAGATGCCGAATTCTGTTTAGATAACCGGAACATTAAAATAATAATTACTATAGACTTGACTCCTACATCCATCCGCTTTTGCATTGTATATCTGCTTAGTCAATCTGGCATCATTCATTCATTCTACATGTCTGAGCCATCAGAGCATGCTCTTTCTTACTTTTACACCGACACTCTCTTTCAATCCAACTTCCTTCCTTACAACCTTGTTTTCGACACGGTCAGCGAGGGTCACTTGGTAGATTTTGCGCAGTGCCCTCATTGTGACGGCGATCGAATCTATCATTAAAATATGTTAAATGTTTCCATAATCTTTAGTTTCATGAATTTTTTTTTTGTATTTTGCAGCTTACATAATTGGCTAGAACTCATTCATTGTTTAGTCATATATTTTTATACGTTATACATTCCATGTTTTCTCTTTTATTCCACCTAAACATATTAATAAAACTTTTTTTTAGTCACCCACAGCAATATACAGGCACAGTTGTATTAATCAACCAACTACAAAGTTTTTAGTTTTTCATATATAGTTTTTGCTTCTGAGAAGCTGTAGCAGAAAAGATCAAAAATCTTTAGGGTTTCATAATATTACCAATGATATACAGAAGAAAACCCAGGAAATATACTATATGCAATAAATTAGGCAGTGAAGTAGTATTATTTGTGATAAATATAGTATTGCTATACCCTTTACAGTATTTTACTGTATATAATATCACAGGGATTGTAATAAGATCTCAATATTTCGGTTCGGAGATTTGTTTTGGCGAACGTAATTTACATAAGCTTCATTTCGGGAACATGTACCATTCATGTTGACTATGAGAGTCAATAACTTCGCCTTTATTTCAACGGATTTATTTGCCAACATGACATATAAAGGCTTGACTAAGGCAAAAACTAAATAATAATAATATCTTAGACACAATACACCCTCTAGTACCAAACTAAGCAACTAAATTATTGTACTACAGATATATACTTTTTTTTGTAAATACGTACTTGCGGGGATAAATAAATTATTTGCATCGTAACACTTTCTGAAGTTCCAAAACAAAGTTTCAACAAGGAAGGAATTTGGATTGAAAGAAAGTATCTCGGAGTAAAAGTAAGGAATTTAAGACGGGACAGAGGAGCAATTAGAAGTGGGATTAGTGTGATGGTCAGCAGATACCTCTCTCGCCGAATGAAAAAGCATGAGCTACTTAACGTCGATGTTATAAGAAGTCGAGATATTTCACCGGTCGGGATGTTAAAAAACTAAATACTAAATATCTAAGGATAGGCATTACAAAGAAATAATGAAGTAACGTGAAAATCGAGCAAACAGTTTAAAGGCAATACAGATTTATGAGAGCAAAGGGAACGTACTCTTCAGCACTCTTTAAGTAGCGAACTTTTCTACTTCATACAAAAGACGGAATAAACTTCCAGTTAGCCTAGAAAAGTTCGGTTTAGTTTTAGTACAGATAGAGTGGATCTCCAAGGGACAATCTTGAACCGTTTATGAATATGTACAATCTATATTATAATATAACTTCACGCCTTTATCTACCTGAACGTGTAGGCAATAGCTGTTAAGCCCAAACGTGTGGCGAACCTATTGCCATACCGGGCACAAAGTTTTCAGTTATCGATATCTATCACACATAACTTTCGAAAACAATTTCGAAAAATCATTGGTGCGTGCCAGAATTCGAACCCGCGACCTCTGGATTCAAAAGCGGGGTGCTCGACCACTGGACCGCCGAGACAGATATATTACTTTTTTTACCTGTCGATACTTTAAATTAAATTCAAGCCGTAAAATGAAAATGTCCGGAATATATACCACTAGTAACAAATGATATAGAGGTCAGTGTGAGAGTGAGTGAAATTTTATTGATGAGAATGTGGGAGATTTAACAAAAGACATTTTCTACCCATTTCACACAAAATGGTGGCGAATATAACAGTCCGCCTTCTTTTTTCTATGTTTTTGGCTTGACCGGTGAATTACCACGACTTCTCCGAATATTGATGTCCAGTGACTCATGCCATGTTTCCTCCAGTGATAAGGAAATCCAGGGATCCGATCCTTTCCTCCTTCCCCTCCCAATCCCACTTCTGATCATTCTAAAAACATATCTAAAACCTCTATTGTATCTTCAAGCCAGTAAGGCGTGGGCGATACTAGTTGCTTACCATCAAATGACCCACTAGCACATACGCCTATTTTCCCATTAAAACAGACTTTATTAAGGGTCTAATCTGTATGTATTTTTTATCTTACACAGCACCAGTACTTAACAACACTCACATATTCGTAAGAGATCGCGAGGTCGTTGGTGGTAAAGCACCCTGGCCTATTAAATACCTTTTCACTCTCCTTTTGAAGACGACTTCATTGTAGCTAGTTTAGTACGCGCGAGCAGTTTATCCCATTTGTTGGCAGAGCTCATGACCAACCGCTTCGTAGCACAGGGTTGCAAGTGGTATGTGCGTTGAATTGTACGCCAATGTAGGAATCCATTCATGCAGTTCCCGTGCACACTCTTCAGAATTATAGCATGTAGAACTCTGAGAGGCTAGCCTTCGCCTATATTTAATCACCAATCAATCTCATAGCACGCCTCTCCACCGAATCCAATAATTAAAGGGAACAATTAGCAGCACCTGCCATCATGTGACAGTAGTACTCCTCACATTACCGTTTAAAGACAGCCCTAAGTGTGAGATTAACTTGCTCAACCATAACCTCTTTCCAACTGGATCTGTTCTCAACTCCTTCGAGGACTAACCCGATACCTATCACCGATCATGCTATCACCATTCCCCTCCAGATTCCACGGTCTGCGATTAAAGCCGTATACCAAAATATATAATATAAGACAAAAACGAATTAATTTTTAAATCTATACCTACTGTTAACAGAATCCCTATATGTAGAGCAAAATTCACTAGATTCACTGTAGTCTGCCCATGCTATTCACTCTAATTATAAACTGGAACGAGCTAATAAGAAAGACAATTTAAAAAGCCATATTCAGTACATATCATCGTTAATAGGGGAGTGCCTAAAGCTAATTAAATTGATTACACGACCTCCCGCAGTTTTATTTTTAACTCAAGTTCATGAAAGTAACAAACAGTTACATTCCCAATGTTTATTATCTATCTGCTATGTATGTATATTACAATATTATAAGATTTTTCCAACAAGTTCAAGTTCAGGATGGCCAACTTTTTAATGGAATCTCACTTCTGTAACTTCTTACAGAAGTGATACGATATTTTGATGCTGAGTCATATGAACTTATACATCAATTTGCTAATTCAATTGGCGTGTTCTGGAAAGTTATCTTTACAAACATTCATACATATTTAACTCCACGCCAAATCCCTTGCGGGGTAAGCAGAGAGAAGAAAATATATCTTTAATTTTGAGGATTAATTGGAAGATACATTTGTGCTTAAAAATTCATTGAATTTATATAAAATCTAATATTTCTTCTACCTATAAATAACCGGTTATGGATGAGTTTCCTTTGATGTTCAACTAAACATCAATCAGTGTATTCATTTTCATAAATCGTATTAATTAAATATAACTGACTCAGTTAATTCTTAAATAAATAATCACTACGCATAAATTGTTAAATGCTCTGAATTTATTAGTTTTAGAGTTTAGCTGAACTCGATATATTTTTAGTTAGCTTCTCATCTCTTCATCTCTCTAATTCTGCCAGCGAATTGTAAAAATTTTACCTTCAAGAACATTAGCAGTATTTTTCCTATAAGAAGGCCATTTTTAATTTGAATGTTGGTGTATTTCCGGTGGCGTTCTATCTCCTTTTCTCTTCTGCATGTTTATAAATGTTGTCTCTATGAAATGGAGCCTTTTTATAACGTCACGATCTTATTAACCAAAGATGCAGGCAGAGATAATATATTATTTTTAATATTTTTATTGGTCGCACGCAAACTTACGTAATCTTTTATAGGTGGCTGAAATTTATGTCTAAATGTATGTGTATTTATTTAAGTTATTGTCCTACAACATAGAATATCAAAAAGCCCAGCTAGCAATCAACAATGCGGTACTGATACTAATGCTAACTTAGAGAAGCAAGAGCTGGGTATGGCAGACTGTGTGCGAAAGTAGGATATACGCGGTCGGAATGAGGGCACTGCGCAAAATCTGCGGAGTGACCCTCGCTAACTGCGTCGAAAACAAGGTTGTAAGGAAGGATGGTTCCGATGGTTCAGACATGTAGAAATAATGGATGATGCAAGATTGACTAAGCACATATACAATGCAAAAGCGGATGGATGAAAGAGTCGAGGACGGCCAAGACACACATCCTATGACCAAATAGAACGTGTTTTGGAAGAAGGTGATGTTAGGAGCCTCAAATATCGACGCGCGTCCATGAAAAGAGTTATGGAAGTCAACGAAACAAGTGAGGAGTGTAAGAATCGTTTTTTATAGCGCTCTGCTCTCTCTGCCTACCCCACAGGGGATTTAGCATGAAGTTATGTATGTATGTAGTACCGTAGCCAAAAGTTAATTTTATATAACGAAATGACAGTGATATACCACTACCTCGTTTCGTTTCGTTCGCAGAAAAAGGTATCCGGAGACTCGACCCCCTTTTCCCTCCGATGATAAGCAACTTGTGCTCTCAGGGAGTCCTGAGAGCACAAGTTGCTTATCATCAGGTGACCCATTTGCTCGTTTCCCCTCCTCTCTCACATAAAAATAACTTTTTTTAATTCAGGACTCAATGCAGGACTCGAAACAAGCTTTTATTATTAAACATTGGAATAAAATTTGTATAAAACAAGCATAAAAAAAAAAATTAGAAGTGGTAGTTTGGCGTGGTATGGCCACATTATGAGAAGGAATAAAAGCCATGTCACAAGGAGAACTATGAGAATGACTGTGAATGGATAAATTAGTGGAGGAAAGCCGAGAAAGAGATGGATGGACTGTGTAAAATTTTATATGAATAAGAAGGGAGTAAGTCTGAATACGACTAGCGATAGAAGAGAATGGAAAAGGATGACATGTTGTGCCGACCCCACTTAGAGTGGGACAAGGGTAGGAGAATGATGATCAATGTAGCGTGCAGTCATCGATGATAATGAGAGATGTTCCACATGAGATCAAATCAGATGAGATCAGTCACCACTTATTACAACCATGAGGGGAAAAGAGGTGACAATTTTAGGTCGATATCTTACGACGCAAGAATAAACAATATGAACATATCCGTGAATAAATTGTCCCCTCAGCTTTTTATAGCCAAGCAGTCAGCGTGCCGGCTCCACCGGTGAAATACTACGGTCTCTCAGAAAGTCTACGTTTAGTAACAGTGGTAGAGCCAAGCAGTTCGCTGCATGAATGGGCCGGCTCGACCGGTGAAATACCACGACCTCTCAGAAGACCGACGTAAAGTGGCTCATGCCGCGTTTCGTTCGGTGAGAGAGGTACCCGGAGGCCCATCCCCTTCCCCATCCTTTCCTATCCCCTATCCCTTAAAGGTCGGCAACGCAACAGTAACACTATATGTGTTGCTGGTGTCCATGGGCGACGTTGGTTGCTTACCATCAGGTGACACGCCTGCTCCTTTGCCTTCCTATCCCATAAAAAAAAAGTAACCCTACGTGTAGTGACTTATACCATGTTTTGTTTGGTAAAAGAGGCATCCGAAGGCCCATCTCTTTCCTACTCACTTCCGATTCTCCATGCAATGCAACTGTGGGGGCTCTTTGTGCTGCAGATTCCAATCCAGGTTTACTTCCAGGTGGCCCGCTTGCAGATTTAGTCTTTTTTCCAAAAAAGAGGCTATGGTTACTTCTCTACCAATATCACAGAAAGGCAGGTAATAATTCTTTGTAAACTAAGATATATTTTCCTTTAAAGCTTGCATGATAGCGCGATACTCAATTTGTTCTCGAAGGATTTGACGCCAGTAACATTTCACACAAAGGCACTTTCGACATCAAAAAAAAAACAAAGCTAATCTAACAGTAATGAAATTCAGTCATCCCCTACATCAAAGTCGGGCAACTACTCCAAAAATATATACCAACTTGCGATCGTACTACGAGATCTTGTAGTGTTCGACTATCTATGTAGTTGAGTATATTATATATTTATTCTTTACCTCGAAGCCTTATATTTAATATGGTTGGTTGCCTACAACTACGCACGTATGACCTTTCTCACTAACTTTATGTTCACAAAATAATATAGGTAAATTTGGAATGAATGCATGTACAAAGGCTAACTAGCTTAACTCACTATTGAGTTTTCCATCCACCAATCCTTTGAGAGATAGAGGAGATTATTTTAAGAACATAGCGTCCTTTAGATCCAAATTATGCAACTAAATGTTTGTTGCATGTATACTAGATATTTAAAAATATTATACATTTCTATGAATAAAAAAACACACGGGCGACCCTGTTAATTATTTTGTAATATAGCTAAAGTATGGTAAATTATTTGGTATTAAATCTAATGATGATTGATTTTGGTTTATATAATTCATTTAGTTTGCTAATTTTTATCTAAAATTGTCCATTCCTTGAGTAAAAATAGCCAATATATTACCATAACCACTACTTTATTTTCCAGGGCTTTTCCGCAGTTGAGATCATTAATAGGTATCAACAAATCGGGCGATACTTATCAATAGAAGAAGTTAGCCGGTTCCACTAGTTAACTATAGACAAGTTTAGTTATGCATTTTCTCATAAGAATTATTTATTTATAACATTGAAACAAGTTTTTATGGATTGTATCGCGTTTATCTATCTATTTCCCGACGTTTCGAACTCTTTATAGACATTATTTTCTCGAGTAAATTAATTTTAAATAAACGCGATACAATCTATAAAAAGTTGTTTCAATGTTATGAGTGTGATTCGCAGAAATCTAAGATTTAAATAAATGTTTTAAATTAAATAAAAGTTTAAATTAAGCTGTATTTTCTGTTTTAATAATTTCGTAATGCGAAACTTTTTATATTATCTTTATTTAGTGTAGTTGTTACAGACTTGAGTTTACAAAGTCGTTTTAGATATTAATCAAGTGGAAAGAAAGTTCACCAAAGTTTTTTAATTCTTGTATGTATTTTTTTTCCCATAAAAATGGCGATTTTAGCTCGTCAAAACAAGTAAAGGATGGGTAGGCCTTTGGTGTGGGACGCTACTTCCGTCGACACCCTTGCGCCATCGCATCTTCCAAGCACGGTAGAGGTGGCCGGTGCTGCTGCTCCTTCGGCAGAAAATTAAAGCGACACAAATACAGAAACCTTGTAGGTGATTATGTATTTGAGCCGTTTCGGGGTTGAGACTTTGGGGACATGGGGTCCGAGTGCTCGTGCACTTTACAAAGATCTTGCAAAGAGGCTGATCAAAGCCTCTCGCGACCAGAGGGCGGGTCTATTCTTCGTACAGAGGATTAGCATTGCCATTCAGCGTGGCAATGCGGCCAGTCTTCTGTTCACGCTGCCAGTAGACCGAGATGCGGAGAAATTTGATTTCAGGTAGTTTTTTAATTGTATATATTGTAAATAATATAATTTATTTATTTCTTCTTAGTAAAAGTTTCTGTGTAATAGAACTTAAATTATTGATCAGTAAATAGTTTGGCTTCTGTAATATTGAAATGTTACATTATAATAATTATATTTATCTGCTCTAAGTATTTAATATTGCAAACAAGTTATATGAATGTCTTCTATATGTCACAGAACTGAAACGTAATTATGCTTTTGGTATGTAATTTACATAGTTGTGATGTGAGACCATAGATGGTCTGGGAGGTAGCGTTGTATTTAAGGTAGTAATGTATATACTTCAATAGATCAATATTCAAATAGATGAATAATGATAGAATCAAGGGTCAGCTGGCGCATCCGCGGTCGGTAATGATGTCAATCACCCAATTAAGTTTCATCCGGCGCACCATTGCTTTAATTTTGGCGTATCCCTTCACGATGGAGTGAAGGTCAAAATTGGGTAAATTTATATAATATGAATTTCAAAAGGTAACATGAAAATATTAATAACTAGCGTAATAAATCTTTTCCGGTTATCAGATAAATAAATTGATGTGTCAGTTACATAGCTATTATATACAATACATACATTTCTCAAAGAGTAGTTTAGTATTGTAATATAATTAGTTATTGTATATTTGTTCCGCTGGGACCGAAATATACTAATACATTGCGTGAAATATATCTATGTATATATGTATAATATTCTGAATATATTTTGAAATAATTTTGTTATATACTTTGTTGGCTTTTCAAAATAACTTAATACATTCATATTTGTGTATTAAAGTGTTTTTCATTTCGTATTTTTTAAGTAATTTATCATTGTTAAATTATTTTTTCTCCTTATTATATTTCTGCGAGATTTGAAGAACGTGTTTCAAATTAAATCAAATTAATATTATATTCATACATACATACATAAGCTCACGCCTGTATCCCATGGGGGTAGGCAGAGACTTTGGCTTTCCACAAGCTATGATCCTGATACACATCTTTCGCCTCATCCACCGTCATACATCTCGTCATGCATTCACGTCTGTTTCGGGTGCTACGCATTTTGCCCTTTTTAAACAGACCATTTATTTGGCCGTGGAAGCTCCGTCTTGGTCTCCCGATCCCGACCCGACCCTGACCAAATATTATATTTAAATCAAATTAATACATTTGAACCTTTTTGAAAAAGCTAGTATTTAAAAGTTCTAGAAAAAAAAAGATGTATTCTTAAAAAAAATAACAATCAACTTATAGCCTCATTGTATGAAACTTATATACATTGTTTTAAAATTCTAGGTGTAGAAAGTAAGTGCAGGCAGCGGCAATAGGGGGAGGGAGTTCGCCGCCTCTACGGTGGCGTCGTGCGGTCCGTGGCCCTGTACGGGGCCCCCGTTTGGTCGCGAGACCTCGCGGGGGCCTGGAGCGGATCATGGCCATACGGATCGTACGGGGCTACCGTACCATCTCGTACGAGGCGGCGACAGTCCTCGCGAGTTATCCCCCCTTCATCATCCTGGCCGAGATGTACGCAGCCCCGTACGATCTCGGCCGGGGAGGGGGGGACGCGCGGGGACACGAAGTGCGGAGGCGGGAGGCCTTCCGGCGGGTCCTGGGGGACTGGCGCGACGCGCTGGTCCTCCAGGGCGGTACGCGTTCGCGCGCCGTCGGGGCCGTCCTGCCCCACCTCGAGGCCTGGATGCTCCGCAAATGGGGCACTGTCACCTACAGGTTGGAATAAAACGTGAAGAGACGGCGAGATGCCACCATTGCGCATCCGACCTGGACTCGGCCCAGCACACGCTGGAGGTCTGCCCGGCCTGGGCGGCCGAGCGCCGAGTCCTGGTCGACGGGATCGGGCGAGACTTGTCCCCGCCGGCGTTGGTCGCGGCAATGCTGGCGGGCGAGGAGGAGTGGAGGGCTGTGGTCTCTTTCTGCGAAGCAGTCATGCTCCAGAAGGAGGCCGCCGAGCGGGGTCGGGAGAGAGCCGATCCCGCTCGAAGGCGGCGGCGGCGAGCTCAGTGATCGCCGCCGCCGACGGGCCGCGAGGGCGCACACCCCGCGGGTGCGCCCGGGTCGCGGCCCGGGAAGGATGACCCCCCGGTGCGGCTGGGGAGGGTCGTCCGGGGCGCCGCCGGCCGCGCGCCTCTTTACAGCGCGCGGTCAGAGCCGCCCCGCCCGGGGGAGCCTCGCCAGGCTCCCCGAGGATGAGCACCCCCTCGTGACTGAGGGGGGGCGACGGCGGGGTGGACCAGAGGGGTTTATCCGAATCCTGGACCACCCCAACGCCGGAGGAAGGCCGCCGCGAGGTTTTAGTGGGTAACCCTAGGATCGGATTTCAGTTTACTGTTTTGGGAGTCCCACACTACCCCCTGCCGTCACCAGGCGGGGGGTGTGTATAAAGCATTTCCTCGCGTAAAAAAAAAAAAAAAAAAAAAGGCAGCGGCAATAAAACGTTACGATCCAAATGAAATAGGTGGCGGAACCACCATTGCCATATATCGGGAGCAAAGTACTCAGCCATTGATATTTACCTCCGAACACCGCGAATGTCAACTCAATAAAGTCTAAATACAAGCATACCTTGTTTATAGTATATTATGCAACTAGTGCGAAAAGTTGTCGACTGCGGACGTGATCGAAGTTGAGCGTACGAGCGAAGCGAGTGCGCTCATTCGCTCGAGTGGGCAATCGACAACTTCGCACGAATTGCACATACTATTTTTTATTACGAATGCGGCTGAAAGTTGAATTGCTCTTTGAAGAATTTCAGGTGGTAAAGTCTCATCAGTTTCTTATTCAAAAATTTCAGGTGATATAACTTCATCATTATCACTTTCATCATTTTTCGGAATCCAATCGTAGTTATTAATCATTTTTCTTTCTTTTAACTTTTTACTTTAGTTTATTTAAACTTGCGTATAAATTATTTATTTAAATGTCAACCTTACTTCTTTGATATTGACAATTCGACTGTCTTTTTTTTCTTGTTTTTTTTTTTGTTAATGAAAAGTACGCCAATGAAAATTTGGGAGCGAGAAGTTTACTTGTGTACTCAAATCGACATTAAATTTACCCAAAAGTCGTGTGGTAATTGGGAAGTGGGTAATTAGCGACTTTTCGACCCCAAAAGCAAGCGAAAAGATAGTACTTTCCCCGCATGAGTAATAAAAAAGATATTACGTTTCAGATATAAATAATTATGAGGAAATAAATAAGATGGCGCTATTTTAGAAATGTAACCACAATTCCAAGAAGGTTTGAATTTTAGACATAAAACATCAATCATTTGCTTTCGTTTTATCTTAATAATGTTCCGTCTATTTTCATACTGTGTCATTTGTGTTAATAACGAGCAGGACCTACCTTTGTGTACCCTATTGTGTAGGCCCAATTATAAATGAGGCTTAAATTGAATCGTTAGGTTTACGTCACAGGAAGATGTCCCATTATTTAATTTAAAATTTGTAATAAATAAGTGTTTTTTCCGATGTAATTTTATCAAATCCATATATTATTATGTACTGGCATATAATTCAATATTACTTATTAGTTGTTTATTTTGATACAACCGAAAACTAAATAAAAAAGTATTATTTGTATATAGAAAAAACTGATTTTATTGTCAAACTAAGTTATTTTCTACTAGTTGACCCGGTGAACTTTGTTCCGCAACAAAAGTAATAAATAAGTAAATTTTGGATTTCACACTTTTTGAAGTAAAACTTCTTTAGAATCGTTTTGATTTCAAACCGAATGCAACGGAAATACGACAGGTAAAATAATTAATTAGGTTTTTTTTTTGGAATTTCAGTTATTACATTGTTGTTGATTAACAAACTGTTTAAAAACAAATTTTATAATCATAAAAACATCCATCGGATATACCTAGTCTCTAACCTCCACCTTGTCACTCCATTTGATGGCTGTTCGAAGCGCCGTATCCACTAGGCTAACGATGATGGTTGAACTGACTGCCAATTACCCGTATATATAATAACTAACTACGAAAATTTCGGAATGCGATTTCATTTATTATATTGCCATCTATGTCCATCAGGTAATACTACTTACTACACAGATTATCGATGTAGATTTGAACGACTTCCTCAACTTCATTTAAGGTTTAGCGACATCTATGAACTAAATTAATAATTATCAATAGTGATAACGATTGAACGAGTTGTTTTTAAATATTTTTGTCAGCCATGAGCCAGTATTACTTTAGTTCGTTTTATGTGAATAATACAAAAAATGCTTGTATTGGAGATATTTATGCAATTAGTGCAGGGAAAAATAACACATCAATATAAATAAATGAAACCTGACATTCCAAATTTAAAATTTTTCTTTTTAAAACATTCTTAAAATAAACTAGAATTCACATCAAAAGAATATGTTTAAGTATATGTGTGTTATTATTTAACTGCGTGTTTGTGAGTGCTAAATAATAAATTTTATAAGATGCCGAAAACGAATGCCCGAAATGTGTCGTCAATATCGACGCAAAAAAAGAAAAATAAAATTAAAATGGAAAAAAATCCAGAAAAAAGTTCAACAGAACGTAGTCGCGAGTTTCGTGCACGTAAAAAACAATTATTGAACAATCAAAATAAAAGTTCAAATATAAATGTTAATGTGACTGATGTAATAAATGGTAAGTGTAAAAATTTTTAATCCTGTTTTAAGTGTGTTCAATAAATTTGATTTTTATTTTATACTGATCATGGATTATATTATATATCGATTTACTGAAGTTTCACTTCCGTCGTGTGTGAATCGCACACACACCATTTTTTTCTTTACTACATCATCCATAAAAACCAATTGATACCCTATATCTATTAAAAAAATCTCATCAAAATCCTTTACGTAGTTTCATAGATAAGAGTACAGACAGCAAATATTCTACACATACATATACGTAATGATAAACGCACCTAATACTCACTAATACCTATGAAAGACACACAGAATGATAACTTTGAAATAAATAATAATAATTTTTAAAATTATTTACACTACTTACTAATAATTATATAATACATTTAAACTTCTATTATAAAGTGGAAGAGTTTCTTTGTTTGTTTGAACGCGCTAATCTCCGAAACCACCGGTCCGATTTTAAAAATTCTTTCAGTGGTATATAGTCCATTTATCGAAGAAGGCTTTAGGCTATATTATATTTTCAAATTAATTAGGGATCCTTACTATAAGTCCAATAATGTAACCCAAGGGGTGAGAAAATGACTCGAAAATAATTCTTACATCGTGAACGCTGCAAAAACTATTGATTCTAGAACAAAACAAATGTACTACACTTTTACAGAACATAAATTTGTCTATAAAAAAAAGTCCGCGACGCCATATGTCTAACTATTGTAGTTAACTCATAATAAGTGTTTTTTGAATTTTCTAAAATAATTAAATTGATATCGTTATAAAACTGCTTTATTTTGTACCTTGATATTAATTCTCCTTAAAATAAATTACTTCAATAAAAAGATAGATTCAATACCTTCCTAGAACTTTTTGAATAATTTAATTCGGACATTTAATTCAAAAGATATTGCAAAATACAAAATGTAAGTATTCATTTCATAGGGAAATATTTAGTTACACTACGGATGATGTATCCGACTCGGACAGCGCGGACCGCGACAGCTAGCAGGTAGATTTTTTTACGTTTGTTTCTTGCTAAAAGGTATCTATCGGTGGTCCAGTTATCGAGAACCCCACTTCTGAATAAAGTAGTCGCGTTGCCAGCCCTTACAATGGGATATGGGTGGGGTCGGGAGTGGGTTTCGGAAGGGGAGGGGGAAAGGGATTGGGCCTCCTAATACCTCTCTCAGCGAGTGAAACGCGGCTAAGGCCACTTTTCAGCGATAATCTGAGAGGTCGTGGTATTCCACGGTTCGAGCCGGCCCATTCATGCAGCGAACTGCGTGACTTTACCACTGACAAGGTGTGCCTGATGTGACTGATTAATAATACATTCTAGATATATGTAATAAACTCTACATTATTAAGATCGTGATATCTTTTAAAATAGGCTAATACATACTAGCTAAGCGAGTGTGAAGTGTAATAATCGTGCCTTATGGCACTTTGTTCTCTCTGCCTACCCCGTAAGGAATTTGGCGAGAATTTATGTACAGTGAAATTAGTCTCGAGAAATTTTTGCATATGTAGTGGTGTGTATATTACTCAAATCTTAGAGTGCGTTTCCACTATATCGTTCTGGCCTATACAAAAATGTTTCGATATCCTTACATTACTATTTAATTTTATACTTATCCCTAGCAACACTCTGATTTTTGTTTTCAATAAAAACAAGTTTTTATTTTAGAGAAAAAGGTTTTGACATTATAAAAAAAAAATTCATTCTATTTCACGTCCTTGAGCAAACGACAAGGCGACTACCGTGAAACAATAAAATATCGTGTCGTTCTTTAGATGATAGTAGTTTAGTTATAGGTAAAAAGTTTTGACCATAATAATTACGAAACAAAACAAACAAATAAATCGTCACTTGATAGTGGAAAGTGGAAACACGCACAAAACCAGAATAAACCAGTTTACGCTGTCCGCAGGTGCCACGTGCAGTCCGGCGTCAGTCGCTTGGTACCGTTAGAACGTAAAGCACACATTTCATTCAAAAATTATAATTATTACGTAGTTTAATTGTTAAATTTTGTATTTGTTGATTGTTGTTATTGTTTGTTATTATTGTTATAATATTTGTTGGAGTGTTTAATTTGTGTGTAAGTGTTGTAACTTTATATTGTTAATGCAAAATGGCTCCAGTGTTAAAACATGGTCGAGGCAAGCCTTTGACTTCTCAAACTAAAAAAGTTTTGTACTGTTTGTACAAATATTTCGAAAACGAGTGTAATAACAACCCGAGCAGTATTATGACCCCCACTCAATTAGTTGCTAAATCAACAGGAATTTCAATAGCATCCGTCAGAAAGGTAGTATCAGAAAGCAAATGTCGTCCTGCAGATCAGGTAGTAACATTTAAATCTCCTAAAAAGAAACCGAATCGTAAACCTACAATAGTAATCGATAACTTTGATCAGCAAGTTATCAGAAGAACAATTCATGACTTCCACATCACAAATAAAGAAGTTCCCACTTTGAAAACTTTCCACGCAAAATTGAAAGAGGATATCGATTATAACGGTTGTGTCAGCACGTTACGAAAACACGTCATGTCATTAGGTTTTAATTGGAAGCAAACAGAAGATAACCGGAAACTTCTTATGGAAAAACACGAAATTAGATACTTGCGAATTAATTATTTGATGAAAATTGCTGAATATCGTGAACAACGCCGACCAATTGTTTACACCGACGAAACATATATACATACATCACATACCCTCTCGAAATCTTGGTCAGATGGAAGCACTTCAGGTTTGAAGCAACATATATCGATAGGCAACCGCTTAATCATTGTTCATGCCGGTGGTATGGATGGCTTTATACCAAATGCATTGCTTATGTATAAAGCCAACAAAAAAAGTGGAGATTACCACGGCAATATGAACTATGATAACTATTCAAGGTGGATTCAAACTCAATTTTTTTTATTTTTTTTTATTATACACAGACCAGGGCTTGACAACACTTCACCTGTTGGTAAGTGAAAGTGAAGTCGTTGTTGGTAAATCGCCCTGGCCTGTTAAAAACCTATTCACTCTATTTTTGAAGATGCCCACATTATAGTTACTTGGGAACACCGACGCAGGCAGTTTGTTTCACTCGTTGGCAGTGCGTATAAGAAACGAGGATGCAAACCGTTTCGTCCGGACAGGTGGTACGTCCACGACATACGGATGCGTGCGGTATGTGCGTCGGGTTGTTCGCCTATAGAACGGGGATGGAGGAATCAGCTCATGCAGTTCCTGTGCACACTCTCCAGAGTGTAGCCTATAAAACACTGAGAGGCTGACTACCTTCCGCCTATGTTCAAGGCTTTCCAAATTAGGGTTAAGTAGTATGGAATCACCTATCAATCTCATAGCACGCCTCTCCATCGAGTCCAATAATGAAAGGTGGCACTTAGCAGCACCTGCCCATATGTGACAGCAGTACTCGACGCATGATCGTACCTGAGCTTTGTACAAGGTAACGAGCTGCTTCGGTGTGAAATACAGCCGCACCTTTGCAAGAATGCCTAGCTTCCTTGCAGCCACCTTTCCCTTAGACTCGATGAACCGCCCAAAGTTAAGGTTATGAGATAGTTCAATACCCAATAACTGGAGGCGGTCAGAGCATTCCAGTGCCACACTCTGGAAAGTAGGAGCCAAGGTGAGAGGGCTCTTTTTGGCAGTGAAGAGACACGTCTGGGTTTTAGCAGAGTTGAACCTTACAAGGTTGGCATCGCCCCATTCAGAGACAGCCCTAAGTGTAAGGTTAACCCGCTCAACCATAGCCTCTCTCTCTATCTGGACCTGTTCACGACTGGTTCGAGGACTGACCCGATACCTGTCAACGATCGTGCTGTCGTCAGCATAACCGTAGATACCCGGTACCAGCAGATCGTTGACATGCAACAGGAAGAGGGTCGCGGAGAGGACCGACCCCTGAGGAACACCCGCATTCGTCAACATAGACTCCGATGTACAGCCGTCTACAATGACACGCAGAGATCGATCCCTCAGGAAGTCCTCAATCCAAGCAGTCAGGGTAGGGGGAATACCGAAAGCTGGAAGCTTGCCAA
This sequence comes from Euproctis similis, assembly GCA_905147225.2. Classification (NCBI taxonomy): domain Eukaryota; kingdom Metazoa; phylum Arthropoda; class Insecta; order Lepidoptera; family Erebidae; genus Euproctis; species Euproctis similis. The sequence continues at coordinate 11,503,469 of LR990115.1, forward strand.
TAAGACTGGCGTGCCAAACCCTGTCAAAGGCTTTCGAGACATCAAGAGATACCGCGAGTGCCTCACCATTCCCCTCCAGGGCCTCACAGCAGATATGTGTGGCATACACTAGAAGATCTCCCGTTGATCGATTCCGACGAAAGCCGTATTGTCGATCGCTTAGGAGATCATTATGTTCTAGGTATGCCATTAAGTGCTGGTTTAATATGCGCTCCATGACCTTGCATAATATGGAGGTAATGGAGATGGGTCGGTAGTTGGCAGGGTTGACCCGACTGCCCTTTTTGGGTACAGGTTGTATATTGGCTAGCTTCCAGGATTTCGACACGATTCCAGCTTTCAAGGAAAGGCGATAAAGACGTGTCAATACAGAAGATAACTCGGGTGCACAAGTTTGAAGAAGTACAGCTGGTATACCGTCCGGTCCACTGGCTTTGTTCACATCTAGACGACGCAATGCTCTCAGTACGTCTTTGTTTTTGATGCGGATGTCCATCATCAACGAATCGCATTGAGGCATTTGGGGGGAGTAGCATTACCAGTGTCTAGACGCGAGTTGTGTGCAAAGAGAGAAGCGAATAAGGCTGCTTTCTCACTAGCGGTATGCGCCAGTGTACCGTCAGGTTTCAGCAGTGGAGGTAATGATGACCGGCAGAAGTTCGTTTCAACCGCTTTGGCGAGCGACCAAAAATCTTTACTGCCGGATGGTGCAGTAGAAAGCTTTGCGCCAATGTTTTGTATGCGGTTGACGCGTGCCTTCTTGAGTGCCCTTTTGTAGGACTTGGCGGCTATGTTAAAGGCTTTCTTCTTTGACCTCATGTCCGGAGATTTACGCTTTAATTTATTATTAATATATATACGCTTTAATATATTAATATTAATACCGAACTTACAACCAAATAGTGTTGTTGTTATTGACAACGCACCATATCATAACTCAATACAAAATCCTGCACCGAATAGTAATTCTAGAAAACAGCAAATGATTGACTGGCTGACATTTCGAAACATTGAGCATTCATCCACGTTGCTTAAGCCTCAATTATATGAACTGATTCTGCAAAACAAGGCGAGATTTGTAGAGTACAAGATAGACGAAATACTCTCGAGAGCAATGAATCCGGGTCACTTAAAGAATGTTAAAAATCTCGGAAACTAAAAATGATAGGTTAATGCAATAAATTGTATTTAATAGACAATGTAATACTCCTTAAATGAAAGTAAAAAAAATATGAGTCACCATACATTTTATTAACACAAAATTACATAAAGAAAAAATCTGCTGATCTCTCCTTAAAACAAAAATAGGAAACATGAAATTTTTGAACTTTATTACGATTTTCTTGAATTTTAATACTTCGTATTGCCTCCTCGTGCTTCCATTACTGCGTTTACGCGGTTTGGCATGCTGTACACCAAGTTCCTTATACGATTTTGGGGAATATTCTCCCATTCCTCTGTGAGAGCAATTTTGGGCTCACGAAGCGTGATTGGGGGAGGGTTTCGTTGTTTTACGCATCTGCCTAGCTCGTCCCAAGCATGCTCGATCGGGTTGATATCCGGGCTGCGCGCTGGCCACTCCATACGAGTAATGTTCATCTCTTGAAGGTAGTCATTCACAATCCTACCTGTATGAGGTCGGGCATTGTCATGCATAAATATAGCATCCTCACCTAAATTGACCATAAATGGACCAACGTGATCATTGAGGATTTCTTCCACATATCTTACGCTAGTTAAAGAGCCGTTTTCTATGATCACCAGCTCTGTGCGACTTTCAGAAGAAATTCCGGCCCACACAAGTACAGACCCACCACCGTAGGCTACTTTTTCCTCGATGCATGCTTGCTTGAATCTTTCCCCTGGTCTTCGATACACTCTGTGTCTTCCATCGTGCTTGTAGAGCATAAATTTTGATTCGTCGGAGAACATAACTTTTGACCAATCTTCAATACTCCAATTTACGTGGCTCTGGGCATATCTTAGTCTTGAAATACGATGCCCACGCTCCAGTTTAGGGCCGTTTGCAGGTCTAAGGGGTTTTAAGTTAGATTCAGCAAGCCGACGTCTTACTGTCCATGCACTTGGGTTACTTCCTCCGAGGCGTCGAAACTGATTGGTGAGTTCAGTTCCTGTGAGAAAGCGATTTCGAAGCATGGTGTTCACCAAGTATCGGTCTTCTCGTGCTGTGGTATACCTGGTTCTGCCCGTTCCTGGTCTGCGTAGGTTAGGACCAGTTTCTTCGTAACGTCGGAGAACTCTTTGTACTGTTGACAGCGACACACCAACAGTCCTGGCTGTATCGCGCTGACTCCGGCCGGTTTCCAGCATTGTAAGTATTCTGGTGCATTCTTCAGGCGTAACAAAAGCAAAACCAAATGCTGTAATTTCGTAGTTCCATCTTCGAAAGTGGCCCTTTTTCAAATTTGATTTTTTTATGATATAACTTTACAATAACTAAGAAGTTTTAATACCTTCATTTAAGGGGTATTACATTGTCTATTAAATACAATTTATTGCATTAACCTAGCATTTTTAGTTTCCGAGATTTTTAGGATTCTTTAAGTGACCCGGATTCATTGCTCTCGAGTGTATTACGACAGCACGGTCATACTGTGCTGCGTTTACCACCATACCATCCGGAGTTTAACCCTATAGAAAATATATGGGGAATAGTGAAAACATATGTCGCAAAAAAGAATGTCGCAATGAATATGAAGGTTGTCATGTCATTAGCTGAAGAAAAAATGGACGCCATAACTGTAGAGGAATGGAGAAAAGTTTGTCTGCATGCTATTGATGAAGAAAACAAATATCAGGGTAGAGACGCAGCTTTAGACACAATATCAGAACGAATCATAATTAATTTAAATAATTCATCTGATGAAAGCGAGGATGGGGATGATTGTGATATGCCTGGGGTTGATGAATTAATAGAATAAAACATTTATGGCCGGAGAACACCTAATTCATACACGTCTTCACTGAAGTGAAAACCGGCGTTCACTGCTTGTAATGTTTGGAACTGGCTTGTCTACCTCATACAGTTCCATAGATTACATAGATTAGTACGTAGTGCGTATGCATAGACGTGTACGCATTTGGTGTGCTCCAGCCACAAACGTATATTACCATTAAAAAAATAAAAACTAAAAATAAAATGTTGCTTTTTTTATTTGCTGACCATACACTACTACATATGCAAAAATTTCTCCAAGCTAATTTACCTGTATGTATGTATCAGGAACTACTGGTTTGGATTGAAAAAAATATTAGTTTTAGAGAGTCCATTTATTGAGGAAAGTTTAAGTTATTAATAAGAGTGGGACAATACATTTTAGTTATAAATGTATATAATATGGCGGTGCATAGTTCGCGCAGTCTGCTAAATGATGATGATTTCCGAGTCTAATAAGACACGTAAATTCGATTTTTATATATTTTTGGATTATTTGTTTACCTAAACATGTGGCGTTATTTCCCGTTCATTATATTTATGTAATATGCAACGCGAAACCCTAAAAGTTGTATTTTTTTATGGGATACCGCCGGCGTTGGTCGCGGCAATGCTGGCGGGCGAGGAGGAGTGGAGGGCTGTGGTCTCCTTCTGCGAAGCAGTGATGCTCCAGAAGGAGGCCGCCGAGCGGGATCGGGAGAGAGCCGATCCCGCTCGAAGGCGGCGGCGGCGAGCTCAGTGATCGCCGCCGCCGGCGGGTCGCGAGGGCGCACACCCCGCGGGTGCGCCCGGGTCGCGGCCCGGGAAGGATGACCCCCCGGAGCGGCCGGGGAGGGTCATCGGGGGCGCCGCCGGCCGCGCGCCTCTTTGCAGCGCGCGGTCGGAGCCGCCCCGCCCAGGGGAGCCTCCGAGGCTCCCCGAGGATGAGCACCCCCTCGTGACGGAGTGTGGGGCGACGGCGGGGTGGACCAGAGGGGTTTATCCGAATCCTGGACCACCCCAACGCCGGAGGAAGGCCGCCGCGAGGTTTTAGTGGGTAACCCTAGGATCGGATTACAGTTTGCTGTTTTGGGAGTCCCACACTACCCCCTGCCGCACCCAGGCGGAGGGTGTGCATAAAGCATTTCCTCGCGTAAAAAAAAAAAAAAAAAAAAGGAGGGCAAACAAGCAGGCGTGTCACCTGATGGTAAGCAATCAACGCCGCCCATAACACACGAGCAACACATATAATGTTACTGTTGCGTTGCCGACCTTTAAGGGATAGGGGAAAGGAAAGGATGGAGAAAGGGGGGTGGGCCTCCGGGTACCTCTCTTACCGAACGAAACGCGGCATGAGCCACTTAACGTCGATCTTCTGAGAGGTCGTGGTATTTCACCGGTCGAGCCGACCCATACATGCAGCGAACTGCTTGGTTCTACCACTGTCTATTTAAGAGTACCTAATTCCTTTAATGAGATCTAAATATCTAAAACGAACGTACTATTTAAAAATATTTTATCTATGTAACCAAAGTCTTGGGTCAAAGCTAGCGCTAGTTCACAGTTACTTCTCTAAGCAGATATGATAATATTATTTCTAATTCTTTACAATATTGCAACTTCATATAAATGGACGAAGCGCAAGATATACCCACGCACCTCGACTTGGTGTATTTTGCTAAAATATAAAGACTACGGTCTTCAGCATACCACATAGAGTTGCCCATCTATTTACATTTTAAATATCGTGATCTCTTTTAAAATGTAGTGAATTTATTTTGATAAGAGTATTACCAAGGTGCCAAATCGACACCATTTAAATTATAAAAAACACATGCTGGTTAAAACATGTGGAGGGTCACCACATGTTTTAACCAGCATGTGTTTTTTGTAGAAAGACAATGACCAAATAAAAAAAAGGTTTATGTAGTATTAAAAAAAAAACTAAAAGTTGACAAAAAGCTTCGGACTAAGTCCCTGACATTCTATTAATATTACTTATAAAGTGTTGATTGAAATTGATAATATTATCACCATAATATATCTTGGTTGTTAGTCGCTAATATCAACAGCTAAGCAAGTGAGGTGTGTTATAATCGTGCCTTATGGCCCTTTGTTCTCTCTACCTACCCCGCAAGGGATCTGGCCTGAAGTTATGTATGTATGTATCAAGAACTTGAATTGAAATAAATATTAGTGTTAGATAGTCCATTTATGAGGAAAGCTTTGGGGTATTAATATGATTGCGGCAATGATCTTTTTAGTGGAAAATGTATAAAATATGGGTGTACGAAGTTCGCGCGGTCTGCTAGTAATATATACATAAGATAATTCGAATTTTAACTATATTTAGTGGAAGTAAGATCACATTGAAAATTAAGCTCCCTTTGAAAAAGTTATTTTCGTAACGTTTAGGTCTCGGTGGCCCAGTGGTCGAGCACACGGCTTCTAATCCAGAGGTCCGGGTTCGATTCCTGACACTGGCTCACACCAATGACTTTTCGAAATTGTTTTCGGAAGTTATGTGTGATAAATATCGATGAATGAAAACTTTTTTGCCCGGTATGGCAGTAGGTTACAACATAACGGCGAGACGAGGCTTAACAGCCGCTGCCTACACCTTCGGGTTACAAAAGGCGTGAAGTTATGTTATGTTAAGTTTTCGTAACTCTAGGGGATTTTCCCTTTTTGTAACCAATGGTAACTTTTTCGTGGGGCTAAAAACGGGTAGGTACACAAAATTTGATAAAGATCGACGGGGAAGTGCAGAAAAAGTTTCTCTCTTTGACTATTCCTAACTTCTGTGGTAATAGTAGATAATAACTACATAACAAACATTTATATTTGACAGAGACACTACAAATTTTAAATTATATGAAAACGTGAATTTATCGTAATAAATGCTAATTATTAAGCTTTATAAATGCCGATAAACAAAATTCATCCATTAATTACTCTTTATGCCAGCTAAAAAGCATAATTATATTTAATTACAGATGGTTTTGAAGAGAAGCATAACATTAATTTTATCAAAAGACTTTGTACCGACATTATATTATCACGAAAATTGATACGGTTTACAATGACTGCGTAGAACCTACCACAAGAAGGATATTAATAAGTTGGGAATATTGTGGGGGGATGGGTTGTTTTATTTGGTAGGTTGTTTTATAGCTATATCAGATCGTCTTAGATATTTATTAAGTCTATTCAAGGACTGTAAGTATGTACAAAATGAATAACAGAGATTTATTTTAATCTAATAAATGTGTATATAAAATAAAATAAATAAATAGTCTCGGTGGCGCAGTGGGAGAGCGCACGGCCTCTGATCCAGAGGTCCGGGGTTCGATTCCAGACACTGGCTCACACCAATGACTTTTCAAAATTGTTTTCGGAAGTTATGTGTGATAAATACCGATGACTGACAAACTTTGTCCCCGGTATGGCAATAGGTTCGCCACCTATTCCATTTGGGACGTAAATAAATCAAAATCAAAACTCATTTATTCAGTTTAGGTCTTGTCAGACACTTATGAAGGTCACTTTTTTTTTTTTTTACTTCCGCCAATTCGATTACTCCTCGCACTGAGAAGAATTGGCAAGAAACTCAGGGAGGTTTTTTTTTTTTTTGTTTTTTTTTTTTTTTATTACTATCATTTACACAACAGTACTATGCACTAACAATTCAAATTGTTACAAGTGTAAGAAGTAATGAGCGGTTTATTTAAAAACTTTGTCGTCCTCCAAAAAATCGTTGAAACTATAATAAGCTTTGCTGATGAGACATCTTTTAACATACGCCTTAAATTTAGTAAACGGCATCTCAATTACATTTTCAGGAATCTTATTAAAGAAACGTACACAATTACCCATAAACGAGTTATTAACTTTTTTCAGACGGAAAAACGGCGTAGCAAGTTTATTTTTATTTCTTGTATTAAATGAGTGCATATCACAATTTTTAGGAAAAAGATGAATGTTTTTCTTAACATGAAGAATATTATCTAATACGTATTGCGAGGCAATGGTGAGAATATTAATTTCTTTGAATTTCTCTCTTAGTGATGCGCGAGATTTCATTTGGTAGATAGCTCTTACTGCGCGTTTTTGTAAGACAAAAATTGTTTGTATGTCAGCTGCTCTGCCCCACAGCAATAATCCATAGGACATAACACTATGAAAATAACTAAAGTAAACAAGCCTGGCCGTTTCAACGTCTGTAAATTGACGAATCTTTTTGACTGCATATGCGGCTGAACTAAGCCTGCTTGATAATCCCTCAATATGGGGTCCCCATTGTAGCTTACTATCTAATGTGATACCCAGGAAGGTTGTACTATCGTCAAAAAATAAGTTTTCATCCTGGATTTTAACATAAGCATTATTAGTTTGCTTTACATTTGGTAACATAAATTTAATGCATTTCGTTTTCTTGGCATTCAGCAATAGATTATTAACATTAAAGCAGTCTACAATAGTTGCCAACGCGTCATTAACTTTGTCATAATTATCTTCTTTCCTACCTATATTAAATATGAGTGATGTATCATCCGCAAATAACACAATATCATGTTTCTCCTTCACAAGATGAGGCAGATCGTTAATGTAGACTAGAAACAGGAAAGGACCTAATATAGAACCCTGGGGAACACCCATAGCAACAGGAGATCCGGATGATTGTACTCTGTTTATTTCTACTCGCTGAGTTCTGTTTGATAAGTACGATACAACTAGATTTAAGGCGCAGTTTCTTATTCCATAGTGGCTTAATTTACGAGCTAAAGTTACATGATCGACATAGTCAAACGCTTTAGATAAATCGCAAAAGACCCCTACTGCGTCCATAGACCTCTCCCATGCGTTATATATATTTTGTAACAATTTGATACCAGCGTCAGTTGTGGATCGGCCTTTAGTGAATCCAAACTGATTATTATGTAAGAGTTTATTGATACTAAAGTGAGTTAAGAGCTGGTTCAACATTATCTTCTCGAAGATTTTACTCAGGGTAGGAAGAATAGAAATAGGCATGAAGTTTGTGGGGTCTGTTTTTACACCTGATTTGAAGAGTGGAATTATTTTACTACATTTCATCAAATGTGGAAACACTCCAGCGTCAATACAACAATTAAATATGTTAGCTAAGTAGGGTGCGATTGAAACAATGATCGCGCTAATAACTTTAGTAGACACACCCCATAAATCTTCTGTCTTTTTGATGTTAAGCATCTTAAAAGTTTTGATTATAGTTGTGGGACATACATAGGAGATCTGAAAGCATATATCACAAGCATCTACATTATTCCTTAAGTGTGATACAGCATCGTCAGGAGAAGATCGTATGGACAGAGTAGTTTCTAGAGGAATTTGTAAAGAATTTTTCAAAGGTACTTGCAACTTCTAGTTCATTCGAGACTAGTTTATCATTAATCAATATGTTAAGCTTCGGGTCTCGCTTCTTGGATTTACCCGTCTCACCGTTAATTATTTTCCAGACTGTTTTGATTTTATCTCGCGACTTCTTAATTTTATTAGAAATAAATGCGGCCTTGGCGGCAATACAAACTTTTTTGAACACCTTTGAATAATTCCTTACATATTCCAAAAACGCAGTGTCGCGGGTACTAGTCCTTTTCTCATACAAATCATACAGACGATTTCTGCTTCTGTATATACCACGCGTAGCCCAGTCGCTAAATACTGAATTACTCTTTTGTTTTATATTTTTTAACAAGAAACATTTAGAGAATTCTTCTTCTATGCATACAAACAATGCTGAATACATTATGTCCGGGTCATGTTGCGGTAAAGTGAATAAATTTAGGCGATCCAATAGACGTTTACTGAACTTTTCTAAGCGGAAATCAGTAATAGGCCGGTATACTATATCAACTGGCAAGTCACTGGAGTCATTAGGAAACGACGCCAGTTGCCCACAGTGATCTGAGCTTAATTTATTCAAGATACTTTTATTAATAGGATTTAAGTCACAGAAGATGTTATCGATGCAGGTAGCACTAGTATCCGTTATTCTAGTTGGTTCCAAGAATAGATTTACTAGGTTATACGATTTAAATAAGCTCTTGATCCTTAATACATTAGGTAATTTCTCCAGAATATTTACATTAAAGTCACCACATACTACTATCGATTTAGAACTATTTGACACTTTGCTGAGAACATCTTCCATGACTGCTTCAAACAGGCTGTAGTCTGAAGAAGGAGGTCGGTAAACACATATAAAAATAAACCGCTCAACACATGATATCTCAATTGTACTTTCGACGGACATACAAGCAATGTCCTTACGCTCTTTACTTTTATGACAGTTCTTAACCATAATCAATGACCCACCACGGGTACTCGTCGCGCGTACAAACGAACTTATCACGCTATGATTACTAAAATTAAATAACATTTCACTGTCCTTGAGCCAATGCTCAGTGATACAAAAAACATCTATATCAGAACAATCCACAAATAAAGCAATTTCTAACTCTTTAGCAGCAAAACCTTGAATGTTCTGATGCGCAACATTAATATGATGATTAATATGACTAGATTTTATCACAGATAAGTTTGAGCCACCGCCCCTGCAGCCGGAAGCGGCCGCAGACTCGGCCGTTGTCGAGACAGTCAGTTTAAAGAAACTAACTGTGTGCCAATAGGGGCTAAGTCACTGGTTATGGTATCCATAACAGGGTCTACAATATTAAATGCTTGTAATTTAGCATACTCAAATTTTAACTTCTTCCGTAAATAAACGGAGTCATCTCTTAGTCTTAAGCTATTTACAATATAATTTATATCCATATATTGGATATCGTTGTATACACTAATTCTATGCAAAAATTAATTTATATAAAATATGTCATTGGTCTTTTTTTGTGACAGATTCTCTATGTATGGAAATGCGCTGACTATTATTTTAGCTATACCTGTCTCGCAAATCTTTATGAGGGTGTCGCTCAAGCTAATTAAGTCGCGCTTCTTAACACGCAGGCTATTACCTAATAATAGAACCAGGGTCGTGTTTTTATATAATTTATATAATATAACGGCGAGACGAGGCTTAACAGCCGCTGCCTACACCTTCGGGTAACAAAAGGCGTGAAGTTATGCTAGGTTATGTAATAAATATTTATCAATTTATTCGCCGGCGAATTGTCCATTTTATTTTTAAATATGGAAGCAATATTGGTATATTTAATTCTTCGCTCGGGCACAGATCTACCACAGTTTTGTTAAGGTTTGTGGTAGAGCCAAGCAGTTCGCTGCATGAATGGGCCGGCTCGACCGGTGAAATACCACGACCTCTCAGAAGATCGATGTAAAGCGGCTCATGCCGCGTTTCGTTCGGTGAGAGAGGTACCCGGAGGCCCACCCCCCTTTCTCCATCCTTTCCTTTCCCCTATCCCTTAAAGGTCGGCAACGCAACAGTAACACTATAAGTGTTGCTGGTGTCCATGGGCGGCGTTGGTTCCTTACCATCAGGTGACACGCCTGCTCGTTTGCCCTCCTATCCCATAAAAAAAAAAATCTTTTTCAGCAATTGCAATAAAATTTTAATTAAATAAAATATTTTTTGTTACTACCATTATGTCAGCATTCTATTTTTATTGCATATATCTTCAAAAGATAATATAATACCGAAAACTCATGACTGAGGCAAGAGACCAACCCACAAATTGTGGATATTGAAGCGGAATATTAAACCTGCAGTCCACCTAAACCAAAGAGTAAAATAAATGGTTCAAGGTATATTTATATTCCACAGTTTCTTTTATATGTTGTATTGTACTACGGTGAGTAGAGTAAAATTATTAAAAGCTGACGAAACATTCTACTATGTCATGATATCAAATCGGCAATCAATCACTCAACCATTAAAAAGAAGTACTTTCAATAACTTTGTGAGTCATAATCGTTCTGTATTTTAAATATATCGGATCGTAACATTAAGATTAACCTTAAGGCTTTTAAAGCTTTTTTTCGCTTTTAAAGATTTATTATAGAATCATTTAGATTTTTAATACTCTAGTTAAAATAACGCGAGTTTGTATTCTAATATATAAAATTCTTGTGTCACAATGTTAGTTACAACACTCCTCCGCAACGGCTTGACCGTGTATATTTCGGGTATGTATTAGATAGAATAGGACAACATCTATTTTTTTATCCCCCCAAATTGTTAAGGGTGCCCCTATATAGCCGTTTTAGTTTTTTATTTTTTTTATGATCTACGATCAACCCCTAATTTTATACTTTATTTTTTTGGCAAGACAATGTTAGCTGGGTCAGCTAGTATTATTTTATAAACCTTGTGTCAGATATATTTCAATGTAGATCTCCCTGTATTTTGCGAGACAGCAAATTAAAACTCTCAAAAATAGAAGCCACGTGTCACTGAAATGAAGACAAGTAGACAGGGTGACACAGGTGTGACATAGTCTTTACTATTTCATAGCTATGTCCAAATTATAGAGATATAGGTAAGTTATTTTAATTTTATGTAACAAGACATACAGTTTACTCAAGACAGTCCAATTAGGTAGAGACAACTTTGTTTTATGGGATAGGTGGGCAAACGAACAGACGTGTCACCTGATGGTAAGCAACCAACGCCGCCCATGGACACCAGCAGCACATATTAGTGTCACTGTTGCGTTGCCGACCTTTAAGGGGTAGGGGATAGGAAAGGATGGGGAAGGGGGGTGGGCCTCCGGGTACCTCTCTCACCGAACGAAACGTGGCATGAGCCACTTTACGTCGGTCTTCTGAGAGGTCGTGGTATTTCACCGGTCGAGCCGGCCCATTCGTGCAGCGAACTGCTTGGCTCTACCACTGTTAATATTTGTGTATTAATATCCATTTTGTGTTCTTTAAGTAATTCAACCTTGTTATTATTATTTTGAAGAACGATTTGAAGAACGTGTTTCAAATTAAATCAAGAAATTTATCAGGTAAATGTTCATATTTCAATAAATTTCAACCTTTTTAAAAAGTCTTCCTTTAAAAGTAAAAAATTTTAACTATCAACCTATAGCCTCATTGTAATAAATACATTGTTTCAAATTGTAGGTGTAGAAGATGTAAGCAGCGGCTATAAAGGCTTGACTCGCCGAATTTACGTCCCAAATGGAATAGATGGTGGAACCTATTGCCTATATACTAGGTGCAAAGTAGTCAGCCATAGATTTTTAACATAACACCACGACTATTAATTCAATAAAATCTAAATACAAGAATAGCTCGTTTATAGATATTAGGTTACAGATATAAATAATTGAGAGCAAAATAAATAACACAGCGGTATTTTAGAAATGTAACCGATAATCGAAGGTTTGAATTTTAAACATAAAACATTAATCATTCGCTTTCGTTTTATCTTATTAATGTTCTTGCTATTTTCATACTGTGTCATTTGTGTTAATAACAAGCGGGATCTATCTTTGTGTACCCTATTGTGTAGGCCCCGTTATAAATGAGGCTTATGTTGAATCTTAGGCTTACAGGAAATTGTTCCATTATTTAATTTGAAATTTGTAATAAATAACAGTCTCGGTGGCACAGTGGTCGAGCACACGGCTTCTGATCCAGAGGTCCGGGTTCGATTCCTGACACTGGCACACACCAATGACTTTTCGAAATTGTTTTCGGAAGTTATGTGTGATAAATATCGATGACTGAAAACTCTGTGCCTGGTATGGCAATAGGTTCGCCTCCTATTCCATTTGGGACGTAAACATAATGGCGAGACGAGGCTTAACAGCCGCTGTCTACACCTTCGGGTAACAAAACGCGTGAAGTTATGTATATTATGTAATAAATAAGTTATTTTTCCCATGTAATTTTATGATATCCTTAATATGATGTATTGGCATATCATCCTTTATTAATAGTTTATTACGATACAAATAATAAAATAATATCTTATAATAATAATACTCTTTATTTGCACACCATAAACATTAGATTTTATAAAAAACAATATGTACAGAAAAATCTTATAGCTAGGAGCACAAACGGCGGCCTTATCGCTTACAGCAATCTCTTCCAGGCAACCTTTATGAGGAGATATATGCAAGGAAGACGGGTAATGCTTTAAAAATTAAATTAATACGAAATCAATGTATCATAAATCAAAAACATACATATTTGCAATATCAGAATATATACTACATATATACAACCAACATATCATATAATCATAATAAATATAACATATATAACATAAATAAATATATTTAATAAATATATAAATAAAAACATACATAAATAAACAAATACTAATAATAGTTTATTGTAATGTTAAATAATACTGCGTAAGCTGTGACTTAAAAGAGGTAACCGGCCCTCCAAACGGCTAGGAAAGTTGTACGGAGTTGGGCGAACACGAGTATGTGGGAAGGCACTTCGCCCTACCTCGTCCAATTTTGCCTCGCCTCGGACTACTTTCTGAAGTTGATCTGACCGTCCACACGGCTAGGAAAAGTTGTACGGAGTGGAAGTACTTGTCATGTGGGAACGCACTTCGCCCTACCTCGTCCAACTTTGCCTCGCCTCGCACAACTTCCATTTGTTGTCGGTTTTTTAGCCCGAGTCAAAGGGCCCGAGCATAGATACCTACATAGTTTTTTGTATATTTTTATATAGTTATTACACGTGTGCGTTCACGAAATGAATGACTACACTTCAGCACTCATTCAGCAGTAAATCAGACGTCGTCTGGGCACGTTGTGTTATGCAGATCTGTAAAATTTCTTTAATCGAATAAATCATTTGAAGAAATTTGATAGATATTTGTATAAGTCGATGTGTGGTATGAATGTATAGTTAATAATGTCTTCTAATTGTAGGTACTTATTAGTAAGTATATATTATAAGGCAATTTTTGCACTTGATTACTATTAAAGTGTGTGTTTGTAATATTGAAACAACTGCATTCTACTACATTCATATGAACATAATTTTTTTTTTTAATTTTTACGTATCCGTCTCATTGTTTCGGGTAATCTCTGAAATGGCTGGACCTATTTTGACGGAACATTTATTTGCGAGAAAAAATATTTATATATTGCTTCCGAGGCGAAAAAAAGTTCAGCCGGTTCAGCCAGTACCTAATAAAGTTACAGCAATTATTTTTTAAAGAATTATCAAATCAACATATTTTATTCCTGCTACTATATTACCTACCACTACAGATAGTTTTTGTAAAGGAACTTTTGGTCGTCTCATTCATAATTTACCTACATAGTTTTTTGTATATTTATCTATAGTTATTGTACATAGTGCGTTCACGAACTGAATGACTACACTACAGTAAAGTACAGTAGTAAATCAGACGTCGTCTGAGTACGTTATGTTATGCAGATCTGTAAAATTTCTTCAATCGAATAAATCATTCGAAGAAATTTGACAGATATTTGTATAAGTTGACGTGTGGTATGAATGTATAGTTATTGTCTTCTAATTGTAGGTACATAATAGTAGGTATATGTAGTGTAGGTAGATGTATTTTATATTTATTGGCTAGTTGTAAGGTATATGTAAAATAAGCAGTTGAAAACTAATAAACGGTATAACGGCTGTCTCAGAGTTTTACTCCCAATATCTGCTCCCAAGCTTGGAATATTACAGTGGCGACGAGGTGTGAACCTTAATATTGGACTTAGATCATTGCTGTATATAAATATATAAAAATTAAAAAAAGTGACTATAAAATGTCGGTCGGAAAAATTACGAGTTTCGATGTGCAAACAGGGGTGTGGTCATCGTACATCGATCGTTTAGAAATGTATTTTACGGCAAATGATGTGAACGAGGACAAGAAGCTGGCTGTCCTGATTGCAGTCATATGTCAGTGCCTATGAACTATTGGTGAGCTTGGCCAGTCCGCAGAAACCTTCAACCTTAACATACGGGGAAGTCGTGGAGATGTTAGGTAGTCACTTACAACCAGCACCGTCGGCGTTAGCGGAACGTTATCGCTTTAGACAGCGGAGACAGGGAGAGAGCGAGAACATAGCCAACTATGTGGCGGAATTAAAAAAATTGACACGCGACTGCCAATTCGGTTCCAACTTAAATGAGAACTTGAGAGACCAGTTCGTGTGTGGAGTGCGGAGCGACATCATACGCCAAAGATTATTCGCGGAGGACGATTCAATGATATTTGCGCGGGCCGTCAAACTCGCGACGTCATTGGAAGCGGCGGAACGTGACTCGGCAGCTGTCGATGCGCTGACATCATCAGCGGGCATCGGAGATGGAGCAGCGGAGACCCGGGAATCGTCAGTACATGCACTCGGAGCAACTGGTGACAGTTGGCGGGCAGCGGCTCGGGGTAACCGCGGCAGGCGCGGAGCGCGCGGTCGCAGTTACGGTAGGACTACAGCAGCAGAACAGGCAACAAACGGTACCCATTGTCTTGGATGTGGCGCGACACATCACAATTATAGAAGCTGCCGTTTTCGTAGTTACGAGTGCAGCTTCTGTCGCCGTATCGGACATTTGCGGCGGGTGTGTCCGGGTAGAGGGGCGACTACTGCTACGGCGGCGCAGCAGTGCGGTACGGTCGGAGTGTACCATGGCAAAGCTCAAGAAGAGTTGGCGGGAGATGACCAGGACTACGGGGACTTGGGGGCTGACTTTCATCAGTTATGCTTAAATGATTATAAGGCGGTAAGTGTGCCAGTGTTTATTGAAGGTCATTGTATAAATATGGAAATAGACACGGGAACTGCTGTGTCTTGTATTAATAAAAATACATATGACAAATACTTCTCACATTTAATTTTAAAAGAAGGTAGTGTTAAACTTAGATTTTATGATGGTGCATGAAACAGTTAGGCATAATTAAACCAAACGTGAGTTATGGCACAGAAAAAAAAGTATTAGAACTATTTGTTATTCAAGGTGGAACTACCTCATTAATTGGTCGACAGTGGTTGACAGAATTAAAAATTAAAATACCTACTTTTAGCAATTGTTTAAAAATTGATAATCAATCTTTAGAATGTAATAAAGAAATTGTTAATATTTTGAACAGATATAAGGAGCTATTTGGCGGCGGGTTGGGACGATACACTGGCGGGAAGGCTACGTTGAAATTACGAGAGCAAGCGGTACCGGTATTCCATCGCGCGCGGCCCTTGCCGTACGCATTGCGTGAGCGCGTCGACGCAGCGTTGGATAATATGCTATGCGACGGGGTCATTGAACCAGTCGACTGCTCGGACTGGGCTTCTCCCTTAGTACCGGTAAACAAGCCGGACGGAACTCTTAGGCTGTGTGCAGATTATAAATCTACGGTAAACCCCTCGCTAATTGTAGATCGTTATCCGTTACCTAAAATTGAGGATTTACTTGTTAATTTAAACGGACATCAATATTTTAGTAAGATCGATTTGTCACAGGCCTATAGTCAAATTGAATTGGACGATTCAAAAAAATATACCGTAATAAACACTCATAGGGGGCTATTTCGATACAACCGCTTAGTATTTGGTTTAGCATCAAGCGTAGGAATATTTCAAAGAATTATGACGAATACTTTGCAAGGTATACCTCACGTACAAATTTTCTTGGATGACGTCATTATTGGTGGAAAAACAATAGATGCCCATTTGAAGGCTTTAGAGGAGGTATTTTCACGGTTAGAAAGATATGGTTTCAAACTTAAACAAGATAAATGCATATTTTTGGCTAACGAGGTAACGTATCTTGGCTATACTGTGTCTAAGGACGGAGTGAAAGTAGATAATTCGAAGGTGGAAGCTATTGTAAAAATGGGTAGGCCTCAGAACGTTAGTGAATTAAGAAGCTTTTTAGGTATGGTTAACTTTTTTGGGAAGTTTATCAAAAATTTAAGTTCGGTATTATATCCCTTGTATAATTAATTACGGAAGGGTATAGTATGGAATTGGGATACTCAGTGTGAACAGGCCTTTAGTGCTACAAAAAAATTGTTGTGCAGTGCCAGGGTTTTAGCACATTACGATCCGAGTAAACAGCTGATCTTGACGTGCGATGCCAGTGCGCGCGGACTGGGAGCGGTTTTGTCACAGCCGGGGACGCGGGGGGAGCGACCGGTGGCGTTTGCGTCGCGTAGTCTTAATGAGGCGGAGAAAAATTATTCTCAAATACATCGTGAGGCGTTAGCGATTATATTTGGAGTTAACAAATTCCATCAGTATTTATATGGTCGTAAGTTTACTTTAAGAACGGATCATAAGCCTTTAGTATCGATATTCGGACCCAATAAGGGAATACCTTCTATGACCGCTAGTAGAATGCAGCGATGGGCAATAATTCTCTCAGCGTATACGTTTGATATAGAATACGTTAGGACGGATGACAATTGCGCCGACGGGTTGTCACGCTTACCGCAGGTGTCGAAGATAAATAATATAAATCAAATGCCTGAACAGACTTATTTACATTTTGCACAAGAGGCATTCCTTTTAGATTATAATGTTATAAAGAAAATGACTGAAAAAGATCCTACTCTAGCTAGGGTTCTTAGTTATTTACGTGATGGTTGGCCGGACCACTGCGATATAGTAGGATTGCAACCCTATTATAATAGAAAGTCCGAGTTATACGCGGAATTAGGGTGCATCATGTGGGGTCACCGCGTAGTAGTACCGGAAGCCTGTAGGGCACGAGTACTGGAAGTCTTACACGAACCGCACATGGGTATAGTGAAGTCCAAATCGATGGCACGGAGCTATGTGTGGTGGCCAGGCGTGGACGAGGCGGTGGAAGCAATATGTCGCGCGTGTGTAGTATGCGCGGCTCATGCTGACGCGCCGGCCACTCATCAACCGCGCTCATGGCCCTGGCCAACCCGCCCGTGGTCACGCATACATATAGATTTTTTAGGGCCTATTTATGGTAAACTTTATTTAGTCATAGTAGATGCTACGTCAAAGTGGATAGAAGTTTTCAACGTTGCGAGTACGAACGCGAATGGAACTATAGACAAATTAACCGAATTGTGGAGTAGATGGGGGCTACCTAAGCAGATAGTGACCGATAATGGACCTCCGTTCACCAGCAAGGAATTCGAAAATTTCATGCAAATAGGCGGTATCGAGCATATTTTTACGGCACCCTATCACCCCGCATCTAACGGGGCGGCAGAAAATGCGGTTAGAACTTTGAAAAAAGTTATTAAGAAAGCTGTGTCTGCAAAGGTTGACATAAACAAAGCTTTAAATATATTTTTAATGCATTATCGAAATACACCTCACAGTACAACGGGAGAATCACCTTCTATAATTTTAACAAATAGGCGTCTAAGGACTCGGTTAGATAAATTAAAACCCGACAGAGAGGCGGTAGCGAAACAGGCCCAGAAACGTCAAGTAGAATCAGCTGGGGGAGCGGAGAGAACGGTAGGAGTAGGAGAAGATGTGTGGTATAGACAATATCTAAAATCGGACAAGTGGTTGCCAGGAGTAGTAAGTGGTACAATAGGACGGACAAACTATAAGGTAAGGGATAGTGGCGGAAAAGATATACATAGGCATATAATAATAATAATAATAATAAAGCTTTATTTAAATATTCCATACAAATTAATATAAAAGATATGTACAAATGAAATTTCAACATAAGATCTATCTCTCTATAATACCATGAGTAATTACATCATCTGAATTAGTTTTAACATTACCGATTTCCTAACCTTTACAAAATAAATCAATAATTTTGTCATAGTATCCAAATTAACAATTGAAATTTTTCACAAATAATTTAATTTAATTAACAATTTACGTAAATAATTTAAATAATTAAAAATCAGATCTAGAATTTAACCAATAAAATGAAATTAAATAAGTGAACAATTCTGATAATCTTTATCAATTAATAAAACTCACCAAAAGAAACACAACCAACAAAATAAAAATTAAATAAAAACCAATCAGAAAGCATAATCAATAAAGAAATCACTAAATTCCAGAAAAATTAAAATAGTCAATAAAACTGATCAACAAAAGCATAACCTATAAAATTAAATCAATAATAAACATAACCTGTAAAAAAAAATAATAAAAAAATGTATATACATGTAATAAATCAAATTCCAATAATTTCAAATAATCAATAAAACTCATAAAAAAATCAAAATCAATCAATTAAAATAAACCCAATTAAAAGCATAGTAGAGACAAAATAATCTACATATATGTAATCATTAATACCAATCAATAAAAATAAATAATAAAATAATAAATTGGCCATGTATATCAAAGAATATTTTTGAAAACATTTTTGAAAAAAGTATAATCAATAAAAATCACTAAATTGCAATAATTTAAAAAGTCAATAAAACTGATCAACACAAGCATAACCAATAATATAAAATCAATAAAAAGCATAATCTGTAAAAAAAATTAATCTAAATAAATCAAATTCCAGTAATTTTAAATAATCAATAAAACTCATAAAAAATTGATAATCAATCAGATAAAATAAACCCAATTAAAAGCAAAGTCAATACAAAATAATCTATATATGTAATCATTAAAACAGATCAATAAAAATAATTAATAAATTAATAAATTGGCCATGCATATCAAGGAATAATTTTGGAACCATTTCACATAAGTACATTCATTAAATCAATACTATAACATCTGTATGGACCCCCGTAGGGTAAAAGCCTCCATCAAGGTTTTCCTCTTCATTTTATCTTGAACTATATTAATCCAGTCTTGACCTGGTCTTTTCATGGTTTTCCTTGATGGGTTTTGGTCGAGCTCTCCCGCGGTGACCGGCCGTAATGGGAGATCATGAGTGAGTAAGGGCTTCTAATTACTATTTTTCGCTATTCTCTAACGTTCTCATTTTCGTTTTGAAAAGTATCTGTTTGGGTGGAGACTAGTTTTGGTTTTTGTATTATATAATTACTCATATTCCTTAATTTATTTTTCTTTAGAGGTTGTTTGTTAATTCGTTGAGTTTTTTGGCTAGAGACAGGTTTTTCAGGCGATTCCGACAAGTTTCTCTTATTTGTTAGATGTTGAGCTGAGCCCTTGTTATTTAGAACAATAAGTTTGTCATATTTTATGAAAGCAATTTTTCCTGACTCTTTCTCTTTCTTCAATTGAATTTGCAGTTCTTTACGCTTGTTTAGAACATCTATTGGGTAGTCTTCCTTTAGATAATAAGAAGTGTTAAGTAGACACAGTTTATTTTTCTGAATCTTGAGTTTGGAACCCAATGTGGTGAATGTAATAATTACTGGTCTGACTTTTTCGCTTTTTCTTCCCAGTCTTCTGACCGTTTCTATATCATCAACCTTACATGAAACATTTAAATATTGGTTCAATATCTTAATTATCATTTCTTCAAGTTCGTGATATGATTTCTCGCACTCTTCTACTCCAAACAAAATTAAATTTTTGCGTCTTATCTGTCTCTCTAAGTTGTTAATTTTGGTAACCTGTTCCTGTATTTTTCTCTCCAAAAGCTCGTTTTTTTCTTCTAATTTATTAAACTTTTCGTTAAAGCTGGTAATTATTGTATTTTTAATGTCCTCTTTCATCTCCATCATTTCCTTTTTTTGCTGTTTGATATCATTTTGAATGTTTAATAACAAACTTTTTATGTCTTCCATTTCAATTCTTTGTTAGGGTACAACTAGCGACCTCTATGTAAAAGTGTGCGCACTTTATTCTTCTTTCAGATATGTATCTAGTAATCAACGATATCGTTTGTGAGCAGATTCTAGTTACAACAAGATGCTCCAGGTGTCGCTATTTTATGCTGAGTCAATTTTAAATGAAATAACCGTTATAATAAACGATTTTTTATAACTTGTTTCTGAACAATAGTTAAGCTTTCCAAACTTTGAAATAATGAGTCTTCACTTTAGCACCACTTAATAGTTTTTCTCGTTTATAATATACTAAAAAAAAGTCAGCTACTGTTTATTGAGTGTTCAGCTGTTAGTTCGTATTTTATTCTTTTCACACAAATATTAACTGTTTAACACTGTTTTATTTATTTACACTATAGTTCTTGTACTAATAATTAATATTATAATATTTTATTCCATGAATAGACACTCCAATAGATATAAACTTATTTTTTATCACGAGAACGATGTTTACCGTGGCAAGCGTCTACCCTCACCACATAGTTAATACCACCACATAATTTTAACAAATAGGCGTCTAAGGACTCGTTTAGATAAATTAAAACCCGACAGAGAGGCGGTAGCGAAACAGGCCCAGAAACGTCAAGTAGAATCAGCTGGGGGAGCGGAGAGAACGGTAGGAGTAGGAGAAGATGTGTGGTATAGACAATATCTAAAATCGGACAAGTGGTTGCCAGGAGTAGTAAGTGGTACAATAGGACGGACAAACTATAAGGTAAGGGATAGTGGCGGAAAAGATATACATAGGCATATAGATCAGATAAAACGTAGGTCTAGGGGTTCGTTAGTATGCCCAGTCAGTACGGAGGCGGTGGCAGAGACCGATGAGGTAGGTTCAGCATCAGCCTCGAGTCCTCCGAGGACGGCAGGGCGTAGTGAAGTACCGCCACGGCAGACGCTTTCTCAAACGGCTTCACCATTGCGAGATGAAAATGAACATTTCGTAACTCCTGAAAGGAGCCCAGAGGTGCCTGGTCAATCGCCTAACGCACATGTATCGCCCCAACCTCGTCCAATAAGAAAATGTAGATTAAGGAACAAAATGTTATAGTAATTAAGTTAGGATTAGTTTATTAAATGAATGTTGTTATTTTAGAGTGGAGGACTGTAGTGTAGGTAGATGTATTTTATATTTATTGGCTAGTTGTAAGGTATATGTAAAATAAGCAGTTGAAAACTAATAAACGGTATAACGGCTGTCTCAGAGTTTTACTCCCAATATCTGCTCCCAAGCTTGGAATATTACAGTATATATAAGGCAATTTTTGCACTTGATTACTATCAAGTTATTATCATCACAATGTAAATCTAAACATATAAATAAAATTAAAGTGTGTGTTTGTAATATTGAAATAACTGCATTCTACTACATTCATATGTATCACAATATATGTATATATCATATGTTTTCATATGAATTGTCTTTTTCAATTTTGTCCGTCCGCCTGTTTGTTCCGGGTAATCTCTGAAATGGGTGGACCTATCTTGACGAAACTTTTATTTGCTAGTGTAATAACGAGTAACTTAGGCGAATTATTATTATTACTATTTCTCCGGGTCAGCTAGTACCTGGTAAAAATAGTAATGGTTTTTTGAGAATTATCAAATTAATTAATCAATCAATATTTTATTCCTGCTACCCATGTTACCTACGACTATAGATAGTTTTCGCAAAGGAAATTTTTGGGCGTCTTATCGAAAGAAGCTAATCATGAAAATGCAGCTTATTAATTTTATATCTCTAGATACTACTTCTGTCGAGCATAATGTACCGCTTGATTTTAATAATATGAAAGTTAAGTTATAATAATACTAAAAAAACATAACTTCACGCCTTTTTCTACCAGAAGGTGTAGGCAGTGTACAGCAGTAGGCAGTGTAGACACTCTAGTTACTAATCTGTTCTCTCTGCCTACTCCGCAAGGGATTTGGCGTGAAGTTATGTTATGTTTTGCTATGTTTTCTACAAGCTATGTCGGTTACTCCGGTTCTCCGGTTCTCTGTCGCATATACTCATTCCTGAGTCTATCTTTCAGAGATACTCCGAGCATAGCTCGCTGAGCGACTTTAAATTTGTGGACTAGCCCCACCGTAAGTGTCTACCTAACTAGATAATTTGGCCTAGGTAGACGTATCTGTTTACGACTTCGAGAATTGACCTATCGACATTTATCGGTCCGGGCACGACATGTTCATTGAACCATGTTCATTGGTCTTGTCCAAGTTCATGCCCAGACCGACACGTCGAGAGGATTCACCTAGGCTGCGCAGCATTCTGCTTAACTGTTCCAGCGATTCTGCCATTACAACGATGTCGTCGGCGAACCGAAGATGCGAGATGTACTCACCATTCACGTTGATACCCGGTCCAGTCCAAGGTCTTAAAGACGTCCTCCAGAGCGTTGGTGAAGAGTTTGGGAGATATGACATCTCCCTGTCTTACACCTCGATTTAGCTCAATGGAGTTCGTCACCTGGTCCTGTATCTGGACAGTCATCGTGGCGGTGTCATACAAGCATCTCAACACCTCGATATAACGCCAGTCAATCCGACATCGCTGCAAGGCATCCAGAACTACCCAAGTTTTGATGGAGTCGAAGGCTTTTTCGTAATCCACGAATGCCATACACAGCGGCTGTCTTCTGTATAATCTGCGAACAGTATGGATGTGGTCCACGGTGCTAAAGCCTTTTCGGAACCCGGCCTGCTCCGAGGATAATAACATTTATTGTGTAAAGATTTTCCTTTTTAATTCATCATACAAATGGAATATTAATTAGTGATATTTTGTATTCAGAGGGTTTAAAATAATAAATTTATGCAGATAGTGCAGTAGTAAACTTTATGCTCTCATTATCTGTACTAATAGGCAGCAGTGATTATTTCTGCCTATAATTACGAATTCGACACGGTGGGGTAATTTTGTAGACTCAAATGTAACAAACGATAATTCATTCACATCGGATACAATAGGTCAGGATTTGAAATTGACACCTCTCCGCTAGATGGCGAACAAAATGAATAGTTTGCTTAGATCAATGGGTGGCATCAGATTAAGTCTCTTAGTTTCTTCTTCCCTTGAAAAGCGATGTGTGAGCACTGATATTGTAAGTTCCAACAGGCAGACATCATTTTTATGAATCGATTTTTTAAGGAAAGTGTTGTTTTAGTTGTTTTCAGGGATATTTTTAATTTTTAAATTGAATGAAATGAAATTTCAGATAAATCTGTAGTGCAATTTGATAGAACCACGTGTGAGGCACTCAATCGTTTTATGATACATTTATAAAATGACACGAAATACCTGCAGATTCATAAATATTTACTTGTAGATAAAGAGCAGAGTAGCTGGAACAGTTAAGCAGCTTAAGAATTCTGCGCAGCCTAGACGAATCCTCTCGACGTGTCGGCCTGGGCATGAACTTGGACAAGACCAAGGTCATGTTCAACGAACATGTCGTGCCCGGACCGGTAAATGTCGATGGGTCAATTCTCGAAGTCGTAAACAAATATGTCTACCTTGGCCAAACTATCCAGTTAGGTAGACGAAACTTCGAGAAGGAAGCCGACAGGAGGATTCAGCTGGGTTAGGCCACATTCGGAAAACTGCGTCGAGTTTTCGGCTCGCCTATACCGCAATGCCTGAAGACCAAAGTCTTTGACCAGTGTGCCCTACCAGTAATGACCTACGGTTCCAAAACGTGGACACTTACGGTGGGGCTAGTCCACAAATTCAAAGTCGCTCAGCGAGCTATGGAGCGAGCTATGCTCGGAGTATCTCTGAAAGATAGACTCAGGAATGAGTATATCCGACAGAGAACCGGAGTAACCGACATAGCTCGTAGAATAAGCTCACTGAAGTGGTCACATCTGTCGAAGGACCGATGGTAGATGGAGCAAGAAGGTCCTTGAGTGGAGACCGCGACTTGGTAAGCGTAGTGTAGGACGCCCACCAGCCCCATGGTCAGACGACCTCAGAAGGGCTGCTGGAAAAGACTGGATGCGGAAGGCAGAGAATCGGATGTTGTGGCGCACATTAGGAGAGGCCTATGTCCAGCAGTGGACTGCAACAGGCTAGTGATGATGATGATGATGTGTAGATAATAATACAAAATCCCTTATCGTAGTTGAATAAAGCTATAATAGACCGAGATCCCAGGGCTCCCAGACCTCAATCATTTTTAAATAGATACTAAAAAAATGTCTGTAACTTGCTTATGTGGGATTATTTTTTATCAATCCTAATCATAAAACTGTTTGGTTACGGGTTTTAAACCCGAGACTATTTGAGATAATTGTGACAATTAATGGTGAATATTTATAATCTATGAAAAAATGAAGCTCACTGGAAGGGGTGTTCATGCTTCACCAAAAAAGATAAAAATTACCTTAAATCATTAAATATAGAAATACAAGTGATAAAACACATGAAATTTAACTTACAAATACTTTAATTACATAAGTAATTCTTTGACGTAACTATTTCTAATAAATTGTTTAATTTTAGAAGGTTTTAAAACGAGATTTAATTAAATTTATGAACGCCCAAGAAATAAATACCCTAATAAAGGCTTAGATGTTACAGTGTCGGGCTTTATCTAATAGGTAGGAAAATCTGTGTGACTCCAGAACCCGTGTTGAAAGGTTGAATTGAGTGGTCCTTCGAGCCAGATAAATATGAAATACCGTTAAAGCACAGTCAAGTTTAATATGTAACTCGGCACGAAATTTACTTACAACTGTATCTGTTGTATGTAACAGTATCTGTATCCATCAATTCTGAAGATGAAAACAGAAGAAGAAGATGAAGATGAATTCAGAAGAACAGAAGAAGAGGAATCTCCTCTCACCGAATAAAATAATTGAGCCCATCGACTAGTTCGATAGGCTCAATTATTTTATTAATTAATGAAATACATTTGGAGACCGCTTGTTCGTGAAGTTTTGTACCCAAATTAGCAAAAACGAGATCCCTATAGTTTTATAGGGTCCCTCCGTCGTTAGATCACATTATTAATTAAAAGTTACCAAACGGATAATGACAAAGTAAAAAATTGATAATAAACTTTTAATTGATTTGATGTTTAATTAATAAAAATGAATAAGAATTCCTTATTCAATTTTAGGAAAAAAATACGATTATATATGCATTATGGAACGTTTAACTCGTGTAAAATTAAAATTTTGCTACATTTTCAGAATGAATCTCGTGGATCTCATATAAACCCCAAAATTTGGAAAGAGAAAACATTGATAATCACAAGCCTTTAAAATCGAGGAGCTACGAAAATCTAGGAAGCAAGTTAGATACTCATATGTATAAGTAGTTACTTGGGGTGTTCTCTATTCTTACTGCTTTATACTTTACCCCAAGGGACTTTGGTTTTTTTAGTAGGCCAGAAGCAGCCGAAGTAAGATTTATTCAATTTTAATTGCCTTACAATTGGAACTATACGCAAGATACTTTATAAAACTCTTCAGAATTTTGTTTTATACTGAACACACGATAGACCAGGGTAGATAATTTTTAAAACCAAAAAAAAAATAGTAGGATGAAACACATTAGAAAAGGAGGAGAATATTACAAAAATGAAAGGAAAAATAATTTACGGACGATCTGAGGTAGGGAAGGGGGTGGGGGTAAGTTTTTAAGGGTAAAAAACGGTTTTTCTCGATTTCCGGCAAAACTAAAAGTCCTATGAAAAAAAGTTTAATGGCAAAGTTGTAGGTAATAAAAAGTTCTAAAACTTTTGTATTTACACTTTTTTCACAAAACCTCAAAATTTAGATGAAAAATTCAAAAAACCAAGTTTTTATCTTTTTTTTTATTTTTATCTTTTACAAAAATATTTTTTTTCCCACGATATGTTGTGAAAAGTTGCCTTTTTATGTCCCAAATACGCTATAATTTATTTGTTTAAAAATGTTTTTTGTTTGCCTTATATTGAATTATTATCGAAAAAGCACCCTAATTTTCAATCGAAAATTCACCCGTCAAAATATCAGCTTTTTTCAAAAAGTTGGTATGTTATCTGTTTGCTGAAAAGTCTAATTTCCGATGATACAAAAAAAAATGTGCTATTGTAGTAAATTTTCTCAGAAAATGTAAATCAAAATCGATAAATACTCGAATTCAGAAATTAATAACTTATTTGTTTGTTAATTATAGTAATTCACTTTGATTTGCAATTTTTTTTATCAATGTAACATGTAATCTTGCGATTTTCGGGTAATTAAAGTATAAATTTTAATAAATAGCTCTAAACTGTATATAATAATTTAAAAAAAAAATCTGATTCGAGATTTTTTTCGATTTTGATTTGCATTTTCTGAGAAAAATTACTACAATAGCACAATTTTTTTTGCACCATCGGAAAGTAGACATACTTTTAGTTTTGCCGGAAATCGAGAAAAACCGTTTTTTACCCTTAAAAACTCACCCCCACCCCCTTCCCGACCTCAGATCGCCCGTAAATTATTTTTCCTTTCATTTTTGTAATATTCTCCTCCTTTTCTAATGGGTTTCATCCTACTGTTTTTTTTTTTTCACTTTTTATTATTTTTGAAGGCATCTACCCTGGTCTACGAGTTATTGTTGCCAAGAAAAAATACATTACATCTTATGTTTCAAACTGAGCGGATGTGCCCGCTCAGTTCAATTGTATTTCATCGCGTAAACAAATCTGATTCAACAGTAATGAAATTCATTCCTCTCCTATCAACGTTATTTGTAGTATATGTGTATGTACAATTCTAGACAATACATAACGCAACTTACCAGTTATATTTTATGCGTTTGTATTATTCATTTGTCGAGTTCTTTTTAACTTAGTTCCCGAGTTCTTTTTAGCCTTAGTGGATATACTATCACTAGCTGACCCGGCGAACTTTGTTTCACATCAAAAGTAATTTATACAGCGTTTACAATTCATGTGCTAAATCTCGAAAATTATCACTTTTTCTTTTTTTTATAGTATAGGGAGGCAATCGAGCAGGCGTGTCACCTGATGGTGAGCAACAAATGCCGCCCATAGACACCTGAACACATGTAGTGTTACAGTTGCGTTGCCAGCTCTTACAATGGGATACGGAAGTAGGGTGGGAAGGGAAGCAGGAATGCGATTGGGCCTCCGGATACTCAGCGAAAGGCAGCAAGAGCCACTTTACGTCGATATTCTGAGAGGACGTGCTATTTCACTGGTCGAGTCGGCTCATTCATGCAGCGAGCTGCACCACTTTACTACATTATACATAAAAACCACCTCGTTGACACTCTCTATCTATTTTAAAAAATGCATCAAATTCCTTTGCGTAATTTCAAAGTTCTAAAACATTTAAGGGGACAGACAGCGGAAAGCGACTTTGTTTTATACTATGTATAATCATAGTTGATGAAAAATGTTATATGATTGGTAATAATCATACGAGTAAAGTACAAGGCTACGACTATATGATAGTTCACTGTATAGAATCTACTAGGAACTGAATTTCCACACCTCTAATACTCGAAGGAGTAGGTACTGGCAACTAATGCAACTATAGCCTGCCACAATGGGGTCATTTTTGATATCCAAATCTGCACGGAAGCTATTTGTAAATTAATGAAATCTATTTTAGTAAATATGGAAATTACACAATGCAAAAGCGGATGGATGTAGGAGTCGAGGACGGCCAAGACACGCATTCCATGACCAAATAGAACGTGTTCTAGAGGAAGGTGATTTTAAGAGCTTCAAAAACCGACGCGCGTGCATGAAAAGAGTTATGAAAGTCGACGAAGCGGGTGAGGCGTGTAAGAATCGTGCCCTATGGCGCTCTGTTCTCTCTGCCTACCCCGCAAGGGATTTGGCGTGAAGTTATGTATGGAAATTATAAATATTTTAAGATATTTACCTCCGGTATGTAATTCCAAATAATTGTATAGCTTCACGCCTTTAAAACCCGGACGTGTGTGCAGCAACAAATATACATTGACAAGCTGGTTTATTTTTAAATGTATTTTGTTAGTCATGGATATTTATTACACATAACTTACGTAATGTCAATAGTATGAGCAAAACTTCGGAACTAATTAAAGAAAAGAACATAAATTATTCTAAAAGTTTAGATCGGGGAGTAATACTGAGCTCTGAAACCAAAGCGGGCGCGGCTCATACGCGGCTTTACCCGTTTTTGAACTGTCCCCTACAATATGGAGGGTGAAACTGTATACTACAACCCTCTACTGCTTCCTGTAATAAATTCTCTACAAATATTATGTAACTTTTAATACCTAACCCTAATTATTGCATATTGATTTTGGTAATTTTAAAAAATCTGTTTAAAACTGAACATAGTAAAAGTGGATGTATTTTTAATATTTTATTATTTATTTTTATTATTTAATATTTTAAACAATTTTAAACAACGTTGGTATGCTTTCATTAATAAATCAAAAATGAATTTCTTTTTTCGCATGTTTCGGCCTAAAATTAAGAGTTGGCAAATATACCTCGAGGAGATGCTTTTTCCGGGTCTAAAACCTGTTGCTGTAATCACATAACTTCCGAAAAGATAATAATATAAACCAGTAATTACACTGTGTCTATAAGTCTGAATGCTCAACCACTAGGCTCACTAGACCATCGAAAGTTACGGCGGAATAATTCATAATTATTTTATTTATTTGATGAAATGTATGAAATGTCTATATATATAACGGAGCGTCTTTTATTTGATACATTACTGGAGATATAAGTGATTAGCAAATCAGGCTAAAATCTGAGCACAAACAATTGATAACTGTTATTGAACACATTTATTCCTGGCTATACAATATCAAAATCAGTAAACAACTATTTAGTGAATAATTTGGACTGATCAGCGAGTCCAGGGCACCGATCTCACTTTTGAACCATCACTTTTACACATTTTCCAAACGAATCGTCCTCGATCCGTTTCTATCACCATTACTCTCAACAATATATATACATACATATATTATTATATATATATTTCCACATCCATTCCGCATCCACAGTAAACTTGGTCTGTTAAACTGCTTCTGCGCTGGCGCTCGTGGTGTATCTGCATACTGAGGGTGAACTCGCGGGGGCTGTGAGACCGGTCGGACAGTGGTCCAGTCGCTGGTGCAGTGAATGCGCCTCAAGTGTGAACCAACCGCTAGTTTGCTGAAGGGAACCACATCTCCCGTACTTGCCTGGATAGCAAGTAGCGCGGCTTTCGCTATGGGTTTGCGCCAGTGGACTGTGCTGGGCTTCAGCTGATGAGTAACTGCATGGATTTGCAACGTGAGGTAAGCGTGCTTTACAGCTCCAGAACTAGCTGGATACTGGTAGCTGGCTTCTCTAGCGTCCCGTTTCGTTTAGTTTCTTTTTATGATAGAGGGAACAAACGAGCACTCGGGTCATCAAGTGTTTAGCGACTAGCCACTCACGAACATTTGCAACACCGAGAGGCTCACAGTTTTGTTGCTGGCATCTAAAACGAGTTGGGGTAAGGGATGGGGAGGTCGCCACTAAACTAGCAAGTATCTGGAATCATCACAATAAAAATACTACTATAATATCCACGCCAAGTTATAAGTCATTCATAATGTATTGTTCATTATGAATTAAGTATGTATGTATTTTTAAGTATGTATTTAATATATGTACGTGTATGTAAATGTGTGTGTATATTGATTTATTATAAGAATGTGTAGATATTTTTATGTATACTTATACATATATATATATATATATATATATATATATATATGAGAGTATGTTTATTACTAAATTAACCTTCAGAATATTTTATTTTGTATTATTCTATTAACTATATTGTAGGCAACATTTACTGCCCACTCTAAATTTATTTTTGTTCATCCTAAGGTTGCCTGGCAGAAATTGCTTACAGCAATAAGGCCGCCCATTGTACTATCATAATTGTAAGGTTTTTTTTCATGTATCTTTTTTCTTTTGTGTACAATAAAGTATATATAAATAAATAAATATTTAAGATTTATTCCTAGTATTTAAAAAAAAACTTTTTTCTTCCTACAATTATTTACATCATCATATAAGTCAGTAGGGTGTCGGTGGTCCAGTGGTTGAGCACCCCGGGTTCGAATCCTGGCTCACACCAATGAGTTTTCGAAATTATTTTCGGAAGTTTATGTAATATATATCAATAACTGAAAACTTTATGCCCGGTATGACAATAGGTTCGCCATCTATACCATTCGGGACGTAAATATAAGGGCGAGACGAGGTATATCAGCCGTTGCCTACACCTTCGGGTAGAAAAAGGCGTGAAGTTATGTTATGTTACCATTTAAGTGAAGGCGCAAGTTGTGATTTTTGATATTTTCATGGAAGTGAAATGGTGCCGAAATTTTAGCTTTAATCTTTAACCATAGATTTCAATGAAAACCTTATTAGTGACGAAAAATGGATGGATGGATGAAAGGAATAAATGCCTACTTTAATTAAGATTTTGTATTGTTAATGTGTTTTTTATCCACGATACATTTGGTAAGTTACAATACATTTTTAAAGTTATCTCCTAGAAAAGATGAGGATATCATCATGAACCAACAAATTGTGAATTATAACTTTGTTTTGAGGGCAAACAACAAAAGTCATTTGTTACGCGGACATTATTTTTTGACAAATCACCGAATAATCTGAGCTCTTTGAAAACAGAATTTGGAATTTCGTAAAATTTGTGATTTAAGTTAAACGGGTATGAAAGTTAAAGCCATGCTGTGATGATACTTTATTTGATTAACCGACTTCCAAAAAAGGAAACGGTTCTCAATTCGTCTGTATGTATTTTATTTTATGTATGTTCACCGATATTTTCGTAAATTATGGACGAATTAATTTTTTTTATTAAAAATTTAATAAATTTTAATATTCTTTATTAAAGTATTACGTTTTGTATATTGTGTTAAGTGTACAAATTAGTAAATTACGTCATTTATTGCTTTTTAGTAATAGAGGTATTGTTTTCATATACTTAAATATTTAATGGTTTACGTTTCTAGAAGTCGGTTTAACTTTTTTTTTAAAGTAATTTTTACAATTTAATGTAATACAACAGTAACACTATATGTGTGTCTGGTGTCCGTGGGCGGCGTTGGTTACTTACCATCAGGTGACACGCCTGCTCGTTTGCCCTCCTATCGCATAAAAAAATAATAATAACAAATTATAAAAATCCATCATACTTCATACATACATCATAATTGATTAATTCGTTTCATTTATAACTAAATATTATAAGTAAGTAAAATGTATAAACATAACAGTAAAACAACTTTGTAGGATTATATCGCGTTTATTGATAATATCCTAAAAAGTTGTTTTAATGTTATGAATGTGATTCGAGAAAATCTGAGAGATAACAATAGTA
The DNA here is from genome assembly GCA_905147225.2 of Euproctis similis. Taxonomy (NCBI): domain Eukaryota; kingdom Metazoa; phylum Arthropoda; class Insecta; order Lepidoptera; family Erebidae; genus Euproctis; species Euproctis similis. The sequence continues at coordinate 11,535,478 of LR990115.1, forward strand.
TCGACGTAAAGTTGCTCATGCCGCGTTTCGTTCGATTACCCTCTCTATCCATTCCACGACTCACACTAACCTGTCTCTAAGGACGACCAGTGATTCTGAGTATTTTCAATGTTTCCATGGGCAGTGATAGCCGCTTACTAGCAGGTTACACGCGCTCTGGCTCTTCGGCCATTTGTAGCATAAAAAAACGCAGACGAATTCTAATTGCCTAAATATATGGGAACACACTTTGTTGCAGAAGTGTTAGCTATATTATATTGCTTAACGTCAGATAGAGCTAACAGATCGTAAAACAAGAGAAAGAGCGCCTCGACTATTTACAACAACCTGCCAGTGTCACTGTTGTTTATATCACGAGTGTAATAGAATTAACGTAAGGAGTTCATGTGGTCGGATGATATTTGGAAGAACCTATGAGTGTGATGTGATGAGCAGTACTCGACGAAAAGTACTACAATTCTCAATCATATGGTTTTATCATGAATGGAAAAAAGCAATCGTCTGTATTTTCCAACGCATAAAGTTCAGTTTAACAGTGGTAGAGCCAAGCAGCTCGCTGCATGAATGGGTCGGCTCGACCGGTGAAATACCACGACCTCTCAGAAGATCGACGTAAAGTGGCTTATACCGCGTTTCGTTCGGTGAGAGAGGTACCCGGAGGCCCACCCCTTTTCCACATCCTTTCCTTTCCCCTATCCCCTAAAGGTCGGCAACGCAACAGTAACACTATATGTGTTGCTGGTGTCCATGGGCGGCGTTGGTTGCTTACCACCAGGTGACACGCCTCGATCAATTCGCTTATGTGATAGAACGTGCTAAAGAAAAATACGTTTATGAGGAGTTCCTGAACAGTGTTTTTGTAAAAGCGGTAGACTCACACAGTTCACTGCATGAACGTTTGACCAACTGCAACTAAGCTGTCATATACGACCAGCTGAAGCGTGGTCAGAAAAAAGTTTGTAGAGTAAAAAAATAAAAAAGCATTTATTGGAAAAGCGATATCGCCAAAAAATATAACGTACCAGTTTTTATTAATTAAGTTAACATTGGGTGTGTGTTTTGAATTGGGGATTTTTGATTTATTTTCACCGTTATGGTTTTTTAGCTTAAAACGGTAGAAAAAATACGCAGTAGTCTAATTTCACGTATCCTTTTTTATTTTATTTTGCCAGCAATAGATGTTATTATAATTATTTTTAGATTTACCTAAATTTTAAGCTTTTATGTCCTTCCAAAGATTGCCTGAAAGAGAATGATTGTTTATAGCGATAAGGCCGCCATTATTCTCATAGTTTTAATTTTAATTATAAGATTTAATGTTAATGGTACAAATAAAGTGTTATCCTTCTATCTATATATGACGGGCCTCGTGGCGAATTGGTAAAACTACCGGCTGCAGCAATGAGGTCGGGGGTTCGATGCCCACGCGAGCACAAATATTTGTGACAAACATGAATATTTGTGTGGTGTCTGGGTGTTTTTCTATGTATTATAAGTATGTATTTACAAAAGAAAAGTATATATGTATTAATATCCGTTATTATAGTATCCATAACACAAGCATTTAGTTGCTTAGCTTGGAACTAGAGGGCTCTATGTGTATTGTGTCCAAGATATTATTATTATTATATATATCTCTATTAGTGGATTATTACCCGTTGGCGTTGACATATAATATTTCATCACCAAGATAAATCTATATATATAAAAAGGTTACTTCTTGAAAATATAATAAAACGAAGGATTTCAACGATTGATTGGTTAAATTCAAATTGGTTGTTTGTAAGATCACGTGACTATGCAGATTTTACATGATTTTCGGAAAGTAACTTTTTCGCCACCAAAAATTTCATTTGAAACGTAAATATAACAGCGATTCTAGGCCTAACAGCCACTGCCTACACCTTCGGGTAGAAAAAGGCGTGAAGTTATGTTATGTTATTTAAAAATACCGAAAAGGAAAGTTTTGCTATAGTTTTCGTTTAAATTAGAGAAGGGAAGTCTCTTGGGTTAATATCAAAGTACTATTCGCGCACAAATTATATAAACTATTTTATCAGCAGAATTTTGTGTAGGTATTATCTTACATATTTAAAAATACCTATGTGATATTCGTCTATTTTTAAGATTGACTTACATTATTTCTGGAAACGAGTATAAATAAACCCATTCATAAGGGTCTATTTATATATGAATAACCCATTCTGGGTTTATCTATGTATAGAACAAATAAGCCTGTAGCGTGAGCTCCGATGGGACGATTTTTACCTAAATATATGGGTTCAAATATTAATCTGATATGTCGTTGTGAGACAACCCTTATTTGTTACCTCACTAATTATAATGTTCCACAGAATTCCCAAGCTGAGCTTTTAAATTCCTTCGTGTTATTGTACCTAGATAACGAATATCATGCACTGCTTTTGAAATATTTTTCTATGGGAGAGAGTAAACTTTTCTCCTTTCGGTAAGTAACTATCCCATATCCATCCACAACAATAAAGGGGTTATAGTAACATTGAATGACTTTTAAGATCACTTATGTTGTATGATGGATGGGGTGGATGTGGGCTTCTGGATACATCTTTCACCAACCGAAATGCAGCTTGAGACATTTCACGTCGAGTTTTTAGATGCATGAACGGTATTTTACGGGTCAAGCCCATACATATTCTGTTCAGCAGATGTTAACAAAGTAAATAAGATTTTTCGTTTATGTTTTGTTGCCATGAGCGTTATTATCTTTATAACACATAACATAACTTCACGCCTTTTTTACCCGAAGGTGTAGGCAGCGGCTGTTAAGCCTCGTCTCGCCGTTATGTTTACGTCCCAAATGGAATAGGTGGCGAACCTATTGCCACACCGGGCACAAAGTTTTTCAGTCATCGATATTTATCACACATAACTTCCGAAAACAATTTCGAGAAGTCATTGGTGTGAGCCAGTGTCTGGAATCGAACCCGGACCTCTGGATCAGAAGCCATGTGCTCGACCACTGCGCCACCGAGACTGTATGATAGTAGCTGTATGACTGTATGATGATAGGTATAATAAACAGACGTCACCGCTGACTAATTGTGTATATACAAAAAAAAACAGTCAAAAGTGAGTCTGACTTGCGTGGCGAGTGTCCGTAGAAAAAGAGTAATTATGTAACAGACGTACATTTATAACACGCTTAATTTATAAGGAGCACATCTTAATTGCATTTTACAGTCGGTAGTTTTACCAATATACAGTAAAACTACTGACTGTGGAATGGAGACTAATAAAATCAACTTAGATTTCGCCTTTATGTCTTTATTTTTATCTATATTTGTACCGGTGACACAACTCCATAAATCGTCGAGTTCACAATATGCCTGGACTGAAAACATCCAACTAGCATAGTTGTCCAACTATGCCATGTTGTCCAACAAAAATAGTCTTCCAACTAATCTATCAATATGAAATATATTCGAACTTGAACTCGACATCTTCTATGCGTAAATATATAAATTAAATTTCTGACCTGAGTACGCCGCTCCGGTAAACTTGAAATTTTTCTGACTCACAGAATACGCCGGCCGGTTTTCGTAATATACACTGCGTTTACTATACTGTTATTTCCACAATCAGAAATCAACCACGCTCTGCTACCATGTTTATATTTAGGTGGAAATAAAATTAAATAAAACGATTACATGAAAATGCAACGACGTATATTATAAGAGTGAAGAAAAAAAAACAAAAGATAGTAACAATATGTAAATTACTTTTTCTTCTAAATTCAAATAGTTGTGTTCTTATATGCCAACAATTAGTTACTAAATAAATTGAGGTCTTTTGTCCTTTATGACGATATTTGTAGTAACTTTTAAGATTCTGAGTTTATTGGAAGTACTTTTGTAGATTTTCATTTCCTAATGAATGTTAGAACTTTACGACATAAATAGTCGTAACTCTTGATGCGTTGGCTAATAAGTCGGATATTTGCAGTTTTTTTGTTAGTAAAACTGAGTAGTTGACAGAAGCTTGCGCTTGACACCTCCCCTCCCAAACAAAGTCATTCCATCAGGGTTCCATTTAGTGACAAATGGAGCCCTAAAACTAGGTAAGCCTTGAAAAATATTTATTTTATGATTGTTGAAAATGAAAACTGTTTCATGAGTTTGATGAAATTTTTATGATATCCGCAAGCAAGTTCGTACAAAATTTATAATTTTAGTGTTATTTATCAATATTTGTATAATATAGTATGTGAAACTGACTATATTAATATAGTAAGTTCTGCGAAATAGCGGAATATATAATATAGCATCCAAATATAGCAATACAGCGTGATATAGCATCTTCATTCTCGGTTCTAGACTATTCTCGATGCTGTAATAGTATTTTATATGATAATGTCTTAATATTTGGTATATTTGTAATGTATAGATGTCTGTAACTCAATCACAGGTCAAGTGTTTTATTTTTGTATTGGGATGCAAACGAGCAGGCGTGTCACCTGATGATGAGCAACAAACGCCGCACATGGACACCTTTGTGTTGCCGGCCCTTACAAGGGGGTAGGAGGGTGGGAAGCGGGATGGGAAGGGATAGGAAAAGGGGTTGGCCTTTGTATACGTTTCTCACCGAGCGAAACGCGGCGAGAGCCACTTTACGTCGATATTCTGAGAGGTCGTGGTATTTCACAGTTTATTTCAAGAGAGTTTCAAGATCGACGTAAAGTGGCCCCTGCCGCGTTTCGCTCGGTGAGAGAGGTATACAGAGGCCGAAGGAGTTTTGCAATGTGCCACGAGGCAGGATGTAAAAGTCAAGTAGTCATAAATACATTAATATTGATTTAAAAACTTCACAAATCTCTTATGACGTCAGACCAAACAAAAATAATGTTATAAAAGTGTGAAAAGTATTTGGCGGACTATTAACCATGTCATGAACCTCTATGTTTTTGAGGTTTACTTTAACTTTGCATAAAACAGACACTATTTTGCTTAAAACGTAAAATATATCAATGTAATGAGTGTATTATTATTAATATTTTCGGAACAGTGTACTACATTAATATTTTGTAAGCTTAATGAAAGCTTAGTGAAATACAATATTGAAAGTCTCTTCAGTCTGCTTCAATGTTCATTAATATTCATTGACCTTCATAATGCGTATACGTACTTCACATGTCATACTTGTACTCGTTAACAATTATTTTTCGGAACATTGAAACAACAACTTTTTTTCACCTGCGGGTAGTTAAATAGTTACACTGAAAAAAAGAGCTGTCCTGTATTTTAATTGATTTTAAATAAAATTAAAATCTTTTTATAGTTTATTTATGTCTAAAGGTTTCTAAGTGCCTCTATTACACTCAGTTTCCTAATCAAATTTCCTTATTTTTCACTGGACTGCACTTTGCATAAACACAGTATGGATTTGTACACTGAACTATTTAAGAGCATGGACAATCTTACTACAACATTTACCACAAGGATGGCACAATATGAAGAGGACCTGATTAAGGCCAGCAATGATGCCACAACTCATAAATCCATTGCCAGCCTTTCAAAAGACTTCACAGACTTCAAAGGGCTTATATGGAAGACAATGGCCATACTGAAGTCTCAAGTGGATCTGTTGGCATTGGGCATGGATAGGCATGAGATGGCCTCACGACTTAAGATTCTTCTGCTGCATGGTTTCCCTGAGAAGAGCCGTAGTAATTTGATTCCATCAGTTGTGAAGTTGTTCTCAGAAAAAATGGCTGTACCTGTTTCTCCTAGTGACATATGCACCTGCTACTTTTTGGGCACAAACTCTGACAAACCAAGGCCGCTCCTGATTAGATTTTCAAGTCGTACATCACGTAATGCTATCTGGAGTAGTAAAACTAAGTTAAAGGGATCTGGCATAACTCTTTCAGAATTTCTAACGAAACCCAGGCATGATGTATTTTTATCTGCGCGTCATCATTTTGGGATAAGGCGTTGTTGGACCTCCGAAGGCAAGATCGTCATCCAGGTTTCTGATGACTCCCGTCGTAAGGTTGAAACGGCAAAAGAGCTTCGAGAACTTATTAAACAATTCCCAGTGACCGCAACGCAAGGCACGTCCAATGTGGCACCCGAAACAGCGGTCTCCCATGGACCAGACAAGAGGTCCCGCAAGCCGGTTAAATAATTTCCTAATTTGTTTGTCTTAGTTTAATTTGCTTAAATACGTACGTACCCACTTATTTATTTACTTTTCTTTTTCACTAAAACTTTTGATGTACAGCTCGACCAACTTATCTGTGAACTGAGTGGCGGCGACACCGTCGACATAGTGTTGCAAGTTATTATAGATTTCCCAGAATTTGGCATGTTTGCCTAGTACATAGCGTAGTAATAAATTAGATACGTTATTAAGGTAATCTATATAATTAGTACTTATTATATTATTTATGTCTATACATTAATTCATTCATTAAGTGTGTAAAAAATATTCGAAAACCCTTGGCAAAGATGAATTGATTAGGGGTAGATAACCTGTAACTGTAACCTAAAATTCATGTTAGCTGCTGTAGGACAGTCCCTTTTTAGAGTAAGGTTTTAGGCTATATAACATCACGCTGCGACCAATAAGAGCGACGGGACAGGGCAGAGTTGTCAGTAGACTAGGTCACTGGCGGTCGGCTAGTTTCATATCTACAGGATAGATACAAGAGCTGACCTAGCAATTGGATATAATAAAACATGAGTTTTAGAATAATTCATTTATTGAAACCAGGTTTACAATAATTATGGTCTTTGGAACAACCTGCACGCCCAACTTCAGTCAGGCTGTGAGGAAATATACCTCCTATTTCCATGCAACCATCATCATCATCACTATCACTTTCTGTTTCTGTGTCACTTCTTACTTCTATTATAAAAGGCTTATCCAAATACGAATCTTGTTTCAAATATTCTTCTTCTAACTTGTGAACATGTTTGCAATGCTGTGCCCACTCATTAACCGTAATGGTTTCAAAGGCTTCTTGAACCAGGCGGGGAATCACAGCATTTTTATGGTCAATATTTACTTTTCTTTTCATTGTGCTCCAAATGAATTCAATGGGGTTAAGATCACAGTGATAGGGAGGTAAGTACAAGCATTTGTGCCCATTTTGTTCTAATATTTTATCAATTTCATATTCAGGTTCAGGCTTGTTTCTTTTTATTAGTTCTAACAGCTGAGGTTTTGTGAACTTTTCTCCAAAGTCAACATTATTTTGTGTCAACCATAGTTGCATATGTCTTTTTAAAGAATTCGTATTTGGAACCTTATTTATGCAAACACGGTGATAGGGAGCATTGTCCATTACAATTATTGATGGCTGCTGTAAGTTAGGCACCAGTTTTTCAATAACCCACTTTTTAAAGTTAGTACTGTTCATATCATCATGATAATCACCACTTTTAGTATTAGACTTGAAAACGAGAAGTGCATTATTAACAAATCCAGTGTCCCCTCCTGCGTGTATAATAATATAGGTACCTTTGTCCTTTTGATACAGGCTCTAATACTCCGTCTACACCCTCGCCTTGCCAACATTTACCTGATGTATGCGATGAGTGAATATATGTCTCGTCTAAATAAATTAGCGGCTGAGGTTGTGGACTTATTTTATTTTTTTCTACTGCATGCAAGTACTTTGCTCTCCAAGCTGATACTTCATTACGCTCCATTAGTACCTTACGGTTACTCTGAGTCTTTTTAAAACGAAAACCCATCTTGTGAAGCAGTTTTCGAAGACTTTCTCGTTGTCCTGTGTAATTAATTTCTGTCTTTAAGACCTCTAGTAGCTCCTTGATAGTTGGTAGCTCCTTTTTAATGGAATAAAACTCATGTACTTTTCTTCGAATAACTCCCATGTCAAAATCATCAACATGTATAAATCCCGTTTTACGCTGCCTCTCCTTGCCTGGGGTCTGAATTTTTGTACCAGTCTCTTCTGCCACATGCCCTTCTTTTACTATTTTAGATATGAGTCCTTGACTCACACCTGAAATAAATAACACATTATCATCATCAACCCCTTAACGTCACACACACAATGTTTGCTATATGTATGTAACGTTGTAGTCATGGGCTTTATTAGGGATTTAGGAAATTAAGTAAGATTACAATGTGACTTGTTTAATATGTATTCTTGAAGTGACATTTCAATTGTGTTGCACACGTTTGACACTAGATGTCTATACTTTACATCTCCCTTTCTTTGTAACTTACATTTGACTTAATATGCTTATTAATTTTTAATTTCCATGAAGACAATATTGAATCATACATTTAATTGTGAATGGTAAACTAGTTATTCATATAATTATAAATTGTAATTTTATAATGTTAACTTAATATAACTAATAAAATAATATAGTAATTACTAGTTTAAGTATTATTAAAGATCAAGTCTATTTATTGGTTTGATTATTCTACCAAATCTTGATGATCTTATTGCTGACGCTGGTTGAGCCGGGTTTGTTTCCTGCAAATGATCAGAAGTGTTTGGTGAGGAACTTGTTGATGCTGGGGGTGACTTAGGGACAACTGCTGATTGTTCTTGTGCTGGAGTCTCTTGTGCTATTGGTTCATCTGTGTATTTAGTTTCAGGAACTACAACTCTGTTGCTGGTTATGTCTGCTTGTGTCTTGTGCAGATGGCTGAAGTTTCTACGTAGGATTTGGCCTTGATTGGTTTTAATGATTACAGATCTTGGGAGACCTTCAGGCTTTTCTATCACTCTTGCCCCTTCCCATTGGCGATGAGCAACTTTGTGTCTGACTTTTTCGTCAATCTCAAATTGGTCTGGTCTTTTAGTGTGCTTATTACTGTAGTTAGCTTGTTCTTCTCTTAATCGTTTTAGTTCGGCAGCGACTCCTTGCTTTATTTTTGGTTTTAGGTTACTGTCTTTTGTAGGTAATGGAGATCTGGTTATTCTGCTGTATAGACGTTGATTGGGTGAACCTAGAATATTATTTCTTGGTGTATTTCTCCAGTTTAATAAAGCCAGTTGAACATCAGACTTGTCAATACTACATTTTTTTAATATGTTTTTGGCTACTTGAACTGCTTTTTCAGCGAGCCCATTTCCTTGATGGTGATGTGGACTAGATGTGAAATGATTGAATTCCCACTCTCTTTGAAAGATCTTGAATTCTCTAGACATGTATTGTGTCCCATTGTCAGTTTGTAGCTCTTCTGGTATTCCATGTGTAGCGAACCATCTTTTTAGTTGTTCTATAACTTCATATGAAGACTGACCTTTTAGCTGTTGAAAATCTATATATCCAGAGTAGCTGTCACAGATTACGAGGTAAGTTTTTCCTTTTAATTCAAATAGATCAGATGCAACTATTTGCCATGGAAGTGTAGGAATATTTTTAACTAGCACTGTGTCTTTAATGTTGCCTTTTTGTGTTTGTTCACAGACGGAGCAGGTTTTAACTAGTTTTATGATGTCGTCATGTTGTCCCTTCCAGTAAAGAATTTGTCGTGCTCTTCTTAAACAGCTTTGTATACCTGCATGTCCTTGATGAATATTCTTTAGCATTTTCGGGATCTGTGATTTTGGTACTACAATTTTATTTCCTTTGAAAATTATTCCTTTGAGATAGCTCAATTCTTCTTTAAAGTTAAAATAGTGTTGCAATTCTTTAGGTAGTTCACTGACTGTTTCTGGAAATCCTTGTATTATTGTCTGAAGTAATAACTGTAAATGTGGATCTTTCTTTGTAGCTGTAATCAACTCCTTTTTTGCATCAAGTGACATAGGTAGTATTACTGCAACTGTCATGTTTTCTTCTTGTTCATTTTTCAGATTAGATGCATCACAGTCTCGACTAAGAAAATCTGCTAAGGGTATTTCTGTGCCTTTTTTAAATATGACTTTTGGTGCGTATGGTGCAAGATTAAATATTATGCGTTGCAATCTCGCTGGAGCAGATTGTATGTTTTTCTTGAAGATTGTCTCAAGTGGCTTGTGGTCTGATTCCACTGTCAGTTCTTTACCATAGACATATTCGTGGAACTTTTTACATCCAAACTGTATAGCAAGTGCTTCTTTTTCAATCTGTGGATAGTTCTCTTCTGACTTAGTTAATGCTCTTGCTCCATAGGCTATTGGTTGTCCTTCTTGAAGAAGTGCAGCACCGAGATTTTTTGAACTTGCGTCTACACTTAGTGTTACAGGTTTGTTTACATCATATAGTCTCAACACTGGAGGACTTCGAAGAACTTGCTTTATTTTGTTCAGAGTTTCTTCGTGATGAATATCCCATATAAAACTTGTGTTTTTGTGTAATAAGTCTCTCAGTGGATTTGTTAAATCTGACATTCTTGGAATAAATTTATTTAGGTATGTGATCATACCTAGTAGTCTCTGTAGCTCTGTTTTATTTGTTGGTGTTTTCATTGCCTGTATAGCTTTTACTTTCTCTGGGTCTGCTTCAAGTCCGTCTGCTGAAACAATGTGTCCCAGAAATTTTATTCTTTCTGATTCAAAAATGCATTTACTTTTGTTAAGTTTGAAGCCTGATTTTTTTAGTATTTCTATGACTTTACTAACAGTTTTTTGAAGTTCTTCTCTACATTTTGCATATATAAATATGTCATCGATTGATACTCTTACATTTTTGATTTTACTGAGCAAATTTGTTAAAATTTCTTGGAATATTTCCGGTGCTGATGATACTCCGAATGGAAGTCTTTTGAAAGAATATCTTCCCCATGGTGTAGCAAAAGTTAATATTTTTTGTGTTCTTTCTGAAAGTTTAATCTGCCAGAAGCCTTTTGTGCAATCTAATAATGCGAAGAATTTAGAACCTTTAATGTCTGCTGAAATTTCCTCTATAGTAGCAAGTGGAAAGTGTCGCCTCAGTATGTTTTTATTTACATCTGATGGATCTATACAGATTCTTAATTTGCCTTTTTGTCTTACAATTACAATAGGACTTACCGCAGGAGTAGGCTCAGTTTCTGGTTTTATGACATCTAATTTCACCATTCTCTCAAGTTCTTGCTTTACCTCATCTCTTATAGCATGTGGGATTCTTCTTGCTGGTTTTATTTCAAATTTTGGGTTCTCAATTAGGTCAATATCATACTCATAGTTTTTATAGCAGCCTAGTCCGTTGAAGATGTCATCTTTACATTCCTTCAGTGTTTTCACTCTTGCAATAAGTTCTAATTTTTCACAAGTGTTCAGTCCTAGGATCGGTGTGACCTTTTCTTCAACTATTTTAAATATAATGTTTTTTTCTATATTTTTTATTTTACAAAGTAGCTCTGCTTCACCCAGAACTGCCATTCTATCTTCTGTGTAACTTATTAAATTTTTTGTTCGGCTTGGTTTCAAATTTGCCTTTGTTCTGTTCATTATGTGTCTTGGTAACACATTGCATTGTGCTCCTGTATCTAGTTTGGCAATGAATTTCACATCACCCACTTGTATTTTTTCTGTCCAGTCTTTCTTTTCGTTGGCATTTATAGTCGATATGTATACTTCATCTTCGGAACTATTTGAGTTTTCTTCTACTGTATTCACTCTATTTTTTTGTTTGGGATTATATTTCTTAGTGCGGCACATATTGGCAAAATGACCATTTTTATTGCACTTAGTGCATGGTTTGTTAAATGCGGGACATTCTCTGAATTTATGGTTTGTGCCACATCTCTTGCAGTCAAAATATTCATTTTGTTTATTTTTGTGACCTTTATTTCTCACGACTAATACTTTGTCTTCTTTATTTTTACCTTCGAACTCGTCTAGTTGTTTGGAAGCTTGTTCACTGGTTTTACACACTGTTATGGCTTTCATCAAGTCTAGTTTATCTTCAGTTAATAATTTCTCTCTTACTTGATTCGATCGGATTCCGAACACTATCTTGTCTTTCAGCATTTCATCAAGCAAATTACCAAATTCGCATTTACTTGCCTGAGTTTTTATTCTGATTAGAAATTCGTTAAATTGTTCATCTTCGTATTGTACAATTTTAAAAAATATGTATCTTTCAAAGGATACGTTTGTTTTTGGTGCAAAGTACTCTTTAAACTTGTCTATAATACTTTGTAGGTTATTTTTGTCAGCTTCGCTGAGATTAAAACTGTTGTATATTTCGATCGCTTCTGGGCCTATCACTGCCATAAATGTTGCTGCCTGGATTTCGGCTGGCTTTTTATCAAGTTGAATAGCGATTGAATACCACTGAAATTGTTGTAACCATTTTTTCCAACACGTTGGTTTGTCCGAGTCAATTTGTAGGTTAGCTGGCGGCTTTATTCCAGATACTGCGTCGTTTGTAGACATTTTATAACTTTCTTATGTATTATCCCACTTCTGACACCATGTAACGTTGTAGTCATGGGCTTTATTAGGGATTTAGGAAATTAAGTAAGATTACAATGTGACTTGTTTAATATGTATTCTTGAAGTGACATTTCAATTGTGTTGCACACGTTTGACACTAGATGTCTATACTTTACAATGTAAGTACGAATGAATAGTGGCAATATCAAAAGTAAATATCAGTAGATATGTACCTATTTCTTGTTGCGGGTTAGTTGACTCTTACATCCAACAAATTCATAAATATTGGGAAATTTACAAAAAGAAAGTGGGAACACTAACCTGTAGCTGCCGAAATTCGTTTGTATATTTGATTAAATGGTATAATCGGAGCCTCCGCCCGAGCTTCGTCTTCAAAAAAGGATTTAACCTTTAGAATAATGCTTCGAGCATCACTTTTAATCGCTTTCGGCATAATTAACGTTGTAAATATAGCAATTTAGCAACAGAAATCACAGAGTACCCGAATGTAGTAGATACTGACAATCGAATGACATTTCAACATGGCGGCCGTAGTTCCTATTTTTTCCATTTCACAGATAAGTTGGTGGGACTGTACTTAATATTGACACTTATGTCAAAATTTGACAGTTATGTCAAAATTTGACAGTAAATTGTCTATTGCTGTTCCTTTTTAGTGTTTAGATACTTGGTCTTTTAAACCTAATGTGCAACCATCACTCCACTAATGAGTGTATAGAGGATAATTAGTAACTTTTAATTGAGAAGCATATATTTTTACTATTGTATAATAATTTCATTTTTATTTGAACTTTATTTTATTTATTAATATTTAATTTATTTATCTATAAATTTATTGTATTGTATTTATGTCCGATTTAGAGAACTTTGAGTCTTGTTCTTCTTCTGCTGAGTCCGATACCAGTTTCTCTAGCGCATTAGATGTGAATGATTCCACTCGCCTTGGTGAACAGCTAGCTTCTATTTTTTCTCCTTTTCCTAACTCTTATAACTGTGTACACATCAATGCTCAAAGCATCCCAGCTCACCATTCTGACCTTCTATCGTCCTTTGATGCTGAAGTTGTCCATGCTGTGCTAGTCTCTGAAACTTTCCTTAAACCTGCACTTCCTTCTGTCCAATACGCCCTACCTGGATTTAAGCTTGTGCGCAATGACAGGACGGGCAAGGGATATGGTGGTGTTGGAGTTTACCTAAGAGGTGATCTACCTTACGTAATTGTTGACCAGTCACCAAGTATTTATAGTAAATTTGCAGAACATCTTTTCATTGAAATTATATTTAAACAAACTAAGGTCTTACTGGGCACTGAGTTCAATATACAAGAGGAGCTAACCTCATTCAAATGCGTCACAAAATGTGTGTCCACTTTTTAGATGCAATGACGTAGCTTTGAAACCACTAGACATTTAAAATGAAACATATATCTATCTCAGTCACACAAATCGCAAATACATTGCCGTCACTTTGATTAGACAAAGATGGCAATATAAATTGGCAATGGCGGTGTGGGGTGGCCTGCCCATGCCAAATTTTACCCAACTTTTTCAAGCCATGTACTCGTAAAAATATTTAATAAATATAAATTCAATATTTTACTATTACTTATTAATTTCTTATCAGATGTATTAGAAGATAACTGAAATAATGAATGGATCAACGATCGCTGTGTACCCCGTACTAGATCGGCTGTTCCGAAAAAAATTGGATCACACTCATCTGTACCTAATTGTGTACACCTGCATTAGAGCAGCGATTTAAATCGCTGTAGGTAAGGTGTACACAATTAGGTACAGATACACAAAATAGTGAAAACGCTTGAGTAGTAAAATAATGTACTTACATTGAAAGGGAATTATATTGAAAGGGAATTATTTTATTTAACGTGGACAGGGCCTAACAGCCGCACGGGTCGATCGATCATAAAGTTAAGCAACGCTTGGCGCGGTCGGTCCGTGGATGGGACCATCTTATCATGACGAGTTCCTCCGTGTTTCGGAAGGCACGTTAAATTGGTGGGTCCCGGCTGTCATTTGAACATCTTTGGCAGTAACGACTGCCAAAGATGTTCAAATGTAGTCAGAAGCCAGAAAGTCTAACAACCAGACTTACCAAGGGGGATTGTGTTGCCCACGCAACTGGGTTGTGGAGGTCAGATAGGCAGTCGCTCCATGTAAAACACTAGTACTCGGCTGCACCCGGTTAGACTGGAAGCCGACCCCAACATAATTGGGAAAAAGCTAGGCAGATGAATTATTGATCATACACCGCTGTGTAACATAAGTTTTGTATAAAATTGCCTTTTAGTCTCTTTTTTATAAGTCTGAGTGAATAATTTGCTTTCGTGATACAATCTTATTTTTAAGTATTTATCAATTATGGCATTTATTAATAAAAGCGAATGATCAACTTGAATTGACGATAAATGATCTCCCGGGTGCAGGTAGCCAGTCAGTTTCTTTTCTCAGCAATCGGATAATTTTCACCCACATGTCAGTGATTCCCTTTATGTACGGCAAGATAGCAGGTTGGCGCTCAACTGTGGCTTGCTTCACTCGGTTTTTGTGATGATTTCTGGGAACTTTAAGCTGATTGGCATGTAAGACTTTTTTCACATGCTGAATCTCCTCTGCTCTGCTATGTTAAACCCCGTTTCTCGCGGTATGTAGATGACACTTTAACAATTTTACCATCTGACAAAGTAACTGTATTCTTAGACCATCTTAACTCCATAAATCCCAAAATACAATTCACAATGGAACTGGAGTCTAACAATTCTCTAGCATTCTTAGATGTGTTAGTTATTCGTAACTCTAATAACACCCTGAGTCACACTGTGTATAGAAAGAAAACCCATACAGATAGATACCTGAATGGTGAATCTCACCACCATCCTTCACAGTTAGCTGCCGTATCAAAATCTTTGTTTCAGAGAGCACGAGGGATTTGTGACCAGGAACACATAGCAGAGGAGATTCAGCATGTGAAAAAAGTCTTACATGCCAATCAGCTTAAAGTTGCCAGAAATCATCACAAAAACCGAGTGAAGCAAGCCACAGTTGAGCGCCAACCTGCCATCTTGCCGTACATAAAGGGAATCATTGTCAAAATTGGCTATATTTTAAAACGTGCTTCAATTAAAACATACTTTAAGCCATCCAAGAAAGTTAGTCAATTTCTACCATCTGTCAAGTGCCACATCTCCTTGCAAGACCCAGGAGTATATAAGCTGGACTGTGATTGTGGATTCTCTTATATCGGACAAACAAAGAGGTCCATTAAAACCAGGATCAAAGAACACATAGCGGATGTGAAGCACAACCGCTATAATAAGTCTGCTGTTTGTGAACACTGTAGTGAGGGCTCAAAACACTACATCAGGTTTGACAAACCACAAATCCTCGCCAAAGAACAACATTATCGTCCCAGGATGATACGCGAGGCTATTGAAATCAAAAAACATCCAAAGAATTTCAATAGAGAAGATGGCTGGAAACTATCACCTAGCTGGAACCCAGTCATAAGTCTCATCAAACCTAGCCCACAATCAAACAGCTCAAGACAGCGAGATACTATTAGTATAGTTTGCAGGTTAGACCCACATCAGGAACCAAAATAATGTAGAATTTTGAGTAGTGCAGTATATAATCAAAACAAAATAATTTTAATTTAATTTTTATTAACCTAGAAACCAAGTCCCTTTCTTTTTCTCAAAAACTTTATAAATAATAGCAATATCAATAGCCCGTTCAAAATGAAATAATAATCAGTTTTGCAGAACAGCCGCTGAGTTTTCTTGCTGGGTCTTTCTCAGGACTGGCCGCGTTTTTTGACCCAGTGGTAGATTTTTAATAAACACTTTACCTTTTAATTTAAAATCAATGAATATTTAATAATAGTTATATTTTAATCTCAACCAACTTAGAAAATAAGATAATTTGTAATAATTTAATAATAACAACTTTTACTTAATAAATCATACAACAAAGGATCTTTAGAAGCAGGATATATGAATGCATCTTATAAATAAGTATTTAACTTTTGTTCTCATGGTCTGATGTGGGTTACCAATAGTAAAAATCATATTTTGACATCAACTTTTTGATTTTTATTTCCAAAAAGTGGATGGTCTCTGTATCAATGAAAATAGCTTTTGAACAACTACCATCTTTTTGTTCATCACTCGTGAAAATGATCTCTGTAAAGAGTTCGAAACGTCGGGAAATAAATATAAATAAATGATAAATAAACACGATATAGTCCTGAAGGTTGTTTTGGTCAATAACAAAAAATATTTAAGATCTCCTTTTCCATAAATTAATAACTCTCCCACAAATGTGGGATACTAAAACTAAGCTTTTACTGGTATCACTGAAGCTAATTATGAAAATTCAACATTTTATTTAATTTACTGTATTTTAATATTAATGTAAACATTAATATTACGTGTGGAAAGTAATTCCGGTTAATTTCTTATGGGTTTCCGATCTTGAATCGCACTCTTTTACTACGCATTTACCCATTTTGTACCTAATGTTATTCGGTTCGCGTCTGACAGATGACTGAATTGACATAAGCTTCGCATAAGCCTGTAGGCTTATGGCCAGTGGTCACGCTTTGAGAAGGTTACTACATGTCTAGAACATATAGGTCAATGTTACTGGGTGTCTATTATTCTCCTTCCTGTCATATCGACTACTTTGCGTCATTTGAAGCTAATTTAGAAAATTTTTCTTCTTTATATAGTCACATTATTATTCTCGGGGACTTCAATACTTGCATTTTGAAAGACGACATGCGCAGCCGGAGGCTTAAATCTATTGTCACTTCTGTTGACATGGAAATTTTACCTCTAGAGGCTACACATAGGGCTCCTCATTGCAACCCTTCTCTATTAGACCTAATTATTGTTTCCGATCCTTCTAAAGTAGCCACACATGGACAACTATCAGCATCCTTCTCATATCATGATCTCATTTATCTATCCTATAAAGTTCGTCCTCCCAAACGCAAGAGTACATTTCTCAACCTTCGCAGTTTTAAAAACATCAATTTGGAGCGCTTGTGTGATGACGTGGATGGTGTCGACTGGTCTCCTGTTTATAACTGCAGTGACTTAGATGGTAAGGTGACTACCTTTAATAACATAATTATTGGTCTATATGATACGCACGCACCCGTCCGAAAGGTAAAAGTAAAGTACCCTCCTGCACCATGGTTTTCTGAGGCAATTAAGGAAATTATGGCTAAACGGGACAAGGCCAAACGCAGGTATAGGCGAGATCCGTGTGAGGAGAGTTGGGGCCTGTACAAAAAATTACGGAACCGCTGCAATCGGATGTGTAGAGATGCGAAGCGAAGCCACATTCATTCCTCCGTCCTGAATTCTAATAAAGCACAGGTATGGCAGTTCATTAAGTCGCTGGGCATTGGCAAGTCTACTGATGCCAATTTAACAAATTTGAATTTGAATGCTCTAAATGCTCACTTTGCCAATGCTCCAGTCTTCTTAACTGACTCAGTAAAATCTTCTACACTTGACTATCTCTCTACTCTTCCATTGCCTATAAATACCTCTTTTTCCTTTCAACCTATAGATGAAGCGGACATTAAGAAATCCATCCTTTCTATCACTACCAAAGCCGTAGGCTGCGATGGCCTTCACCTTAAAATGATACGCCCTCTCCTTAATCACCTAATTCCTATCATAACCCATATAATCAACTACTCCCTTCGCATAGGCTCCTTCCCCTCATCATGGAAGAAAGCATATGTTATACCCTTGCCCAAAGTACCAAATCCATCCCTGTTTACTCAATTCCGTCCTATCTCAATACTTCCTGTCCTATCCAAAGTCCTTGAAAGCGGTGTCCAGAATCAACTGAAGACATACTTATCCTCTAATGGCCTGCTAAGCCAATATCAATCCGGTTTTCGATCCGGCCACAGTACCGTAACTGCCCTAGTTAAAATAACGGACGACGATAAAATAAGACTGGCCATTGAGAATAAGTCCTTGACTATTCTCGTACTCCTGGACTTTAGCAGTGCCTTTAATTCAGTTGATTTTGACATCTTGCTTGGCATCCTGTCCTCTCTTAATGTCTCGCCTTCTGCTATTAAGTGGTTCAAATCATATCTTCAGGGTCGTTCGCAGTCGGTCCACCTTAACGAGGCTACCTCAGAATGGTGTGACCTGGTTGCGGGCGTACCTCAAGGTGGCGTACTTTCTCCGCTTCTCTTCTCCGTTTTTATAAACGCCATCACAAAGGTTATTAACTCCCGCTTTCATCTCTATGCTGACGACTTGCAGCTATATCGTCATTTCAAGGCAGAGGATGCTGTGGGGGCTGTCGCTGCCATTAACGATGATCTCAGCAGCATCAGCACATGGGCCAAATCTTTTGGTCTACTCGTCAACGCAGCTAAATCACAGGCACTTATTATCGGCGGAAGATATATGCTAAACAGAGTGGATACTAATATTCTTCCTCCTATAACGTATGACTCTGTGCCTATTGCTTTATCAAAAAGTGCTAAGAACCTCGGTATTCACATAGACTGTAATCTTTCCTGGGATTTTCACATTGCAGAAGTAAGCAGGAAGATGTTTGGCACCTTTCAGTCTCTCAAACGTCTTCAAAAATTCCTACCATTTCATACTAAAGTTACTCTTGCTCAGTCCCTTCTACTCCCTATCCTAGACTATGCCGATGTTGCATTTCTTGATGCTAAGGAAGAACATCTAAATAAGCTCGAACGCCTTCAGAACTTGGGTATACGATTCATCTATGGCCTTCGGAAATATGACCATGTCTCTGAACTACGCTCTCAACTGAAGTGGCTACCAATTCGTAAACGTAGAGAAACCCATATCCTCAATCTCCTGTTTTCCATTCTTCACAATCCTAATTCGCCTTCTTACCTACGTGAGCGCTTTGAATACCTTGTTCCTATAAACAAACCCTGTCGTACTTCGTCTTCTCTCCTTCTTCGTGCCCCTGCTCGCACCTCTAGCTGTTACGATTCCTCATTTACTGCTCGTGCAGTTCGCTTATGGAACTCCCTACCGCATTCTGTAAGAGATACTACTTCTCTGGACGTCTTCAAGAAGAGAATAAAGGAATATTTTCTCTCTAAAGATTAATCGGCAATATGTATGTTTATGTAATGCATTTATGACTTTTTGGTATGTATGTATATATGTATTTGTGTATGTAGTATGTATGTAATATGTATATGTTTGCGTATATATTATATGTATTATTAAATATTTGTTTTTTTTTCTATCTACCTTTTTTTTTTTTCTTTTTCTCGTATTGTACACTTTGGCTACCTATAAACTATCTCCTCTATTACTCAAAGGGTTTGCTGGTAGAAAACTCAATAGTGAGTTAAGCTTGCCTTTGTACATACATCTGTTGTAAATTTATATTATTCTGTAATTCTGTTTTTGTGTACAATAAAGTATAAATAAATAAAATAAATAAATAAATAAATAAAATAAAAACAATTTATGGATTATATCGCGTTTATTTAGAACTTATTTTCTATTTATTTTCCGACGTTTCGAACTCTTTGCAGAGATCATTATCACGAGTAAAGAGTAGAGAGTTTCCCTGTAAAGAGTTCGAAACGTCGAGAAATAAATAGAAAAATTACTTAAAAAAAAGTTAAACCAACTTCTAGAAACGTAAACCTCAAAATCTTTAAGTAAATGAAAACAGTACCTTCATTTTTTTTTATGGAACAGGAGGGCAAACGAGCTGGCGTGTCACCTGATGGTAAGCAACCAACGCCGCCCATGGACACCAGCAACACATTTAGTGTTACTGTTGCGTTGCCGACCTTTAAGGGATAGGGGATAGGAAATAATGGGGAAGGGGGGTGGGCCTCCGGGTACCTCTCTCACCGAACGAAACGCGGCATGAGCCACTTTACGTCGGTCTTCTGAGAGGTCGTGGTATTTCACCGGTCGAGCCGGCCCATTCATGCAGCGAACTACTTGGCTCTACCACTGTTCATACCTGTACCTTCATAACTAAAAAGCTATAAATACTTAATCCAATGTATACTTAATCCAATATACAAAATGTACCGGGCCTCCAAACGGCTAGGAAAGTTGTACGGAGTTGGGCGAACACGAGCATGTGGGAAGGCACTTCGCCCAACTTCGTGCAACTTTGCCTCGCCTCGGACTACTTTCGGAAGTTGATCCGACCGTCCACACGGCTAGGAAAAGTTGTACGGAGTGGAAGTGCTTGTCGTGTGGGAACGCACTTCGCCCTACCTCGTCCAACTTTGCCTCGCCTCGCTCGACTTCCATTTGTTGTCGGTTTTTTAGCCCGAGTCAAAGGGCCCGAGCATAGATACCTATTACCTACATAGTTTTTTGTATATTTATATATAGTTATTGCACATGTGCGTACACGAAATGAATGACTACACTTCAGTAGTAAATCAGACGTCGTCTGAGCACGTTGTGTTATGCAGATCTGTAAAATTTCTTTAAACGAATAAACCATTTGAAGAAATTTGACAGATATTTGTATAAGTCGATGTGTGGTATGAATGGATAGTTATTTTCTTCTAATTGTAGGTACTTATTAGTAAGTATATATTATAACGCAATTTTTGCACTTGATTACTATTAAAGTGTGTGATTGTAATACATATAAACATGAATTTTTTTTTCAATTTTTACGTATCCGTCTGATTGTTTCGGGTAATCTCTGAAATGGCTGGACCTATTTTGACGGAACATTTATTTGCGAGTTATTTTAGAGAAAAAATATTTATATATTACTTCCGAGGCGAAACAAAGTTCAGCCGGTTCAGCCTTTACCTAATAAAGTTACAGCAATTATTTTTTAAAGAATTATCAAATCAACATATTTTATTCCTGCTACTATATTACCTACCACTAGAGATAGTTTTTGTAAAGGAACTTTTGGTCGTCTCATTCATAATTTACCTACATAGTTTTTTGTATATTTATTTATAGTTATTGCACATAGTGCGTTCACGAAATAAATGACTACAATTCAGTAGTAAATCAGACGTCGTCTGAGCACGTTGTGTTATGCAGATCTGTAAAATTTCTTCAATCGAATAAATCATTTGACGAAATTTGACAGATATTTGTATAAGTCGACGTGTGGTATGAATGTATAGTTAATGTCTTCTAATTGTGGGTACAAAATAGTAGGTGTATATAAGACAATTTTTGCACTTGATTACTATCAAGTTATTATCGTCACAATGTAAATATAAACATATAAATAAAATTAAAGTGTGTGTTTGTAATATTGAAATAACTGCATTCTACTACATTCATATGAACATAAAAAGACTAAATTTTTTTTTTAATTTTTACGTATCCGTC
Source organism: Euproctis similis (assembly GCA_905147225.2). Lineage (NCBI taxonomy): Eukaryota > Metazoa > Arthropoda > Insecta > Lepidoptera > Erebidae > Euproctis > Euproctis similis. Next base: position 11,557,194 of record LR990115.1, read on the forward strand.
TGTTTGTTTCGGGTAATCTCTGAAATGGCTATTTTGACGGAACTTTTATTTGCGACTTATTTTAGAGAAAAAAATAATATTTATTGTTCCCGAGCCGAAACAAAGTTCAGCCGGTTCAGGGGTACATAATAAAGTTACAGCAATTATTTTTAAAGAATTATCAAATAAACATATTTTATTCCTGCTACTATATTACCTACCACTAGAGATAGTTTTCGTAAAGGAACTTTTGGGTGTCTCATTCATAATTTACCTACATAGTTTTTTGTATATTTATTATTATTTATGTATAGTTATTGCACATAGTGCGTTCACGAACTAAATGACTACAATTCAGTAGTAAATCAGACGTCGTCTGGGCACGTTGTGTTAAGCAGATCTGTAAAATTTCATCAATCGATTAATCATTAAAAGAAATTTGACAGATATTTGTATCAGTTGACGTTAATGTCTTCTATTTGTAGGTACTTACTAGTAAGTATATATAAGGCAATTTTTGCACTTGATTACTATCAAGTTAATATCATCACAGATCTAAACATTTATATAACATTGAAATGCGTGTTTGTAATATTGAAATAACTGCATTCTACTACATTCCTATGTATCATAATGTATGTATATATCATATGTTTTCATATGAATAGTCTTTTTCAATTTTGTCCATCCGCCTGTTTGTTCCGGGTAATCTCTGAAATGGGTGGACCTATCTTGACGAAACTTTTATTTGCTGGTGTAACAACGAGTAACTTAGGCGAATTATTATTATTACTATTTCTCCGGGTCAGCTAGTACCTGGTAAAAATAGTAATGGTTTTTTGAGAATTATCAATTTAATTAATCAATCAATATTTTATTCCGGCTACCCATATTACCTACGACTATAGATAGTTTTCGCAAAGGAAATTTTTGAGCGTCTCATCGAAAGAAGCTAATCATGAAAATTCAGTTTATTAATTTTATATCTTTAGGTACTACTTCTGTCGAGCATAATGCACCGCTTGGTTTGATAATATGAAAGTTAAGTTATAATAATACTAAAAACATAACTTCACGCCTTTTTTTTTACCAGAAAAGGTGTAGGCAGTGGCTGTTAAAGCCTTGAATCGCCGGACACAAAAATAATTGGTATACGTCTGGAATCGAACCCACGGCTTCTGTATCAAAAGACTATATAAATCAATTAAAAAAAAGCAAAATTAATTCGATACATGTTGGAAAAAGGGGACTCTTTGATCAGACCATTTAAATTTTTAGGACAAATATTTATTCAAATAATTTAAATATTTATCTTAAGATTACTAGAGAACTATCAGTTACTATAATTTTTTTTTGTAAAAAGATCAAATTAATCACATCTTAGTGTGATATATATTCACGTAATTAAAATACGCGAACAACGGCAGCTGCTACTTGAGCGTCCATAACATACGTGCGCAAACGATGGGCACCGTAGAGCGACTGAGAACTTTCGGAAGTTGTACAAGAATGCACAAATGCACCGCTTGATTTGATAATATGAAAGTTAAGTTATAATAATACTAAAAAAACATAAATTCACGCCTTTTTCTACCAGAAGGTGTAGGCAGTGGCTGTTAAAGCCTCGACTCGCCGGACACAAAGTTGTCAGTCCTCGATATTAATAATTTTCCAAAAAAGTCCGAAAAATGATTGGTATGAGTCTGGAATCGAACCCACGGCTTCTGTATCAGAAGACTATATAAATACTAATCTATTAAATAAAGAGCTAAATTAATTCGATAAATGTTGGAAAAAGGGGACTCTTTGATCAGACCATTTAATTTGTAGGACAAATATTTATTCAAATAATTTAAATATTTATCTTAAGATTACTAAAGAAACCATCAGTTACTATAAAAATTTTAATAAGAAGATTAATATTCACGTAATTAAAATACGCGAACTACGGCAGCTGCTACTTGAGCATCCATAACATGCGTGCGCAAGCGATGGGCACCGTAGAGCGACTGAGAACTTTCGGAAGTTGTACGAGAATGTGGAGAGCCACTTCGAACTTTCTCGAAGTCGCACGAGGAACTTTTTCCGAGCACTCCGCTATAATTTGGACGCTCCATAATACTTTTATAAAGTAATCTTTAACTGTTATAATATTTACTATTGTCACTCATTATTGAATTCGGTGCAACACAATAGAGTACGTTACCTGGGCTCGCTAGTTGGTTGAAAGAAGCTACTTGGTAGTATGTAGGGCTAGTCTTTTTGGCTTGTGAATTATGCTTGAATATACACCTGATTCCGCTATGCTGATAACGAAGCCACACAACTCCGTAATGGTTAGGAGTTGGGAGACAGTCTTACAGTGGTAGAGCCAAGCAGTTCGCTGCATGAATGGGCCGGCTCGACCGGTGAAATACCACGACCTCTCAGAAGACCGACGTAAAGTGGCTCATGCCGTGTTTCACAACGGTGAGAGAGGTACCCGGAGGCCCACCCCCCTTCCCCGTCCTTTCCTATCCCCTATCCCTTAAAGGTCGGCAACGCAACAGTAACACTATATGTGTTGCTGGTGTCCATGGGCGGCGTTGGTTGCTTACCATCAGGTGACACGCCTGCTCGTTTGCCCCCTATCCCATAAAAAAAAAAACAAAAAAAAAGACTGTACTGCAGTTAGTCGATCAAAACTGTTTTAGTAGTAAATAGGACTAACGTGATGCTTGGGAGGTATGCTTGAATCAACATCGGATACTCCTGTGCTGATGATGAATCTACAGAACTCTTCTGTAGATTCATCATGGTCTTCTCTTCGTCTTAACTCCTAACCGTTTGTTAGGAGTTAAGACACATTTCTGTAAAAATGTTTTTGTATTTTCTACAATAGTGCCCAGGCTACGATTGGCCCTCATTCGTGCTGCAGTTTTATTAGGTCTACCCATGATTATAACAAAAATATAAATACTTAACAAGTATTATCGTACTCTTTTAACTAAGTACCTATCAATAACAATCATAGCTTCATAAAAAGATCAACCATTTAACAAACGGACTTGTAATTAGTGATAATATTTTTAATAAACTGGAAGCCATGTAAATAACTAAAAAGCGATAAATAACGTAATGTACTAATTTGTACAAAACGCAATACTTTAATAAAGTCATCTATAACTATTAAAATATTTACAAATGTCACTTATTTTTGGAGTCGGTGCCAGCCTAGGTAACGTGCTCTATTGTTTTGCACCGACTTCAATAATAAGTGACATTTGTAAATATTTTAACGACTAGAAGTCGGTTTAACTTTTTTTAAAGTATTTTTTTTAATGTATGTTGACGAGATGGCTGTGTTTCGAAGGGCTGGATTAGAGCAGTCATTGTGCACTTACATAAGGGGAAAGGATCGCAACAGGATTACAAAAACTACCGAGACATTAGAGTTTACTTCTCAGGCATTAGTTCTCAGGGTTATAGGTAAATTTTATGTGAAGAAGTTTATTGAAAGGGTGAGGAATGTAACTAAAGAGGCATTGTGGTATGTACAAGCAGGACTTAGGAGAAGAATCTGAATCAGAAGAATCAATCAGATATTCCTTTTACCATATGCGTAAATTATTTAGCATAGTAAAAAAAAGCATTCTGTGTGTTTATAACTCTAGAGAAGGCTTACGATCGTGTACCCAGAATGAATTACGGTCAACACTGTCGAGTACATATGGGGTTGACGATCACCTAGTGCGGGCTTTAAATTCCCTTTACGAATAGGGAATTTAAAGTCTGCGTGTCTATATTTACGTAGACAACTCTAACAAGCGGGAGTGAGTGTTGGGTATAGCAGGCGAAACATGAAAGTAATGAGAATGCTGTGGTGTGTGTCTTCTCTGAGTAGTATGTGTCACCCTTGCGGATTGAATAAAAAATAGCGTGATAAGAGAGAAATGCAGGTGGTATAAAGGATGATATGGTGACCAAGGTGGAGAAAAGTATGTAAAGATGGTTTGGCCATGTTGCAAGAATAAATGTTTCTGCCCAACCCTATGGGATGTAGGCGTGAGTTTATGTAAGTATGTATTAACATTGAATACTTTTTTAAAATAAAATCGCGTGTTTTAATATATATGACAAGTTATAAAAGCCGCTTCCTACCCCTTAACGTGAAGGGGTATGCAGCCGCTGTTGAGCCTCGACTGATCAAATTTTTACGTAACAAATGGATCGGCGAACCTATCCACCTCCAGATCACCGCGTCGTCTAAATGAACACTTGATGCTCCATAATTATCTTATTGCAAAAGCGATTCATCACAATGAATATATTGACGTATGAATATACTAACGTATAAATACATAATTAATTTGTGTTAAATTGTTGCCATCAGCTCCGAAAGCGTAGCCTTTCTTCTCTAGTCAATAACTTTTATAGTATTCCGTTTAATGAAACAAAGTTAATACAGCGCTTCAGAAAAGATTAATGAAACTAATTTGTGAAAACCGTATAAAAAACTTTTCAGTACTGTCGAAGATTCCTGATTTTCCTATAAAAGAGAATGAGAAAAAGTAGTATTTACGTGCTGCGAATAAAAATAGACAGACGAAAATAAAAAAAAACCTTTGGTTGTGACATCCATCGCTCTTTTACAGCTTCAACATTATTTTTTCTCTAATATATCTCCGATAATGTATAAAGACAATTGTAAGAATAGTATTATTTAAGTAAGAATTAAGGTAAATTAAAAATGTGTATAACCCGGTAGAAATGTTTAAAATACCGTTCTAAAGTCCACTAACTTAGCCTAAATCTTTTTGTAACCTAGATTCTGAAATTCAGGTTCATCTAGGTAGAGGAAACGGAATGATAAATACCTACTAAAAACCCTTTTATTGAATTCATCAAGACACAATTCAATTTCGGAAATGAAATTTATATACTAGCGGTCTACTTCTACCAGGGCCGAAATAACTAGGATAGGGCTCAGACCAAAACTAAATATTTTAACAAAATATGGGTTTAAAATATTCAACCAAGAATTAGGTCAGGGGAAATTGCAAAATTTTGTTCCAAAAATAAGTGAGCAAAGCCTTGGTCGAATTCTGATGAAAAAACGTCCATATACTAATAAATATTTTAGCGGATTTCACGTTAAGAATGATTATGCAGCTTTCTGACGTTTATAAAATTATTCAGCTATTTCCATTCTAATGTTTTCTTCTCTTATAACGACTAAATTATACTCACAAATCTCTTTAGAATAGATTAATAGGATGACGAATGTGTATATTCCTGGAAAAAGATTTTCTTTGTGTTCAGTGGCGGTATCAATCATCGCTTGCAGGGTATATCGGAGAGACTGGTTATGACAACCTTCGTTGGGAATGTTGTTGTTGGTTTATCCTCCACCAGGAGTAAAATTCTGTAGATGATCTTGACCTCTAATTTTACTTGACCTCCATCTTCTAATTGTCACAATATTTGGATGTGTTTGCGGTGCTCTTGCAGTATCCTGTCAATCCTGGTGGCTAGGTAGCTCATTATTAAAGAATTATTTGTACTCGAGGAATCAAACCAGCTAACCTTATCTGAACAATTTGTCGTCAATATAATAATATATTGTATAGATAATGTATTTGTTAGTATAACATAACATAACCTCACGCCTTTTTCTGCCCGAAGTTGTAGGCAGTGGCTGTTAAGCCTCGACTCGCTGTTATGTTTACGTCCCAAATGGAATAGGTGGCGAACCTATTGCCATACCCGATACAAAGTTTTTAGTCTTTGAAATGTTTAACACATAACTTTTGAAATTACTTTCGAAAAGTTATTGGTGGGAGGGTTCGATCCCGCGACCGCTGGATTCAGAAGCCAAGCTTGACCACTGGACCACCGAGACTATATACACATTTGTTAGTACATTACACTTAAAAATGGACATGATGTATCCAAGGTTGCAATATTGCTTGTGAAAAGAGTAAAATGTTTGATGTAGTGCATTTCATCTTTTGAAGTCTGTATCGATCTCTTTAATTGATGTTTTCAGGCGTATCAATTCACTAAAAAGATAAATCTACCAGATGTCAAATATTGGACATTAAATTGACCCGACTTCAATTATAGTTGTTTATTCAAATGAACATACATACATACTTATCTCTAAGACTTTCGCGAATCACGTTCATGACATTAAAACAACTTTAAGGATTATATCGCGTTTATTTATTACTAATTTTATTTATTTCCGACGTTTCGAACTCTTTACAGAGACCTATTTCACGAATGACGAACAAAAAGATGGTATTTGTTCAAAAACTATTTTCATTGATAAAGAGAGCACCCACTTTTTGAAATTAAAAATCAAAAAGTTTATGTTAAAAATATGATTTTTACTATTAGGAACCCACATCAGACCATGAAACAAAAATTAAATATTTATTTATAAGATATATTTACTAAAGAAAAAGTTTGGTTTGTACAGATCCTTTGTTGTATGATATAACAGGTAACAGCATTGACCTATATGTTCTAGATATGTAGTAACCTTCTCAAAGCGTGACCACTGGCCATAAGTCTACAGACTTATGCGAAGCTTATGTCAATTCAGTCATCTGTCAGACGCGAACCGAATAACAATAGGTACAAAATGGGTAAATGCGGAAACCCATAAGAAATTAACCGGAATTACTTTCCACACGTAAGATTAATGTTTACATTAATATTAAAATACAGTAAAATAGATAAAATGTTGAATTTTATAATTAGCTTCAGTGATACCACTAAAAACTTAGTTTTAGTTTCCCACATTTGTGGGAGAGTTATTAATTTATGGAAAAGATTTTAAATATTTTTTGTTATAATAATAACGCTGCAGGGTGCCTAGAGATCCAAAGATCACCACAACCCAGTTGCGTGGGTAACACAATCCCCCTTGGTAAGTCTGGTTGTTAGACTTTCTGGCTTCTGACTATCCGTAGCGACTGCCAAAGATGTTCAAATGACAGCCGGGACCCACCAATTTAACGTGCCTTCCGAAACACGGAGGAACTCGTGACAAGATGGTCACCCATCCACGGACCGACCGCGCCAAGCGTTGCTTAACTTTATGATCGATCGACCCGTGCGGCTGTTAGGCCCTGTCCACGTTAATTAAAATAATTCCCTTTCAATATAATGAATGTAAGTACATTATTTTACTACTCAAGCGTTTTCACTATTTTGTGTATCTGTACCTAATTGTGTACACCTCAGCGATTTAAATCGCTGATCTAAGGCAGGTGTACACAAGAGTGTGATAGAATTTTTGTTCGGAACAGCCGATCTAGTACGGAGTACATAGAGATCGTTGATCCATTCATTATTTCAGTTATCTTCTAATACATCTGATAAAAAATTAATAAGTAATAGTAAAATATTGAATTTATATTTATTAAATATTTTTACGAGTACATGGCTTGAAAAAGTTGGGTAAAATTTCGCATGGGCAGGCCACCACACACCGCCATTGCAAATTTATATTGCCATCTTTGTCTAATCAAAGTGACGGCAATTTATTTGCGATTTTTGTGACTGAGATAGATATATGTTTCATTTTAAATGTCTAGTGGTTTCAAAGCTACGTCATTGCATCTAAAAAGTGGACACACATTTTGTGACGCATTTGAATGAGGTTTGCTCCTCTTGTATATTGAACTCAGTGGGTAACAGTTGTTATTTTTAATTATTAGCTAATTATCTTATTTCTTTTAAGTTAGTTGAGATCAGAGTATAACTATTATTAAATATTTATTTATTTTAAATTTAAAGGTAAGTATTTGTTAAAAAATCTACCACTGGGTCACAAACGCGGCCAGTCCTGAGAAAGACCCAGCAAGAAAACTCAGCGGCTGTTCTTCAAAAGTGATTATTATTTCATTTTGGACAGGTTATTGATAGTACTATTATTTGTGAGATTGAGACAAGAAACTTGGTTACCAAGTTAATAAAAATTATTTTTATTGTATGCTGTACTGTTCAAAATTCTACATTATTTTGGTTTGTGATCCCGTGTTTGTGGTATCCCGTTGTCTTGAGCTGTTTGATTGTGGGCTAGGTTTGAAGAGACTTATGACTGGGTTCCAGCTAGGTGATAGTTTCCAGCCATCCTCTCTATTGAAATTTTTTGGATGTTTTTTTATTTCAATAGCCTCGCGTATCATAATATGTTAATGTTGGGACGATAATGTTGTTCTTTGGCGAGGATTTGTGGTTTGTCTAACCTGATGTAGTGTTTTGGGCCCTCCCTACAGTGTTCACAAACAGCAGACTTATTATAGCGGTTGTGTTTCACATCCGCTATTTGTTCTTTGATCTTGGTTTTAATGGACCTCTTTGTTTGTCCGATATAAGAGAATCCACAGTCACAGTCCAGCTTATATACTCCTGGGTCTTGCAAGGGGATGTGGTACTTGACAGATGGTAGAAATTGGCTAACTTTCTTGGGTGTCTATCTGTATGGGTTTTCTTTCGGTACACAGTGTGACTGGATGTATTATTAGAGTTACGAATAATTAACACATCTAAGAATGCTAGAGAAGTGTTAGACTTCAGTTCCATTGTGAATTGTATTTTGGGATTTATGGAGTTATGATGGTCTAAGAATACAGTTACTTTGTCAGATGGTAAAATTGTGAAAGTGTCATCTACATACCGCTTGTAGAAATGGAGCTTTACAGGTGAACTCACCAAAGCAGTCTCCTCGAAGTCCTCCATGAATATGTCGGCCATAACAGGAGAGACCGGTGAGCACATGGGCACTCCATCTACTTGCTTGTAGATATTGTCCTTCCACAGTAGGTAGCCAGATGTGAGACAGTATTCTAATAATTCAGTGTATTCCTTGGCTATTTGATTTTCAGCTGGCTTCTTAGATATAACATTGATGCAGTTCTGTACAGGTAGGCAAGTAAATAAGGACTGAACATCAAAACTGACCATTGTTTCATTGTCTGCAAGATGTAGATCTTTAATCTCACTGACAAAGTGGTATGAGTCTTTTACAAACGCATTTGTATGTCCTCGAAGTTGTGAGAGGACTTTCGCTTTGAGCTAATTTATAAGACGGTGTATCAATCTGACTTACAATTGGGCGTAGGGGTACGTTTGTTTTGTGTATTTTCGGTAATCCATACAGTTTTGGCGGTTTCGCACACGATGTGCCAGGTATTTGACGTCAAGATTTAATGTGTCGAAGTGTCGTTCGAGTAGTTTCGTGGTCTTGTTTCAAATGCTCTCAGTGGTGTCTTTTTTCACTGTTTTATAAGTACTTTCATCCGACAATAGCTGTTCCATTTTAACATTATAATCTGACGTATCCATGACCACGGTAGCATTTCCCTTGTCTGCGTGTAGAATAGTAATGTCTGGTCTGTTGCGTAAGTTCTTCAACGCTAAATATTGTGGTTGGTAAAACTGATGAAACATCTTGTCGTATGGTTTCCATAACCTCTGATTTTAAGTTGTTTTATGGCCATGACATCTTTAACAGCACAGATAACTTCCTCATAAGGAATTTTTGACGGGGCTACGGTAAAATTTAGACCTTTGCTAAGTACCTATATGGTGTTTTCGTCCAGAGTTTTTGATGACAAGTTCACGACCGCTGTATTAGTCTGTGTAGTAGCAACCGGTTGCGATCCGATCCCATTTTTCTCATATTGTGAGATATTAATAACATAGGATCTTTATTTGGAGTAATTTGTTGTAATTAGTTATATGATTATTTTCGCATGTTTCGTATTTGAAGGTTTCACGCTTGTTTAACCTCTCCATGCAGTTACTAAAATCACCCGTCGATAAAACTATTTTAATATTCTTGGACGTTTCCTCAATAGTTTGCGTGATTTTATATAGGTCATATCGAGTTTTATATAGGTTTTATTTTATATAGGTCATAACGTCGGGAAATAAATAAAATTAGTAATAAATAAACGCGATATAATCTTAAAAGTTGTTTTAATGTCATACATACATACATACATAAATAACTTCACGCCAAATCCCATGCGGAGTAGGCAGAGAGAACGGAGCGCCATAAGGCACGATTATTACACACCTCACTCGCTTCGTTGACTTTCATAACTCTTTTCATGCTCGCGCGTCGATTATTGAGGCCCCTAACATCACCTTCCTCCAGAACACGTTCTATTTAATTTTGGTCATGAAATATGTGTCTTGGTCGTTCTCGACTCCTACATCCATCCGCTTTTGCATTGTATGTCTGTTTAGTTAATCTTGCATCATTCATCCTTTCTACATGTCCGAACCATCGGAGCATGCCCTTTCTTACTTTTACACCGACAATCTCTTTCAATCCGACTTCCTTCCTTATAACCTAGTTTTCGCCGCGGTCAACGAGGGTCACTCCGTAGATTTTGCGCAATGCCCTCATTTCGACCGCGTTTATACTACTTTCATGCACACTCTGCCGTACCCAGCTCTCGCTTTCATAAGTAAGCGTTGGAATCAGTATTGCATTGTGGATTGTTATCTGGGCCTTTCCGCTAATATTTTATGCGCCCCGGAAACTGCCCAATGCTCCATTTACGCTATTTCCTAACGCCACTCTTCTTTCTGCATCCGCGGTGTTCCTTCCATCTCTGGTAAAAGCGCAACAAAGATATACAATTTAATTCACCTGTTCCAGCACTACATCGTCAAACATTAGCCTTGCATCCGTTCTGGATTCCTCCCTTTCAAACACCATAACTTTCGATTTCATCACATTCAATTGTACGCCCTTCATCAAACAAACAAACATTTCAATAACTGTTTAAAAATATATAAGATATAAAAAGAAATAAAAATATGGATGAGACAGGGTGCAAAGTCAGTTGATAACTTTTAATTGAACTTGGTGTATTCGCATTAAATAAATCTCAGCGGCACGCACGTCACCTTTGAGGTTCAAAGGGAAACTGAAATTGTCTTATTTATAAATTATGTTGAAACTGAACTAGAGCGACATCAAAGGCTGCATCAAAGTTTAAATTTGGTGGGAACAAAATTTTAACTAGTTTTATTTATTGCGTATGTCTGTAATATTAAAAAAAATGTTTAATTTTTAGTTCTTTTTAAGGTAAATGTGGAAAGGGAAGCAACTTTCACCGCGCAACACCGAGATGGTCATAACTGCATTGCCCGCCTTTAAGATGGGATGGGAGATGGAAAGAGGAGTGTGTATGAGGAGGAGGTAACGATGTGAACCTCCAGATACAATTCTCATCTCACAACACGAAACGGTTAAAGCCACGTTAATTTTATTATATGTCGTGGTATTTTACGGGTATTTTACCGTACCGTTTTAATTTATAGGTTTTAAATTTTCTGTTAACTCATACAATCAGCTTATACATATTACGCAAGAAATAACATTTATACTATGATTTTAGTATAAACAATTTTTCATCAACATCACTCAAACCGATCTCCTGTTATAAATGGCCGTGACGGACAAGCACAAATTTTGTCAATAGTAGTAGGTTTGTCATAAAATAAATGTGTAAATATAAATAATTATATAATATATAATATGGTACAACAATATAAATAATTTAATATGTAGAGTATTTATTAACTATCAGAAATTTAAAGAAATGGTCGAACAAAAATAATAATTTATGGAAAGTCATTTGTGTGAACCAGGATATGACCGCCCGAATTCTTAATTCAGAAGGGTGGTGCTTAATCTCTAGACCACTGAGACTAGACTTCGAAAAGATATGTTGAGTATACATCTACATACACAGTCTTGATCCGATTCTACTTCAATCATCAAAGTAAATTAAGACAGATTAAAAACTAAGTATCAAGAGATTGTGATAATATTTACAATTAATTAATAGACCTTGTTCTATGATTGACCTTGGGTCGTTTGGTTTAATAGATAAGCTAATCCCTTGATAGTTTATTAACATACCAACCCAATCACAGGGCACAATAAGGCGATTTGTAAGAAAGATATCCCTATCTTCAATACAATAGACAATTATCTTTACTCTAAGTTCCTCGAAGTTTAGGCAAAAAGGACTGATCCAAGAAAGTCGTAAGCATCCAAGTTATGTCCACTTAGCTAAAGTAGGTTACGTTTGACCTTTTTCAATTATTACAATCTTTTTTTTTTTAATATTACCTAGTATAAAACAAAGTCATTTTCTGTGGTCTGTCTCTTAAATCTTTAAATACGAAGCAAAGGATTTTGGTGTCTTTTTAATAGATAGAAGTTTTTAAGAGCATATTTACAGCATGTAATTTTGTTGGACATAATCTCCACTCTATTTTAAAGATATCGTATAAGTTGTGATCGACTAAAATAATTGAATAAAATATGTTATCTTATAAGACATCATTACACAGTAAAAAACTCGCTTTCCGCTGTCTGTGGCCTTATATGCTTTGATCTTTAAAATTACTCAACGGATTTTGATGCGGTCTTTTTTAATAGATAGAAGGTGACAAGGGGGGTGGTTTTTATGTATACAGTAGCAAATAAAAGTGATAAATTTCGAGATTTAGCACTTTAATAGCAAACGCTGACTGAACCCTAAGTGATAGACCAAAACAATGTACTACATTACATACACCTTCAATAGGTCTCTTAGGGATATCCCACAATGACCATTTTTATTTCTTTTCTGAGGCAAAACAAAGTTCGTTAGGACTACTACTTAATATTAATTTGTTTGGGTTTCCCCTATAATGGTCGAGTATTCCAGCTGCTACATCTTTTATGCGCTAACCTACAGTACAATTCTAATATATGATTTGTAAATAATATTTAGCACATGAGTTTCTTGCGTGGTTCTTCTCATGATAACCCCTACACTCTACTACTACTTATTTTTAAACAAATGATTAGCCAAAAATAATTTTATGACATATTACAAATTTTTACAGACAATAGATAAATATTCATCTGTCAAACTATATTGTAAAACAGTTCTGGAAGCAGGTTAAATTGGCTCGAGGAGGTTCAAGGTCATCTGAGTTAGACGTCGAGATAAAGATGGACGACTGTTGAGTAACGAAAGAGATGTTCTGCATCGTTGGAAAAGTTACTTTGAGGAACTTTTTGGGTGTAGTGAGGGACTTCCTCACAATAATATGCCGGAAAACATTTCAACTTCGACTCACTCACAAAACGATGCAGATCAGGAAATTACGGAAGACGAAATAATGAATGCGATTAAAAGTATGAAATTAGGTAAGTCTGCAGCGTATGACAGGGTAACTACCGAGATGCTGAAAAGTGGCAAGAGAGTGGTTTTAAGACTGTTGCGACTACTTTTTAATGTGTGTTGGCGTGAAGGCTGTGTTCCAGATGACTAGACTAAAGCAGACATTGTGCCCTTGCATAAGGGAAAGGGGTCGCGATAGGATTTCAAAAACTACCAAACCTGAGGTCCGAAGTCTTCTCAGTGTTGTAGGTAAATTGTATGCGAAGAATGTGATATCTTAATGAAAGAGTGACGAATGTAACTGATGAGAAATTGTGGGATTTACAAGCGGGATTTAGGAGAGGAGTTTTTAACAGTGGTAGAGCCAAGCAGTTTGCTGCATGAATGGGCCGGCTCGACCGGTGAAATACCACGATTGACGTAAAGTGCTCATGCTGCGTTTCGTTCGGTGAGAGAGGTACCCGGAGGCCCACCTCCCTTCCCCATCCTTCCCTATCCCCTATCCCTTAAAGGTCGGCAACGCAACAGTAACACTATTTGTGTTGCTGCTGTCCATGGGGGGCGTTGGTTGCTTACCATCAGGTGACACGCCTGCTCGTTTGCCCTCCTATTCCATAAACAAAGAGGACGGGGGTGCATCGATCAGATCTTCTCTTTGAGAACCATATCTGAGAAGTAGCTAGCTAAGTCTAAAAAAGTATTCTGTGCTTTTATAAATCTAGAGAAGGCTTACGATCTTGTACCCAGGAATTAATTATGGTCAACACTGTCGAGTATATATGGGGTTGACAAGCGCCTTGTGCGGGCTTTAAATTTCCTATACGAGAATTCTAGAGCCTGTATCAGGGTAAATGGGGCGCACTCAGACTTGTTTAACATCTATAAAGGTGTTCGACAAGAATCTGTTGCGTCACCATGGCTTTTCAATCTTTATATGGACAGTTGTTTGACAAATCCGAAAGAGACTGAATATGGTGTAAGGATGGAAGAGTTGCGTGTCAAGTAGGCACTGTACGCCGATGACCAGGTGTTACTTGTTCCGTCGGCCTCAGAGTTACAAGACATGCTAATCTTGGTGATTGCAGGGTTTAGAGAAAGTGGTATGAAAATAAATGTAAGCAAGACGAAAGTTATGGTTGTGAAGAGAAAGAAAGAGGTAACAGTGTGTGATATGATTCTGGATGGCGAGAATTTAGAGCAAGTGAATGATTTTGTACATTTGAGAAGTATGTATATAAGTAAAATGTGAGGAAGATATTGAAAGGAGAGTGACTGCTGGTAATAGAGTCAATGGTACGCTACATGCCCTCATGCGTAGTCAGGCTGTGTCTGAAAAGGCTTGCTTGACGATTCACAGTGGTGTGTTGGTACCAACTCTAACATACGGGAGTGAGTGTTGGGTGTGGCAGACGAAGCATGAAAGTAAAGTGAATGCAGAAATAAAGCCTTAGAAGAAATGAAATAGAAATGCCTTCTCTGAGAAGTATGTGTGGACTCTTGCGGATCGAATGAAAAATAGCGTGATAAGGGAGAAATGCAAGCTGAAGGATGATGAGGTGACCAAGGTGGAGAGAAGTATGTTAAGATGGTTTGGTCATGTTGCAAGAATGAATGAAAGCCCGCTGACTAAAAGAGTATACGAAGCGAATGTGAGTGGCAGGATCGGGATTGGGAGACCAAGACGGAACTACCACGACCAAATAAATGGTCTGTTTAAAAAAGGCAAAATGCGTAGCACCCGAAACTGACGTAAATGCATGACGAGATGTATGACTGTGGATGAGGCGAAAGATGTGTGTCAGGATCATAGCTTGTGGAAAGCCAAAGTCTCTGCCTACCCCCATGGGATACAGATCCCATGGGGGTAGGCAGAGACTCTGGCTGTGTGTCGCCTGTGCATGAGCTTATGTATGTAAACTATATTGTAAATAGGTGTTACCTTGCCATATTTCTAAAATTTAATTAAAGATTATTGATTAATATTACCTACTGAAACGTGTCTACAAGTAACAAAATTAACATCGAATATTTACAAAGCCGTTAAAAATTAAATTATGAAATAAGCGGCTGACAGGTATAAAAATAAAGCACGGTAGTAAGAAATATTACTATCGCGCAGACTTTGCTAGAGACAAGACGTGTTTTTTTGTAAAATAAAAATATTGTTCACTACCTACAATATTTGTCAAAACTAAATTAAATAAAACTTTAAAAGAATTAAGTTTTTGTGAAACAGAAATATTGATAACTACCTACAATTACTATGAATATTAAATAAAAAAAAACTAAAGTATTTAAAACGTACTTTGCTATTTTATTATTAAAAATGAATAATCTCGTCACAATTCAAAGCCCCTTTTGCTCGCTAATCGAACAAATATTGAAAAGTTATTAATAAGTTTTCCTTACGCTTGTTGATTAAAAGAAATCATTGAAAGCATTTTTGCTGCTTACTGTAACAGTAGATCAACAATTTGAAGAATGTAACGAGTTAAAACTTAAATTAGTTATAGCTTCGTTAAAATTGTTTGGTGTTTTTAATAAATTCGAATGAAAATAATATCTTACTATCTCTTAGCTATCCATGAATGATCGGGAACTGAATTACTTATATTTGATTAGAAAATAGAAATAAGTGACCAAAGTTTAATTGCAATTTTTCTACCTAAAAATATTATTTGCACCCTAAAATTCTAAAAAAATTCACCGGTTTTGGATAGACATTAATATGCAGATCAAACAACAACATCATACGAACTCAGTAATTGAGGAATAAATGCTATAAAATATAGTCTCGGTGGTCCAGTAGTCGAGCACACGGCTTCTGAGTCCAGAGGTTGGGGTACGAATCCTGGCACACACCAATGATTTTTCAAAATTAATTTCGAAAGTTGTGTGATAGATATCGATGAATAAAAACTTTGTACCTGGTATGGCAATAGCTTCGCCACCTACTCCATTATGTTTTTTATGTTTTTAGAATTCTGCAAATTTATGTAATTTATAATTCTCATTTTCTCATAATTAAAAAACAAACAGAATAACATAACCTTAAGATTAAAAAAGAAAAGCAGTCAACTTACAAATTATTTAGAATGTTACTAGTTAACTATCATCATATATAATTTTAGGAAATAACGATATACAGTGCCCGTATTCAAATATTCAGATATCCGGATCCTGAACATTTAAAATAGTACTTCCTTTACGCCTACTTCCTATTTATTATATAAGCTGAGCATAAGCCCCTCAATAGTACTTAAACCGCAGACATATTAGTCAGAGGTTTCCATAAATGTGGCACAAATTTTGTGTGCTTTATCAAGCTACCTTGGCAAAAGTAATTGAGTACGACTATGGTAATATAAGCTGGAAGAGATACCTAAATGAATAGGAGTGAGTCGGTTTTCAAATGCTTTAAAATCCTTCAGATTTATAATTATAATAAAAAGTGTATCTGACATTTCCTCGTATAACAAAATAAAATACTTTCTCGTTTGTATTCAAGATCCTGATGTTTTAAGCCACCCACCCCGGCCTCGCTTTTAGGACAGTGGACTATTTGATTGTCCCAGATTGTTTTTTGTTGCAATTTGAAAGTGTAGTCTGTGTCTCAAGTCAATGATTTTTTATGTTCCAAATGGAATAGGTGGCAGAACGTATTTCCATACATGGGGTACATTGTAGTCAGCCGTCTATAGGTATGTATCATACATAACTTCCGAAATATCATTGATAGAACAAAGAATCGAACCGGGAACTTGATTCAGAGGCGAGGTTCGTGTTCTCTTGGCTTAACTAAACTAAACCTTAGGCTTTACGTAGAAACAATTTTTGTCAGAAAATAATGTAATTTGTTTGAGGTTGTTTATATAGCTTCAAATAAATTTTCCTTACCCTAGAGTATATATAGTCTTTCAAGGTAACATTTTGAGAAACGGCTGATAAGGATAGTATCCCCCCATTCTCTTAATATATCGGACGTATTCGGATATAATAAATCATCATGTCAATATTTGTACACTGGTCAGGTTCAAACGGCTGACCTTTACACGACATATTGAGCGCAATGACTCACAACACTACAAAATCACGTCCAAATATTCTGTTAGGCAATTTTCATCAGATTGTTACTAAATCTTTTTTATAAATAAGCAAAACAAATCATAAATTTTGTTTTATTTAGAATATAATTCACTTGCAGATAAAACAACGGCATTCTTGTATCTTCTATATATGTACTGATAAATCTTCTAATATATAAAATTCTCGTGTCACAATTTTCGTTCCCATACTCCTCAGAAACGGCTTAACCGATTCTCGTGAAATTTTGTGTGCATATCGGGTATATCTGAGAATAGGACAACATCTATTTTTCATCCCCCTAAATGTTAAGGGTAGCCCTCCCATAAATTTTTATTTTTATTTTTCTGTATTATATTATATTTTTTATTTTTTTTATAAAACAGTCTCGGTGGCGCAGTGGGCGAGCGCACGGCCTCTGATCCAGAGGTCCGGGGTTCGATTCCAGACACTGGCTCACACCAATGACTTTTCGAAAACGTTTTCGGAAGTTATGTGTGATAAATACCGATGACTGAAAACTTTGTGCCCGGTATGGTAATAGGTTCGCCACCTATTCCATTTGGGACGTAGACATAACGGCGAGACGAGGCTTAACAGCCGCTGCCTACACCTTCGGTTAACAAAAGGCGTGAAGTTATGTTATGTTGTGTTTTTATAAAACGGGATACAAAAATACATACAATCCTAAATTTCCAACCCCCCATGAACAACCTCTATTTTTTAATTTTTTTTTGGGCAAGACAACTTTTGCCGGGTCAGCTAGTTATTTTGTAAAATTAAAAATAATTTAAAGAAAAAAACTTTTTTAAAGAAGCTTTTATTTAAACGCTCTAAAAAGAATAAAATAATTTTAACCTTATACATTTTAACTATCAACTTATAACCTTATTATATACAATTTATGTGATAATAAAAGCTTGTCGCTATGTTTAATTACCTATCAGTGGCTATCCATAACCATCTAGAAATATTTTTTTAGATTTAATGATTACTGTGACGGATCGCATTATCCAAATATATTTTTTTGGTTTATAAATAACATATATATGGACACCCGAACACATATAGTGGTACAGTTCCGTTGCCGGCCCTTTCCATGGGAAATGGAAGGGGTCGGAATTCGGATGGGAAGAGGAGGGGGGAAGGGTTGGGTTGAACATAGCGACAAGCTTTTATTATCACATAAATTGTATATAATAAGGTTATAAGTTGATAGTTAAAATGTATAAGGTTAAAATTATTTTATTCTTTTTAGAGCGTTTAAATAAAAGCTTCTTTAAAAAAGTTTTTTTCTTTAAATTATTTTCAAGTTTTTAGTTATCGATGGGTAAGTTTCTCAGTCTCTCCATCTCATTCAAAGCATCATTGTTACAAGGTCATTTGCCAGTTAATTTCGAACAGTCCAACTCTTCAATGAGGAGACCTCCTAAAGTCTTTTCTCTACTTAAGGCCGCGTATGCTTGACCAGCAGCAAAGAGTTTCGAGCCTAAGTAAACAAATTTTTTGTTACTTATTTGTTGATTTTGCAACTTAATTTTGTTATGTGGGACTGTTGTTTAATAACAAAATATGTTTAACTACTTGTGATGTGTAACGCCATCTGTTGTTTTAATCAGTACTTTATACTTGCTGACCTGAGTGTAACATAGGAGTGAGTTGTAATAAAAGTTATAGTTCGTTCCCACCATCCACTGTGTTTAATTCTAATAATACCTATAACACCATTAAAATCCGTTAGTGTAGCAATCATGTTAAAGTTATTAAATCCTGTCCAATTTACGTCGGTATCCTGAAAGGGCATGCCATTCATGCAGCAGATTGCGTGGCTGACCACAATTAAAACACTGTTAACTATTAAAATATAGGTCAACGGAAAGCCGTCGACTGTGATGGACTACCGCCTCAGCCGTAAAGTGGTCGTAAGGTTCTCAATGTTAGCACTAACTCATTTTGATTATAAATTTGGACGCGCCGCTTAACCCTGTATCTTGACATGGTGATTTGGCATCAGTGACTGAATAGTAAACAACAGATTGACTGACACCGGCCAAACAAGCAGGCCACTAACATCTAGCCGCTCATATTGAAAACCTTATGATATATATAATATTTATACACATTCTAATTTGTTTATAACATTAATTAATAACATAACATAGCTCGACTCCTTTTTCTACCCGAAGGTGTAGGCAGCATCTGTCAAGCCTCAACTCGCCACTATGTTTACATCTCAACGATCTTTAAGGGAGTAGGAAGGGATGGGGAAGGGGAGTGGGCCTCCGGGTACCTCTCTCACCCAAAGAAACCCGGCGTGAGCTGGTTGTGGTATTTCACCGATCGAGCCAGCCCATTCATACAGTGAATTGCTGGGCTCTACCACTGTTGCCATACAGCGAGCATAAAGTGGTCAGTCAAAAATATTTATCACACATGACTTTCGAGAGGAATTTCGAAAGACATTGGTGTGAGGCCAAATTCGCACCCAAGACTTCCTGATTCAGAAGCGGACTAGTTTACTGAACCACCGAGACATAGTTTTTGAAGTTCTCATATAACTCTTTAATGAAAGGGCCATTTGATACCCATATAGTAGAAACACAAATATTTATTCCACCATATTGGTTTTAGAATGACGTCACACTATTTTTCGAGCTACTATCAACAAGCCCTTTCATTTGATACCCCTATTGTAGAAATGCATTAAAAAAACTGTTCCTCTATGTTGGATGATCCGCCATATTGGATTTAGAATGACGTCACATTATTTTTTTAGTTGGTCCCAATGAGCCCTTTCATTTGATACCCATATTGTACGAAAGCTTAAAATATATATTCCTTTATCTTGGATATTCCACCATATTGGATTTAGAATGACGTCATATTATATTTTGAGTTACACTCAATAAACCCTTTCATTTGATACCCATATTGCAGAAATGCATTCAAAATATCCATTCCGCCATCTTGGGTCGTCCGCCATATTGGATATAGAATGATGTCATACATTATATCATGCATTGTCATCCAAAGTAAACGTGTATACAAAATTTCAGCTCAATCGGTTGAAGGTATCTACTTCAAAATTGAGTTACAAGATTCCACCGAACATACATACTTACATACATACATACATACAGTGCAAGGTAAATAAAAGCTTATAATAACTTTAAGATATTACACGTTTCAATGTATATAATCCTATTTTGCCGGTTTGTCAAGCAAATAGCTTCGGTGAGTTTCTGAATCGGCTGGACTTTTGGTGTACGTACAGACAGCTGATATAATAACAATGCATTGGATACATAACTGTCAGAAGTGTTTTTAAAGTGTAACTTCTAATGGCTCGTGCAACCGTTTAACGCTTTTAACGCCCCATTGCGGCCGCCAAATGTATTATATATTTATAGATCTATAGATTATATATTTATAAACTGAACCGGTCTATAAATAAACCCACGAAGCAAATTGCTTAAGCGTGATTTTTTGCAGTACATAGACATCTAGTAGCGCATAGTGGTACTATTAGCTCATAATTGATCGGTATAAATTATTAGTAGAATAGTACCACCATTTGCTGCTAGATGCCGCCTCGCCCGCTGCTCCCACCACCAAAGTTATAAAAGTTATTATATTGTGAAAATATTTATGATTACATTACAGGTAAAGTCATTGAAAAACAAAAAATCCTTTCAACTTTAAACCGGCGAATAGTTTATAGTTATAGTATATAGTAGAATATACTTTTAGTGGGTACGAAGACCGCAGGGTCAGCTAATTATTAAAACAAATACATTTTCTAGGGCGAGACGATGAGGCAAGCACTTCCACTGGTTTAAGAGGTCCACTAGGAGTAAATGCAATTTTTTTTACAATACGAAGTTACACTTCTTTCGCGCGGAGGGACTCCACGCATTTTTTTTTTTTAATTCCACGAAGACAAAGTTGCTGATACAATTAATTCAAAATGTAACTTTTTAATGTTGACTACTATATGTTAAAAAAATATAACATAACATAACATAACTTCACGCCTTTTGTTACCCGAAGGTGTAGGCAGCTACTGTTAAGCCTCGTCTCGCCGTTAAGTTTACGTTCCAAATGGAATAGCCGGCGAACCTATTGCCATACCGGGCTCAAAGTTTTCAGTCATCGATATTTATCACACATAACTTCCGGAAACAATTTTGGAAAGTCATTGGTGTGAGCCAGTGTCAGGAATCGAACCCGGACCTCTGGATCCGAAGCCGTGTGCTCTACCACTGGACCACCGAGACTATGTAAATAAAAAAATATATTTGCACCATTTATCAAAATAATTAAACTCACTCTATTATCCTAAAAATTTTACACAGCGTAGGTTCTACGTTGTTGGAGGTTAATTTCTAAACGTACGCTACTGTATTCACCGGGTCGATATTTAACGTTTTATATTAACAGCATATCATAAATTTGATTTTATTTACAGAATAATTCACGTTCACGTTCCGCTCAGACAGCGATTTCTTGTAAATTTAGATGTACTAGATATAAGGTAAAAAATTTGAACAGAAAACATACGCAGTTGCAATTGCTTTAAAACAATAACATCTTTTTTATACCTTCACGCCATTAAAATAGAAGTACATTGGTACTTTTACCTATGCACTATGAGGCCCGTGCGACATATTACAGTTACACTCAATAACGCAATAATACTCTCGAGAGCAATGAATCCGGGTCACTTAAAGAATGTTAAAAATCTCGGAAACTAAAAATGATAGGTTAATGCAATAAATTGTATTTAATAGACAATGTAATACTCCTTAAATGAAAGTAAAAAAAATATGAGTCACCATACATTTTATTAACACAAAATTACATAAAGAAAAAATCTGCTGATCTCTCCTTAAAACAAAAATAGGAAACATGAAATTTTTGAACTTTATTACGATTTTCTTGAATTTTAATACTTCGTATTGCCTCCTCGTGCTTCCATTACTGCGTTTACGCGGTTTGGCATGCTGTACACCAAGTTCCTTATACGATTTTGGGGAATATTCTCCCATTCCTCTGTGAGAGCAATTTTGAGCTCACGAAGCGTGATTGGGGGAGGGTTTCGTTGTTTTACGCATCTGCCTAGCTCGTCCCAAGCATGCTCGATCGGGTTGATATCCGGGCTGCGCGCTGGCCACTCCATACGAGTAATGTTCATCTCTTGAAGGTAGTCATTCACAATCCTACCTGTATGAGGTCGGGCATTGTCATGCATAAATATAGCATCCTCACCTAAATTGACCATAAATGGACCAACGTGATCATTGAGGATTTCTTCCACATATCTTACGCTAGTTAAAGAGCCGTTTTCTATGATCACCAGCTCTGTGCGACTTTCAGAAGAAATTCCGGCCCACATAAGTACAGACCCACCACCGTAGGCTACTTTTTCCTCGATGCATGCTTGCTTGAATCTTTCCCCTGGTCTTCGATACACTCTGTGTCTTCCATCGTGCTTGTAGAGCATAAATTTTGATTCGTCGGAGAACATAACTTTTGACCAATCTTCAATACTCCAATTTACGTGGCTCTGGGCATATCTTAGTCTTGAAATACGATGCCCACGCTCCAGTTTAGGGCCGTTTGCAGGTCTAAGGGGTTTTAAGTTAGATTCAGCAAGCCGACGTCTTACTGTCCATGCACTTGGGTTACTTCCTCCGAGGCGTCGAAACTGATTGGTGAGTTCAGTTCCTGTGAGAAAGCGATTTCGAAGCATGGTGTTCACCAAGTATCGGTCTTCTCGTGCTGTGGTATACCTGGTTCTGCCCGTTCCTGGTCTGCGTAGGTTAGAACCAGTTTCTTCGTAACGTCGGAGAACTCTTTGTACTGTTGACAGCGACACACCAACAGTCCTGGCTGTATCGCGCTGACTCCGGCCGGTTTCCAGCATTGTAAGTATTCTGGTGCATTCTTCAGGCGTAAGCGACATAATTTCAGCTTGAATAATGAATATAGAGCACTATCAACATGGTTTATGTACCCACATAAATGACAGATTACAAACAAAAGCAAAACCAAATGCTGTAATTTCGTAGTTCCATCTTCGAAAGTGGCCCTTTTTCAAATTTGATTTTTTTATGATATAACTTTACAATAACTAAGACGTTTTAATACCTTCATTTAAGGAGTATTACATTGTCTATTAAATACAATTTATTGCATTAACCTAGCATTTTTAGTTTCCGAGATTTTTAGGATTCTTTAAGTGACCCGGATTCATTGCTCTCGAGTGTATTTTCCCAGTTACAGTCAATAAGCCTTTTCATTTGATACCTATAATTGCACAAATGTACTATAAAGAATGACGTCACATTATTTTTCGAGTTATTCTCATCAAGCCCTCTTATTTGATACCCATATTGTACAAATTAAATATCTATTCCGCCATATTAGATTTAAAATTAGGTCACATTATATTTCAAGTTACGCTCAATAAGCCCTTTCATTTGATACCCATATTGTAGAAATGCATTAAAAATATATTGATATAAATAAGATATTAAAAATATATTAGATGGCAGAATAGATATTTTTTATGAATTAATAATATTATTTTAGTGAATTAATTTTAGCATAGTAATTGTTTCATAAAATAAATGATATGTTATAACAATAAAATGTTTTTTTATGTTTTTTAGACTAAAATAATGTCTAATGCCTATGTCATTCAAACACCGGTAAGTATTGGCGATACAGTTCTCGAAGTGATGTTTAGGACAAACTATTCAACTCGGTAGAGCCAACTTCGATAACGAGTTAAATCGACGGATCTTCTCATGACGACGGATTCTTGTCAAAAAACCCTCAGTACCTTAAATCTAAGGTTTATGACCAATGTGTGTTAACAGTGATAACATACGGAACTGAGACGTGGTTCCTAAACGTTGGCGTCATCACAAAACTCAAAGCCGCTCGGCGTGCTATGGAGCGTGCTATGCTATGCTTGGAATTTCTCTGCGCTACAAAACTCGTAATACTGAGTTACGAAGAAGATCGGGCGTGACTGGACGCCACTGGATGCGCCTAACTCAAGACCGCGAAATGTGGCGTTCCTTGGGGGAGTAACAAGCAATGGCAGTAAAAAGGACTAATGATGATGATTTGTTTTCCAGAAAGTTAATGAACTACGTTTGTATGCTTTTCTACTTTTTTAAGTATTTATTTTAACCATCGGTTTTAATTTAGTAGTGATTTATTTTTGGCAATGGCACCGCTACAAAAAATATTATCTCATTCATATCTCCCCTTGAATATCGTCAGAGGCAAAAAGGGCGAATCAGATGCCGATCATTTCCCGCATAATTCTTGATGGAAAATAAAGCACTTCTAATTAAAAATATCCGAATTTTAAAACATGGATACATGTAGATGACTAACAATATTGCGCCTGATATATAGCAATAAGTTCTATCATTTGGGACTAGCAAAAATAATTTAGAATTTAAATTCCGTGTATTCAGGCAGGATCATGGCTTATTATTCCTTAGGGTGTAATAAGTGTTACATTTATAAAGCACATTATGGGACTCATGTTTTGTTAGTAGACATTCATGTGTCATTAATAAACTTTAATATACAAAAGTCATCAGTGGGTTTTTCTAAACTTTTCGAAAAAAACTTTCGACTTACTGCAATTAAGACTTCTTTGTAAACAACACATAAATTTTCTTTACCAAAACTTTATTACACTTTTTTAATTATAAAATTAAATTTATACGTATATAACCAAAAATAAATCATCTCACTAATAAAATTTCATCGATAAAAAATATTTATTCTTTAAAGAAATAAAAATTTATGATATATCGAAAAAAAATCGATAAAAATTGCTAAAATTATACACTAATAATTAATTTTGTGAAAAATGTAATGCCCTTGCTATATTTTGGTTAAAATTCATTTCATTTATCTAAACTTCACTCACTCTGTTAAAGTTATAAATGTTACCTATATCAGAAGTTCGGGCGTGTAAAATAACATATATCAATAACAAATAATTAATTTTTAAACTTAATTCCTCAATAATAATTCAATAATTAGTATAGAAAATATACCATCAATTTTATGAAGTATGTAAGTATGCATTGTCTTCCCAAACAAAAGAACTCGTATTTAAGAAAGTGAACTGCTTTTTATGGACTAGGAGGGCAAACGAGCAAGTGAGCTGGAGCTACCTGAACCGCCCATGAACACCATAGTGCGTTGCAGTCCCATAAGGGAGTTGGAAAAGAAATTGAGGAGAAAGGGGATCGTGCCTCGGAATACCTCTCTCACCAAACGAAACGTGGTATTTCACCAGTCCAGCTGGCCCATTCATATAGCCAACTGCAAGACTCTACCACTGTTAAATCTACATAAAATACCTATTATTTCCTAAAGTTTCCTTATTAATAATTCTCACCTGGATATTTACTTTTTTTAAACTTTGAACATCAAGTTTATAAAAACTTGGTCTTTTTGGGTCACCAACTCTTAAATTATTTTATTTGTAATTATATTTCACGACACCAAGTATCTAAACCGAATTCTAAAAGATTGTTCATAAAATTGTTAACTATTAATAAATTATATTTGTACTCCTTAAAGTTTGTGTTTTATTAATTAATTAAATTAATTTCAATTTAATAGTAATTAGTAATATGTATATAATTTAAATATTCACAAATTATAACAAAGACTATAGAAAACTTTTGAAAAAACCGCTTCGTCAGTACCGTTTATCGCCAGCGAAATTGTGACCGAGGCGGGCGGCCGACACGCTGCCAAATCTTGTTTGAACCTATCCCTCATAAGAAATGGGGCGGGTCTTACAACAGTAGCTATATGAATTAGACAATTTTCTCTTGCAGAAATACAAAATATTCTTTTTATACAGTAAAACTAAATAAAATATTTTTATATATATCTTATACTAGCTGACCCGGCGAACTTTGTTCCGCATCAAAAGTAATAAACGAGTAAATTTTGGATATCATGAGGTTCAATTTGTGGCATTTATCGGCCTTAAATGCTGTCCCGCTATGTTAATACTGCAATTACTTCGAAAATATTCATTTAAATTGCATGCTGTAAAGGGCCAGAATATATATTACATACACAATCTATTTAAGACACCTAATTGGATGAAATTTAATGCTGTAATATTTAAAATCGCTTCGTAAATAAGCCATCATTTCTCATAAAAAGTAACAAAATAAAAATGGACATTGTGGGTTATCCCTCGCGGACTTTTTTGTAGACCTACTAAAGGTGTTTAATCATGTAAAACATTGTTTTGATCTATCACTTAAGGTTCAGCCAAAGTTTGCAATTAAAGTGCTAAATCTCGAAAATTATATTTTTTTCTTTACATCATATATGAATTATAGATCAAAACCACCCCGTTGACAACAAACCGCATCAAAATCCGTTGCGTAGTTTTAAAGATATAAGCATGTAAGGGGACAGACAGCGGAAAGTGATTTTTTTATACTTTGTAATGATATCTAATATATAAAATTCTTGAGTCTAGATGTGCGTAATTGAACTCCTCCGAAACGGCTTGACCGATTCTCATGAAATTTTATGTGCGTGTCGGGTAGGTCTGAGAATAGGACAACATCTATTTTTCATCCCCCTAAATCACAAGGGTAGCCCACCCCTTAATTTTTCTACATATTTCTGTTTCTTATTTTTTTTATAAAACGGGATACAAAAATACATGCAACCCTAAATTTTCAACCCCCTACGATCAACCCCTATTTTTAAATTTTATTTTTCGGCAAGACAACGTTTGCCGGGTCAGCTAGTAATATATATAAAAACATTTTTATTTATTTAAAAGATATTATCTTTTTATATGTAAAACAATGGCTGCTGAATGTGTGAGGCTTGCGATAGGCTGCGTCATTACTGCAAGTTCAGGTGACGCACACTGGTCGCCCCATTACCCGACTTTGTGTTTATAACAACGGCCCGCTGCAGCAGAGGACACATTCGCCCGACGGTTCTCGAAGAGTGCAAAACTGATTTATTGTGTTTTTTTGAATAATCAGAAATAAATAATTGTAACTAAAGGTTAAGTTTACTATGGTTAAATTATTTCAGAAATAGAATACGCTCGCAACAATACGAATATCATCTTCATATCATTATCATTACATAGTATGCAAACAAATTCGCTTTCTGCTGTCTGTCCTCTTATTATATATGCGTATTTCTTTTAAACTACGCAACGGATTTTGATGCGGTTTTTAAAGTGAAACTTTTATTACATCGTCTCAAACTTTTTCGTCTGCGTGTTGCATGTCGCGTGACGGTCGGCCGCGGAGTAGGGAGCGCAGAGCAGAGCGCCTTTCACGTCTATTATCGTTTATTTACACGTACAAACAACACAATAAATATATTTGTTTGTTTGCACTCGGGTGGGATCGAACCCGCCCCGACCTCGTGTTATCGGTAGTGCGGTTTACCGATGCACCACGAGGCCCGTATGAATGATTGTCTAATTACCGTCCTCTTTACCAATTTCGACACATTTTCTAGGATCGGGTTTGTTTGTTTGTTTGTTTTTTACATACATACATATACGTACGTACGTATTGCAGGCGGAGAAAAAAAAAATTATATTATTAATATAACAAATGACACGATAAAAGGGAATATAATAAATTCGTATGTATTGTAAACGACGGAGGCTTTTAAGTTTCCAATTCAAAAAAAGTGAACTACATATATGTGACACAGTTATGTTCGTCAATTTATTAGCGATAAGATAGTGCTCTTTATATATGTATTTGTCACATTTTCATAATAAATCAAAATATCATATTTACTGGAGGAAAAAATATCGTTTTGTTTTGTAAAGATCCTTTGTTGTAATGTTGTTAACGTTTAATAGGTGTCGCGTTAACCCTAGTGCCGTAGCTGGAATACTTGTCGATTCGGGCGACATCTATCGATATAATACGATATTACGGCAGAATCATCAATAGTAGCAACCTAGTAGCGCCATCTAGGAATTATTGTCGTGACCACGTAAAATAAAAAACATTTATTAAACCCTATTAACAAATACAAGATGGCAAGTAAATTAAAATCGCCCTTATCGCACAATCCCCTGAAAGCCGGTGACGTCCGGTTCGATTTCAAATTAAACTAGTTTTCTCTCTCTTTGCAAAACTGCCACTGACTTGTAACTAACGAATTAGTGGAGAAAGCAGACTGACGCCTTTCTTACTTTACTTAAGTTTCCAATTCCAAAAAGTGTGCCAGGATTCGAACACGCGACCTATGCGATTCGGAAGCCGTGTGCTCGACCACTGGACCACCGGAACTACATATATGTGACACAGTTATGTTCGTCAATTTATTAGCGATAAGATAGTGCTCTTTATATATGTATTTGTCACATTTTCATAATAAATCAAAATATCATATTTACTGGAGGAAAAAATATCGTTTTGTTTTGTAAAGATCCTTTGTTGTAATGTTGTTAACTTTTAATAGGTGTCGCGTTATCCCTAGTGCCGTAGCTGGAATACTTGTCGATTCGGGCGACATCTATCGATATAATACGATATTACGGCAGAATCATCAATAGTAGCAACCTAGTAGCGCCATCTAGGAATTATTGTCGTGACCACGTAAAATAAAAAACATTTATTAAACCCTATTAACAAATACAAGATGGCAAGTAAATTAAAATCGCCCTTATCGCACAATCCTCTGAAAGCCGGTGACGTCCGGTTCGATTTCAAATTAAACTAGTTTTCTCTCTCTTTGCAAAACTGCCACTGACTTGTAACTAACGAATTAGTGGAGGAAGCAGACTGACGCCTTTCTTACTTTACTTAAGTTTCCAATTCCAAAAAGTGTGCCAGGATTCGAACACGCGACCTATGCGATTCGGAAGCCGTGTGCTCGACCACTGGACCACCGGAACTACATATATGTGACACAGTTATGTTCGTCAATTTATTAGCGATAAGATAGTGCTCTTTATACATATATGTATTTGTCACATTTTCATAATAAATCAAAATATCATATTTACTGGAGGAAATATTTTATGGTAACTAAAATACGTGAACAGTGACTTACATTCGATTTTCGAAAAAAATAATATTTCGAAAATTTTTAGTTAAATGTCTATAATGTGAAAAAAAGTTTCACTTTTACGGTGGTTTCATAAAACCACACAAGTTTTATTTTCAATAGATAGAGGGTGTCAACGGAGTGGTTTGTATGTATAATTCAGGTACAATATAGTAAGAAAAAGTGATAATTTACTAGATTTAGCACTTTAATTTTAAACGCTGTAAGAATTACTTTTGATGCGGAAGAAAGTTCGCCGGGTCAGCTAGTATAATATAAATATTTTTGAAAAAGAAAATATAACAAGATAACATAACATAACAATAATATTACGATGGAATAGAGAAGGGGCGGAAGTGGTATATTTATTTCAAGCAAACTCGTAATTCAGGATGAGTAATGATGAAGTGCCTCCCGTCCCCATATACTAATTTGTATACTTAAGACAGTATACAAAACGTAATACTTTAATAAATTCATCTTTAAATGACATTTGCAAATAGTCTACAAAATGAGTGGGATGGTGATGGGGATGGTGTATGTCTTAGGCATAACACACAATGACCATTTTTATAACTTTTTATTGCTTCTGAGGCGAAACTAAGTTCGCTGAGTCAACTAGTACATTATAAACTGCACGAAAGCTAAGAAACGCTTTTATACGTTAGAAAGAAAGTAGCCGGTGGATATTGGTTGAAAAAATATTATAAAGTCAGTAAAATAAAATAGGAATATTTATAAAAAACATCCATAATCCACGTTTTCCTTTTCATTGTTAATTTTAATACGCAGAAAATAGATATTCTATAGTGGGGTTGACGTTGTTATTATATTCGCGTTTGTTTATTACATATATATACAAAAAGAGAATAAACTGTTAGTAAAATCAAAATTCTAATTATCAATTTGAAATTGTCATATTGAGTTTGTAAAAAAAGTATAAGTTATACTTTTTATCATTTACTCAAATGTGTAAGCAGTGAATAAGTCTTAAGTAGGTCGAAGTTTTGTCAGTCATCGAGATTAATTACAAATAACTCCCTTAAAGGTTTCCGAAAAGTAATTTCTGTGTATATAGACTCGAACTGATTCTTTTCACATTGTAAAATATAATTTATATTAAGATTTATTTAATGAATACTATTTATTCGTGTTGAACAAAGTTTTATAGCATATTAATCTGTATTTAAATGTTCTTTCCCTTTAGCTCCCCGTGTTTTTTTAATATTCCAGGAACGATGAAGAGTATGCCTAATCCTGTTAAAAAAAGCGAAAATAAAAAAATATAATTGCCATATTTACACCGCGATTAAATTTTAATACAAAAAAGTATCTTTATTTTTTTATGGTTGATATCAACCGACTTGTTAAAACCGAAGAGAGACAGATCAACTATCCAAAATCTGAGATGCTTTGGAGTATTACCAACATTATATGCAGTAACAGTAAACATATGCAATAAATAAGGCAGTATAGTAGAGTTAATATAGTATTGCTATACTCTATACTGTATCGTACTATATATAATGTAACAAGTATTCAGTTCAGGAAAATGTTTTGTCAAACGTAATTTACACAAGATTCATTTAAAGAACATGTACCATTCATGTTGATTATGATAGTCAATAACTTTCTATGATATCATCTCCCAGGCTTGATAAATATATGCTTGATGAATGTTAAAAGGTAGAAAGCTAATCTAATTGCTGTCTTATAATTGCAGACGCAACGTATTATTTGATTGATTAAAGTAGTGTGTATCGTTCAAAATATGTCGATAAATGTCCAAGAAAATTGGCCGAAAGTTTGCGAGACACAAACTGCACAGGGCCATTTTGATTGATATATAATTCAAAATGCACTTAGGGTACTTTCAATACTTACAATTGATTTGGGATTAATATCGTAAAAAGTAAAAAAATTAAAATGGTATTTGTGGGTTACCTCCAAGAGGTAGACATAGGCACACCATCGCGAACTTTTTGTAGTAGTTTTTGGTGTAACAATGGGAATTAAAAATTCTGCGTGTCCAGGCTTAACAGCCGCAATCTACATTTTCGGGTAGAACAAGGCGTAAAATTATACGAAAGTTATAACATAACACAACACAACTCAATACAACACAACACAACACAATACAACACATCACAACTCAACACAACATAAACACTTTAACTATTGGACTTATTAGGACAAAATTTGCTAACGAGATAGTCCAACGTTGGAAAAATTGCACCATTTTACGTAAATAATAATAATAAAATAAATAATAAATATCTTGGACCCAATACACACAGCGCCCTCTAGTTCCAAGCTAAGCAAGTAAATAAACAAGCAAAAAACTAAATAAACAAACAAAACCAAATAAACAAAAAACTAAACACAAGCATTTAGTTGCTTAGCTTGGAACTAGAGGGCGCTGTGTGTATTCTGTCCAAAATGTTATTATTATTATTATTTTAAATGCTTGTGTCATGGATACTACATAACGGATATTAATACATATATACTTTTCTTTTGTAAATATATACTCATAATACATAGAAAAACACAAATATTAGTCCTCTTATTAAAGCGTGTAGATCAGATAGATGTATCATTTGCATAGATACTTTTAAGTGTTTCTCATAATAATTTGTCAATATCTTTATAGAGTTTCGGCAGTAGGCTCTATGAATGTGTACGATCTATTCTCACATTAAGAAAAGATTAAGAACATATTTAATGGATGAATTGCCCTAATATATAAGTATAGAAGGTGCCCTAATATATCTATTTATATGTGAATATACATGTACATCATTATTATCGTTAATAATATTGTTATTATTATTTATATATTTTTTCTTAATGAATTGATAATGAAATTGAAATGTGTATGTATCTATACATATGTGTATGTGGATATATGTATATGTACATAATAATTGTCATTATTATTATTTGTAAATTGCTAATGCATTGAAGTGTTTATGTGTGTGTATATGGATCTATATGGATGTGTATGTGGATGTACATGCACATGATTATTGTCTTTATTATTATTATTTTTTTCTTTTAATGATTTGATAATTAAATCAATCGAAAAGTGTATGTGTGTGTGTATGTATCTATATATATATATACATATAAGTATATATATATATACTTAGTCTGGCCATAAATACTGTTACAACTAAAAATAAAAAAATATTACATTTGAATTTGGAATCTATAATTTTTATACGATTGTTCATTGTGTTTTCTCGTTTTGGCGCCAATACATTGTACAATATTTTGCGATATTAAAATGGAGTGGGGTGATAAAGAGAACCAAAGCGCTGTGATTACACAAAGTAGGTATGGAGCCAAATGCAATTTTTAAAACTCTCCATACACTTGGTATTAGTGTTTGTATCAGTGTTGGTATCAGTGTGTGTATTTAATGTAATTTTGTCTATGTCTATTAGTTGATTCTGATTGCGCATGTGTGTATTTTTATTTATGTATGTTGTGTATGTATGTGTGTGTGTAAAAATTCATATATATATATATTCAAATATGTATGTGTATATATGTATGTATTTGTTATTTGTATTTTTTATTTTTTATATATTGTACTTATAAATGTGTATTAGTTATGCACATGGCCATGTATTTATATAGTTATTCATAAATAGTACACCCCAGCTCCCATTTACCGAATAAACAAGTTCATCCAAAGGTTGTCTGTAAGAGATCGCTGTAAGTAATAAGACCGCCCATTGTACCTGCCTGTACTTTAATTTTAAGTTATTGTGTATTTTTTTTTTGTGGTGTGCAATAAAAAAATATTATATATTAAAATATATAATAAATTATTCTATTCTATTCTATATATATATAACAACAATAAATATATCCTTAATAAATACACATGAATAATATACTATAATAATAATATCTTGGACACAATACACACAGCGTCCTCTAGTTCCAAGCTTAGCAACTAAATGCTTGTGTTATGGATACTAGATAGCGGATATTAATACATATGTACTTTTTTTGTAAATACATTCTTATAATACATAGAAAAACACCCAGACACTACACAAATATTCATGTTTGTCACAAATATTTGTGCTCGGGTGGGAATCGAACCCCCGACCTCATTGCTGCAGCCGGTAGTTTTACCAATGTGCCATGAGGCCCGTCAATACATATTTAAATTAAAAATACATAAATACGACATTAACATACATATTGATACAAAAAAATACATAATTATAATAAATACACGAAACATATATTTTCATACAAATATAATAATGCTAACAATGTTACTGTAGTGCTAGGTATTGGTGTGCGAGCCGTGATTTAAATATTAAATCAATTTGAATTGGTCAATAAATAAATTGTCACTTCACTAAAATTTTTGAACGTTCTGAATTTATTAGTTTTGAATTTATTCCAATCTGGTATCTTCTAAGTTAGATCTTTATCTCTCTTTTTATGTTTGTTGAATTATAAACAAAATTACTTCCAAGCGCATTCGTAGTGTTTTCTTTATGAGGAGGAACGTTTTGTTTACTCCATTTCTCTTTTCCGTTTGTATTAATCAAGATCACTTCTTTTTATACCTTTTACACAGATAATTTGTAGTTTCATCAATATTTTTAGATTCGAATGAGCCATCAATTAGGAAAACCATGATATAATTTTTTTATATTCAATACTAAATGGTTTTCTCCTACATTTCATGGCGTGGTTTCAATCTGTATTTAAGAACTAACTCTCTTTGAATTAAATCTATCTTGGGACATCGGGTGAGTGTTAAAATAAATTTGAAGTTCTTCACATAACAGTGGTAGAGTCTCGTAGTTCGCTGCATGAATCCGGGCCGGCTCGACCGGTGAAATACCACGACCTCTCAGAATATCGACGTGAAATGGCTCATGCCGCGTTTCGTTTGGTGAAATAGGTATCCGGAGGCCCGATTTCTTCTCCTTCCTTTACCCTCTTACTCTTTTAAAGGACGGCAGCGCACCACGGTGTCCATGGGCGGTGAGAAGTTACCATCAGGTGACGCACTTGCTCGTTTGCCCTCCTATTCCATACAAAAAAATCCATATTGTTCTAATACTGACACTAATGATTAAAATAGATAGATACATTTCAGTTTTGGGTACACTCCTAGTACCCAAATATTTGTAAGTACTGCTTAGAATTTTTTTTTGTGGGATAGGAGGGCAAACGAGCAGGCGTGTCACCTGATGGTAAGCAACTAACGCCGCCCATGGACACCAGCAACACATATAGTGTTACTGTTGCGTTGCTAACCTTTAAGGGATAGGGGATAGGAAAGGACGGGGAAGGGGGGTGGGCCTCCGGGTACCTCTCTCACCGAACGAAACGCGGCATGAGCCACTTTACGTCGGTCTTCTGAGAGGTCGTGGTATTTCACCGGTCAGGCCGGCCCATTCATGCAGCGAACTGCTTGGCTCTACCACTGTTAAAGCATTATAAGCATTGAAATACATTTAGCAATAACTTTCTTTTAGAAAATAAAAAAAGAAAATCTAACATATAAAATACATCGAATATTGCTTTTGATAACAATAGACCTATTATTACTGGTGTTTATATTGAAAAAAACTACTTTGTAGTGGGTATTGTTAAAAAAATACAAGTTTTGGACTTCTTCCAATAAACCGAGCCAGATATTACAACAATCGAGGAAATTACCAACATGGATATATATATATTGCTTTGTGCGCAATATGTTGTTAAAGGGAATATGACAATAGTTTTCCTGGAGCCGTTCTTCGAATTGGCCAATATAATAGAAATAGGGTCGAAATTACCCTTCATCACTTAGTTCATGATTCAAATTATAATTTACTCCACGGCCTAAACTGTTGTTAAATAACTTCATGGCCCTAACAGACAAAGATTTAGCATTTCGCCATTCAAGCAGTTCGCTGCATGAATGGGCCGGCTCGACCGGCGAAATACCACGACCTCTCAGAAGACCGAAATAAAGTGGCTCATGCCGCGTTTAGTTCGGTGAGAGAGGTACCCAGAGGCCCACCCCCTTCCCCATCCTTTCCTATCCCCTATCCCTTAAGGATCGGCAACGCAACAGTAACACTATATGTGTTGCTAGTGTCCATGGGTGGCGTTGGTTGTTTACCATCAGGTGACACGCCTGCTTGTTTGCCTTCCTATCCCATAAATAAAAAAAAAAAACATGACTTTTAAAAGTTTTACAGAAATTCGTAATTATCCTAGGTTACGATGACCAAAGAATCGTGCCTTATCGCGCTGTGTTCTCTCTGCCTACCCTGCAAGGGATTTGGCGTGAAGTTATGTATTTACGTGTCTTTTATTTCGTATTCGTAAGTGAGTAAGTACTCACTAAAACGATATTGATACTGGGTATTTATAGTACTAATATTTGTACGTTTTAATGTATAATCCTAAATCTGAAGTGACGCATAAATGGTAATTAACTAAAGATATTACTCCCTATCTAGGTGTTATGGTTTTAGCTTATAATCTTAGTTGTAGATCTATATTTAGTAAGTAAACCACTAACACTGTTTTGCCAACATGCAAAGCTTGTTAATTTATTAGGTATTAAATCTTAGAAAATTCATCAAAATTACCCAGTTTCTACAGAATATCAACTTTTGCTTGTTGTGTTCAACTCCAATTAATCAGTAATAAATAATACATTGACGTAATTACAGAGGGCTCAGGGTTCGATTTCCATTTTAATACGAATATTTGTTATAAGCATGGATATGGCTTATGGAGGTTCACTCCTCATCCCCCAAACCTATCTCATCGGTGTGAACCTCCCGGTATTGCAGATATTGATAGGTACTACTAGTCACTTACCACCAGATGACCAGCTCGTTTTCACCATTTCCCATAAAATTGTTATGGTTAATTCTCTACTGCATTATTACAGAGACTCTAATAATAATTCAATGTGAACATCAGTATAATTTCCTTTTATACTTATGTTGTCTTTAAAGGATTTGACGCCAATAACGCTTTTTTTAATTTTTTTTTTAATTTATTGTTATCACAAAATCTATAAGTACATGTTCAGACAGTGTCTCACAAAACCACTACATGGTTTGACTGTGAGATCCAGTCTCAGATAAACAAAACAAATCACACAATACATAAAACAACAACACAAACAACATAGCAATTTATAAAACAACACAATAGTTACACAGTAATATTATAAATGTTACATAGTAATTTAAACATATATGTAATTACACATATTCTTACAATAATTTTATACATGAATTTGAACGTTTTACATTATATAATACACTAGCAGACCGCGCGAACTTCGTACCGCCATATTATATACATTTGTCCCACTCATATTAATAACCTAAACTTTAGGTTACTAAGCTTTAGGTCCTAAAGCTTTTCTCAATAAATCTAAAAGTAATATTTTTTCAATTCAAACCAGTAGGTCCTCATACATACATTTTTTTTATTTTATTTTTTATGGAATAGGAGGGCAAACGAGCTGGCGTGTCACCTGATGGTAAGCAACCAACGCCGCCCATGGACACCAGCAACACATTTAGTGTTATTGTTGCGTTGCCGACCTTTAAGGGATAGGGGATAGGAAAGGATGGGGAAGGGGAGTGGGCCTCCGGGTACCTCTCTCACCGAACGAAACGCGGCATGAGCCACTTTACGTCGGTCTTCTGAGAGGTCGTGGTATTTCACCGGTCGAGCTGGCCCATTCATGCAGTGAACTGCTTGGCTCTACCACTGTTTATACGTCCGTAAATTCACGCCAAACTCCTTGCGGGGTACGCAGTGAGAACAAAGTGCCATAAGATATGATATTAGCGGGTACTAACAGCCAAGATATTGATAATATCAATCAATGCCTTATAACATTATTAGCAATGCCAGGGACTTGGGACTTTAGTATACCTTAGGTTTTTTAATACTACTTATACGACTTCGTTTATTTGGTCATTGTGACTTCATCAAAAAAAAAAAACGGGACACATATGTTCAAACCAGGGTAGCTAACTCACAGTGAGTGATTTTTGTATGTAAAATGATGTCGATTTTGTGATTAATCTTAACTAAATAAATTCACTACATTAAAAAAGATATCACGATATTAAAAATGTTAAATTTATTATACCAAGAAAGCATTATAAATATACCTCACATCGTTCACACCTTGTCAGTGGTAGAATCACGTAGTTCGCTGCACGAATGGTCCGGCTCGACCGGTGAAATACCACGACCTCTCAGAATATCCTCGTGTAAATTGGCTTTTGCCGCATTTCGCTCGGTGAGTGAGGTATTCTGAGGCCCAATCCCTTTTCCCCTCCCTTTCCTATCCCATGCTGACCCCACCCATATCCTATAGTAAGAGCCGGCAACGCAACTGTAACACAGGTGTCCATGGGCGGCGTTTGTGGCTATCAGGTGACACGCCTGTTCGTTTGCCCTTCTACAAAAAACAATAACCTCTTAACTACTACAAATTAAAACAAAAATACCCCAAAAGACGATAATACTACAAATTCTAATTAAAGTATTGAGCGATATGATGACAAATAAAGAAACAACATCAAAACATAACTTCACGCCTTCTCAACCCGAAGGTGTAGGCAGCGGCTGTTAAACCTCGTTTCCCTGTTATGTTTATGTCCCAAATGGAAAAGGTGGCGAACCTATTGCCATACCGGGCACAAAGTTGACAGTCATCAATATTTATCATACATAACTTCCGAAAACAATTTGAAAGAGACATTGGTGTGATCCAGGATTTGAACCCACGACCTCTCGATGCAGAAGTGTCGCGGACTTTTCTGACGACAATTATATGTACTGTGAAAATGTAGTACATTGTTTTGTTCTATAATCAATAGTTTTTGCAGCGTTCGCGATGTAAGAATTTTTTTCGGGTCTTATTCTTACACCTTGGGTTACATTATTGGACTTATAGTAAGGATCCCTAATTTATTTAAAAATATCATATAGCTTCCTCGATAAATGGACTATACACCACTGAAAGAATTTTTCAAATCGGACCGGTGGTTTCTGAGATTAGCGCGTTCAAACAAACAAACTTTTCCGCTTTATAACATAAGTATAGATATAATATACCTTCTGTGTACTAATTATCGCTACTACTATTTTATCGCCTTCAAAGTAGGCCCCATCGCTTGCAATACAACATCTCCACCGCTTCACCCAGTCTTCCATACATTTTTCATAGGCTATTTGCGGTATGGCCTTTAGCTCATTCAGCGAATTTTCTTTTATGGCTTCTATTGACTCAAAACGTTTTCTCGAAGTGGTAATTTTAACTTGGGAAATAAAAAAAAGTCAGACGGAGCCATATCAGGTGAATAGGGTGCTTGGTCGAGAACGTTTGTTGAATTTTTCGCTAAAAACTCTTTCACTTTAGTGGCTGTGTGTGATGGTGCATTATCATGGTGCAGCATCCATGAGTTGTGTCGCCACAAATCTGGACGTTTTCGGCGGATACTCTCACGCAAACGCTTCATGACGCCTAAATAATATTCTTTATTCATTGTTTCTCCCTCTGGAAGGAATTCGGAGTGAACCACACCACGGTAGTCAAAAAAAACTGTCAGCATCACCTTGATTTTGGTGCGACTTTGCCGCGGTTTTTTGGGTTTCGGCTCGTTTTCGAGACGCCATTCTGAAGACTGTTGGCTTGTTTGCATGTCATACTTATAAACCCATGTCTCGTCGCCAGTTATTATACGTTTCATAAAGGAAGTATTCCGTAGAAGCTCGGGAAACCATGTCTTCAGCGACATGCTTTCGCTGCCCTTTTTGAACAAAATTGAGCTCTTTTGGAACTAGTCGAGCGGCGACGCGTTTCATGCCTAAAATGTCAATGAGAATATTGTGGACGGACTTAAAAGATATGTTCACCTCACTAGCCAACTCTCTCAGACTCATACGTCGATTTTCGAGCACTAGCTTCTTGATTCTGTCGATGTTTTTTTTGGTCGTAGCGGTTGAAGGCCTGCCAGAACGAGGCAAGTCTACTACTACTTCTCGGCCTTCTTTAAAAGCCTTATACCATTCATAAGCCCTTGTTTTCGATATACATGATTCGCCGTAGGTATTTCGCAACATTTTTAGTGATTCACCACATAAAATATCATTCGAGACACAAAATTTAAGGCACACTCTTTGTTCAACAATATTTTCCATTGTAAAAATCGCCGAGGACTCAAAACTATGACCAACAAAAAGTTTAGTTTAAAACAAATTAAATGACAGATCTCGTTCAAATTTTGCGCGCTAAATCAGTACAGTGCTACCAGCATGCAGTAAAAAATTAGAACGACCTCTTTTACGCGGGTCTCTTTATTGACTATATGCCCGATACTTTTTACACAGAGTAGTATATACATAATCATAATCGTGTGTTTAGATGAGTAAGAAAATGTGTTTTAATTTTTTGTTAAATACAAGTTTATCACGCTCGAATCGTAAGTGTCCGAGGGCAGGCTGTTTAGTAGATAAGGGATACGCTTTTTCAATGTTCTATCCCCAAAGTAATTGATCACTTTGGGTACAGTATACTTGCCGGCTCTCATTCATCGAGCGCGTATTATATTGATTGTTTACATTGAGACTATGCTCTTCCTTGCTATGGTTGTTAACTGCTAGTAATAGTTATGTATCGGGTTAATTGGGAGAATTTGGCATTTCTGAAAAAGTTTCCTGTAATCGTTTTTATAGCTATGTAATGTTTTTTTTTATCTACTAAAAGTTTGAGAAATCTTAGTTGAAGTGCTTCGAGTTTATCTATGTTAGTTTTGAATGTTAAACCATAGCAAACAAGAGCATAACTTAAAATTGAGTCCACCAATGACATATAAAGACATCTTAATGTATTAGTTGGGACTTTATATTTCAAGTGGTAGCATTTAGCTAAGATTATTAATTTTCATACCTAAGTAAGTAATACAGTTTGATTTTGCAATCGGTTTACATTTACAATAACAACAATTTGAATGGAAGCAAGGATATTCATGAGCGATTAACGTTAATAGGAGGTGCTGGTGAGTACATATAGGGGGAGTGAATAAATAGATAATTCGTTTTTTCAGCATTAAATACGATTCCGTTGTCATGACACCATTTAACCACATGTTACGGGGTCTGGGGTATATAAAAAAAAAGATTCGCTCGACAATTAGAATAGGTTTATTTTATTTAATGTCGAGTTGCTCCTCAATTTGCGGCTACTAAATCCTAAGAAGGGAGCAGGTACGACCTGATACCGAGTGACCCACGAAGGCTCACTGCAGGGGTGTTCCTGTGCTCCACCGAAGTCTCCTCCCAGATGTTGACAGGCTGCCTTTACACTGTCAGTTGGTCGACAGGAAAAGTGGAAGAAAGCGCAGCCCAGTGAAGATGGAGGTGCAGAGTAGAAGTGAAAATAAGGATGAAAGTAGAGGTGAAAGTTGAGATGAAGGTTGAGGGCAGCCGATCTGGAAAACAGCCAGTAACAGCCCCTGAGCATCCCCATTCACTGGCATCGACCATCAGTGCCACCACCGACCCCCATTTTTCAGAATGGGTAAACAGTGGTGTTACATGCCAGTAATTTGGAAAATGCCCAGGGTGGATCAAGCATATAACCCTACAATATATAAACATGAATATAAATTTGGAAAAGAGTTAGATTAACAAACTATTAAGCAACATAATTAATAATGTAGGTAGGTTACCACTACCTACTTGATTTGTAAAATTATCTTAATTGTACAGAATAATTTATATAGGAAATTACTGTAATATATATAAAAATAATATGCTGCTATTAGGAGAATATAAACATGAAATTATAAACTTTAAGATGAGATATGTGATTATACACTTTTCCATGATAAAGTAAACTACATGAAATAATTTTAATAAATTAGGCACATCAAGTTCACGGCACTGCAGACAATAATATCTTAGCTATTAGGGTGAAATGAATTGGTTAAACCACTCACCAATAAAATCAAAAGTTTAGTTGAAGGTTTAGGTTATTCTGGCTCCTTACTCGGTAATAGTTTCAAATGAAAATGGCCGAATATCCTAATTTTAAAATGTCTGGTCAGTCTGTCATATTAAATAATTACCTACCTACTTTATAGAATATGATTTTATTTATTAATTTTCGTATACTACCTACTGTTGTATTTTTATTTATGACCCGGAAGCCGTGTCTTTGAAGCCTAAATTTATTATGATGAAAATTGACATTGTCACTCAACGTGACACAGCGTCTATATCTTGTTAGACAAGTGAGCTGGAAAGCGCAATATATACATACATATATATATACGTCATTTATATATTTTATGAAACCGAACTCAGACATTATATTTTCGCATAAAACAATGTTCCTATCATCGGTATTTAATAGGTTCAGATTAATATCACCACATATGATTATTTTATCTTACTGGGGTATACGGCTCAAAAGATTTTTTAATTCATTTAAAAATTTAGGAATATTATTTACTTTGGGAGGTCTATAAATTGAAATTACATAAATTTTCTCGTTACGATATTCGACTGCAATGGACACGCACTCCGCTGAGTTAACGTTTTCAAGTGGAAGGAACTCGGCGAGACTGGCGTTTAGCGAAGAGCGTGAGTATACCAATATACCGCCATCAGTTCGCCCCCGCGCGTGTAAATGAGTGATGTGTACCCGTCTATATGAAATAATGAAAACAGTGAATAATTTATATTTGCTTCAGTTAAGACTATAATATCCAATTCTTTTATACTATTATCTATCAGTAAAAGTAATTCGTTAAAATTCTTTTTTATACTACGTATCTTTACATGAAATAAACTGAGGCTCTTATTAGTTACATAATTAATTAACCAGTTTTGTAAATTGTTTAGACATACATAGTTAACGGCTGAATCACAAATATGATCTATGTTGTGAAAGTCCGCGAATTTAGATGATAAATATAAACATAATTATACCCTGTTCTATAAAACCTAAAACACAAAAACGGATATTACTTAAATAATAACAAATTTATTTTTTTTATTTACACAATAACGGATGTAAATAAACAAATTAAATTTGTTATTATTTTAGTAATTTTGCTAGGTCACCTTCATCTCTCAGCCATGTCACCTGTTCTCCTTCTCCTTTTCTCACCAATATTTTTCCGTTGCTAACCCATATGTATGTATATTTGCCAAGTAACTGCGTCTTTGCCTTCCACAGAAGAGTTTTGATAGTCGGTGTTAAGTCCTTATTTAAATAAATTATGTTTTGCTGTTGTCCTCCAGTTATGTCATTGCTTGTACTGTTCCTTAATTCGTGTTTATTGGCTAACCAGCTGGCACGGGATTCCACCCCAGAGGTTTTAAAACCTATTATTATTGTGGGGGGTTTTGTTCCCCGTTTAGGTGTGTGTTTTCGGCTAACACGTTCTATGTCTTCACATCCAACGCCCAGCACTTTGCCGATTTTTCCAACTACCTCCTTTAAATTCTCACCACAGTGCTGTTCGATGCCGGATAGCTTGAGCTTATGCTTAAGTGTCGACTGCTCGATGTCATGAAGCTTTTGTTCTAGAGTGACATTATATTTCTCCAAGTATATACATTTGTTGCTGGTTTGTGATACCGTCTTTTCGAGTTTGTTTATTTTATCTTTCGCTTGTTCATGTTCGGCGAGCAGTATATTGTATTTTTCGGACAACATACTGATACTGTGTTGTATGGTATCCAAATGATTTTTCAGGGTAGGGATCGTATTAACTTTATTCAATATGTTTTTAACATGGTCTGCGTGTCCACTATCTCATCTTGGTCATCTTCTTCTGAACCCTCATCCTCGCAGTTGTTGCAGTAAATTCGGTTCCTACCCGCTTTCATATCCGCTGCCAATCCTTTTACACACATTCTATGAAAAGTCCCCTGACAAGGACCCTGACACATGAAATGTGCACCTTTCTTCGATACTACTTTTTTGTATTTTTGACAATCCATTTCTATAATTGACTTATGCCCGTGTTTTACAAATAACAACAAATAAATTAATGTAAGTAGGTGAAGTGCTCAATGCGAATTACACGTGCGACCAGTAGTTATTACACAATGAGACTGTCACATATGTCACACTCAACATGAAAAAAAACAAAGCTAATCTGATAGTAATGAAATTCACTCATCCCTTACATCAAAGTCGAGCAACTATTCAAAAATATAAAATAAAATATAATTACCAACTTGTGATCATACTACTAAAGCATGTAGTGTTCATCTATGTACGTAGTTGAGTATATTAAACATAAATATTTATTATTTACCGAGGTAAAACAGGGGCTTTTCAGAGGGTTTGAGGAGTTTCAAGGATTCGAGAATCCTTATATTTAACTAGTTGACCCAGCGAATTATGTTTCGCCTCTGAAAAGTAATAAATAAAATTCTTGTATCGGTTATTACTACAATAAATTGTAATAGTAATTGAAAAAGAATAAACAATTAAAGCAAATCGTGCAGTCCTAGCAAAACGAAAAAATATATGATTTCATGCCCGCCGTTACAAGTTTATGTTGTTGAATTTTCAAGAACTGTCAAATTTTGCCTATTAAAATGACCCTATCTATATCATATATCATCTATATATTGTTATCTATATCAAACATACATAATTCCCGAAAAGAAAAATACGCCTATAACAATTTTTATAATTTTTTTTAACACATTTTATGTTACATTTTGAATATAATATTTAAATAGTCCCTAGAATCCAAATATTGGGTAAGTTTTTTTTATGGTGACACGCCGGCTCGTTTGCCGTCCTAGGCAAACGAGCCGGCGTGTCACCTGATGGTAAGTGACCATCGCCGCCCATGGACACCTGCTACACATATAGTGTTACAGTTGCGTTGCCGACCATTAAGGGAGTAGGATTGGAA
The DNA here is from genome assembly GCA_905147225.2 of Euproctis similis. Taxonomy (NCBI): domain Eukaryota; kingdom Metazoa; phylum Arthropoda; class Insecta; order Lepidoptera; family Erebidae; genus Euproctis; species Euproctis similis. The sequence continues at coordinate 11,601,526 of LR990115.1, forward strand.
AGAATGGAGTAGGTAGGTGGGTTTACGGGTGGCTCTCACTGAACGAAACGCGGTATGAGCAACTTTACGGCGATCTTCTGAGAGGTTGTGGTGTTTGACTGGTCGAGCCGACCGATTCATGCAACGAACTGCTTGGCTCCAACACTGTTAAATAAATTTAAAGTATTGTAAATTTGTGACATTGGATTTAAATTTGCACATAATTTCTGAATATTACGTATCTACAGATATATTTCGTATATTTCGAATATTTTTTATTATACTTTGTTAGCCTGTCAAAATTAAATAATATATTAATAAATATTTACAAATTTTGTGTTCCTTTGTTATCGTATCTTTTTTATATTAAAGTTTCACCTTATTAACTTTTATTTTACTGTAAGATACAAAGAACACGTCCCAAATTAAACAAAAAATTTTAGTTAATATAATTTTATATTTTAAAAACATTTATTGTTATTATGTGAATATAAATTTTTCCAGTGGCATAATATTGAGTAGGGTTAAAGACGAGTTGAATTTACACTTAAATGGAACAACGCAAGCTTATGGCCATGGACTCTTATAGAAAACCAAAACTGATTCTACTCTTACATTATTAAGATATATTATTTGCTAGTAAATAAATAGTAATAAATTATCATGAATTATTCAGTACAACTTACTACATCGAAATGAGGGTGATATCAGACGGAGTGTTGTGGTAGGTTTAGGGTGATTTCAAAACCGGAAGAGGGTGCATGGACCAGATTTTTTCATTTTGTTGCATGTAAATAAGCAACGCAGCAACTCAGCTTGCTCTCAGTCAGTCGGGAGCGAAAGAAAAACATATGACTGACAAGCTTACACAGCACAACACCGAAGAATGGCGTTATAACCATTCCTAAATATTGGTCAACTTAAATGTTCTTGGTAGGAGCGGGCAGCAGCGTCCCTATCTAAAAAAGGTTTACCCCTGCGGTCTCCAACCCGTTTGCCCAGCGTGGGGACTATGGTCAAAAATCTCCCGGTGAAAGCACCAATGCAACGGCCCCCAGTTCCCGGTGGTCCCACTACTCCTGGCCAAGGCAGCGGTCGTGGTAACGGTGGGACAGGGGGTGCTAAGAATCTCCGGGTTACAGCAGGCTGCCAAAAACAAATACTCGTGACCACTTATAATGGACGCAGTCTTCGGCTGGACCAACATCTCTCCGAACTCGAGGTGGAGCTGGGTTGCTTGAACTGGCATATTCTAGGGTTATATGAAGTCCGGCGAGAGGGGGAGGACACGATAACCTTACAGTCAGGCAACTTACTCTACTTTCGGGAAGGTGACCAGCTCTCCCAGGGGGGTGTCGGTTTTCTCGTTCACAAGGACCTCGTTAGCAGCGTTGTGGAGATCAGTAGAAGGTCGACCAGGGTGGCGTACCTTGTACTGAAACTCACCAAAAGGTAATACAGGTATATGCGCCGACCTCGACATACGCTGACGAGATAGCCGAGGCGATGTACGAGGATATTGCGAAAGCAATACATGGTACCGCCAAGGCTCACTACAACGTTGTTATGGGGGACTTCAATGCCTAAGTGGGAGTACAAGAACGCGGCGAAACGAAAATCGGTCCATATGGCTTGGGGTGCCGAAATCATAGGGGCCAGATGCTGGTCAACTTCCTGGAGTCTGAAGGGCTTTTTTTGATGATCATTCTTCAAGAAGAGTCTCCACAGGAGGTGGACTTGGCGAAGTCCCGATTATGTGACAAGGAATGAGATAGATTTTATCATTACGGATAGTAAGCATATATTTTAGAGATGTCTCTGTGATCAACAGGTTTAATACTGGAAGTGATCACCGACTTCTTCGAGTATCTCTAAATATTAACTTGAAAGCTGAAAGGACCCGGAAGATAAGGTCTATTATCTGACCTACGCCACTGCAAATAGCCGAAACTGAAAAGTTCCAAACGGAACTTAAAAATCGATTCGACCTGCTGGAAACCACAGGCAACGTGGACAAAAAATCCGACACTGTGGTCAACACGCTGAGGAAAGTGAGCTGACAGCTGTCTTCGTCGGAATGGAAAAGCCTAAATCAGCAAATTAGAATGCTGATGCGGCGCGACCTTCGTCGCAGCAGCAGCTTGGACGGTCCCATCTGACGAAGCTGAAAACTGCGGATGGACGTGTCGTCCCCTCTAAGCCCGAGGTTCTCGCAGAGATCGAATCTTTTTATGGGCTCCTTTATTCCACATGGATGACCAAGCCAATGGGACACAGTGATGATGACCACAGAGCCCCGCTAACGCGTCACTACTGTGAGGACATCCCCGACTTTGCAGAAAGCGAGATTAGTGCAGCTCTGGGGCAACTTCAGAACAACAAGGCACCCGGTGATGACGAACTTATAACATAACTTCTAAAATCCGGCGGGACTCCTATCCTAAAGGAATTAGCAAGTCTTTTTAATTCCGTCAAACACCAGGGTATAACACCACAGGCTTGGAGCAGGAGTGCGGTGGTGCTGTTCTTTAAAATAGGTGATAAAACCTTACTGAAGAATTACAGACCTATCTCACTCCTGAGCCATATCTACAAGTTGTTTTCGAGGGTCGTCACGAATCGTCTCGGTGTAAGCCTCGACGAATTCCAGCCTCCGGAGCAGGCCGGGTTTCGAACACGTTTCGACCACATCCATGCTGTTCGGCAGATTGTACAGAAGACCAAAGAGCACAATCAGCCGCTGTGTATGGCATTCGTGGATCACGAAAAAGCCTTCGACTCCATCGAAACTTGGGCAGTTCTGGATGCATTGCAGCGATGTCGGATTGACTGACGTTATATCGAGGTGTTGAGATGCTTGTATAAAACTGCCACGATGGCTGTCCAGATACAGGACCAGGTGACGAACTCTATCGAGCTGAATCGAGGTGTAAGACAGGGAGATATCATATCTCCCAAACTCTTCACCAACGCTCTGGAAGACGTCTTCAAGACCCTGGATTGCACTGGACAGGGTATCAACGTGAATGGTGAGTACATCTCACATCTTCGGTTTGCCGACGACATTGTTGTAATGGCAGAGTCGCTGGAACAGTTAAGCGGAATGCTGCGCGGCCTAGACGAGTCCTCCCGGTGTGTCGGTTTGGGTATGAACTTGGACAAGACCAAGGTCAAGACCAATGAACATGTCGTGCCCGGACTAATAAGCGTCGAAGGGTCAGTTCTCGAAGTTCGAGAAGGAAGCCGAAAGGAGGATTCAGCTGGGTTGGGCTGCATTCGACAAACTGCGTCGGGTCTTCAGCTCGCCTATACCGCAATGTCTGAAGACTAAAGTCTTTGACCAGTGCGTCCTACCGATGATGACCTACGGTGCCGAAACCTGGAGACTCACGGTGGGGCTAGTCCACAAATTTAAAGTCGCTCAGCGAGCTATGGAGCGGGCTATGCTTGGGGTATCTCTGAAGGATAAACTCAGGAATGAGTATATCTGCCAGAGAACTAGAGTAACCGACATAGCTCGTAGAATAAGCTCGCTGAAGTGGCAATGGGCTGGTCATATCTGCCGAAGGACCGACGGTAGATGGAGTAAGAAGGTCATAGAGTGGATATCGCGTCTTAGTAAACGTAGTGTAGCACGCCCACCAGCTAGAAAGACTGGATGCGGAAGGCAGAGAATCGGATATTGTGGCGCACATTGGGATGTCCAGCAGTGGACTGCAATAGGCTGATGATGATGAAATAAGCAACTGGCCCTGTGTCAGAAGGTTTTCTGCGGTTTTGTGGATCTGGAAAAATCGTTTGACAGGGTATTATGAAAGGATCGTCGGAATACTACATAATCCCAAGCCACGGGGTGGGCGTCGCCCTGGTTTGACGTATGTATATCAGCGTCAGGCAGAGTTGCGCGCTGTTGGTTCAGTTGTCTCTAAAGAGTGAGATCGACTAATGTGGGGTGCGAATGGGTGATCTAGTTGTGAGCTACTTACTTTACGCAGATGATGCCGCGCTCTTTGCCGAATCGCCGTCGAACCTGCAAAGACTAGACACTATAATGAAAGATGAAAGAATTATAATTGATGAAAACTAAAGTTATCGTGTTTGAAAGGGAGGAATCCAGAACAGATACAAAGATAAATGCTTGATGAGTGCTGGAGCAGGTGGATGAAATTTTGGATGCGCTTTTAGTAGGAATGGCAGATACATCGCAGAAGTAGACAGAAGATTGGCCCTAGGAATCAGCGTAAATAGAGCGTCGGGCAGATTCCTGGTCGCAAATAACATTGACAGAAAAGCCCAATTAAAAATCTCCAATGCAATAGATTACGAATAAAGTTGGATTGAATGAGAGTGTCGGTGTTAAAGTAATAAAGGGCATGCTCCGATTGTTGGGACATGTACGAAGGATGGAAGTTGCGAGATTGACCAAGCAATTAAGGATATGATGGCGATTCGATTAGAAGTCGTATATGGAATACCAAAATACACATTCCATGATCAAATAGAACGTGTTCTGGAGGAAGGTGATGTAAGGATCCTCAAAAATCGACGTCCATGCATGAACGTCAACGAAGCGAGGGAGGCGTGCCTTATGGCGCCTTACTATCTCTGCTTACCCGGAAGGGGTTTGTCGTGAAGTTATATACGTATGTAATGACCGGCACATGATTTTTCAATAAAATTTTGATACAAAAATAGCTCGTCTAAAGATGTAAGATTACAGATATAAATAGTTAAGCGAAAATAAACAAGGATAGTATTTCGGAAATATAACCGTATTTCCAAGAAGGTTTTAATTTTAGACATAAAACATCAATCATTTGTTTTCGTTTCATTTTAACGCTGGTGCTATTTTCATACTGTGCCAATTATATTAATGACAAATGGGATCTATTTTTGTATACCCTATTTTGTGGGCCCTATTTTTTTTTATAAATTGGATAATGGCTAAAATTGGATCTCAGAATTCAAGAAGATGTCCCATTATTAAATTTAAAATTTATAATCATTAAGCGTATTATTTTCGATGTAATTTTATCAAATAAGTTCATATTTAAGATATATTGGCATACTTTCTATTAATATGACTTAATTTAGAAGCAAATGAAAACATAGATACTAATATTTCAACTTTTATGTAGGTACACGCAGATAAAATTAAAATAAGTGCATGTAAAATAAGCTTTTTTTTCTAAATACATTCCTATGAAAAATTCACACAATCTCTTAATGAAGAAACATTTAATTCAAAAATAATTTAGACCCTACTCACTTTTTCTGAAATAATTAAGTGCGTAATATCTTGTTTTATATACCTAAGAAAATTTAAAGATAAATTACATTTAATGCGAACGAGATCTCATTGAAAATTACGCTCGCTTTGATAAAGTTGCTATTATATTTCTAGGGGACAGTACAACCTTTTTTGTAACAAATGACTTTCTAAAATCGTGTCATCTGCATAACAGATTACACTCGTCCCACAGAGGAGGGCGCCCGCAGAAGCCAGTCAAAGCCGATGTTCCACAGGAGAGGGCCCAAGACAGACACCTGCGGAACACTGGACTGCGTGTCGTATCGCCGAAGCCTGCCCGTCTTTTCCACCAGAAGGACGATACAGTCCTCCAGACGGCCAGGAGCCGCCGTAGGTAAAGAGGCGCCCCGTGATAGCGGAGCGTTTCTACGATCGTCGAATGGGGGACGGAGTTAAAAGCGTTGGCGATGTCGAATGACACCGCCAGCACCCCGTCTCCCACGCTCGCAGCTTCCCGCACCTGGCCCTTTAGACGGGCCAACGCAGGCCGACAGGGCACTCGAGGCGCATCGCGCCCTTACCGCCGCGGTCGGGTCAGATAGGGCGGCACTTGACCGCCGCGACCTCGCTGCATCCGATGTTCGCGATCGCCGTTTCCACTTCCTCCTTGGCGAGCGAATCGTCTAAATTGGTCACCACCAACGCCACCGGTTTTACCGGCCGCACTATGCTTGCCACCGCCGCCAGTTTTACCGGCCGCACTATGCTTGCCACCGCCGCCAGTTTTACCGGTTGCACTATTCTTGCCACCGCCGCCCGTTTTTCCAGCCGTACTACGCTTGCCACGTCCGCGATTACCTCCCGCAGCTTGGAAGCGTAAAGATCCGCGTGGAGGCCTGGGCTGTAGTTTGGGTCCGGCGGCACGACACCAATGTGATCCCCAGCTAGGCGGGATCGACTATGGGCCGAGCGCGTGTGAGAACTGACGGAGTAGAGATACGAGATGGTCGGCAAAACGTGTTGCTGTGAATGCCTTAATAAATAATTTGTTAGAAATAGTGCAAGCCTTAGAAGAAGTTTTCTTTATGGTATACGGTAAACAAGCAGGCGTGAGCACCCAGTGGCAAGCAACAAACGCCGCCCAAGACATCTGAATACAGCTAGCACAGCACTTGTGTTGCTGTCTCTTAAATTGGAAAATGGAAGGGATCGGAAGCGGGATGAGAAGAAAAGGCTTCCCCTTTTGGGATTGTGTTTACGGATACGCGGCATAAGTAAGAGTAGAGTAGAACGGCAAACGTTAAAATAAATGTTAATGGGCGGGGGCGGCATTTTTTAGCTTTTGGCCCGCCTAAAAAAAATTGAAGATCCGGGGCTGCCTCGCGGACTTTTTTGTAGACCTTTTAAAGGTGTATAATTGATTTATCACTTAGGGTTCAGGCAGCGTTTGCGATTAAAGTTCTAAATCTTGAAAATTATCACTTTTTTTACTACACTATACATGAATTATAGATCAAAACCACCCCGTTGACACCCTCTAACTATTACAAAAAACCGCACCAAAATCTGTTGGGTAGTTTTAAAGATATGCGCATATAAAGGGACAGGCAGCGGAAAGTGACTTTGTTTTATACTATGTAATAACACATATATGTATACTTTTATCACGTCGATTGGCTTGGATCTCGCACCACCGACCACGCGGGTAGATCTGTTCATGACTTTGCTCTAGCATATGATTTAACACAACTGGTTACCGCACCCACGCGAATCCCAGATGTTGATAATCATATACCTTCCCTGTTGGATCTTCTGCTGACCTCCCATCCGGACGAATATGTGGTTTCTGTAGACACCCCTTTGGGTTCTTCGGACCACTGTCTGATAATGAGTACGGTGCCACTCACGTGCCCACTTCGACCGCACATTGCGAGCCGCCGCCGTGTGTGGCACTATAGGTCAGCGGACTGTTGATCGCGGATCCATTGAGAGTAAAGGACAAGCGCTGGCCGTTAGTTTAGACGTAGCGAAGGCCTTTGATCGGGTTTGGCACAAAGCACTTCTTTCGAAGCTTCCATGTTATGGGCTTCCCGAGAAATTATGCAATTGGGTTTCCAGCTTTCTCACGGCTCGGAGCATTAAAGTTGTTGTCGACGGGTCATGCTCCGACTTAAAACCTGTGAATGCTGGAGTTCCCCAGGGCTGTGTGCTATCCCCTACGCTGTTTCTTCTGCATATCAATGACATGCTGCTTAGCAGCAATCTTCATTGTTATGCAGATGACAGTACCGGGGATGCCTTATATACCGGCCACCCGCGTATTTCTCGGGAAAACGTCGACGAGCACCGGAATAAACTTGTGTCTGAAATCGAAACTCTGCTTAGTCAGGTTTCGGACTGGGGCCGACTAAACTTAGTCCAATTCAACCCTAAGAAGACACAGGTTTGCGCGTTTACCGCTAAAAAGACACCCTTTGTCGTAGCTCCCTGTTTTGAGATCACTCCCTTACCCGCCTCAGCCGCTATCGGAATTCTTGGTGTCGACTTGTCGAGTGACGTCCAGTTCCGCAGTCATCTGGAGGGCAAGGCCAAATTGGCCTCCAAAAAGCTTGGTGTGCTCAATAGAGCGGGACAGTATTTTACGTCAGGTCATCGCCTGCAGTTCATCGTTGCGGAGAGAGGTGGCATCTCTATGCATCCTCTACCGCATATACCACGGGGAGTGCTCTGAGGAATTGTTCGGATTAATACCGCCAGCTGATTTCCGCCACCGTTCGACGCGCCAACGCTACCACCCGCACTGGCTGAATGGTTGGCGATCGACAACAGTGCGTTTCAACAGGCACTTCTTGCCACGCACTGTTCCCTCATGGAACCAGTTGCCGGCGACGGTATTTCCGGACCGCTACGACCTAGGAACCTTCAAGAAACGAGCCTATTCTCATCTGAAAGGCCGGCAACGCTGATGTGATGCCCCTGGTATTGCAGACGCCATGGGCGGCGGTGATTGCTTTCTATCAGGTGACCCGCAAGCTCGTTTACCCCCTTCTCAAAAAAAAAAACTTTTTTTTAATTCATACATGTCATTATATAGAGAAAGTACTTTATTTTAAGTAGTACTCATAACAAATATAATAAGTAATATATCATTTAATAATGCTAATTAATAAGCTAAATACGGATAAACAAAATTCGTTCAGTAATTACTCTGTATGTCAGCTAAGAAGCATAATTATATTAAATTAGAGGAAGTTTTGAAGACAAGCTGCCGAAATGATATCACGAAAATGATTATGGGTTGAAATACATATTTGCGTAAAATCTACCACAAGAATGATATTTATAGAACAGAAGTGTTTTTGTTGGAGTGTTTTATTAGGTTGCTTAATAAATATTTTTAAGGGTTCTCTCATCTACAGTAACGGAATGAACCAAGCCGGCCTGAAGAGATTCCGAACTCGATAACTAAGTATGTTCAACGGGGTCAGCGGGCTGATAAATGCTGTAAAAAAATTATTAAGGGCATTGCAAATGTCTTCACCATTAGTAAGCGTAATCCCTTCGTAATACATTTGACATGGATAGCCTGATGATTTGCGTCTAAACTTGATGAAATTCCAAAAGTCCTTGAGTGATTTTTTTATTAAGTTATTTTTAATTACTGTAGAATTCGGTTTGAAGGTGTTTTATAATTTTCCTTAATATAGAAAACTCTACATAGTCAGAAGGATTTTTATATATTTTCCATTTTTTTTTGTACTTTTAATTTTTCCTTAATAGCGTTAATTAAAGATGATGGGTACCATTTCGGATAATTTAACCTACTAGATACACGAATGCGGAGAACATACATGTATATTAAATAGTCAATTTCACAGTATAATTTATCAACCATTCTCTCAGCGTTATCTGAATTAAAAAATAGTCCAGTTAATTTTAGTTAAATGTTCATTGATACTACTGATGCTGGCGCTACTCTTATTAAACATATTTTCGATGCTTGGGAGAACTCGCAGGATGCAATTGGCGTATTCTGTGATCTCTCTAAAGCTTTTGACTGCGTGAAACACAACAGACTTTTACGTAAGCTGAGTCATTACGGTATTAAGAACACTGCACTTAGTCTTGTTGCATTATATTTCAGTAACAGGTTTCACTTTGTAGAAGTAAACGGAGTGAGATCGTCTGGATCACCAGTGCCTATGGGCGTTCCCCAGAGTTCCATTCTCGGTCCACTATTGCTTACTATCCATATTAATTATTTGCCTTTTTCATACAGAAATTTTGTGACATTGTACTATTTGCTGATGACACTCCACTCTTCACTCCAGTCCTCTATAAGGTACGCCGTAAAAACAACAGTTTTGACGATGTAAATTGCTCTCTTACACAGATCCATGAATGGTTTACAGCTAATAATTTAGTTCTCAATTCGAATAAAAAAGTTTACTATGCCCAATGTTAAAGGTCCGGTTATGAACATATCTCTAAATAACAGAATTCTAGACCAAGTAAAGTCAACTGTGTTTTTAGGTATTACGATCTAGATAATACGCTCCAGTGGGGTCCTGGAGTAAAATGTTTAGCGGGAAAACTTAGCTCTGCTGCCTACGTGGTTCGAAAAGTTCGACAGCTTACTGATGTTGCTACCGCCAGACTAGTTTATTTTAGTTATTTTCATAGTGTTATGTCTTATGGCATTTTGCTATGGGGTAGAGCAGCTGAAATTCAGACTACTTTTGTGCTTCAGTAACGAGCTATTCGGGCAATTTATAATCTGGGGACCAAAGTCTCCTTTAGAGAACAGTTTAAGGAAATTAGAATATTAACAATTGTTTCTCAATTTATATATGCCTATATAATGTTTGTTAGGAAAAACTTAAATAGATATCCTAAACATAGTGATATACATAATTTTAATACCAGAGGCAAGCATAAACTTGTGTTACCGTGCCATCGCCTGCACAAAGTACATAAGTCGTTTTTGGGAATGGGTGTACAGTTCTATAACAGTGTCCCTACGCATATTCTGGCTCTCTCTTTCGATCGGTTTAGGAGGGTTGTGAAGGATCGTCTCGTCGCTGGTGCTTACTACATTATCAATGACTTCATGATGGACAAGTCGTCTTGGGGCCGACAAATTGCTTGCTCAATGCGGATTGTGTAGTTTGCGTATTGGAATTTGTTCACATATTTTGGAGTGGAGACGTTCTGCAAACATTTATAATAGTAATCTATACATTTCTAATTTTAAGTTTGCATTGAACATCAATGTTTTGATAAATGCTATATATAAGTTTTATTATTGTACATAGTTGTTGCACAACGTTACCATTTTAAATAGAAGATGTCGCGTCCATTGTGCTCGACTAATATCATAAAATTTCTCTAATTAACTTTTAGGACGATGATTTTAATTTGGTTGGGTCATAACTGTGATGGTCGAGTATTCTAGTTGCTACACCTTTTATGCACGAGCCTACTGCTATGTTTTCAGTAGCATAATAATACTATTGTATCAATTTTAATTGGTTTTGAAAAGAGTATTTGGTACATGAGTTTCTTGCCCGATTCTTCTCATGAAAGCCCCTACACTCGGAATCGGGCGTGGCGATTGCGTCCGTTTTTTCTTGTTCCACGGAGGCCCTTCCTCAAGCGCTCGTGCTTAAGAATTTTAATTTTAAATATTTTTGTACATTGACTATTTTTATGTGTCTGTTAAGACCTATGAAAATAAAACCACTTTTACTTTGACTTATAAGTACATAAAAATGGAAATTACAGTTTTATTTTCATACTATTTATTCGTCGGCGTGAACTTTTTAATGGCGATGATTTTTTTAGTCAAAAAAGCTTGTTAATTGCTTGTTGAGTAGATCACATAGGTCCACTACAATTTTATTAAAAGTATCAATTGCTAAAGCAACCGAGGAATATATTTTTTTGTAACTTACTTTACGCTTGTTTTATCCGCAAGCATAGACCGCAGCAGTTATGCCTCGACTAACTGAATTTGTCAGTCTCGAGTCCCGAGAGTTGGTGAAACCTTTGTACTCCAAAGGTTTCACCAACTCTGGGACTCGAGATTCGGGCATAATTATGTGAGCTATGGATATTAAACTTACATAATTTCAAATGCGATAAAAGGAGATAAACCCGTGACTTCTGTATTTAAAAGTGGGATATTAAATATACAGCACTGGCAAGGTGCTTTGAACTAGTTGATCCAATGTGAACACTAGGATTATTTAATAAAAGAACCTGTATTCTGATAGAATTTCAACTATATTGTGGAGATTTATAGGTATAAGTTTTCAGGTTAACAGTTTTCATATATATTTGTTTCTAATAAAATAATAATCAGTTTTGCAGAACAGCCGCTGAGTTTTCTTGCTGGGTCTTTCTCAGGACTGGCTGCGTTTTTGACCCAGTGGTAGATTTTTAATAAACACTTCACCTTTTAATTTAAAATCAATGAATATTTAATAATAGTTATACTTTAATCTCAACCAACTTAGAAAATAAGATAATTTGTAATAATTTAATAATAACAACTTTTACTTATTAAATCATACAACAAAGGATCTTTAGAAGCAGGATATATTAATGCATCTTATAAATAAGTATTTAACTTTTGTTCTCATGGTCTGATGTGGGTTACCAATAGTAAAAATCATATTTTTTAACATCAACTTTTTGATTTTTATTTCCAAAAAGTGGGTGCTCTCTGTATCAATGAAGATAGCTTTTGAACAACTACCATCTTTTTTGTTCATACTCGTGAAAATGATCTCTGTAAAGAGTTCGAAACGTCGGGAAATAAATAAATAATAAATAAACGCGATATAATACTAAAAGTTGTTTTAATCAATGAGTTTTCATATACTTAAAGATTTTGTGATTTACGTTTCTAGAAGTCGGTTGTTTTTTAAAGTAATTTTTCTATTAGATTGTGAGTTATAATCGTTTTAAATAAGTGTACGGTACCGTAACATTGAGATCAAAGCTTTGTAGTTTGAGTGTACATTTCCGCTTTAATTATGGTAATCAAAAAATATTTTTTATTTTATTAAATCTATATTATATTCCTTGTATGTATATTACTATAAATACAATGTGTCAGATATATAAGAGCTGGTATTTAACTCCTGGAATTTAACTAGGCCACAAAAATAAAAGTAAATAAATCCACGTCAATCAAATAAAGATATATATATTTTACGATGTTGCTTTCGATTTCTATTTTTCTGTCCTAGAAAGTTTATTAAAACTAAGCAATTCTTATGTTTTATCATATCATTATATATTGAACTTTAATGTAAACAGGTGTGACATGAAATATACAGATAGGAGTTACTTTAGTTGTAAATTTGTATATAGAATACAGCGCAGGAGTACATATAGTATAGAGTTACGCAGTCTAATGCATGTATGGACCAGCATGACGTATAAAAAAGGTGACTTCTAAAAAATCTTGCTGCACATCTTTAGGTGAGGGAGATATCCGATATTGTGTATTAAATATTATTTATAATTTAAAATATCTAAAAGACAGATTTCCTTCCCTATTAAATATCCATTAGCTTGTGAAAAACTATAACTTCGCGCTTCCTCTACCCGAAGGTGTAGGCAGCGGCTGTTAGCTACGACATATACCGGGCACAAAGTTTTCGTCGTCGTCGAAAAGAGTTCCGAAAAGTCATTGGTGTCAGGATTCGAACCCATGACTTTTTGATTTAGAAGCGGGGTGCTCCACCACTAAACCACCGATATTTAGCTTTGTTATTTTTTTCTACTTTACAAATGACACGTAAAAATACAAAAAAAAAATATTTACATTTAATAAAAAACCGGTTGTTTAAAACACACTTCACAAAATACTCCGACACTTATCTTAGAGGCGACGAAATAATGTCTCCGGCATGTCGCGTTGATTTATGGATTTAAGTAGAACATACATTTTTTCCGTCTGTTTCGTGAAAAGCATCATTATAAATGATTTGTTTCGCCGTTTTTTCTTTTTCTTACTTTAGAAGTAATATGAATAGAAAATATCCTTATATGTAACAGACACAAGTTTTTTACCACCTAAGCGAAATATTTCGTACTCTTTCGAGCAAAAATAATTCTAATAAAATGTTTATGGCCGTTATGTTTACATCCCAAATGGAATAGGTGGCGAACCTGTTGCCATACCGGGCACAAAGTTTTCAGTCATCGATATGTATCACACATATCTTTTGAAATTAATTTCGAAAATTCATTGGTGTGTGCCAAAATTCGAACTCGCGACCTCTTGATTCAGAAGCTGGATGCACGATCACAAGATCACCGAGATTTTAATTATATTATAATATAAATAGTGAAATATACACTGCCTCAAATAAATCCTTTTTTTGTAAAATATTTTTGCACGCGTCTTTCCAGACGCCGGATAAAAGCCCCGATTAAATGGTCTGGCTTATTTGTTTCCGTATACATTGAGTATTAAACTACAACATATATAAATTACGTATTGCCTCAGATACATTAAGTGGAATAAAACAAAATAAAATTAAAAAATTAAGGGTTGATTTAGCCCTTAGGGGGGTCAGCACAACATATCATCCTTTCCAACTATCCATGTTGTCAAAAGTTGTAGCTCCTTCTAATTCAATTTCTCCTAATAGTTGGTGGTCTTTCCTTCCAGTATCCTATCGATGCAGGTCGCCAGGTTATGTTGTGAAATGAATACTTTTAATTTATTGATCCGCTCTTGAGTTTCACGATGAGGAAGTTGGACTGATCAGTGAGAGATGACTCACCACATGCTTTTCTCTGTAATGGATGCCATCTGAACTAATAACTATTGTCACCTTCAACCATTGACCTATATGATATTGAACTCAGTGCCTTCAACAACTTTAACAAAAATGGCATCCCGTTGCTGGTATGGATGGATAATTTTACCGCCTCTGCGATGCTTGCTCCAAACTAATGCATGATTTATTTAACTTTTAAAACGGTTTTTTAGTTTAAAAATAACTTCTATTTAACCAGTATTTATATAAAATAATTGTAAATTGCAATACTTCAAATATATCACAGTGAACAGACACCTAATTTTGACGTTTAATTGAATTGTAAAATGTCAATATTCATACGACACTGACCAACGATGGACCTCTCCACTAACAATGAACTTTATGATATGTTTTTAAAGGTCAAATTTCCTTGTATGTCAAAATAATAATAATTTAATAATAATAATTTATTTATTCATAAAAACAAAGTTTAACATAATCCGGGTTGGGGCTACCTTTTAGGTATTAAATACCTGTGCCAAGTAGACCCCGCTCTTCCTTAGCATATGAATACATAAGTACAATAAAACATTTTCGTAACAATATTAAATAAATAAATCCATAATGCAATTAATTAATTATTAAACCTCTCATTTTCAAAAATGAAGATTGAGGGTACAACCAAAAACATAAATAGTAGGTAGACAATAAATTTATACCAGGTAGCAAATACTGCAAAACAATATGCCTGCTAGTTAATTTCTTAGATTGTTGTATGGTCCAAGTTAACATTTATTTATTTTTAGAACATTCTTTTTTTTTATTAATATATATATATTTTGAAGTGTAACTTCTAATGGCTCGTGCAAGCATTTAACGCTTTTAACGCCCCCTTGCGGCCGCTATATATATATTATGTATTTATATAAAAGGCGAAACTGAACCGGTCTATATATAAATCCACGAAGCAAATTGCTTAAGCCTGATTATTCGCACTATATAGACATCTAGTAGCGCATAGTGGTACTATTAGCGCATAATTGATATGTATAAATTATTAGTGGAATAGTACCACCATCCGCTGCTAGATAGCCGCAGCTCCAACCACTAAGATGATAAAAGTTATTATATTGTGAAAATATTTACGATTACATTATAGCTAAAGTCGTTAAAAAACAAAAAATCGTTTCGACTTTAAACCGGCGTATAATTTATATTCGCCGAATTAAGAACGAACATTATTTTGTTCAATAATAGACATGTGGCGGGTGGTGTTAATTATATAGCAAATATAATTAACTCAGTTATGTTTGATCCACAGCACTCGGATTTTCAATAGATACTTCACTCGCTTCGTTGTAGTACCACTAGTTTCCAATAGATGTCCTTGCTATTAATACTTTTTATCTAATTTTCTTTTCTAAACATTTACATAAAACACATAGAAAAGCACCTAGACACCAAACAAACAATAATGATTATCATAAATATTTGTTAAGTCAGATGTTTCCAAATATGTAGGTATGTAATTCAATTTGCAAAAAAAATGTTAGTTGTTTCTTTTGACAGCAGAACATTACAAAACGAGAGGAAAAGAGAAAGAATGATAAAGGTTAGAGAAGAGGAAAGAGATAGAGTGAGTCAATATCACTCAAAAATATTGCTTTTTGTGATTTTTCGCGAAGCGAAGTTAGCAGTGTGTAATTAGTTTGTTTACGTGTTTATAATATTTATATCATCGCCTAATTGTTTTTTTTTTTAATTTAATTTAATACTTATAATTTAATAGTGGAGTGATTTTATTTTCGAATTTAGTGGATAAGATTTATAAATAATGAGTGATAACAATCCAAGAGATAATGCGACGGATTTATAGTTACAATGCCAAGGTACGTGTCTTGAAGATTTATTTGATTGTTTTTTAATTTGAAAATATATATTGACGCATTCACATACATCTACAATGTACAAATAAGCAGAGATGTGACTTATTTGAAATACTTCTATTTAAAATACAAATACAAAATACCTATTTTGTATTTAAATACCTTTTTGTTGAAAGCATTTTGCTAAAGTTATTTTATTTGAAATACCTCTCGAGAGGTATTTTGAATAGTCATTTCAAAATACAAAATACTTTCTGATTAATTTGAGCCAAATTCATGCCATTTCTTTTTGTAAGTACAATTTTAGTATAGTTTGTTATTTATCGTATGTATTAAAATTTTAAAGTTTTTATAGGTTATTATAATTTTATAGGTAAAATTTACTAGGTGGTCCAGTGGTCGAGCACACCGCTTTTGAATCAAGAAGTTGTTGTGGGTTCAAATCCTGGCTCACACTAATGACTTTTCGAAATGATTTTTGAAAGTTATACATACATACATAACCTCACGCCAAATCGATTGCGAAGTAGGCAGAGACAACAGAGCACATAAAGCACGACTCTTGCACGCCTCACTCGCTTATTTGATCGTAATTGTTTTTTTTTTAATGATATAAGGAGGCAAAGGAGCTTGCGGGTCACCTTATGGAAAGCGACTACCTACTAGCGACTACTACTACGCTCATGGACATCTGCAACACCAGGGTTATCACATCAGCGTTGCCGGCCTTTAAGGTGGGAATAAGCTCGTTTCTTGAAGGTGCCTAGGTCGTAGCGGTCTGGAAATACCGTTGCCGACAACTCGTTCCACAACGGAACAGTGTGAAATGGGGTAAGCTGGTACTCATCTTTTAGCAGAGTCACCCCCCCAAAGATGAGAACAGTATTCCATATGAGGTCGGAAATGCGCTTTATATAGCTGCAAGCGATTACCTGACGTGAAATACCGTCCCTTTTCTAAGCCAATTTTGCCTTGCCCTCCAGATAACCGCGAAACTGGACAAGTGGACCCCAAAAATTCCGATATCGGTTAAGGCGGGTAACCGAGTGCCCTCAAAAAAGGGAGGCAACAAAGTGTGCATTTTCAGCGGGAAACGCGCAGACCTGTGTCTTCTTAGGGTGGAATTGGCTAAGTTGAGTCGGCCTTAGTCCGAAATGTGACTAGGCAGAGTTTCGATTGTAGACACAGCTTATTCCGGTACGAATCGACGTTTTCCCGAGAAATCCGCGGGTGGCCAGTATATATGGCATCCGCCGTACCGCATAGCCCCGTACCGTATCGTGAAATACCACGACCTCTCAGAAGACCAACGTAAAGTGGCTCATGTCGCGTTTCGTTCGGTGAGAGAGGTACCCGGAGGCCCACCCCCCTTTCCCCATCCTTTCCTTTCCCCTATCCCTTAAGGTCGGCAACGCAACAGTAACACTATATGTGTTGCTTGTGTCCATGGGCGGCGTTGGTTTCTTACCATCAGGTGACATGCTTGCTCGTTTGCGTTAGTATTTTGCACTTGAAATAGTAAATCTGAAAAGTATTTTGTATTTAAATGCTATTTTAAATCAATTTTGTACATCTCTGCAAATAAGTAACTGAATGTGTTAGTAAGTACAAAACTCGAGAAAAACTGAACCGATTTCGCTAATTTTTTTTTAATATTTCTTGAAATACGAGGTTGGTCCATAAACAGGGATGATGAATATTATTATTATTATTACTCAAACAAAAAAATGGCAAAATAGAATAAAATATAATGTTATGTGTGTTTTTTATAGTTTGATATAATAATATTAAGTCAAACAATAAAATTATTGTAGGATTGTTATTTCTTTTCTAATATGCAGTTCTCGAATTGTAGAATAAGTATTAAAAAAGAAAGAATATACTTTTAGTGGGTACGAAGATCGCAGGGTCAGCTATTTATTAAGATAAATACATTTTTACGGGCGAGACGATGAGGCAAGCACTTCCACTGGTTTAAGAGGTCCCAGGAGTCAATGCAAATTTTTTTTACAATAATATGAAGTTACACTTCTTTCGCGCGGAGGGACTCCACGTACGGTTTTTTTTTTTTCTATAATTTAATATAATGAACTTACTATTACTATATTCACTATTATTAATATTTATCATATATATGACTATTCACGTGGACCAAGGATGTGTATTTGTGTGTATATTGTTTATGTGTGTGTGTGTGTGTGTGTGTGTGTGTGTGTGTGTGTGTGTGTGTGTGTGTGTGTGTTTGTGTGTGTGTGTTTGTGTGTGTGTGTGTGTGTGTTTACGAATCGTTTGTATGGGAAAATATTGTATTTTTTAGTATTTTACTCGCAATTTATCCATATTTTCCTATCCTATGTGCGATTCCGGCCACTAAGCTACCTCTCCACCAATTTTCTGCCAAATCTGTATTGCCGTTCTCGAGTTATAAGTGTTGTAACAAACACTACTTTCTTATATATATATTTATATAGATTTGAAGATGTAACATTTTTATAAACTTACCTTCGAACCACTATACTAGAGAACTTTGACACGTAATACCGCATACACTCGAAGAATAATTCGACGAATAGCGAGGGAAAGAGGCTGGGACGTAGTGTGGACACGTTATTCGTCATGCCGCGAATCATTCTGGCATTGTGAAGCGAGTGTCTGACCACATTATTCGCGCGATCGCAGCGCAGTCGGCTAGGGCTGTTTAAAATATCGGATTTTCGACATATCGATATAGATAATATCTTACTTATATTAGGACGGTGCATTGGTAAAACTACCAACTGTGGAATCGAGATTGGCGGGTTCGATTACCACTCGAGTATAAATATTTGTCCTGGTCTGGGTAGAATCTAGTAGAATAACTACAACCCTATTTTGGATGATATACCCTATTTGATTTCTAATGACGTAATATTATTTTTCAAGTTACTCTCAACAAGCCGTTTAATTTAATACCCATACTGTAGAAATGCTTTAAAAATATCTGCTCCGACATATTAAATAAAAAGTGATGTCATATTATTTTTCGAGTTACAATAAGCCTTTCATTTAAACCCATATTGCATTGGAAATATCTCCGGATGACAGGCAGTGATACTTCACAGGTCGAGCCAGCCCATTCGTCCTGCGAAATGCGTGGCTCTACCACTAATAATATCATCACCCAAACTCAGCGTGTATACAATATTTCATCTTAATCTTTTGGAGATATCTAATTCAAAATTAAATTCTAAGATTCCAGAACATACACACTTACGGACATACAATGCAAAATAAAAATTACTGAGTTTATTAACTTTGTAATCAATTATGAGTATGTATGAGTATGTATGTATGAGTAAGTAGTATGAGTAGTATATTACCACCACCTGTTCCTAAATTTTTCGGAATTTTTGATATATTTAAAAATATCGATATGTCGACTAACTGATATTTTGACACATACAGTCAAATTATTTAAATTCTTTTCATTACCATAACCAATGGAAACAATGGGATAGAAATATTCTCTAAAGCGTTACTACACAATGTACTAAAATATTTCCACTTCATGTTTCTCTAAAACTATAAATTTTCTGTTTTTATTGCGTAAAAACGAATATTATATTGAATTAGTTGACAGGCCTAAACATTGCCAGCAGAAATTGTCACGTTCTGCTGGTTTTCTCCAAAGATTGTATTCACAATTGAATTCTAAACACCATTGTAAGAAAAATAATCAATCCAAGTCACGTCAGCCTTTTGTTATTCATGAATATCTATAATTGACTTCACTCGTTCTACGCACATGTCTTAAATTTATTCATTCATGGGCTCATTCTCTAGATATTGACGTGACAACGTCTTATAAATTGGTTTGCCGGGTGACACTTCAAGAAACTGCGTTACGCTCCGCTCACGTTATGCGCTCACAATGAGAGCGAGTGAGAGGTACGCGTCCCTTCCACTCGAGCACAGTTAGCCCGCCTAAGAGCGAGAGAGACAGAGCGACAAGTTATTGTATGTATATTTGTATATAAATACGTATGTATGTGTAAAGGTAAAAATAAAATTTTGTTAATATGAAATTCAGTGCGAGATTCTTTGTATAAATTAATGTTTTAAATATAATTCTTTGTATAAATAAATGTTTTAAATTGTTACTATTATTTCATCCTTCTTCCTACTATACGAATGAATATTCACATTAAAATTATTTTACCACTCAAAGTCGTTGTCACGTAAAACTTTCGCCCGTATACCGACTTTACAGGCAACCATTTAATTTTTTTTATTATATTGTGTAAATGGATATGGATATATTTCCGCGCTACAAAAAAAGATATAATTTCATATTTTTATATTTCATTCATAATTTTACAGTGACTCCGTATAAGTTTAACATAACATAACTTCACGCCCCCTTCTACCCGAAGGTGTAGGCAGCGTCTGTTAAGCCTCGTCTCGCCGTTATGTTTACGTCCCAAATGGAATAGGTGGCGAACCAATTGCCATACCGGGCACAAAGTTATCAGTCATCGATATTTATCACACGTAACTTCCGAAAATTTATAAGTTTGAGGTAATATATTAAATATTTAAGATACGGTCTAGTTACAATTTACCAATAAAACATTCCTATCTATTTTTAGGGAGAAATTGTTTTAGTGGTGTAGGTAATAATTTATTCACCAGATATTGAAGAATTTGTTGAACTTGCTTGTTTATAAAAACTGCTCTTCTCTATTGCCCATCGAAAAAAGGCTGTTGGAGATAGCGGCCAGTCATTAATTTCCACTGGCATTTTCCGTGGCTAAACATAACAATGAAATGAAAATAAATGCCTATATTATTATAGATTATTAGTGAGCATAGACGATTACCATACTCATTATCATCATCATTCATCATTTGCCTTTTGAGGTCCACTGCTGGACAGGCCTCCCCCAAAGAGCGCTCGGACTGCCGTTCACTCATGGGGGGTTTTTGCCATAATCGCCACGCTTGGCAGGCGGGTTGGCGATCGCAGTAGGCTGTATTTTGTTGAGAGAGAATGCTGCTGCCCATTCATCCAGCCTTTTCCCTTAGTCGCCTTTTACGATACCCACGGGAAGAGATGGGGTGGCGGTATTCTAAGCTGGCGCCACACAGCAACTCATTATCATATTATTAACTAGTTCGATTGTAGATCAAACTTGATTGTCGTTAAAAATGATTGGCCAAATCAAAACTAATCGCTTTAGCTTCAGTCTTCTAGTCACTTGAAAACGGTCACATGAAATTTTACAAATAAAGAAAAACTAAGCCAACAAAGCGTACAAAAGCGGCAATTATTATTAATTATTATTAATTCCCAGTGAAGAGGTAATCATGAAACCGGACAAACATTTATAAATATCCAAATACAGATCAAATCAAAATCAACATTATTTTTTCAATAGTATGAAACTACGGCTAAAAATTGTTTTATAAATGTAAAAAAATACGTATCTCAGCACCAAAATATTTATTGCTCAATTCATTCACAGGTGTTAATATATATTTTTTAGTAATATTTAACAGTAATAAATTTCATTGATTCATAAATTTGTTTGAAAGGGAGGAATCCAGAACAGATGCAATGATAATGGTTGATGATGTAGTGCTGGAAAAGGTGAATGAAATTGTATATCTTGGATGCGCTTTTAGCAGAGATGGAAGGTACACCGCGGATGTAGAAAGACGAGTGGCGATAGGAAATAACGTAAACGGAGTGTTGGGCAGATTCCTGGGCGCAAAAAATATTAGCAGAAAGGCCCAGTTAGCAATCCACAATGCAGTCCTGATCCCAACACTAACTTATGGAAGCGAGAGCTGGGTATGGCAGAGTGTGCATGAAAGTAGAATAAACGCGGTAGAAATGAGAGCTCTACGCAAAATCTGCGGAATGACTCTCGCTGACCGCGTAGAAAACAAGGTTGTAAGGAAGGAAGTTGATTTGAAAGAGAGTGTCGGTGTAAAAGTAAGAAAGGGCATGCTCCGATGGTTCGAACATGTAGAAAGAATGGTTGACGCAAGACTGACTAAGCAGATATACAATGCAAAAGCGGACGGATGTAGGAGTCGAGGACGGCCAAGACACACATTCCAAGACCAAATAGAACGTGTTCTGGAGGAAGGTGATGTTAAGAGCCTCAAAAACCGACGCGCGTGCATGAAAAGAGTTATGAAAGTCAACGAAGCGAGTGCGGTGTGTAAGAATCGTGCTCTATGGCGCTCTGTTCTCTCAAGGGATTTGGCGTGAAGTTATGTATGTATGTATGTATGTAATAATTTCATTTATTATATCCAGTTGTTTTGTCTCAATAAACGTTTACATTTGATTCGTTAAGTGTTATATAACAGTAGTTCTTGATGGAGCTTGTTTTATTGCATAAATATAAATTATTATTAACATGAAACAGAACGAAACATTTTAAAAAGTAATATGTAAAAATGTGACTTATGTGTGTCTGTTGCCTTGTGCTAGATAATATTACTTAGACAATCTCTTCTCGTTGGATCGTTTAAACGTTTAAAATGTAAACGATCCAACTGGGAAACCACAACTTTGAGAAAGAGATCCAAAGAAGAATGCAGTTGGGCTGGGCGGCATTCGGAAAACTTCGTCGAGTCTTCTCATCGCCTATACCGCAATGTCTGAAGACAAAAGTCTTCAATAAGTGCGTCCTACCTGTTTTAACATACGAAGCCGAAACGTGGCCATTAACGGTACGGTTAGTCCACCAACTAAAAGTCACTCAGCGTGCTATGGAACGAGCTATGCTCGGACTTTCTCTAAGGAATCAAATCCGGAACGAAGTCATTCGCCAGAGAACTAACGTGACTGACATAGCTCAACGCATTAGCAAGCTGAAGTGGCAGTGGGCTGGCCATATATGCCGCAGGACCGATAACCGCTGGGGTAAACTGGTCTTAGAGTGGAGACCACGGACCGGAAAGCGTAGCGTGGGGCGCCCAGTGACAAGGTGGAGCGATGACATAGGCAGAGCGGTGGGCAGCGACTGGAAAAGAAGAGCCGAAGATCGGGTTCAGTGGTGCATATTGGGAGAGGCCTATGTCCAGCAGTGGACTGATACTGAGTCCGCCTGACGCTGAAATGAAATGCTGTGTTCCTACACAGAACTAAATAATATTTTTTTTATTAAACGTACATAAATAACTTCATTCCAAGTCCCTTGCAAGGTAAAAAGGTTTCCGTGAACCGACGAGCGAGTATGACAGATGACAGCTCCACAATGAACGCTCCATAATGTATGTTAAGTATGTATGTATGAATCGGGCATCGTGGCGCTCTATTCTCTATCTCTATCTCTCTCTCTCTCTCTTTCTCTCTCACTCTCTCTCTTTCTCTCTCTCTCTCTCTCTCTCTCTCTCTCTCTCTCTCTCTCTCTTTTTCGTTTGTTTTTATGTCTTCTTAGTATCTATACTTATATTATAAAGCGGAAGAGTTTGTTTGTTTGTTTGAACGCGCTAATCTCAGAAACCACCAGTCCGATTTTAAAAATTCTTTCAGTGGTATATAGTCCATTTATCGAGGAAGGCTTTAGGCTATATTATATTTTCAAATCAATTAGGGATCCTTACTATAAGTCCAATAATGTAACCCAAGGTGTAAGAAAATGACTCGAAAATAATTCTTACATCGTGAACGCTGCGAAAACTATTGATTCTAGAATAAAACAATGTACTACACTTTTACAGAACATAAATTTGTCTATAAAAAAGTCCGCGATGGCATATGCCTAACTATTGTAGTTATCTCACAATAAGTGTTTTTTGAGTTTTTTAAAATAATTAAATTGATGTCGTTATAAAAATGCTTTATTTTGTACCTTGAATTTAACTTTCCTGAAAATAAATTACTTCAATAAAAAGACAGATTCAACACCTTTCTAGAACTGTTTGAATAATTCAATTCGGACATTTAATTCCAAAGATATCGCAAAATACAAAATGTAAGAATTCATTTCATAGGGAAATAATTAGTTACACTGATGATGTATCCGACTCGGACAGCTCGGACCGCGACAGCTAGCAGGTAGATTTTTTTACGTTTGTTTGTTGCTAAAAGGTACCGGTGGCCCAGATGTCGAGAACCCCACTTCTGTATAAAGTAGTCGCGGGTTCGAGTTCTGGCTCACAGCAATGACTTTTTGAAATTGTTTGCTGTAGTTATGTGTATTTAGATATCGATGACTATAAACTTTGTGCCTGGTATGGCAGTAAGTTCGCCACCTATTCCATTTGGGATGAAAACATAGTGGCGAAACGAGGTTTAACAGCCGCTGCCTACACCTTCGAGTAGAAAAGGCGTGAAGTTATGTTTTGTTGTTGTTTCACTCTTTGTCATCATATCGCTCAATACTTTAATCAGAATTTAAAATTTAAAAAAGTCTCGGTGGCGCAGTCGGCGAGCGCACGGCCTCTGATCCAGAGGTCCGGGGTTCGATTCCAGACACTGGCTCACACCAATGACTTTTCGAAATTGTTTTCGGAAGTTATGTGTGATAAATATCGATGACTGACAAACTTTGTGCCCGGTATGGCAATAGGTTCGCCACCTATTCCATTTGGGACGAAACATAACGGCGAGACGAGGCTTAACAGCCGCTGGCTACACCTTCGGGTAACAAAAGGCGTGAAGTTATGTTATGTTTAAAATTTGTAGTATTTAATAGTATTTTGTGGTATTTTTATTTATAAAAGTTACTAGCTTTTACCCGCGGCTTCGCTCGCATTAAATCCATTAAATAGATATCAAAGATCATTACTATAGAAGTTAACCAATATGATAACTCTGTTTTATTGCTTGGCTGGAATTATTAGGTTTAAAATTACTACTTACAATGACGTTTAAAAAACTAACAACATTTTTTAAGGTAAAATATATTTCTCTGTAACAAAAATAAATAATTTTGGACTGTAACAATTTTATAAGAGTACTAGCTTTTACCCGCGGCTTCGCTCGCATTGAAGCCAATAAATAAGTATCAAAATCATTACCATAGAATTGAATCAATATAATAACTCTATTTTCTTACTTAGCTGGGATTATCAATTTTCAAAATTACAACATTAGGTATGACGTTTAAAAATCTCACAATATGCTTTATTAAAATGCAACAACAAACGGTAAAATATATTTCTCTGTAACAAAAATAAATAATTTTGGACTTTAACAATTTTATATAATATAAATGCAGAGTATTAATGTAGGATATTTTTGTAGACTATATTATAAGTTTCTCCTTAGGGTGAAAATATATGTTAATTAAAGAGAGAAATAAGAAAAAAGAAAGTATCCTATATTACTTCTAATACCCCCAAGAATATGTGTACAAAGATTCATGATGATCTGTTGAGTAGTTATCCCGTGAAAGCGTAACAAACAAACTTACATTCGCATTTATAATATTAGTATGATATGAAGTATGATAAGTAATAAGTATAAGCAAAGTTAAGTATAAGTATAAGTATCAACCCTGAATACTGTAATACCGTCCCTCGCGAGGCATAACAGCCGCTGCCTACACCTTCGGATAGAAAAAGGTGTGAAGTTACGTTATGTTATCTAATTTACGAATACTGTAAAACTTCATTACTGAAGTAGCTAAATTTGACGATTTTTTGACAAACAATTGTTTTATCTTTCGTAATTTTTTTTAATTTTTTTTAATATAAAGTACCCTATGTTACTTCTAATACCTTCAAGAGTATATGTACAGAGTTTCATGATGATCGGTTCAGTAGTTTTGCGTGAAAGCGTAACAAACAAACTTACATTCGCATTTATAATATTAGTATAAGTATATTAGTATAAAAGTATAAATATAAAATGTAGGATATTGTTGTAGACTATTTTATAAGTTTTTCCTTCGGGTTCAAAAATATGTAAATTACTTTAAAGAATATGTGTACAAAGTTTCATGATGATCGATCGAGTAGTTATCGCGTGAAAGCACGCAAACAAACTTACATTCACATTTATATATTACTAGCTGACCCGGCAAACGTTGTCTTGCCAAAAAATTAAATTTAAAAAATAGGGGTTGATCGTAGGGGGTTGAAAATTCTCAGACTTACCCGATATGAATACAAAATTTCATGAGAGTCGGTCAAGCCGTTTCGAAGGAGTGTGGGAAAATTGTGACACGAGAAGTTTATATATTAGAAGTAGGATAGGATAGGAATTAGGTTACATTTTTATTGTATAAGGGGCAAACGAGCAGGCTTATAATAGTTACAAACGCCGCCCATGGCCACCTCACCACATGCAGTGTTACAGTTGCGTTGCCGGCGCTTACAATGGGATATGGGTGGGGTCGGGAGTGGGTTTCAGTAGGGGAGGGGAAAAGGGATTGGGCCTCCGAACACCTCTCTCAGCGAGTGAAACGCGGCTAAGGCCACTTTTCAGCGATAATCTGAGAGGTCGTGGTATTCCACGGGTCGAGCCGGCCCATTCATGCAGCGAAAACTGCGTGACTTTACCACTGACAAGGTGTGACTGATGTGACTGATTTATAAAACATTCTAGATATATGTAATAAACTTTACATTTTTAAGATCGTGATATCTTTTAAAATGTAGTAAATTTATTTCGATAAGCGTAATCGCTAGACTGACATCATTTGACTTATAAAAAAAAACACTCACTGTGAGTTAGCTACCCTGGTTTGAACATATGGTGGCCCGTTTTTTTCGTTGAAGTCAACAATAGTAACCATATAAAAAAAAATTGTTTATGTTGTATTAAAAAAAACTAAAGGTTGAGCAAAAACTTGGGACAAGTTCATTGCTATATTCATTGTTCATAAGTGGCATTGCTAATAAAGCTTTCTTTGAAGTTGTAAATAATATCAATGTCTTGGTTGTCAGTACGCTAATACATACTAGCTAAGCGAGTGACACGTGTAATAATCGTGCCTTATGGCACTTTGTTCTCTCTGCCTACCCCGCAAGGGATCTGGCCTGAAGTTATGTATGTATCAAGAACTTGAATTTAAATAAATATTAGTGTTAGATAGTCCATTTATGATGAAAGCTTTGGGGTATTAATATGATTGCGGCAATAATCTTTTGAGTGGAAAATGTATAAAATATGGCGGTACGAAGTTCGCGCGGTCTGCTAGTGTATTAGAATTTCTCATGAAATTTCTCTGAAGATTTCATTATTTGCTAGTATTAGTTCACACTATTTGCTAGTATTAGTTCACACTAGTATTAATAACCAAATTCTATTAGTTTATTTTAACTTAATTTAATTATATCCTCGATTTAACAGATTTTTTTGTAATACTCTTGAATTGTCCATAAGAGTCAGTGAAAATAATACCTTTAAATTAAGAATATTTTCAACAAGCCTTTATATCGAATTTTCAACTTTGAAAATAAGTAAGAACCTCTAAAGAACGAATTTTTCTACTCAAAACCACCATATAATGTTCCCATTAATATGACGCTTAATCCCAGAGTATGTAATGCAGTTCCAACTTCCAACGTTTTTCGTTGTTTCGACACCCTTTTTAGTAATATGACGTCGTTTGATGAAAAATAATGTAAAAGGTGCACTGGCAGCGTGCCCAGAAGACTGGCCGCATTGCCACGCTGAATGGCAATGTTAATCCTCTGTGCGAAGAATATTAATCTTGAATAATCTTGTCTTATTCCATTCATTTATAGAAAACAATAATAAAAATGCAACCGGGCCGTCTTGAGAAACATACCGGGTTGCTATCCCTAAATTCTCCACCTGCGGGTGTCGTAAAAGGCGACTAGGGGATTGGTCTTTGATCCGATGCTGACTACATATCTATCTGTTTTTGTCTGGTGGTAGGCCGCGGGCACCTGACAAAGCCATATCGCCAAGCGACCCAATGTGATGTTAGGTGAAGCCCAGTCATAAGGAGGATGGGTCTAGTCGTGACGCTGTACTGATCCGAACGTGGCAGTCCTAACGTATCTGATATCTAGTATTGGATACTAGTGGGATCCGAGGCACGGCTGGTGGCCGACCGCAAACAGTAAGGGGCCCAAGTAGAGTGAAAACCAAGCCTGAATGACCCGCCATATTGTGAAAAATCCTGGAGTGGCTCCACTATTCCGGTTGGAGACCGGAAGAGAGGGCCAAGTGGCGATTCCAGGGTGTCTCGGGTGTCCCCGCAGTGTCCATGCTAAATCCCAAACACACTCTTTATTTGTTCGCTTTGTCGGGTTAGTAGTACTATTAACTACCACAGCTGTACTCTAAGTGTGTTCCGCGGAACCCTAGGGTTCCGTGATACCTCTGTCGGGGTTCCGTAAGAATTTAGAAATAAAAAATCAAAACACCTCTCTCTGGTCGCTCCGCGGCTGTGCGGACTCCGCTGCCGCGCTATGAATGTTATTTAATTATTTATTTGTATTTGTATAAGCTTGTGTTACATTAGCTGGTACAATCTATACTTATATTATAAAGCGGAAAAGTTTGTTTGTTTGTTTGTTTGTTTGAACGAGGTAATCTCAGAAGCCACCAGTCCGATTTCAAAAATTCTTTTAATGGCGTATAGTCCATTTATCGAGGAAGGTTTTAGGCTATATTATATTTTCAAATAAATTAGGGATCCCTACTATAAAACCAATAATGTAACCCAAGGTGTAAGTACGTGACCCTTACATTGCGAACGCTGCGAAAACTATTGAGTACAGAACAAAACAATGTACTACATTTTTATAGAGCGTATAATTGTCTACGAAAAAGGTCGCGAGAGCATATATCTAACTATTATAGTTATCACACAATAAGGGTTTTTTGATTTTTTAAAATTAATTAAAATGATGTCGTTTTTCAAATTCTTTTTTTGTACCTTGGTATTAACTCTCCACAAAATAATTTGCTTCATTAAAAAGATAAATTTAAGGCCTTTCTAGAACTTGTTGAATGATCACATTTGGACATTTAATTCAAAAGATATTCACCGTGTACAAAATTTAAGTATTCAATTTCTAAGACAAATATGTTGCGCGGGGTCATGAGTGGATTTTTTTTACCTTTTTTAGGCGATACGAAGTTCGCGCGGTCTGCTAGTATCTCATAAGTTTGGTCTCAACAATTTTATACTTGTACAACGCGTTCGCTCTAAGTTTGCCGGTCTGTGGAATGCGCGTACCCTCCCCCACGTGACAACAAAACTTATAATGTGTCATAGTTTTACCCAAATATCTAACGTACACAATTTTTATTGTTACAATTAAATAAAAAATTTCGAACGTCATACACTCATACCTATCGCCAGCGGCAAACTTAAAACGAGCGGGTAGTATACTTGTAAGCGCTCAGTCTCTTTGATAAAAGCCGCCTCTGAATTAGACGCTATAGTTGTCAACAAGCGACTTTCGTCTCTAACTTCAAAGGATAAAGTCGATATATTTTTAAATTTCTGTTTTTATTTTTGCTTTTTGTTTATGAAAGGTGCCGACTCGAGTATTTTCAAGAATATTTGAGATCGAGTCTAGGACTAAGTATAAAAGCGGCGATCGCGCGTTGGCGTCGTCAGTTGATGATTAGCGTTCGGAGCGATAAGTTACTACCTACTTACAAGCTCGCTAGCGAGAAACTAGTGTCCATTGTTTTACTGCCTGCTGTATTCTGTTGTCTCAGTTTTATACATTTCTTCCCTGTAGGTTCTAAATTTAGTCTCTTATACGCAGTAACGATTGTGCATTATTTAAACCCCACTATCCTGACTTGTAACATTATAAATAAAGAAGAATGGAACGTTGGCTTAAAGGTGTTAAACGTGTTCCAACAACATCTTCTAATGACGCTGAATGTTCAAAAGCAATGCGCGCGGAGAATTTAGCAATCACCGATCCAGAAGATGATGCCACGAGTGCCACGACGTCAAGCTCGACGGTTTCAAAGACGAAAAAAAGGAAGTATGATGAATCTTATATCAGTTTCGGATTTGTTGATTCCAACGGCTCACCTCTCTGCATGCTCTGTAGTAAACTGCTTCCTAATAGTTCCATGGCACCTGCCAAATTGCGTCGACATTTAGAAACCGTACACCCCGAGACTAAAGACAAGAATAAAGAATTTTTTGTTCGCAAAAAAGATCAGTTATTAGAAAGTCAAAAAAATATGATGCATGTAACACAAACTACCAACGAAAAGGCCACGGAGGCATCATATTTAGTTAGCTATCGCATTGCACAAGCAGGTGAAGCGCACACTATCGCTGAGAAATTAATAAAACCATGTGTATTAGACATAACAAAATGTATGCTTGATGAAAAATCTGCAAAGCATCTTTCTACTGTTCCGCTATCAAACGATACTGTTTCACGACGAATCCATGATCTGGCAAGCTACGTCAAACAAGAACTAGTTACACGTCTACAAAATACACGATTCGCTTTGCAAATGGACGAGTCGACTGATGTCGCTGGTTTGGCTATCCTGCTGGTTATTGTGAGATATCCATATAAAAGTTCTTTTGAAGAAGACATGCTTATGTGTTCATCGCTGCTTACAAACACTACCGGGGAAGAAATTTTTAATAAAATAAATATATTTTTTGAAGAACATAATCTCAGTTGGAACAATTGCATTGACATTTGTACAGATGGGGCCAAGGCGATGACAGGTAAAACAGCAGGAGCAGTGTCACGAATGAAAAATAAAGCGCCTAATTGTAGTTCCAGTCATTGTATTCTGCATAGACAAGCACTTGCGATGAAGCAAATGCCGTCTAATCTAAAATTAGTTATGGATGAAGCGGTAAAAATAATTAATTTTATCAAATCACGACCACTACAATCCCGATTGTTCTCATTATTGTGTGAAGATTATGGCAGCAAACATAAAACACTGCTGCTCCATACAGAAGTGCGATGGCTGTCTCGGGGAAAAACTTTAATAAGGCTATTTGAACTTAGAGCCGAGTTACAAATATTTTTTTCAGCAGATACTTCTTTTAATTTGAAGGACCGTTTGTATGATAAAACTTGGTTGTTCCGATTGTCTTTTATGGCGGATATCTTTCAAAAACTTAACGAATTAAATTTATCGTTGCAAGGTAAACAGACAACAGTGTTTCAGGCCTATAATAAAATAACTGCTTTTAAAAGAAAATTAGATTTTTGGATCATTTGCATTGGTAAGAAAGAAATAGAAAGTTTTACGTTACTCAGTGAGTTTGTTAGCGAAAACGACTCAGAAATGTTTGAAGATAATGTGTTTGAAGAATTGGTCCAATATCTCAGTTCGATGCGCGCATCTTTTGAAAAGTATTTTCCCGAAGAACACAATACAAAAATTAAAGTGAACTCCTGGATTCATAATCCTTTTTTACCCAACTTGGAAAAGCCTGAAAACATGTCAAATGAGATATATGAATCTCTTTTAGAAATGTCATCAGACACAAGTATGGAGTCATTGTTCAAAACGACGCCTCTTAATGATTTTTGGTGCAGAATCCAAGATGAATATGCAATGCTTGGCCAAATGGCTCTGGATATTCTTCTCCCGTTCCCAACTACATATTTGTGCGAAACAGGATTCTCTACCTACGCAGCCACGAAAACAAAATATCGCAATAGACTGGACGCCGAAGCTGATATGAGACTCCAACTTTCTTCCATCAAACCTGATATCAAGCAATTGATGAAAAATAAAAAACAGTTTCATACCTCCCACTAGTTAGATTTATTCTTTTTTAATGTTTTCTATTATTGTCCTTACCAAGTGGTGAAGTAAACAATAATTAGTAACTGATACATTGTACTTTTATTATGCTGATTAATAAAGAGTACACTTATAAAAATAATTGTTTTATTGTAGGGTTCCATCAAGTATTTTGCTTCCCAAAAGGGTTCCGTCATTTAAAAAGTTTGAGAACCACTGAACTACCACATTTCTTCATATTCACCCCTAAAGAACCTAACATGAAGAAAAATAAGAAGAGAACGTTAGGACAGCGGCAGCACTCTCTCTCATCAAAAGTGCACCTTGTGAACTACAGAGGTCTGCACTTAAATCTCGATGCGGTCCATCATCATCACCTCAAGACCTCCTCATCTTGACAAAGACGCAGATTCAGAATTCTGCGGATACCGCGTACCTCATCTGACCCAGATTCTTACTTGAGCACAATTTTCAACAGCGTGCAGGAGTTTGTGTGTATACGTACGAAAAGATAACTGCTGTCAGCCTCTCCATCATTTTGAAGACCCTACATCTCGGTCGTCTCGGTGGTGCAGTGGTCGAGCTTCGGCTTCTGATCCAGAGGTCCGGGTTCGATTCCAGACACTGGCTCACGCCAATCACTTTTCGAAATGGTTTTCGGAAGTTATGTGTGATAAATATCGATGACTGAAAAACTTGGTGCCCGGTATGCAATAGGTTCGCCACCTATTCCTTTTGGGACGTAAACATAACGGCGAGACGAGGCTTAACAGCCGCTGCCTACACCTTCGGGTAACAAAAGGCGTGAAGCTATGTTATGTTTACATTTTCTACCTTATGGATGGAGGTAGATACCTGTATCTACCTCCATCCATAAGGTAGAAAATGAAAACAGCAATAGATAGTTTTTTTATACCTGTATAAAAAAAAAACTATCTATTGCTGTGTTTACAGATCGCACCAGGGTGATCAGGAGACGGCTCGGTTATTTCAACATCTCAGTGATATTCATATATATTCATCTATAGTAATATTATAAAGAGGAAAGATTTGTTTGTTTGTTTGTTTGTAATGAATAGGCTCCGAAACTACTGGACCGATTTCAAAAATTCTTTCACCTTTGGAAAGCTACATTATCCCTGAGTAACATAGGCTATATTATATTTAAAAAAAATTAGGGATCCTTACTAAAACTCCAATAATGTAACATAAGGTGTAAAAAAATGACCTGAAAAATTCCTTACGTCGCGTGCGCTGCGAAAACTATTGATGATAGAACAAAATCATTTACTACGACTTTGCAGAACTCATCATTATCTACAAAAAGTGTCGCGACAGCATTTGTCTAAATATTATAGTTATGTCACAGTAAGCAGTTTTTGATTCTAAAATATTAATTTATATATGCCGCCTCTTGAAAAGGCTCTTCATTTATACCTTGATATTAATCCTCATCAAAATAAATTACTTTATATTCAAGACGGCTTTAATACCTTTTTATAACTTTTTGAATTATTCAATTCGGACATTTCATTCGGAAAAATATGCTTTTGACACTATAGTCGATAGCGTGAATAATAACAAAGGAAAAATATTTTTCTTGCTGCATGAATGGGCCGGCTCGACCGGTGAAATACCACGACCTCTCAGAAGATCGACGTAAAGTGGCTCATGCCGCGTTTCGTTCGGTGAGAGAGGTACCCGGAGGCCCACCCCCCTTCCCCATCCTTTCCTATCCCCTATCCCTTAAAGGTCGGCAACGCAACAGTAACACTATATGTGTTGCTGGTGTCCATGGGCGGCTTAGGTTGCTTACCATCAGGTGACACGCCTGCCCGTTTGCCCTCCTATCCCATTAAAAAAAATGAAAAAAAATTCGCCAGGTGACTCAGGTGACAAGACTTTTCTTGCAAATTTGATACTAGCTAAGATAAGAGAATCAGGGAAGATAGCGATTGCAGTTGCTTCGTCAGGAATTGCCGCAACTCTCATAGAGGATGGAAAAACGGCTCATTCTACTTTTAAACTTCCACTATCCGTAAATCTTGAGCAAAAATCGTTATGTTCGATCCGTAAAAACGGCCCTCTTGGTAAATTATTAAAATACGCCTCATTGATTATGTGGAATGAATGCACTATGAGTCACAGAGCGCATATAGAGGCCGTGGACAGAACATTAAAAGACCTTAGAAACTCCTTTGCCCTCATGGGCGGGATTACTTTTGTATTTGCTGGAGATTTCCGACAGACTCCTCCTGTCATTAACAGAGGTACGCGAGCAGATATCATCAAATCATGCTTGATATCGTCTCCCTTATGGACTTCGATAGAAAATTTAAAATTACGGACGAATATGAGAGCTCATCTTCATGGAATCACAGATAGTAATTTCCCACAACAACTGCTAAAACTTGGAGAAGGAATTTTTCCCACTCCAAATTGAAGCAGTTGTGACATCCTGCTGGATGAGTCTGTAGGCTAAATAGTCCATAATTTAGAAAATTTAATAGATGCTGTATACCCTGACATCGAGTATTTGCACGAAAAGGACTTTCATTGGTTGTATTCAAGGGCAATAGTGTCACCCAGGAATGATACTGTCAACGAAATAAACAATCTCATTATTCAAAAAGTCTCCGGCCAAATAAAAAAATACAAATCGATCGATACCGTGACTAATATTGAAGACGCAGTCCATTATCCACAGGAATTTTTAAATTCACTAAACCCTTCTGGACTGCCACCACATGAATTGACGTTAAAAATTGGAATTCCAATAATGCTTTTAAGAAATTTAAGCCCTCCGAGCATGTGTAATGGGACGAGACTGCTTATTAAGGAATTGAAGGACAATTTAATTGTAGCGACCATTATCACTGGCCCAGCAGCTGGTCAACTAGCTCATATACCGAGGATACCGATGATCCCAACTGATCTGCCAATCCCTTTTAAACGACTTCAGTTTCCGGTGAAATCATCTTTCGCGTTAACTATTAACAAGTCCCAGGGCCAAACCTTCGAATTATTAGGGATCGACCTACGAAAAGAATGTTTCACTCATGGCCAACTGTATGGCCTATCACGTGTCGGAGCTCCTGAAAACCAATTTATTTTGCTGCCACAAAATAAAACTACTTCAAATATCGTTTACAGGAAAGCTCTGACTCACTAAAACTAATGGCTTTTGTTTTGTAATTATTATGATATATGTATAAAATTTAAAAATAAAAAAATACAAAAAAACATTAATAAAAATATGAATAAAAAAATTCAAACTTTTTTTTTGAAACCTGATGCAAAAAAAGGGTGTATGTGTGTGTGTATGTACCCGTGCGAAGCCGGGGCGGGCCGCTAGTCTCAGATATATTCATAATCTAAATATTTCACTCATTAGTGATACATTATATGAATTTGCTTTGGTTTCTTAACCATTTGAGATCAAAAGAATCAAAATAAAATTAAATAACATGTAACCTCATACAACGTATAATATAATGTTTCTAAGTAAGCAATTACGCAAATTACGTTTGTGTTTAATCGACCTATCAATAGCAATCAGTCTTACAAATTCTTTCAAAATTAACTACAAAAAGGACCGTAATAATTATACTATTTTAACTAATCTATTTTTTGTCCAAAGAAGTTCCGAATTCGAAATAATCTTCTCCGCACTCTTTAGTACATATATGTTATGAAAATCGAAAGCTGATAATTAGGCAGTTTAAAATCTGACGACATGAGACTGACTAGTTCTTTTTTTTAATCCTCTGGAAGTAAGACCTTAGAAAACAAATTTTCGGCTGCTGAGAATGCCCTTTCGGCCTCTACACTGGTCGGTTTTAGGGTTAATAAATAGTCATAAACCAAGACAAATGTTCGCCACGCACTCCTTCGGTCTCATAAACGCACATTTGTTTTTTCAGGACTTTTCGTAATCTAATTGACTGCTCCGCTTTGGCTTTAGTTTATTAAAGTTCTCCTTCTGTCTTTTAAGCTCCATCTCAAGCTCTTTCTCTAAAGTCATTTTCACGGGTTCTGCGTCATTATCTAGACTATCCCATTCTAACTCCATGATATCTTCACCTTCTTGTACCGGCTCTCCGATATTTTGGTTATTTACTCGTTTTAACAAAGTTTTCATCTCCTGCCGCATCGCATTCTTTTTTGGCAAAGGAAAATAGCCAGATCTTTTTACTGCTTCTTTATACTTTTAGGAATTTGCAAGTACACTAATGTACCAGTAACTGCGAAGATGCGCCGTTCTGCTATTCTGTTGCGTAGTGCATCAGCTAGCTCGGCGCTTAGGGCTGGCCCTGGCTATATAGCTGGTCTTAGACAAATTTCACGATTGTGTCAGCAGTTATCAAAGAGGAGTCTCTTCTGCAAAGAGCTTTTACGGCCAGTCTTATCGGTTGAAGACTGCCGATCAACTCATTGATTATTCACCATTCATCACCCGAAAATTTTATTTCGGATCCGACGTCTATTAATGCTTTGTCGATTGCATCGATAAAGCATTGATCGACTACTTTGAGGTCGTAGAAACGTCCCAGCATACTAAACATACTGTTCCATCTCAATCTCTTCGATCTGTAAGGGGGAGAGGGGGCAGCGTTCCCATTCATTTGGACATGCGGCCGTGCTATGGTCACAGTACGACAACGTCACCGCGCCGTTTCGAAAATGGCGCCAATTCGAAACTAAACCATAGAAATTGATACGTTTGCGGATCCGCATCGCTGGATCCAGCACTCGATGCTGGATCCAGCTGGATTGCTGTACGCTGGATTCAGCAATTGCAATCCCTAGGTGTGAGCCAGT
The DNA here is from genome assembly GCA_905147225.2 of Euproctis similis. Classification (NCBI taxonomy): domain Eukaryota; kingdom Metazoa; phylum Arthropoda; class Insecta; order Lepidoptera; family Erebidae; genus Euproctis; species Euproctis similis. Next base: position 11,637,928 of record LR990115.1, read on the forward strand.
ATCAGGAATCAAACCCGGACCTCTGGATCAATAGTCGTGTGCTCTACCACTGCGCCACCGAGATTGTTGTTAATTCATAATTTTACCACTTTGAAATTAATTAAGGAAAAAAGTTTCTTCGCAATTTTATATTAATTTCCAAAACTTTTTTTTAAGTATATTTACATTGGGCTTAATTATGTGAGTGCCAATTTGTTGGATAACTTTTTCCAGGGACGTGACCCCAATGCTATAAAAAATGTTGAGGCCTTTGATCAAAAACTCGCGATAAGTGGTTTTGACAGTCCTTTCGTAATAAACCTCGGCAAAATTCCTAAATCAGTGTCCTTTAGGAATTTTGCCGAGATATGCAGGCAGACAGTACCTTCCAGTTAAATTCATTTTCTTCGTTTCATTCATTTTCACTGAGTGGCTAAAGATGCGTGAGGTCTAACGTTATCATGGTAAAAATTTCCTTCCTTCCCTTTCATCCCTTGTGTTGATTTATTCCGGCCGCTTTTCTTAAATATCATCCGTAACAAAGTGACCAGAGCGACTTGCATCTTAAATGCATGAATGGGCCGGCTCGACCGGTGAAATACCAGGACATTCATGCCGCGTTTCGTTCAGTGAGAGAGGTATCCGGAAGCCCACCCACCTTCCCTATCCTTCCCTATCCCATAACCTTTAAAGGTCGGCAACGCAACAGTAACACTATATGTGTTGCTGGTATCCATGGGCGGCGTGGGTTGCTTACTATCAGGTGACACGCCTGCTCGTTTGTTCTCCTCCAATAAAAAAAAACCGTGCGTGGAGTCCCTCCGCGCGAAAGAAGTGTAACTTCGTATTGTAAATAAAATTTGCATTTACTCCTGGGACCTCTTAAACCAGTGGAAGTGCTTGCCTCATCGTCTCGCCCGTAAAAATGTATTTATCTTAATAACTCGCTGACCCTGCGATCTTCGTACGCACTAAAAGTATATTCTTTCTTTTTTAATACTTATTCTACAATTCGAGAACTGCATATTAGAAAAGAAATAACGATCCTACAATAATTTTATTGTTTGACTTAATATTATTATGTCAAACTATAAAAAACACAAATAACATTATATTTTATTCTATTTTACCATTTTTTTGTTTGAGTAATAATAATAATAATATTCATCATCCCTGTTTATGGACCAACCTCGTATTTCAAGAAATAATAAAAAAAAAATAGCGAAATCGGTTCAGTTTTTCTAGAGTTTTGTACTTACTAACACATTCAGTTACTTATTTGCAGAGATGTACAAAATGGATTTAAAAAAGCATTTAAATACAAAATACTTTTCAGATTTACTATTTCAAATGCAAAATACTAAATAGTTTTTCGTTCTTTTTTTATGGGATAGGAGGGCAAACGAGCAGGCATGTCACCTGATGGTAAGAAACCAACGCCGCCCATGGACGCAAGCAACACATGTAGTGTTACTGTTGCGTTGCCGACCTTAAGGGATAGGGAAAAGGAAAGGATGGGGAAAGGGGAGTGGGCCTCCAGGTACCTCTCTCACCGAACGAAACGCGACATGAGCCACTTTACGTTGGTCTTCTGAGAGGTCGTGGTATTTCACCGGTCGAGCCGGCCCATTCATGCAGAGAACTGCTTGGCTCTACCACTAAAGATTTCGTTTTGTATTTCAAATGCAAAATGCAAAATAGGTATTTTCAAAATACTTTTTGATGAAATCTTCAATGAGTCTCAGTGGTCCAGTGGTTGGGCGTTTGGGGTTGAGAATCTAGGAACATGGGGTCCGAGTGCTCGTACACTCTATAAAGATCTAGCAAAGAAACTGATCGAGGGCTCTCTCGACCAGGGGGCTGGTCTATTCTTCGCACAGGGGATTAGCATTGCCATTTGACGTGGCAATGCGGTCGGTCTTCTAGGCACTCTGCCAGTAGATCGAGAAGCGGATTTGAAATAATGCGATTGGGACTCCAGTTTTCATGCGGCTCGGCGCATTAAGGTCGTTGTCGACGGGTCATGCTCCGACTTAAAATCCGTGAGTGCTGGAGTCCCCCAGGGCTGTGTGCTATCCCCTACGCTGTTTCTTCTGCATATCAATGACATGCTGCATTACAGCAATCTTCATTGTTATGCGGATACGGTACGGGGCTATACGGTACGGCGGATTCCATATATACTGGCCACCCGCGGATTTCTCGGGAAAACGTCGATTCGTACCGGAATAAACTGTGTCTACAATCGAAACTCTGCCTAGTCAGATTTCGGACTAAGGCCGACTCAACTTAGCTAATTCCACCCTAAGAAGACACAGGTCTGCGTGTTTCCCGCTGAAAAGGCACACTTTGTTGCCTCCCTTTTTTGAGGGCACTCGGTTACCCGCCTTAACCGATATCGGAAGTTTTGGGGTCGAAGGTCAAGGCGAAATTGGCTTAGAAAAAGGACGGTACTTCACGTCAGGTAATCGCTTGCAGCTATATAAAGCGCATTTCCGACCTCACATGGAATACTGTTCACATCTTTGGGCGGGGTGACTCTGCCAAAAGATGAGTACCAGCTTACCCCATTTTACACACTGTTCCGTTGTGGAACGAGTTGCCGGCAACGGTATTTCCGGACCGCTACGACCTAGGCACCTTCAAGAAACGAACCTATTCCCACCTTAAAGGCCGGCAACGCTGATGTGATAACCCTGGTGTTGCAGATGTCCATGAGCGTAGTAGTAGTCGCTAGTACGTAGTGGCTTTCCATAAGGTGACCCGCAAGCTCCTTTGCCTCCTTATATCATTAAAAAAAACTATTACGATCAAATAAGCGAGTGAGGCGTGCAAGATTTATGCCTTATGTGCTCTGTTCTCTCTGCCTACTTCGCAATCGATTTGGCGTGAGGTTATGTATGTATGTATAACTTTCAAAAATCATTACGAAAAGTCATTAGTGTGAGCCAGGATTTGAACCCACAACAACTTCTTGATTCAAAAGCGGTGTGCTCGACCACTGGACCACCTATTAAATTTTACCTATAAAATTATAATAACCTATAAAAACTTTAAAATTTTAATACATACGATAAATAACAAACTATACTAAAATCCAGAACAGATGCAAGGATAATGGTTGATGATGTAGTGCTGGAACAGGTGAATGAAATTGTATATCTTGGATGCGCTTTTAGCAGAGATGGAAGGTACACCGCGGATGTAGAAAGACGAGTGGCGATAGGAAATAGCGTAAACGGAGTGTTGGGCAGATTCCTGGGCGCAAAAAATATTAGCAGAAAGGCCCAGTTAGCAATCCACAATGCAGTCCTGATCCCAACACTAACTTATGGAAGCGAGAGCTGGGTATGGCAGAGTGTGCATGAAAGTAGAATAAACGCGGTAGAAATGAGGGCTCTACGCAAAATCTGCGGAGTGACTCTCGCTGACCGCGTAGAAAACAAGGTTGTAAGGAAGGAAGTTGGTTTGAAAGAGAGTGTCGGTGTAAAAGTAAGAAAGGGCATGCTCCGATGGTTCGGACATGTAGAAAGAATGGTTGACGCAAGACTGACTAAGCAGATATACAATGCAAAAGCGGACGGATGTAGGAGTCGAGGACGGCCAAGACACACATTCCAAGACCAAATAGAACGTGTTCTGGAGGAAGGTGATGTTAAGAGCCTCAAAAACCGACGCGCGTGCATGAAAAGAGTTATGAAAGTCAACGAAGCGAGTGAGGTGTGTAAGAATCGTGCCCTATGGCGCTCTGTTCTCTCTGCCTACCCCGCAAGGGATTTGGCGTGAAGTTATGTATGTATGTATGTGTATGTACTAAAATTGTACTTACAAAAATAAATGGCATGAATTTGGCTAAAATTAATCAGAAAGTATTTTGTATTTTAATTAATTAATTATAATAATTAAATGACTATTCAAAATACAAAATACCTCTCGAGAGGTATTTCAAATAAAATAACTTTAACAAAATGCTTTAACAAAAAGGTATTTAAATACAAAATACAAAATAGGTATTTTGTATTTGTATTTTAAATAGAAGTATAATATTTCAAATAAGTCACATCTCTGCTTATTTGTACATTGTAGATGTATGTGAATGCGTCATTAAATATTTTCAAATTAAAAAACAATCAAATAAATCTTCAAGACACGTACCTTGGCATTGTAACTTTAAATCCGTCGCATTATCTCTTGGATTGTTATCACTCATTATTTATAAATCTTATCCACTAAATTCGAAATTAAAATCACTGCACTATTAAATTATAAGTGTTAAATTAAATTTTAAAAAAACAATTATGCGATGATATAAATATTATAAACACGTAAACAAACTAATTACACACTGCTAACTTCGCTTCGCGAAAAATCACAAAAAACAATATTTTTTGAGTGATACTGATATTGACTCACTCTCTCTCTTTCCTCTTCTCTCTCTTTCCTCTTCTCTCTCTTTCCTCTTCTCTAACCTTTATCATTCTTTCTCTTTTCCTCTCGTTTTGTAATTTTCTGCCGTCAAAAGAAACAACTAACATTTTTTTTGCAAATTGAATTACATACATATTTGGAAACATCTGACTTAACAAATATTTATGATAATCATTATTGTTTGTTTGGTGTCTAGGTGCTTTTCTATGTGTTTTAAGTATATGTTTAGACAAGAAAATTAGATAAAAAGTATTAATAGCAAGGACATCTATTGGAAACTAGTGGTACTACAACGAAGCGAGTAAAGTATCTATTAAAAAAACCGTGTGCTGTGGAATTATCATCAAAACAGTGACTATATAACTTGAAAATTACTTTAACCTCATAATTATAAATGTAGTGTATTTCACCGATGTCCATATTAGATTTTAGTAATATATTCACATAAATATCAACATGTAATTATGTATAATAAATCAATTACCTAAAATGATAAACGGCTATAATTAACTACAGTTGCCGCTAGATAGCGCCCTGCGTCAATATTTGAAACTTTATTATATAAAACTGCTGAGTTTCATTTCGGTGACTTTTGTAATATGATGTATAATGTAATCATATATATTTTCACAATATAATAACTTTTACTTTATCTTAATCGTGGCAGCAGCGGGCGTGGCAACATGTAGCTTCTAGCAACATCACAATATAAAGAATATTGACTACATAAGCTTTTTTGATTGCAAGGTATGTTTTGAACGATGGCTTTGAAAACAGATATTATTATATTTTAGCACATTTTAAATTAATTTTTATCTTTAATATTAATATGGAAACGGATAGTACCTACAATAAGGCAACTGTACGAATCCCGTGAGTTACTAGGATCAAACATAACTGAGTTAATTATATTTGCAATATAATTAACACCACCCGCACTACATGTCTATTATTAAACAAAATAATGTTCGTTCTTAATTCGGCGAATATAAATTATTCGCCGGTTTAAAGTCGAAAGGATTTTTTTTTTAATATATAATGTAATCATAAATATTTTCACAATATAATAACTTTTATCATCTTAGTGGTTGGAGCTGCGGCTGTAGCAGCATCTAGCAGCGGATGGTGGTACTATTCTACTAATAATTTATACCTATCAATTATGCGCTAATAGTACCACTATGCACTACTAGATGTCTATATACTGCGAAAAATCAGGCTTAAGCAATTTGCTTCGTGGATTTATATATAGACCGGTTCAGTTTCGCCTTCTTTATAAATATATAATATATTTAGCGGTCGCAAGGGGGCGTTAAAAGCGTTAAATGGTTGCACGAGCCATTAGAAGTTACACTTCAAAAAAATATCAACATTTTCGGATGGAAAAATATATTTAAACATATTTCGCATACACCACATTTGCGCAACTCTCACAGATATTTAGCATTAAAACCCAGCGACATTATAATATAAACGACACATTATGCCTTCTTACCTTAATTCTTTCGGTACTAGTATCGCCGGCAATTTGTCATTTACACAGATAATAAGCGACACAGGCTTACTAGGATTCACTACTCTAGGAAGCGTATTCACAGTGTTTGACAAAAATATTGATATTATTTTTATTAAAGCAGAATAACTTTTATTTATTATGTTAGTAATATATTTTTTTTGAAAATAAATCCGAATCGAATTACAATTAACAATCAAAGATATCGCTTTTATAAATTATTTAGTTAATAATAAATTCATTTATAGATTATTATTTTAAATGTGTAACAATATATTGTATTTATTATTTAAATAAACATATATCGTATATTAGTACAACACAAGTTAACGACTGCCAAGCACTGGCCAAGTTTACCGAATGGGGTCTGTACCAATCCAATTCCATTGCAAAAAGGTGTCAGACAAGGGGACGTAATTTCCTCGAAACTGTTCACCGCTACATTAGTAGACATCAGGCATCAATATCAATGGCGAATAAATCACTCACCTTTGATTCGCTGATGATATCCGGATCGTGGCAGAGTCACTGAAGGACGTTGGATTGTACCAACGTCCTCCAGTGACTCGAGCTGATTTTCCCAGCAAGTAGGTATCAGACTGAACATAGGCAATACCAAAGTAATGTCTAATGCCTAAGTCATTCCAGCACCGGTTACTGTTGGCAATGTTATTCTCGAAGCTGTCGACCACTATATTTGCCAAGGGCAAATAGTCCAACTAGGTAGAGCCAACTTCGAGTAAGAAGCAAACCGATGGATTCAACTCGGTTAGGCAGCGTTCGGGAAACTAAGGGAAATCTTCTCGTCCGAAAACCCTCAGTGCCTTAAGTCCAAGGTCTATGTCCAATGTGTTTTACCAGTGATGACATACGGAACTGAGACGTGGTCTTTGAATGTTGGCCTCATAACAAAGCTCAAAGTCTCCCAGCGTGCTATGGAGCTGGCTATGTTTGAAGGCTTGCGGCTCAAAATCCGTAATAAAAACGTAAAAAAAAACGTAAAAAAACGCCTGATTTCCTGCAGATCATGGAGATCTGCGGAAATCAGGCGTGACAAACACAGATCGAAAGGTTAGCACGCTAAAGTGGAGACGGACAGGCAACATCGACGAGTCGTAACCGTTGGGGAAAAAAGGTTCTGGAGTGGTGACCACGAACTGGTCGAAGTGGAGTAGGACGTCCCCCCACTAGGTGGACCGACGACCTGGTCAAGATTGCAGGCAGCTACTGCATGCGGAAGGAACACGACCGTGAGCTATGGCGTTCAATGTGGAGGCCTACGTCCAACAGTGATCATCAAAAGGCTGATGATGATGATGTGTTGCATTTTTATCTTTTTTATAGTAACAGTAACAGTATCGGTCGCGCAGTGGCTAGCACCCCGCTTCAGATTCAAGAAGTAGTGGGTTCAAATCTCCTGGCACACATCAATGACTTTTCGATTTTTTCGGAAGTTACGTGTGATAAATATCGAGGACCGACAACTTTGTGCCCGGTATGGCAATAGGTTCGTCACCTATTCCATTTGGGACGTAAACATAACGGCGAGACGAGGCTTAACAGCCGCTGCCTACACCTTCGGGTAGAAAAAGGCGTGAAGTTATGTTATGTTATAGTAAGTTCTTTTCATTAGATTTAATAATTCTATCAATAAGAAAAACAGTATTTTTTCCCAAACAGTAATAACATATCATAACTTCACGCCTTTTTTTTACCCGAAAGTGGCAGCGGCTGTTAAGCCTCGTCTCGCCGTTATGTTTATGTTCCAATTGGAGTAGGTGGTTAACCCATTGCCATACCAGGCACAAAGCTTTCAGTCATCGATAGTAGAAATATATTAAGGTTCTTATTATTGACTAGCTGTGCCCGCGACTTCGTACGCGTGGAATTTGTGATCAGATAGCTATATTTTTACATAGACAGTTGAGAAGTAATTACCTCTAAAATGAAATTGTAACTGGTAGGATAAGTACAGATTGCGGTAGCAATGGTTGTTGCCCGCATTGTTTATTTTCATTTTAACAGGAATTTTTGTAGTATAGCTGTAGCCCGCGACGTCATCTGCCTGAACGCTATACAGCACCAAAAATACCTACGATTATACCTTTTAAAATAACATTTATTTACCCGTTACTTCTTTACATTTCATAAATACAGAAAGTACAGTAACAGAGGGAGACTGTCTTTTGTAAAATTGTTGAACTTCAAAAGTGCTGATTTTCAGTCTGCTTTGAATAAATGACTTTATGGTGATTCTGCTGAATTAAGTAATAAGTTGCGACTGAAGCAAATGTAGAAAATAATGAATAAGAAAATATAAATATAGAAAAGGATAAAAATATATACTTATAAAACTTCTCTATAAACAACATTGCTGGTTTGGCTCTCCGCAGCCAAAATGTAAAGAGAGTCAGGACTGGTGACGCGGGAGCAAGCGACGTACAGCTGCCCGTGTGAGAAGCAGCTCGTCCTGAGGTCGACACCCGCTGCTCTCAGTGTCTGCCCCTGCGACTTATTGATGGTCATCGCGAAGCAAACACTCACGGGGAACTGTACGCGCTTGAACTGGAACGGGAAGTTTTGAGGTATGAGGGGAATGCGTGGTACAAATACTGCCTCGCCTACGCCACAACCCGTAAGAATTTCCGCCTCAATGCTGTGTCTGTGGAGCGAGATGACTTTAAGGCGGGTCCCGTTACACAACTTCGGAGGAGATAGGTTCCGAAGAAGCATAATCGGGACACCGACTTTCAGCTTGATAGTATGCGCTGGAAGTCCACTTGCTGACAGAGAGTTCAGAAATTCCACGGGATAATGTGTGGCATCATCTTGCTCGATGACAGTGTTTATAGAGGTGTAAACCACTTCATTCCCCTCAATTTTCGAGAGAATGCATTCGTTGATTGCTTCAGCCTGACCATTTTTGGGCGTCAAAATTGCCCGCTCACATACCCAAGAATTCTGCTGGTGCGGTATATGACTGATGTCCCCGTACACACAGCGAATGAGTTCTTCTAAGCTGGATACGACTCTACCGAGAGACTCTGGAAGCACCACCTGCCCACCTCTCTCCTCTGGTAGAGTGCCTTCGCCAAGACTTAGAAGAACATCGGAGAATTCTTGAGCACGTGCATTGCCGCCGAGCCGAGCTCTCATATTAATGGTCAAGCGCAGCGTACGAACTCGTGACCACAGCGAAGATCGTTTCAACGAAGCATTCACCTCGTCAGCCCTCGATCCCCGCGTCACCACGGGAAGCGTTTGTCGGAAATCGCCACTGAATAGAACTGTGACACCACCCATCAAGTGTTCGTTCCTGCGGATGTCCTGCAGGGTTCTGTCCACGGCCTCAACTGCTTTTCTATTGGCCATCGTACACTCATCCCATACGATCAGAGAGCAATCCTTCAGCACGTGTCCCTTATCACTATTGCGTGACACACCACAAACAGGCGTTTCGGTGCTCTCTAAATCGATGGGAATTTTAAACATGGCATGTGCTGTCTTGCCACCCGGAAGCAGTGTGGCAGCGATTCCCGACGACGCTACAGCAATGGCAATTTTGCCTTGCCTCCTGACCTCTGCAAGTATGCCAGTGGTAACAAATGTTTTTCCTGTTCCACCAGGAGCATCCAAGAAAAACATTTTACCCTGGTTTTGCCCAACGCTTTTAAGAACAGTGTCATAAATTTGTTTTTGCTCTGAAGAGAACAAAGCGACATGGTGATTTCGTATGGTGGTCATTTCGCTCGGATCGTAAATTGTCTCAGCGTTATACTCTCGATTTCCACGGTCTTGATGCGGTGATGATTGGGGAGCTGGTAACCCATATTCGACCAATGGATTGCCGCCGATGGAAATGACCACGTCTTGAAGTGAACTAAGACAGGTGTTCAGCACGCGTTCATCAGTTACTTCGACTTCGTCTCCAGTAGCACGCCTCAAAGCTCGTAGAAAATCTTCAGATAGATGATGTCGATATTTTTCCCACAAAGCTACCGGGTTCGTGACTCCACAAAACACCAAGATGACGGCAAACAGATGACGCATACGGCTGGGGCTGTTACTGACGCTCGCCTCCGCGAGGGTGTCATCCCAGTTTTGGTCACCGTCGAGAAGGTGACGTGCTACACAGGCTGCGCGGTAAGTGGGATACTCCACGCCATCAAATGTTCTCAGAAAGGCAAAAGACGTTGGGCCTCGGATCGTGTGAAGTAATAACCGCAGAAAATAGCATTCGCCATTATTCGGGTGCACGGTATAAACTCTACCCAATACGGTGTCCTTGAAAATTCCCGGAAAACCTTCGACAGCACCTCCTCTTCGACGTCGGTTAAATATTCCCCTTTGCTTGTCGTACGTGTAATATGAAGGCACCTCGTCATACGTAAGGAACCTCGCAAACTGGTCGATTTCGCAGAGCCTGAAAAATGCCAAGAGAGTTGTTTGGCGCGGATTTTCTAAGCGCTCAGCAACGTTGTTGGGATCAAAATATATGCGCTGACCGTTTTCTAGGTGGACGTCTAAATGCATGACGGCAGGATGCCTGTCATGTATAGAGAACGCCAGTATCCGCCAAACTGCTTCAGACGTGCTGATGTAGCGACCGGACTGATACTTGGTCACCTCGTCTCTGTCAGTGTTCTGTAAAGCAAACGTCGCCTGATCGCTACCTTTGTTCACGTATTTGCAGATATATTTGATCGACCCGACGCTGGTGCACGACTCGACGTTGATGTGCGTCTGGAAGGTCCTGGACAGTACTGGTGAGTAAGGAACAATCCATCGGTTATCGACCGGTCGCGCCTGGCCACGCACGCTCAGCTCAGTGGAATGCCCGCCCTCTGCTGGTGATCGGCGCCGGTATGAGGGATATCCATCCTCACCAGTAATGGTTTCGTTGGTAAATTTTTTTGGGAATCTTTTTGTACAACGTCCGTCTTTCATACAAGGGGAACTTGGATTTAACGTGCCACAGGGGCCATGCACCTATTAAAAATCCAATCTCTAATAAAGACCTAAACCTATTAAAAGCTAAATCTAACAAATATTGTATCTACAACTTTATACTTAAACCTACTTGTTGCTGCATAATACTTCGAAATTTATCCAAGCATAGATAATTACGCTGCTCGGAAATCGAACCTCAATACTTCGAACCACTATTACTCGCTTCTACCCAGTAAACCACTACGCGCTCGAGAGCAAACCGGTATACGATCTAAATACTTGCCTCGTAATTCTTTTGTTCTCGTGTTCGAGTCAATATCGCACATATTATCGTTGCGTATTTTTAAAATAAAACTCAACTTGTAATTTTTTTAATAAATAGATTACAGACTCCATAGATATCTTCACGACGATCTTTCTTAAGATAGGCAGAGTGATAAAATTTCATAGTAATGTAAAATTTTGCTACTAATATACTCGTCCTCTTATCGGAAGATTGCATGCTCTGCGGCTGCAATCATACATAGTGTTTTACTACCTCTTCGCTTATTACTAAAGTATAGTCAAAGAAATCCTTCTAATATTACAAACGGTAGCTACATTTGCGTTTGTATAGCTGAGCACTGCACTACGGAATTAATCTTATTGTTCTGCTATCGAAGTTTTTGTTAATTATTCTTCTAAATTGGTATGTGGTAGCTAAGCCACTATACCAAAATCTACAGCGGACATTAATCATGTCACTGGCTAACCCCTACAGTTAGTTAGTTGCATACCTAAAATTGCGACCAGGATGTGGTTAATCTCCGTTTCAAAATTCTTAAGGACACTGAATTGCCTGCTGTCCCCTACAGACAGTATTGGTAATTGGTTACCGTCACTTCATGCCTAATCATGGATGATGGGCCAAACAGCAGTTGCCCTCGCGAAACTTCCTTCGTATGAGCCCTAAATTACTCTTTTAATAGCAGTCACTCAGCTTAGCTTAAAAGTAGATGGATTTTCCTCTTAGGTCTAGACTGTACGTAAAATCCTCCCCTTGTTCGGCGGTATGTCACGTTAATTCAGCTTAACGCTTTAAAAAACTGCATTGGAGTGACATCTGTCGATCCAATGGGATATTACGACAGAATTATCAGTAGAAGCCATCTAGTGGCGACATCTATTGACATTCTCTGTAACTACGATGAAGCCGTGCGTACGTCGTCAATTAATAATAGTCAAATTAGAACTAATTAAATTCCTTCATTAAATAAAGCATAAATTAAATCTATAAATAATATATAAACTTGTAAATTAGGAATCCCACTATAAGGGATAATTGTAAAAGCTAGTGACTCACTCCCACTCCAGAATCGGAATGACGGAAATGACAGAACAAATCGTTAGATTGAACATATACTATAACTTTCTTCTCTCTGACGCCGTCGCCTTGCGAACAACACCTTCCAATCACGCTACCGACGGTATAGAAATAGACCAGACAGCCTGATCTCTGACATCAACTGCTACTTCAACCCCTACGGGTGAGTTGCCCTTGTTAAATTATTGTAGCTAGCTTAGTGTTAAAAAAAAAAGATAGAAGTTGTGACTGTTCTCGGTTCCGAGCGTGCGACAAAGCGTGGGATCAAAGGTCGCTAACGGATCGAGCGAACAGCATGTAAACCTAGTGCCTTGTGGCATTTCAGATACTGCACAAACAGCGTAACGATTCACTATGGACACTTTACGGGAATTGCCCCTCAGGACCACCGACGGGGTGAGCGCTCCGACAGATACAACTGCCAGCAGCCTTCTACGCGGGAGGACCATACCGGAGCTGACCGGACTCCAGCGAACCAACTGCCAGCAGCCTTCTACGCGGGAGGACCATACCGGAGCTGACCGGACTCCAGCGAACTAGGGCAATACGTCCCTGCAAGACTACTTCCAGCTTTAAGGCCAGTGACCCTCGCTACTACCGACTTAGTGGGAGGAAGCAGACTGACCCCTTTTTTCACTTACCGACCTACCACCCTGAGACTATCTACTATCTTTCGCCGGCCCTCTACTCTTCCTATATACTTCTTTTCTTATATAACTATTCTCTGACTTCTTAATATTTTCTTGCTACCTTATACTATTTTTTCATCTATGTTATCTTAATACTATTATCTAATATACTATCTGTTATTGAAGGACTAGACTATTATTGCTATCTACCTCTAACGTTACAACACTACAAGCTAAAATCCATCCATATAGTTACAGCAGTTCTACGCATCGATTCATAAAGCTATACATAAACGTAACTACCCTACAACGTAACAGTGGCTGCTGTAAGAACTACAATTTACGCCGCCGCACTGCCGAATTTAACGTGGGTGACACGGTATGGAAAAGAACATTTTATCAGAGTGAAAAGGATAAATACTTCAATAAGAAACTAGCCCCTAAATTTATAAAATGTAAAATCTCGGCGAAAAAATCCCCTTTAGTTTACGAACTAGTAAGTGCAACAGGAAAACCCTTAGGAACCTGGCATATAAAGGACCTTAAACTTATTAACTACAAAGAGTAAGCGTTATCTGCTTACACTCTTCAATATAATCTAAACGTTCTTACTTGAAGTATTATAATTATCATCAATTACTATTATAACCTATATGGTTACTCGACACGACGAACATACAAGTATCAGTACTTTGCACTAGCTTAATTATTACTCTATATTATTTAGATCTACTTAAATTTCCATATCTAATATATATCTAATATAAACCTAAAACCTATTAAAAATTCAATCTCTAATAAAGACCTAAACCTATTAAAAGCTAAATCTAACAAATATCGTATCTACAACTTTATACTTAAACCTACTTGTTGCTGCATAATACTTCGAAATTTATCCAAGCATAGATAATTACGCTGCTCGGAAATCGAACCTCAATACTTCGAACCACTATTACTCGCTTCTACCCAGTAAACCACTACGCGCTCGAGAGCAAACCGGTTTACGATCTAAATACTTGCCTCGTAATTCTTTTGTTCCCGTGTTCGAGTCAATATCGCACATATTATCGTTGCGTAATTTTAAAATAAAACTTAACTTGTAATTTTTTTTAATAAATAGATTACAGACTTCCATAGATATCTTCACGACGATCCTTCTTAGGATAGGCAGAGTGATAAAATTTCATAGTAATGTAAAATTTTGCTACTAATATACTCGTCCTCTTATCGGAAGATTGCATTCTCTGCGGCTGCAATCATACATAGTGTTTTACTACCTCTTCGCTTATTACTAAAGTATAGTCAAAGAAATCCTTCTAATATTACAAACGGTAGCTACATTCGCGTTTGTATAGCTGAGCACTGCACTACGGAATTAATCTTATTGTTCTGCTATCGAAGTTTTTGTTAATTATTCTTCTAAATTGGTATGTGGTAGCTAAGCCACTATACCAAAATCTACAGCGGACATTAATCATGTCACTGGCTAACCCCTACAGTTAGTTCGTTGCATACCTAAAATTGCGACCAGGATGTGGTTAATCTCCGTTTCAAAATTCTTAAGGACACTGAATTGCCTGCTGTCCCCTACAGACAGTATTGGTAATTGGTTACCGTCACTTCATGCCTAATCATGGATGATGGGCCAAACAGCAGTTGCCCTCGCGAAACTTCCTTCGTATGAGCCCTAAATTACTCTTTTAATAGCAGTCACTTAGCTTAGCTTAAAAGTAGATGGATTTTCCTCTTAGGTCTAGACTGTACGTAAAATCCTCCCCTTGTTCGGCGGTATGTCACGTTAATTCAGCTTAACGCTTTAAAAAACTGCATTGGAGTGACATCTGTCGAATCAATGCGATATTACGACAGAATTATCAGTAGAAGCCATCTAGTGGCGACATCTATTGACATTCTCTGTAACTACGATGAAGCCGTGCGTACGTCCTCGTCAATTAATAATAGTCAAATTAGAACTAATTAAATTCCTTCATTAAATAAAGCATAAATTAAATCTATAAATAATATATAAACTTGTAAATTAGGAATACCACTATAAGGGATAATTGTAAAAGCTAGTGACTCACTCCCACTCCAGAATCGGAATGACGGAAATGACAGAACAAATCGTTAGATTGAACATATAATATAACTTTCTTCTCTCTGACGCCGTCGCCTTGCGAACAACACCTTCCTATCACGCTACCGACGGTATAGAAATAGACCAGACAGCCTGATCTCTGACATCAACTGCTACTTCAACCCCCTACGGGTGAGTTGCCCTTGTTAAATTATTGTAGCTAGCTTAGTGTTAAAAAAAAAAGATAGAAGTTGTGACTGTTCTCGGTTCCGAGCGTGCGACAAAGCGTGGGATCAAAGGTCGCTAACGGATCGAGCGAACAGCATGTAAACCTAGTGCCTTGTGGCATTTCAGATACTGCACAAACAGCGTAACGATTCACTATGGACACTTTACGGGAATTGCCCCTCAGGACCACCGACGGGGTGAGCGCTCCGACAGATACAACTGCCAGCAGCCTTCTACGCGGGAGGACCATACCGGAGCTGACCGGACTCCAGCGAACCAACTGCCAGCAGCCTTCTACGCGGGAGGACCATACCGGAGCTGACCGGACTCCAGCGAACTAGGGCAATACGTCCCTGCAAGACTACTTCCAGCTTTAAGGCCAGTGACCCTCGCTACTACCGACTTAGTGGGAGGAAGCAGACTGACCCCTTTTTTCACTTACCGACCTACCACCCTGAGACTATCTACTATCTTTCGCCGGCCCTCTACTCTTCCTATATACTTCTTTTCTTATATAACTATTCGCTGACTCCTTAATATTTTCTTGCTACCTTATACTATTTTTCATCTATGTTATCTTAACACTATTATCTAATATACTATCTGTTATTGAAGGACTAGACTATTATTGCTATCTACCTCTAACGTTACAACACTACAAGCTAAAATCCATTCATATAGTTATAGCAGATCTACGCATCGATTCATAAAACTATACATAAACGTAACTACCCTACAACGTAACAGACTTTTAACAATTTGATGCAGAACAGGATCAACGTCAGGGTCCGGAAGCTCTGCACTTATGACTTGATCAATCTGGATAGGCCTGATCTTTTCTTCCAACCACAAAAGCAGATGCGCGTGTGGCAAGCCGCGTTTTTGCCATTCCACGGAGTACATATGACATCGGACTGTACCAAACACTTTTGCCTTTATTAGAAGATCCATAAGGCATTTCAACTTCAGGTGGAATACGCGAGAGATCAAGTCGTGCCTGTCGTACGAAACCTGTCCTGCAAGGAGTTGAGCTGTTATTTCAGGCCACTTTGGGTTGGTAGTGATAGTAATAAAGAGGTCCGGGCGACCAAACTTTCGCACATAGCAAAATGCATCTTGGGTCCTCTCGTGCATGTACCGCGGACCTCCTGTGAAGGTGGAGGGGAGAATGACCATCCTTCCTACATCTTGAGCATTGGCATCATTCTGCATGGCATCTCTGAGATGGACGTAGTTCTCAGCTCTCAGCTTTCTTTGATTGGACCTTATAAATACCAAACGCTCTGTCTCAATTTTGGCATACATGTCCACCAGAAACTGACTAAAGAGTGTACGATGATGGTGGAGATAAGAGCCATTGTTCACCCTCAGCTGGATCAAGAAGCTGTAGAACTGCATGGCGGACGTTTTTTTGTTATAATTTGGGGAGCCTGTCTGGGGGTCTACATTATAGTGGGCGAAATGGTAGCCATCCTCTCCGCGACAAAACATGAGCGGATATTGAAGAGAATCGTACGCGCGGTGAGTTTCGCTGATCCTTTGAAGCCGGTCATCGTGCGTGCGTAAGACGATATCTCTTTTATCACACTCCTGATCGACTAAGAGAACGGCGACCTCATTCGTCGTTGGCGCATTATATCGTCCCGGATGGGCTGCAATCGGCTTTCTATCTGCACTGATGACAAACTTAAAGCGGTTGCGCTCGTTCTCAGGCACCGACGCCAGAGCGGCTTTGAAGTTGCCAATGTGCGGATTAACGTTATGCAACATACTTTGCAATCCTCTGACCAGAACAGGGTCCAAATTGGGGATGTGTCTACTTCGTAGGTTTGCTTGTTCTTCAAAATCACTTACAAAATAAATTTGCAAAAATTTTGGAATGTCTGTAGGTAGCAGCGAACCGATTTGATGGTAAACTTGCCCCTGGACCTTGAATGTCGGCATGAAACCTGCTTCAACGATTTGATTTGCACCAAACGAAGTCATCTGGAAGGCGCTGTTATAAGCTCGGATGTTTTTCAAAAAATGGCTGGACTTCGGATGTTCGCCATTTAGTAAGATTCTTAACAGATCTGGTGGGTCTTGCATAGACTCCAAGCGTACCTTACCAGATGCACAACACATCCCATTGGGCTCTCCTTTCCATTTGCGGGCTTGACAGTGGGCACACACTTCTTCTAAGACACCAATATCTCCGTGTGCGGCGTAGTTAATCGCAACATTGTACATAAATCCACTTCCCTCTTTATTTAGCCACGATTGCTCTTCGATATCGTAAACCATGGATTCATCGTCAGATGTTGAAAGTTGATTCATGCTACGCCGCAGACGATCTAGTTCTAGTTGTGCCGCACGCTGTTCACCCGACCAAGATCCTCGAAACTCTTGAATTCTATCCCGTTCTAGCGATAGATGAGCAGACGTATCGCCACACACGTCGTGGTACCGCTGCCGAGCAGCTGCACGACGTTCTTCACGCTGCTCATCGTTCTCTAACGACCGTGAAAGGGCATGCTGAGAACGATCTCTTCTTAACCGGGTCATCCGCTCTTCATGATCTTCGATCGACCGAGAAAGAGAAGTGCGACTCCGCTGCGAATTCAACCTCGTCTCTCGCTGCGTGTATGTCTCTGACGCGCGAGACTCGGCGTGGCGCTCCCGGTCGCTTTCCAGTCGCGCTTCTCGCGCTTCGACACTCTCATAAAATCGAGCGGCATCTGAGCGAGAGCGCTGGGAACTCAACCTCGTCTCTTGCTGCGTGTACGTCTCTGACGCGCGAGACTCAGCGTGGCGCTCCCGGTCGCTTTCCAGTCGAGCTTCTCGCGCTTCGACACTCTCACAAAATCGAGCTGCATCTGTGCGAGAGCGCTGGGAACTCAACCTCGTCTCTTGCTGCGTGTACGTCTCTGACGCGCGAGACTCAGCGTGGCGCTCCCGGTCGCTTTCCAGTCGAGCTTTTCGCGCTTCGACACTCTCACAAAATCGAGCTGCATCTGTGCGAGAGCGCTGGGAACTCAACCTCGTCTCTAGCTGCGTGTACGTCTCTGACGCGCGAGACTCAGCGTGGCGCTCCCGGTCGCTTTCCAGTCGAGCTTCTCGCGCTTCGACACTCTCACAAAATCGAGCTGCATCTGTGCGAGAGCGCTGGGAACTCAACCTCGTCTCTAGCTGCGTGTACGTCTCTGACGCGCGAGACTCAGCGTGACGCTCCCGGTCGCTTTCCAATCGAGCTTCTCGAATTTCAGCACTCTCGCACGATCGAGCGGCATAAGTGCGGCTGCGCTGCAAACTCAGTCTTGTCTCTTGTTGCGTGTATGTCTCTGACGCGCGAGACTCAGCATGGCGCTTCCGATCATTTAATAGCCGCATTTCGTATGCTTCTATACTTTCCAGAGACCGCAACGATGCATTTTGAGTGCGCATAGTATCTAATCGGGACTGGCGCGACGTACTACTTTCTCCATCTCGAATTTCCGCATTGTGTTCTCGAAGAGTAGCTATCCTTGCCTCACGCTCAATGGTGGTTTCAAGAGATCGAGCTAACCTTTTCCTTCGACTATCGTTTGAGGATTGGGATAGATTAGACCGTTTTCTAGGCATTTTGATTATTTTAAGTTTGAAAAATAACAGAAAATAATTTACACGCTGAGAATTTACACACAGATAATGATAGCTAAGCAGTAAGCAGTAGTCCGATTCCGAATGAAGTTTATTTAAGTAAATATTTTTTTTTTTAATTATACATATTTCAGGAAAGTATTTTCAGTTTTCACGTTAAATTCGACTAAGCACACGATAACTTATAGCAACGCAGGTAACCCCAGTTTCTATGAGTTGTCGCGGCGACATCCGTACTCATAACATCACTTTTGGTGAACGAAATTATAGCGCGATCTAATTCGACGCCAACGCCATCTAGTTAGCGAATAGGAAACATTTTTTTTTAATGGTGTAAAATTATAAAATTACGAAGCAATCATTACACCAATAAATACCGAACAAAAATATTAACAGTTTTTAGCATATACAAATACATTTTTTTAATTGTCTTGCTCATCTCTGAAAAGAATTAACGATACAATTTTAAAGAAGAAAATGCACAACTCCATCTATGACTCTTAAAAACATCTATTGACCGCAAGCGCATGATGAAATTTCAATTATTTATATTCAAAAAGTGTTTAAACATGTAATTCGACTTGATGTTTTTAAAATCTCAAAGATTTATTTATATCTAAAACCAAAAAGTGCTTACACGTGTAATTCAACTTAATGTTTTCTGTTTTGTAAATCTCATAGATGGCACTGTTTTAAAATTGTCTGTTATGTTTAACGGCATAAGTTAATTAAAATGTGAAGCTAACTTATATTATATTATTATTATTATTATATGTATAGATTAAAGCATGGTTATTAACATAATAACACCATAACAACATACAAATATGCGTCGTTAGATTACACGTGGCTACAGAATACATTGAAGAAATAAAGGTTCACTGCTCGTTCCTCGTAGGTGATAGCGTGATAATATGTAGCCTATATGTTGACCCGACTTCTTAATAATTTTCGTGCCAAATTTGAAGTAAATCCATGCAGTACTTTTTGAGTTTATCCCGGACATACATACAGACAAACAGACAAACACACAAACAGACAAACAGACAAACAGACAAAAATTCTAAAAAGTATATTTTTGGCTTCGGTATCGATTGCAGATCACACACCAAGTATTCTTTTTAAAAAATATTCAATGTACAGTTTTGACTTTTCTACAATTTTATTATATGTATAGATAAATGAGTAAGTGACCGGTTCAGTCCGGTAATAAGAAACTACTCATTGATTACCAAACTCAAGCTACCCTTAGACATGAAAGCTGGAAACCTCTGACCGAGCGGTGCAAGAAACTTGAAATTAAACTCTATTCAAGACTTATCTGTTAATTCGGTATAATATAATGTCCCATGAAATTGATTGTTTCAATATTAACCGTTATCGAAAACTGTTTCTTAATTAAATTTCTCATATTACATATATGAAAATGCATAGAATGAGTATATTTAATTTAGAATTACTATATTAATTCTAAAAGTATTAGTTATAAATATCCATATATCATCTGTATTAATTTTTACATTTAAAACAGTCTGTTTGATACAGAAACTATCTGTTGAAGATATAAATTTCTAAATTCAAGGAAACCACCCGAACACATACATAAATACATACAGTGCAAGTTAAATAAAAGCTTTTAAAAATGGTCGCGTCGGTGGTCCAGTGATAGAACTTCTGAATCAAGAAATCGTGGAATCGTGTATCGTTTGTAGTGGTAGAGCCAAGCATTTCGCTGCATGAATGGGCCGGCTCGACCGGTGAAATACCACGACCTCGCAGAAAACCGACGTAAAGTGGCTCATGCCGCGTTTCGTTCGGTGAGAGAGGTACCCGGAGCCCCACCCCCCTTCCCCATCCTTTCCTATCCCCTATCCCTTAACGGTTGGCAACGCAAAGGTAACACTATATGTGTTGCTGGTGTCCATGGGCGACGTTGGTTGTGTAAGGGATACTACAACTCATGGCACGTACATGTACGTGCCATCAATAGTATATAACCACTGTACGCACAGTATGCTGTAGTGGTCGGTGTGCAGCGACACACAGTTGTCGCTGACACAAATAAATGACAAGATCGTAATTACGTCTTTCATTTATTTGTGTCAGCGACAACTGTGTGTCGCTCCGTTACAGTTGCTTACCATCAGGTGACACGCATGCTCGTTTGCCCTCCTATCCCATAAAAAAAAATCGTGGAATCGATTACGGGCGCACATCAACGAAGAATTTGTGATGTATATCAATGCGTGACAAAATTTTGCCTGGTGCATGGATTGTTCCGATGCCATTTGGTACATACAAAACCGGCAAATCGTGGTTTAACAGAAATTGTCTACACCTTTGGTTAGAAAGAGGCATAAAGTTATAAAAATCATGTAAAAAATCTTAATTTTCAAATAAATCTCGTAATTTGATGACCCGTTTCGACGTTAGGCTTTCAAACAGCCCTTCTCATGGGACTAAAATAGCTTCATTATCAGTACGGTTTTAATGTCACAAATCTGATTTGATGGAGAATCCAATTTCACACGCAACTGTGACAGCCAACCTTATTTATTACACATTCTTATCAATCTAATCACACAACCAATTTACAGTAGGTAATATATTTTATAAGGTTTTTTTTTGTAATCTTCCGTGCAAAATTTTACTGCTATCTGATTATAGCTGGGATATTTATTAATACTAGAGGTAACGCGGTGATCAATAGTTGACCATACTTAATTCAAGTTTTAACAGTGGTAGAGACACGCAGTTCTGTGCATGAACGGGCCAGCTCGACTGGTGAAATACCACGACCTTCCTGAATATCGACGTAAACTTAAACATATCTTTACGGCCTTTTTTTCTACCCGAAGGTGTGGACAGCCTAGACTCGCCGCTATGTTTACGTTGCAAACGGCGAACCTATTGCCATATACCGGGCACAATGCAGTCATCGATATTTATTACACAATTTAAATGTAATCATGTTTACATTGCATTTTACTTAGTTGCTATATGAGACCATATATGGTCTGGGAATTAGCGTTGCATTTTAATACATTTTTCAGTAGATCTCGGATGACTAATATCAGTCACCTCAGATTCTTGATTCGATCATAATCAAATCAAGGGTCAGCTGGCGCAAATGCGGTGGGTATGTTTGTCCATCCCTCAGTTAGTTAGTTCATGCGAATTTGACTCGTATAATAAAATTTTCAGCTCCATCAGTCAGAACTAAGTTGGTACTGACAATTTTTTATCCGCTCAGGATTATGTAAACAACCACTGGAAAACATTTTAGTAGACGTAATATTACTCAGCAATACTAAAGAGCAGTGTCAATTCCTCAAATCTCCAACATTTTTAATCTTTATTGCGTCATGTGACGGTTTTTCCTCCGCTACTTAGGCAACTGACGATATTTTTGCAGTTTGGTACGTACAAAACTATCTGTGAAAATAAATGTTAGTCGGCGCCGTTACTATTTTTTTTTTTGTATATTTATTATCCACCACTAATTGAGCACCTGATGGTCGGTCGATCACTAATCAGTAATTCAAGATCACTTACTAGTGTCAATATTATCCGGTATACTATGACTTTGTAAAAAGTCTGTAAAAAGAATATCTATACATTTGTGTATAAATACACGTTAATCAATGGTGGTAATGTATGTAACTGGTTTTTCTTAAAACAGCATTTAAATAAATTTCATACTCCTCGGTCCGGTCAAGTAACATAAAAAGGGATCCAAGGGAAAGTTTTCTATTCATCTATCAATACTTATGTTTACAGATATGCTTATAGATATGATTTCTATTTCAATAAACATCTTTGTATAATTTTAGGACACTTACAGCAATTAAGATTTGGCATACCAAATTTGTGTAAAAACATAATTATTTATAAAATCACCGAATAATTTAGCTTCCTAAAGATAAAATTTAGAATTTTGTAAAATTATGGTTAAAGTTAGAAGCCATGCTAGAATAATAATTTTTGCCATTCTAAATGTATCCTCTTTCAAAAATAAGTTACTTATTTTTTATTTCAATTCCTTCGTGCGTGATCGGCTCTCTCCCGATCCCGCTCAGCTGCCTCCTTCTGGAGCATCACTGCTTCGCAGAAGGAGACCACACCCGCCAGCATTGCCGCAATCAACGCCGGCGGGGACAAGTCTCGCCCGATCCTGTCGACCAGGACTTGACGCTCGGCCACCCATGCTGGGCAGACCTCCAGCGTGTGCTGGGCCGAGTCTTCGCCGTCTCTTCTCTTTTTATTCGACTCAGATACTCACCGAAGTACCCGTACTCGGTGACTATCTAAGTCAACATGTAGGTGACAGTACCTCATTTACGGAGCACCCAGGCCTCGAGGTGGTCAAACGCGGGCGAATTCCCTTTCCAGGTCCCCCGTGATTGGGCAGTATGCGATGAAGCGCGCCTTCCACCTGTCGCGCTCAGGGGACCATCTTCACGAAGTGCTCCTCGAAGCTCCAGTGGCTCTCCAGGGTGAGGCCCAGGTACTTCACGTACCTCCCCACCTGGACAGCCGTGTCACCCACCTGGATCCGCGAGGCTGGTGGTTCCCGGCCCGAATGAGGCGGTGAAACCACAGCGCCTCACTTTTGTGACGCGCCACCTCCAAGTCCAACCCGCGGATTATCTGATGACGATTGCCACCCCCAGCTCAGCCAACCTTAGCGTACGCTCGAAGTCGAGACCACCAGACACACCATCAAAGTTTCGTCTGCGCAGCAAACGACATTCACGCCACGGGGCAGACTGGTGCGGAGGACCAAATCGATTCCACAACAGCACGGACACCTGCGGAACCCCCAACGTCACCTCCGGAAGGAAAGGATACTCCTTCCCGTTCCGGTCGATATAGTCCACCCATCTCTCCTGCAGGTAGAGTAACGGTAGAGTCCCGCAAGTTTGTAATAGTTTTCGTTGAAATTAGAATAGGGTTGTCTCTTGGGTTTACAACAAACTTCTATCTACCCGCGGTAAAGTTAAAATAATTATTTTACCAGCATCATTTTATTTATTACTAGTTGACCTAGCGAAATTTGTTTCGCCTCAGAAGCAATAAGAATAAATAAAAATAGTGGGCTATGCCTAAGAGATAGACATACACCATCTGGGACTTTTTTGTAGACCTTTTGAAGGTGTATAATCTTAATATGTATAAATTACGTGTCACGTTGTTTGTCCACGATGGACGCCTAAACAACTTAACCGATTTTAATTAAATTTGCACACCGTATGCAGTTTGTTCCAACTTAAACACAACGTACGCGTTTGATGGTAACGATACTTTGCGAGCAAAATTTGAAGGTGAGGAAGTTGTCATTCCGAGGATCCCGATGATCTCAACTGATATCTCATTTGAATTTAAAAGACTTCAATTGCAACCAAGATCGTACAAAATTTATAATTACAGAGTATTGAATATGTATTTCGTACTCATAATTGTTATGCGTAAAGTGCCTTACTTTAATATTAAAAACCCTGTCGTCCAATCTTAAGTTTATGTTTTGTTTCACGCAACTATGACGCAGCTTTCTGGCATTTATAAAATTATTCAGCGATTTCCATTCTAATGTTGTTTTTCTCTCATAACAATTATACTCACAAATCTCTTTAGAATAGATTAATAGGATGACGAATGTGTATATTCCTGGTAAACGGTTTGCTTTTTGTATAGTGGAGTTATCAATCATCACTTGAAGGGTATATAGAATTGGCAAAATGTAATAATAAGTTTTATTAATAGACAACAAAAACTACTTATTAGGATATATTTGCTTATAAAATATGGTAGTAAAGTGGAAGAGCCAAGCAGTTCGCTGCATGAATGGGCCGGCTCGACCAGTGAAATACCACGGCCTCTCAGAAGACCGACGTAAAGTGGCTCATGCCGCGTTTCGTTCGGTGAGAGAGGTACACGGAGCCCCCCCCCTCCCCCTTCCCCATCCTTTCCTATACCCTATCTCTTAAAGGTCGGCAACGCAACAATAACACTATAAGTGTTGCTGGTGTCCATGGGCGGCGTTGGTTGCTTACCATCAGGTGACACGCCTGCTCGTTTGCTCTCCTACCCGATAAAAAAAAAGAAATCTTAAACGGCTCCTATCTCACTAACATTTTCATACAATGAGCGAACGCGGGTATTATATTTGTCGGTAAACGTCCTCAGGATTGTACTGGTACTTAAGCGCACTCTTTTAAGCACTGATATGTTTCTCATAACAGCGAAAAAATAATTCGTGGGATTCTGTGTAAACATGTTGCATGGGCTACAGAAGCGCGGCAAATATCCTGAAGCTATTATTATATCGAACGTGCAGAGTGTCTAGGACTTCCAGGGGGTATAAACTAGACTGTGGCAGTAGCAAAAATGGCATACCAGCATCTTACTCTTAATAGCCAGCACCCTGCGTTCATGTTCAATATAAATGTAAAACATCACCAGTTTTATTGTTATAATTGGAATTACTGAAGTCTGCATTAAATTTGATGAAATGTAACTTTAGGTATTCAATGCTGAAACCGTCATGTCCTTGTTAATTGCCTCTACTTATTGCATATATAACGCCTATAACATATTGAAAAAATAGACTGCATTGTCACTATTATACGACTCAGCATTTGTCATCTGCGCGCCTATTATGCGCTCTTAATTTATTCGAAAAGTCACTGGTGTGTACCAGTATTCGAACCCATGACTTAATCAATTAGAAGAGGGGTGCTCTACCACTGGATCACAGATACATAGAAATACAAATGTCCACGGTATCACCGTGGGTCAGGTTCGAACACAACCCAAGTACAAATATTTATGATCATATACATATTAGTACTGGGTTGAAATCGAACCCGCCAACCTCTACTCGTAAATCGTTTTTTCCAATACACTACGAGGGCCTTCAATGGAATATGAAGATATTATGTTGTGTATATAATTGCAATTATTCAAATGGACTGCTACGAAAGATACAATCTATAAATAAAATGCGTAGAAGTATGAATGAGACAGGGTGTAAAGTCAGTTGATATCTTGTAATTGAACTTGATGTATTCATATTAGGAAATTTCAGTGGCACACACGTCACCTTCGAGGTTCAAAGGGAGCCTCATTATAAATTATGTGAAAACGGAAATAGAACGACATCAAAGGCGAGTCATATTGCTACAAGTTAATATTCGTGTTAACAATCTTTTACTTAGAATAATCTGTTCCTTTGTGTTGTAATCAAAGATTATGTGAAAGAGAAGCAACCGAGTTTGCGAATCACCTGGTGTTAAGTAAGTAGCGGAACCGAGAGAGTCACAGTTGCTGTTGAAGTGATGGCGTTGGAAGGGAACTGCGCAGGGAACTGTGAAAGGGAGGGGAAGGTGTTGATCCTCTAGATACATTTCTTAAAGACCTAAACGCGGCATAAGCGTTCTCTGAGAGGTCGTGGTATTTTACTGATAGTATACTGTAGTGGTATTTTATAGGTTTTACTTTTTACCATTCCCCAAATTAGATTGTAATCAAATTAACGAACGTTTATAAACATATATCTATCACATATCTATAAACAAATGTTCATCATCATCACTCCAACTGTTCCCTAGTTATAAATGGACTGTTAGAGACACAGAAATTGTATAAATAGTAGAATTTAATGCCAATGAGTCATACAATATTTTTAAACAAAATTGTATGAAAAATTAAATTGCAAACACACTTTAGACAATTTACCTACTCTTGTCTAGTTTAGAGGAAGTAAATTCTAGACTTAGAGTCTCGTCAATATTAATAAAAATGAATCCACATTTCCCTTGGTCATCGTATTACGCGTGAACTGCTGGACCGATGTCGCTAATTCTTTTTTTATAATATTCCTCGAAGTACGAGGATGGATCATTAACCGACTTCGAAAAAAGGAGGAGGTTCTCAATTCGTCTGTATGTATAATATATATATATATATATATATATATATATATATATATATATATATATATATATATAGTTATCTCAATCCGTCATTTGTTGATCATGCGTGCTGTATGGCGAGCACTTTGTTGATCCGAAAACCTATGTTGATCCGGGTGGTTTTTGTTGATCCAATATAATATTTTTCATACAAATGTGGTTCCGGATGGATCAACAATTTACTCCGTTGAAGTTTAGGAAACCCAACTGAAATGTTGATCCGATATACGAATCCACTTCGATAGTTGTTGATCCGATTCAAATGGGCCAATCAGAAGGCAACAAGTCCTACTATCCTGCTGGACAAGTATACGGATTTTGCACACATGCGCTATGCGCATGTGTGCGAAATCTATGAAGCGCATTTTTTTACGAATCTTATTGTTTTAACTTATTAACCGACTTCGTAAACAGGAGGAGGTTCTCATTCCGTCTTTATGTTTAGTATTTTTTTTATGTCTGTTCACCGATATTTTCGTCAATTATGAACAGATTTCCATTTTTTTTTGTTGGATAGTGTTCACCTCCAAGATGGTCCCATTTTCACCAGGTCAGGATCTGATGATGGAAACCACGAGAAATCGATGCAATTACTGAAAATCGTGTGCGAGTATGGTGTTTTTGTTACGTAATAGGTCTTAAGGATATGCTTTAAGCTGTCAACATCTGATTCTGCTGTGCTGATGAAGAAGACACATAACTATTAAATGGTAAGGAGTGACGAAAGTGCTATAATTGGTAAATATTATCTACTTGATACTATGTAGGGCTAGCGTGCTCCTTATTAGGTATGCTAAAATCTACAGCTAGATGCTGCTGTGCTGATTAAGAAGCCATAGAAGTCCTAAACAGTTAGGAGTTGGGTGACAGTGCGGCAGTCGATTGTAGGAAACTGTTGAGTAGTATACAGGACTAATGTGTTGCTTGAGAGGTATGATTGAATCAACATCTGATACTGCTGTGCTGATGATGAAGCTACAGAACTCTTAAACGGTTAGGAGTTAAGACATAATTATGAATTCTGAAAAAAAGTCTGCAATACTTTCCAGGCCAGGACTGCCCTTCATACGGGCTGCAGTGTTATTGGGTCTACTCATGATTATAATAAATATAAAAATTCTTAATAAGTTTTATTAAACTATATTACCTATTTCCACTATTCTAGATTTTCTGTACGAAATCTTTAATTTGATGGAAGCCTATATAAGTTATAAATATAAATGCTAAAGTCTCGGAGGTCCAGTGGTCGAGCACACGGCTTCTGACCCATAGGTCCGGGTTCGAATCCTGTCACTGGCTCACACCAATGACTTTTCGAAGTTGTTTTCGGAAGATAAGTGTGATAAATATCGATGACTGGTATGGCAATAGGTTCGCCACCTACTCTATTTGGGACGTAAACATAGCGGCGAGATGAGGGATAACATCCGCTGTCTACACCCTCGGGTAACAAAGGCGTGAAGTTATGTTATATTAAGTTAAGTTTAATGCTAAATATAAATTTATTAATATTATCCATAGAGGAGGCTCTATGCATATAATTGACACTTTTATTTATTATTCCTGGCTCATGGTTGAGCGCGAGTAATTTTTTATTAATTTTAATTTAGAAAATTACCTTTCCGCGCTTGCTACGGCTACTAGCACAGTTAGCGAAATTCGTAATGCTATTGTGATGTTAATGCGTACAGCTGTCTAATTATTTTATTAGATAAATTCAAGCAAGTTCAATTAAAGCATCGTTATTTAGATACATTTACTTGAAAAAAAGTCAGCTAACTTAAGCACACATACGACAAAAAAACCTACTAACGTAAATAAAAAGCGATAAATAACGCAAACAGTTTAACTACTTAATACAATATAGAAAACGTAATATTATAACTAAGTCATCTTTAACTATAAATATATTTATAGTTAAAGTGTGTGTTACGTTATGTGTTTTATACATAACAAACATTACATAACTTCACGCCTTTTGTTACCCCAAGGTGTTGGCAGCGGCTGTTAAGCCTCGTCTCGCCGTTATGTTTACGTCCCAAATGGAATAGGTGGCGAACCTATTGCCATACCGGGCACAAAGTTTTCAGTCATCGAAATTTATCACACATAACTTCCGAAAACAATTTCGAAAAGTCATTGGTGTGAGCCAGTGTCAGGATTCGAACCCGCGACTTCCAGAATCAGAAGCGGGGTGCTCGTACTTTTGTAATATATCTCTATGGCAAAAATTTGAAATTAATGCAAATAACATTTATTATATTAACATACTAGGCATAGGTAGGTAAGTGGTAACAAAGTACATATTAAAAGGGATCAAATAGGCACCTACTTTTCTGACTCGAAAATTAATTTTATGTAATATTTTGTAATAAACACTACTGCTGATTTCGTTTAAATAAAGAAATATAGCGGACCGACGGCGCGGGCGTCGATGGGTTCAAGGTCAAATGGCCTCGGATCAACGTTAGTTATAATAATAATATCTTGGACATAAATCACACAGCGCCCTTTAGTTCCAAGCTAAGCAACTAAATGCTTGTGTTGTGGATACTAGATTACGGATATTAATACATATATACTTTTCTTTTGTAAATACATACTTAAAATACATAGAAAAACACCCAGACGCCACACAAATATTCATGTTTGTCATAAATATTTGTGCTCGTGTGGGAATCGAACCCCGACCTCGTTGCTGCAGCCAGTAGTTTTACCAAGGCGCCACCAGGCTCGTCGAGTTAATAAGATTTGGTAAGAATATGAATATAAAACGGATGCACATTTGTCTCGTCGGTATAATTTTTGCGACCGTTACGGATCAACAAAAAAATGTTGTTTTTGTACATTTTGATGGCAAGTATGTTGCAAAGCGACCTTGTTGAGAGAGAATGCTGCTGCCCATTCTTCCAGCCTTTTCCCTTTGTCGCCTTTTACGACACCCACGAGAAGAGATGGGTTGGCGGTATTCTAAGCCGGCGCCACATAGCAGGATTTTCTATTTACGAAATCTTTAATTTGATGAATGGCTATAGAAGTTATAAATATAAATGCTAAAGTCTCGGTGGCGCAGTAGTCGAGCTCACGGCTTCTGACCCAGAGGTCCGGGTTCAAATCCTGTCACTGGTTCACACCAATGACTTTTCGAAGTTATTTTCGGAAGTTAAGTGTGATAAATATCGATGACTGGTATGGCAATAGGTTCGCCACCTATTCTATTTGGGACGTAAACATAAAGGCGAGATGAAGGTTAACAGCCGCTGCCTACACCCTCGGGTAACAAAGGCGTGAAGTTATGTTATATTAAGTTAAGCTTCATGCTAAATATAAATCTATTAATATTATCCATAGAGGAGACTCTATGCATATTATTGACACATTTAGCGCAAGTATTTTTTTTATTAATTTTAATTTAGAAAATTACCTCTCCGCGCTTATTGTGATGTTAATGCATACAGATGTGAAATTATTTTATTATATACCTTCAAGCAAGTTCAATTCAAGCATCTTTATTTAGAAAAAATACTTTTAAAAAAAGTCAGCTAACTTAATTAAGACAAACAGACGTCAAAAAAGTACCTACTAACCTTTACTAGGTTAACTGCCTACTAACTAAAAAGCGATAAATAACGCAAACAGTTATCTACTTAATACAATATACAAAACGTAATACTATAACTAAGTCATCTTTAACTATAAATATATTTACATAACAAACATAACATAACTTCACGCCTTTTGTTACCTGAAGGTGTAGGCAGCGGCTGTTAAGCCTCGTCTCGCCGTTATATTTAGGGGCCATCCATAAAGTACGTCACACGAATTTCATGATTTTTAGACCCCCACCCCCTCCTTGTCACAGGTGGTCACATTTGTGAGACCCCCCCCCCCTCCCTAGTGTGACGTCACAAATTTGCAAATTTACATCTAAAATTTTTAAATTAAAACAGCAGTCCCTTAATTAGTTTTCCATTTAAATTACTTTTTATGAAATCAACATCAAATATTTGAAAAATAACTAATCCATAAACTATTAATTAAAGAAAGAGAAAGGAACTTAGTCGTCTTCAGTCCATGGACTTTGAATCCATTCCTTTAAATTATTTATAATTCGTATAGATCAGTTCGTTCTCATTGGGGTGTTAACGTGAGGAATATTTCTGGTGATCTTTTTCATCTAACCATATGGCATCATTTATATCATTCAAACAAAGAATTTCTCTGGCACGTCTAGCTGCTGTTCCATGAGGACTAATCTTTATAATAGGTCAACAGTGGTAGAGCCAAGCAGTTCGCTGCATGAATGGGCCGGCTCGACCGGAGAAATACGTAAAGTGATTCATGCCTCGTCTCGTTCGGTGATAGAGGTACCCGGGGGCCCACCCCCCTTTCCCATCCTTTCCTATCCCATACCTCTAAAGGTCGGCAACGCAACACTAACACTATATGTGTTGCTGGTGTCCATGGGCGGCGTTGGTTGCTTACCATCAGGTGACACGCCTGCTCGTTTGCCCTCCTATCCCATAAAAAAAATTGGTAAAATTTGCTGCTTCTTATGTAGTTGATTGTGTTGGTTATTGGCTTGGGCTCATAGTCGGCGTGTGCGGCGTGTCACTAGAGCGGGGGTATTTAGTCGTCAACAACAAACAAAACATTTCAAACCGTATGTTCATATAGATAGAGTAGAAATTATTTTTAGTCTTAATTAATATTTGAAATTTCTTGATTCAATTTATTTTGAAATGTGATGTCACAAAACTTAGTACCCCGCCCACCCCTTGTCACACTATGTCACACTTCGTCGACCCCCCCCCCCCCCCCCCATTTACGTGTGACGTACTTTATGGATGACCCCTTACCGTCTTACGTCCCAAATGGAATAGGTTGCGAACCTATTGCTATACCGAGCACAAAGTTTACAGTCATCGATATTTATCACACTTATCTTCCGAAAATAATTTCGAAAAATCATTGGTGTGAGTCAGTGCCAGGATTCGAACCCGGACCTCTGGATCAGAACTCAGAAGCCGTGTGCTCTACCACTGGACTACCGAGACTGTTAAATATATTTACAATTGTCAGTTATTATTGGAGTCGGTGCCAGCCTAGGTAACGTAGTCTGTTGTGTTGTACGATATGCGCGGCCGTCAAAGTCACATGACGAAATAGAATACGGGGTAACTTTTAACCAACACCGACTTCAATAATAATAGATTATGATTGTAAATATTTTTATAGTTAAAGATGACTTTTTTATGGGATAGGAGGACAAACGAGCAGGCGTGTCACCTGATGGTAAGCAACCAACGCCGCCCATGGACACCAGCAACACACATATAGTATTACTGTTGCGTTGCCAACCTGTAAGGGATAGGGGATAGGAAAAGATGGGGAAGGGGTGGGCCTCCGGGTACCTCTCTTACCGAACGAAACGCGGCATGAGCCACTTTACGTTAGTCTTTAGAGAGGTCGTGGTATTTCATCGGTCGAGCCGCCCCATTCATGCAGCGAACTGCTTGCCTCTACCACTGCTGGCAGACAGTTAAAGTAGTTGACTTAGTTAATTACGTTTTGTATATTGTATTAAGTAGATAAATTATTTGCGTTATTTAACGCTTTTTAGATAAGTAAGTAGGTACTTTTTTGTCGTTTGTGTTCTTGAAGTCGGTTTGACTTTTTTAAGTAATTTTATTTCTAAATTATTAGTTGTGTTTATGAGTTGTGAACTTAAATAGATATACGTGTTTATTTACTGCTAAACTGCTAAGTAGTTTTCATCGACTAATTGTATTACTGTATCCCAACTCGTAACCGTAACCAACTCGTCACCTATCATCTCCTCCTATACTCTTATCATCAGCACAGCAGCATAAGGTGTTGATTCAAGCATACGTCCCAAGCAACAAGTTAACCCTACATACCTTAAGTAGTTTTTATAGACCAATAGCAAATCTGTTTCTAAGCTCCTAGCCGTTAAGGAGTTCTGTGAGCATCATCATCAGCTCAGCAGCATCCGATTTTGATACCTTAAAGTAAATACCCAACACATGACGTAACAAACACACTACACAAGCCTAAATTTTTTGGTGGTCGCCTTCGATTTCTCTTGGATCCCATTATCAGAAATTGACTTGATGACAATGGGACCATCTGGGAAGCATACCCTTTCGAATAAAAAAAGAATTTTGCAAACCGGTCCAGACGTCTTTGAGTAATCGCTGAACATACATAAAAAAAGATCCCGACGAATTGAGAACCTCCTACTTTTTTGGAGTCGGTTAAAAAAAGACTAGAATTATATAATAACTTCAAAAAAATCATCGGGGCTAATGACCAAAGAATCATTTTGCACGTCCGAAATGGAATAGGTTGCCTATTTCCATACACCGCGGACAAGATTATTATAAATATATTAAAATTATATTTATCACACATAACTTCCGAAAAGATTCCGAAAAATTATTGGTGTGAGCCCGGAATCAAATCCATGCAGGGCCGCGCCGGAAGAGCGTTTAAGCGTTATATTTACTAGCTGACCCGGCGAACTTTTTTCCAGATCAATAATATTTTTTGACTAATTTTATTCCTTTACTTCAAGCTCTTGTTACCCGAAGGTGTAGGCAGTGGCTGTTAAGCCTCGTCTCGTCGTTATGTTTACGTCCCAAATGGAATAGGTGGAGAACCTATTGCCATACCGGGCACAAAGTTTGTCAGTCATCGATATTTATCACACATAACTTCCGAAAACACTTTCGAAAAAGTCATTGGTGTGAGCCAGTGTCAGGAATTGAACCTGTGACTTCCGGAATCAGAAGTGGGGTGATCGTACTTTAGTTATAATATATCTCTATGTCAAAAACATGAAAATAATGCAAATAACATTTATTATATTAACAGAGTACATAATAAAAGGGATCAAGTAGGCACCTACTTTGCTGACTCGAAAATTAATTTTATGCAATACTTTGTAATAAACACTACTGCTGATTTCGTTTAAATAAAGAAATATAGCGTACCCAACGCGCGGGGGTCGATGGGTTCAAGGTCAAATGGCCTCGGATCAACGTTAGTTAGTAAGATTCGGCAGGAATATGAATATAAAACGGATGCACATTTGACTCGTCGGTATAATTTTTGCGACCGTTACGGATCAAAAAAAACATGTTGTTATTGTATATTTTGATGGCAAGTATGTTGCAAAGCGACCGTTGCAGATCCACAAACAACCCTTCCATTTCAAATTTGGATCAAAGTATATCAGTTATATTTTTAAAGACCCAATTATACGCTGCAAAAAGGTGGATCAACATTTCTTTTAACGTCTTACTGGATCAACCTTTACATAGAACGGATATTTATATATATATATATATATATATGTATATATATATGTATATATATATATATTTTGTGTATGTTCACCGATATTTTCGTCAATTGAGGACTGATTTCAAAAATTTTTTTTTCGTTGTATAGTGTTTACTTTCGAGATGATCCCATTTTCACCAGGTCAGGATCTGATGATGGGAACCAGGAGAAAACGAAGACATCCACCAAAAGTTGTATGCGAGTATGGTGTTTTTATTAGGTAATAGTGATGTCTTAGAGATATGCTTTATGGTGCCAACATTTGATGCTGCTGTTGCTGATGAAAAGGCACAAAACTCCTCAACGGTTAGGAGTTTGAAGACAGCACTGCAATTGGTCGATAGAAACTACTTGGCAGTATGTAAGGCTAGCGTGTTGCTTGTGAAGTATGCTGGAATAAACACCTGATGCTGCTATGGTGATGAAGAAGCCACATAACTCCTTAACGGTTAGGAG
Source organism: Euproctis similis (assembly GCA_905147225.2). Lineage (NCBI taxonomy): Eukaryota > Metazoa > Arthropoda > Insecta > Lepidoptera > Erebidae > Euproctis > Euproctis similis. The sequence goes on from LR990115.1 coordinate 11,672,510, forward strand.
TTGGCAGACAGTACTGCAGTTAGTCGATGGAAATTGTTAAGTTGTATATAGGATTAACGTGTTGCTTGGGAGGTATGCTTAAATCAATATCTGATACTGTTGTGCTGATGATGAAGCTACGGAACTTTTAAACGGTTAAGAGTTAGGACGCAATACTGTATTTTTTTTCTGCAATACTTTCAAGGCAAAAATAAATAATAGTTTTCAGAAGTTATGTGTGATAAATATCGATGACTCAAAACTTTGTGCCCGGTATGACAATAGGTTCCCCACCTATTACATTTTGGATGTAAACATATCGACGAGATGAGGCTTAACAGCCACCGCCTTCACCTTCGGGTAGAAAAGGCGTGAAGTTATGTTATGTTATTTTAATATATATAGTTATAAAAAAAAGTTTTGTTATTATGAGGGGAAGGGGGAGGGGAGTGAGCTCCACTTACCAACTGGTGAATCGGAGACCTAGAATGAAAGGAGACCAGCCACACAAATCATCTTACAGTAGCCATGCCGGGCTTTAACATAGGCTAAGGAGCGGTATGAGGGATAGAAGGTGGAAGGGAGTATCCACCTGAAACGCAACATGGACCTCTTTACGTTTACATTATGAGGGGTCGTGGTATTTAATCGATCCAGCCGACCCTCTTTATGGAGGGAATTGCGTATCTATGCCATTGCTTCTTTGCCATTCTTTTGGTAGTTGGGCTAAAACACAACAATTATTCATGTGAATTAAATAGCTGTATAAATATGTTCCACAAGGTCTCTAGTCATATTTAAAACTAGCTGACCCGGCAACACTTTGATTCGCCTCGAGAGCAATAAAACAAAATTTTTTTATGAATAAAAGTATGCGAAGTTACCTCTTATTACTCCAGCTATCTGCCAATAAAAGTCCAGTCAAACTTGGTCACGCAATTTCATAGATTACCCGAAAAAAATAAAGACAGACAGAATAATTGTAAAAAAGGTTTTTTCGGTATACGTATCGTATTATTTTAATATTACAAACAGACACTTCAGTTTTATTTATGTACCCGTATAATTAACATTATTATTTCATTCATTTGTATTTTATTCTGTTTTGCAATACGTATAAATTGGGCTACCAAGGGCATTTACAAAAGTAGAACTAAGTTGTATGATTTATATAATATAAAGAAGTGGAATTTTGATCCCGTTTTTATTAGATATGTTAGAAATTACTCTAAAATATTTAAAAAAGTATGTTTATCTGCCAAATCAATATATATAAGTAAGCGGATACAAGAATCACATAACAAGATTAAAGTTACTTGGAATATTATCAACAATGAGACTGGTCTTACAAGGGACCGTGATGATAATATTCAACTTATAATTAATAATAAGATTATCCAAGATAAATATGCTATTGTCGAAACATTTAATGACTTTTTTGCCAAAATTCCCATTACTACTACTAATACATTAAATTCGTGTCCCGTCAAAGCTGAAACTCTGCTTAAAGAAAGTGTGGCCGAGTGCAATGTTTCTTTTAAATTTGAACATGTCGACGCTTACGATATTATAAAAGTGTTTAAACAATTAAATTCCAAAAAAACGGCTGATTTATGGGGCATTTCCGTGAAATTAATAGATTCTATTATTGTCCTAATAGCTCCAAACCTAGCTGTGCTTATCAATAAATGTGTAGACGCAGGTGTGTTTCCTAATTTAATGAAACACAGCAAATTGATACCTTTGTTTAAAAGTGGTAGTAGGAACGATCCAGCTAACTTTCGTCCTATTTCTATTTTGCCTGCACTCAGCAAAATTTTTGAAAAAATTATCTCTCAACAAATACTAAGCCATTTTAATTTGAATAACCTTTCTCACAAAGAGCAATACGGTTTTACAAAAGGTCGCTCTACAACCGATGTTGGGGCTGCTCTTATCAAACATATTTTCGATGCTTGGGAGAACTCGCAGGACGGAATTGGCGTATTTTGTGACCTCTCTAAAGCTTTTGACTGCGTGGATCACCACACTCTTTTACGTAAGCTCAGTCACTATGGTATTAAGAACACTGCACTTAGGCTGGTTGCATCATACTTAAATAACAGGTTACAGTTTGTTGATGTAAACGGAGTGAGATCATCTGGATCATCTGTGTCTATGGGCGTTCCCCAGGGTTCCATTCTCGGTCCGTTGCTGTTTATTATACATATCAATGATTTGCCTTTTTGCGTTCAGAAATTTTGTAATATTGTACTATTTGCTGACGACACTTCACTCCTCTTCAAGGTAGACCGTAAAAAAAGCATTTTTGATGATGTGAATAGCTCCCTTACACATGCCCATGAATGGTTTACAGCTAATAATTTAGTTCTAAATTCCAATAAAACTAAAATAATAAGGTTTACTATGCCTAATGTTAATGGTCCGGCTATAAATATATCTCTGAATAACACAATTTTAGACCCAGTGAAGTCAACTTTATTCTTAGGTATTACTCTAGATAATACGCTCCAGTGGGGTCCTCAAGTAAAATCTTTAGTGGGAAAACTCAGCTCTGCTGCCTACGCGGTTCGAAAAGTTCGACAGCTTTCCGATGTTGCAACCGCCAGATTAGTCTACTTCAGTTATTTTCATAGCGTTATGTCTTATGGTATTTTGCTATGGGGTAGAGCAGCTGAGATTCAGTCTATTTTTGTTATTCAGAAACGAGCTATTCGGGCAATTTATAATTTGGGGGCCAAAGTCTCTCTAAGAGAACGTTTTAAGGAAATTGGCATACTAACAGTTGTTTCACAATTTATATATGCCAATATAATGTTCGTTAGGAGAAACTTGAATAAATATACTAAAAATAGTGATGTTCATAATTTTAATACCAGAGGCAAGCATAAACTTGTGTTGCCGTGTCATCGCCTGCACAAAGTACATAAGTCTTTTCTGGGAATGGGTGTACAATTTTATAATAGAGTCCCTGCGCATATCCTGGCTCTGTCATTCGATCGGTTTAGTCGGGCGGTGAAGGATCGTCTCGTTGCTGGTGCTTATTACACCATCAATGACTTCATGACGGACAAGTCATCTTGGGACCGTCAAGTTGCTTGCTCAACGCGGATTCTGTAGTTTGCGTGTTGAAATTTGTTCACATGTTCTGGAGTGGAGGCGTTCCGTAGTAATTTCTGATAGTTATGTATATACACTTTCTAATTTAAAATTTGCTTTGATATTGTTTATAATATATGTAAATATAAGTTTTATTTATTGCACAACGTTACCACTCTAAATAAAAGATGTCGCGTCAGTTGCGCTCGACTAATATATTTGCATAGTTTTTCTTTTTAGGACGTTGATGTTAATTTGCTGTGATGGTCGAGTATTCTGGCTGCTACACCTTTTATGCACGAGTCTACTGCTTTGTTTTCAGTAGCGATATTAATATTATTGTTATTTATGTTTAATAGTTTGAAAAGAGTATTTGGCACATGAGTTTCTTGCCCGATTCTTCTCATGATAGCCCCTACACTCGGAATCGGGCCGCTCGTGGCGATTGCGTCCGTGTTTTCTTGTTCCACGGACGCACTTTCCTCAAGCGCTCGTGTTAAGTAGTTAATTTAAAATAATAAAGTAAAATTGTACTTGTTGACTATTTTTAAGTGTCTGTGAAGACCTATGAAAATAAAACTTATTTTGACTCTGACTTTGACTAACTTAATAGGGTTGTGTTAATTATTTTCAAATTTATTGAATAAGAATTGCGGAGGGACTCCACGTACTATTTTTGCCATTTTAACAAAATTTATGTGGTAAACATTTTGACGGCTGAGGCACACATTTAATGATCAAATAGAACGATTTCTAGAGGAAGGTGATGTTAGGAGTTTCAAAAATCGACGCGCATACATGAAAAGAGTTATGAAAGTCCACGAAGGGACTGAGGCGAATAAGAATCGTGTCTTATGGCGCGTCCTCTCTGCCTATCCCGCAAGGTATTTGGCGTGAAGTTGTGTATGTGTATGTGTGTATAATTAACCAACATAATATTAATAAATGAAGTAATTTTCTTAATATATAAAGATTAAAGGCTATTTAAATGAAAAAAAAATCACATGTTTAAATATATTATATCTATATGCGCATATATTATTTAAATTATTGTATAGCGTTATTTATTATTCCTTCAAAGTAGTCATATTTACTCGTCATTTGAACATTTTCTTCCATACGGTCTATCACAACTGCAATTTTCATCATATTTCTGACAATTGCATGTCAACGTGGGGTTGTCACTGCCTTCCTGATAAGGATATTGCCCAATATAATTACCCCTGAAATAAAAACATAAGCAGTTAGTATCTATTTAATAATTTATTACATAACTTTCAAGATTAATGTCGAAAGTCATTGGTGTGGTCCAGTAATCGAGCATACCGCTTCTGAATGAAGAGGTCGCGGGTTCGAGTCCTGGCTCACACCAATGACTTTCGACATTAATCTTGAAAGTTATGTGTTACACATATCGATGACTGAAAACTTTCTGCCCGGCATGGCAATAGGTTCGCCACCTATTCTATTTGGGACGTAAGCATAACGGCAAGTCGGGGCAGCAGACACTGCCTCTACCTTCGGTTAGAAAAAGGCGTGAAGTAGTGTTCTGTTAACTTTACGCCTTTTCTACACGGACGTACCAGCAGAGGCTTTTAAGTCTCGACTCAGTCATTGACATTTATCACACATAACTTTCGAAAGCCATTGATGTGAGCTAGGATTCGTACCCACGACTTCTATATTCAGAAGCGAGGTGCTCGGCCACTAAAGATTTTGTAGTTTCAAAATCTCTGTGGAAATACCTACAAGCAAATTAAGCTCTCACCATTGAAAAGGGTTTATTTGCTTGTAGGTATTTCCACAGAGTTTTCGGAACTTCCGTGGTAGAGAAAATAAGGCTTATTTAATTAAGTTTTTGGAGTAGTCTAGTATTAATTTTTTAGATTTATATATATTTTATATGAGAAAGTAACAAACTAACTAATCCCCGATGTCGCACTATTTATTTAAGATTACATAATATTATTATGAAAAGCAGGCAAATTTTCATATCAATCAAATAATAATATCATTAAAAGAATATCAATTAAAATATGGAAATATGAAAAATAAAAATAGACATGTATTTATGTCTATTTTTATTTTGGAAATTGTAATATTGGGATTGCTGAATCGAGGTTTGGAGTTTTTATTTATAATATATCAGGATACACCCTGTATTTTTTTACGCGAGGAAATGCTTTATGCACACACCCTGCACAGGACTTAAGGTGGGTCAGGACGGCACCGACGGAGCGTTGGCGCTCACTGCCCTGGAGGATCAACGCGTTGCGCCAGTCCCCCAGGACCCGCCGGAATGCCTCCCGCCTCTGCACCGTAGAGCTCGGCAACCACCGCCAGGGCAACCGATCACTTTACCAGCGTCTGCGCAAGTAGGTCTTGAGTAGCGCGACAGTGGTTAAGGTTGCTCTGGAGGAAGTGAGCGCGGAGGTCCGTGATTATTGGACCTCCATCGCGCCCACCCCTTGCGGGGGAGGGTGGCCTAGCGGCCGCCACCTTCCTTTCGGAGGAGAGTACTTCTTGCCCCCCATCCGACAAACATAGACTCTCTATGTTTGTCGGATGCGCAATTACCCATAGATTTGAGGAGGAATGGAAGAAGTTCTACGTTGTTTGCAACTATAAGATAAAGAGCTCACCGGATCAGCTAGTATACATTGATAGAATTAAAGGGCGCTGCGTGTATTGTGTTCATGATATTATTATATTAAATTAAAAATAAAATACGTTTAATCTTTACTTACGGTGGTCCATAGTTGCAAACAACGTAGAATTTCTTCCATTCCTCCTCAAATCTATGGGTAATTGCGCATCCGACAAACATAGACTCTGCCCATGCCATCTAGAACAAAAAAATACCTATTTTTATTGGAGATTTTGTAGAAAAGCTAACATGGGGGTTCTTACTGACTAACAAAAGCCATAGCAGACAGTGCTTAGATTTATATTGACTTATATTGTTACTCATAGAGTTTAGATTAGTATTTGAATCACGCAATAAGTCCAATATAAAATAATGGCACCATTTTGGAATACAATTGGATTTAAAAAAATAAAATAGAAATATCAGAATTGCAACCATTGCAATCAATGTTTCTTCTTTATAATAAAATTTAATTTGAAGCTTTTGGGATTTATCATGTATACAGTAAGTATACATGATAAATGAATATAAGTATACGCAAAACACGGCGACGCGACGCAATACAAGGCGCCGCGACGCGTGACAGCGCCGCGACGCAAAATAAGGCGCCGCGACGCGTGACACAGCGTCACGACGCCGAACATAGCGCCGCGACGCACAACACTGCGCCGCAACGGGTAACACAGTGCCACTGTTAAAAATTCTACTTCGCTTATCGAAATGCACTTAAAGTGGTTTCTTTGACTTTCATAATTCTTATCACTTGTTGATTTTTAAGACTCCTGACATGACATTCCTCAAGGACTCGTTCTATTTGGTCATCGCAACCGTATCGCGCCCGTTGCCAGTTCCTAAATCCATCCACTTTTGCAATGTATATCTAAATATATTTTAAAAGTTAAATACTACAGTTCACCTGGGTATAATGACCAATTTGATATGGTTTTGAATGGTCGAAATCGCTTTCATCTATTGGTGCATATGTGTAATTCTCGTCTTCTGACCACCAACTATCTAATGCAGACTGAGGGTCAAGTTCGTAGTTACTATCGGTTGTAGACATCCAAAATAAGTTTTCACCTGTCTCGAATCTTCCTGATGCTGAAAAATAAAATTTAACGTTTAAGTTACTCTTGCCGCGTTATGTTTCGTGAGGTATTGAGTAGCCCAGTCCCTAACATCCACCACTCCCTTTCCTAACCTATCCAGGTTAATAACCCGTAGGCAAAATAATTGTAACTATATCTATGTTACAGGTACCCTATGGCATAAAAAAAATGTATAAAGTAAAATTATATAAAAAATACAAAACGATACAAGGTATACTTTTGTTACTTTGTCTGAAGCGTGAAATATGTACTTACGAACACTTCTGTCTGGATTATGATCGTCTGGAAAAGTTGCCGCAAATCTCTTCGCCTTTTCGGCCAGTTCACGATCCCAAATCTGTATATAACAGGATTTTCATCAATCAATTTTGTACAATTACATAAATATTTACTTAACAAATAAAATTCTCTATACAGTTATGAAGGTTCATATGGTATATTTTAGCTTTGCATAAGGTATGATACCTTATGTAAAGGTAAAAAAGGGTAAAAAAAGGTAAAAAAAATCATAACATCTACTCCATTCTTATTCCGCGCGAAACTACAGTGCAGCATAATTTTTGTGTTACACCTGGCTCTCTTTTTTTAACATTTATGTTTTGGGGATTAGTTATTATGTAAAAAAGCACGGATTTTACTCAATAACTAGAAGATGCTGGCTGTTTCGCCTGTATGGTCTTTTTAATAAAGACAACTTCTACCTCTGTTTCTCTGATGATAATTTAAACTATTCAGAAACTGGTGTAGTGCGAGGTGTTTTTTTTTTTTTAAACGACTTACCTTCAATAGTTTGTTACGAAAACAACGTCACTTGTCGTTTCGCATGTAGTCTAATAACAAAAAAAGAAATTAAAAATGTATTACTATTCATTTGTTTTACAGTACTGAATTAGATAAGGTTTTTAAATACCATTTTTTAAGTAAAATACGAATACTTAAATATACGTACAAGTTGTAAAAATAATCAAGGAGAAAGTAAAAATTAACAATATAAACGTGTACCAAAATTGTTATTATAAATATGTATTAAGACGGGCCTCGTGGTGCATTGACTGCGGAGTAGAGCTGGGCGGGTTCGATTCCAACCCGAGTACAAATACTTGTGACATAAATGTTTGTATGGCATCTGGATATTTTTCTGTGCGTCGTAAGTATTTTTATAAAAAAAATCTGTTATAAGTATCTTAATAAAAGAAAGAAATATATAGAAAATAAAAATAAAGGAAAATTAAAGGACGTTGGGAGTAACAAAATTGTGGTATGATATTGCAATAATAATATCAATTAGGGGTAGACAGAACAGTTACATGTTATTTATACCATATAAGACATATCTGATGCCGATGGTTGACCCTCGACTTCTCCCTTTGCCAATAGAAGTCTTCTATCATTATGGCCGTCCACAAACGTTCGGATTCCATCACAAGTTAATGCTTCCACTGAAATTAAACACATCGGAATTGCCAAAATCAATAGTTTTTTTAAGACAAACGAGCAGAGGTGTCACCTGATGGTAAGCAAACCAAAGCAGAGACTATGTGTATTGCAGGTGTCCAGGTGCAACACACAATATAGTGTTACAGTTGCTTTGCCGGTCTTTAAAATTTGATAGGGATTGTATCGGAAGTGGAATGGGAAGGGAAAAGGGGATGAGGGTTCGGTTTCTTGATACCTCTCTCACCGAGCGAAACGCGGCATGAGCCACTTTACGCCGATATTCTAAATAGACCACTGTTAAAAAACTCATAGAAATTTGCCACTTAAAATAAATAAGATATTGAGTTAAATAAAATATAAATAAGAAACTAACATTCTCCCGCTGCGTAAATTAAAAATGTAATGAACGATACAAAAGTCTTCATTGTCTCTGAGTCAGTAACAACGACTTCAACAGTTTACGTATGCAAAGTAAATGATTAGTGAACTGTATTATATACTGAAGTAGAATACCTTAAGGCTGCATTACATTACAACTAAGATGCGCAGCGTGGTTCCGTACGCAAATTATTTCCCTTTTTTAACTTTTTTTTTTAATTCACTAGTATTTCTTCCCGAAAGTAGATGCTATTAAGCGTCGAGTCGACCAATATTCACTACCCAAATGGAATAGGTGGCAGAAGTCATGGAAATATTTCACACCTAATTTCGGAAAATACTAGCGAGAAGTCATTGGTGTGTGTCCGAATTATCGCTTCCACGACTTTTTGGGCCAAAAGCGGGAAGCTCAAACCCTGGACCAGCAAAACAATTATTTTTTTAGTCAAACGCGTCGTATCGTGGCAATAGGTATAGATTGATTTTTTTTCGAAAACTTAGATAAAACAGCTTGATAAATTGACTTACATAATGTAGCATATGTCAATTTAATGATTATTATTTGATTGGAGGGCAAACGAGCAGGCTCATCACCTGATAGAAACCCTGATCAGCGCCGCGCATGGATACCTGACACACATATAGATAGTGTTACAGTTGCGTTGCCGACCTTTATGGGAGTAGGATAGCAGAGGATGGGAAAGGGGGTGGGCCTCCGAGTACCTCTCTCACCAAACGAAACGCGACATGTGCCACTTTGCGTTGATTTTCTGAGAGGTCGTGGTATTTCACCGGTCGAGCCTGACCATTCGTGCAGCGTATTGCTTGGATCTACGAGTGTTAACCAAGAATCTATCAAATCTATAGTAAAGTTGCTATAGCAATTATCATTACACAGTTTACAACAGAGTCGCTTTCCGCTGTCTGTCCCCTTATATGCTTCAATCTTTGAAACTACGCAACGGATCTTGATCAGCGTTGCCAACATTAAATTTATACTCCCGCTGTAGAGAATGCTACAATCCCGTCAAAACCCGTCAAGTAAGAATTTTCGAGTAGTTACTTTTCCCTAAATTTTAAAAATGAATTATTTTAAAATTGAGTCTTCGGTTATTGATTTTTAAATATACATAAACAAAATAATTTTTCAACAAGTTAGTGAGTTTTTTAAATTGATGATTCTGATAAAATGATTAACATTTATATTTTTTTAGAGTGTAACAGAAGATGTTTATTTTTGATATCTCTTACAAGTAATAAATGATAAATATTTATTTTTTATTAAATTATTAGTATTTTAAATATAAATATTTAAATTATATATATATAATATTGCAGTTACTTCACAGCAATTTTTTTAAAAGTTTGCTTTGGCTTCGTTTAACTTTAAGTTAAAGATTTAAATCAATTAATTCGATAATCTCATCATTTTCAAGTTCTTTGGAAGTTAACGACTGAAGATAAGCTTGCATAGTTCCGATTTTTTGAAGCACATCATCAGGAAATTCATATGTATGGCAATTTTTACCACACCGCTTTAAACCTGCACGAATGGTTAATAGAGCATTTGTCATTTCTGAGTTCATTTTATTTCTTAGCTTAGTTTTCACAACATTTGTTGTCCCGCTGAAAAATCCGTTGGCCGTTAAGCGCAATTTTTTCCCGTTGCTGACCTTGCTGTCCCGTCAAATCTGACGGGAAACCCGTCAAGTTGGCAACGCTGATCTTGATGCGTTTTTTTTTTAAATAGATAAAGGGTGTCAAGGGTGTGGTTTGTATTTAGATTTCATGTATACTGTAGCAAATAAAAGGTAATAATTTTCGAGATTTAGCACTTTAACAACACGATAACACTAACAAAACGAAAGATCAAATCAAATGTTAAAAGATCAAATTAATTGATCAAATGTTCTACATTATTATGCACCTTCAAAAGATTTACAAAATATGGTCTTGGCATTACAATTATTATTTCTTTTGTAAGGCGATACGAAGTGAGTCAACTGGTCTTTAATAAATGAGATTATCGGACATTTGCGTAGCAAGCGAAGGCCATTGGGCTAAAACCCAGCGCCACAAAAGTAAACACCATAACTCTGAATTGACAGGTGGCGCTTCAGTCCAGCAGATTAACGCGTCCGCGTATAGAGGTAGGAGTAGGAGTATTTTTTATTCGTCTTCTCATAATATGCTTTAAATATGCAAACTAACTTGAGATCATTTTGTTTTATTTTCTTCTTCAAAAAGCAAACAGTACTTAGAAACTAAATTAAAGGATTATACCCATATTAATTTAAGTGTCTCAATATGATAATTCTATGCATTGTATTAAGATAATTATTGTTGGATAAAAAAACACTTATTAAAAAAATATATATCATAAATACGATAGATATATATATCAGAGACCGGACGGGATGTCTCTTTTGCCTTGGAGGATGGGTAGGCCTTTGGTGTGGGACGCTACTTGCGTCGACACCCTTGCGCCATCGCATCTTCCAAGCACGGTGGAGGTGGCCGGTGCTGCTGCTGCTTCGGCAGAAAATCTCAAGCGGCACAAATACAGAAACCTTGTAGGAGACTATGTGTTTGAGTTGTTTGGGGTTGAGACTTTGGGGACATGGGGTCCGAGTGCTCGTGCACTTTACAAAGATCTTGCAAAGTGGCTGATCGAAGCCTCTCGCGACCAGAGGGCTGGTCTATTCTTCGCACAGAGGATTAGCATTGCCATTCAGCGTGGCAATGCGGCCAGTCTTCTGGGCACGCTGCCAGTAGACCGAGATGCGGAGAAATTTGATTTCAGGTAGTTTTTTAATTGTATATATTGTAAATAATGTAATTAATTTATTTGTTCTTATTATTATATCAGATAGATGTATATAGTAGATATATATCTACTACCTACACCAAAATATCATTTTTTTCTTTCTGTTCCGTTTATTCCTAGTAATCTTTTAAGTGGCTGGATCGATTTTGACAGGCTATTATTGACAGGTAGCTTCGTGTTCGCACCGTCTATATAGATATTCATTTGAATGTGGTAGAAAGAAGTTATTTCTATATTACAAACAGACACTTCAATTTTATTTATATGTATGATTATTTTATATTCCCAAAGTTTCGGTTTTTGGCTGCAATTTTGTCTCAAAATTTCATACATACTTTCTTTGTTTGTAACTTCACACATTTGTTTTTTTTTAATAATCTCGGTGGTCGAGTGTTAAAGCTTCAAGAAGATCATCAAGAAGTCGTGGTTTGAATGCTGGCTAACTCCAATGACCTTTTAAAATTCTTTTCGGAAATTATGTGTGATAAATATCGATGACTGAAATCTTTGTGCCCGGTATGGGAATAGGTTTGCCACCTATTCCATTTGGGACGTAAACATAACGGCGAGACGAGGCTTAATAGCCGCTGCCCACACCTTCAGGTAAAAAAGCGTGAAGTTAGACCATATTATAAATAATACATATACAATAGAAATAGATTATTATTACTAGTGTTTAGAGCGATAAGGTAAGTGTTGAAAATGCACATCATTATAATATATTTAATTGCTGTTATTATTTGCATGTTAAATTTTATAGATATAAAAAAAAATGACAATAAAGAAAACGAGGAGTTATTTTTTTGGCTCACGCTTATGGCAGACAAAAATGTATGTACATCTAAATGCATGTAGTCATAATAGATTGTTTTATATTGCAAATAAAGGAACAGCAGTTTCATTTGTTAAAAAGAAAAAAAAATTGATACTCTATATCGTATTTTTTTCAGCGATAATAGTGATTTTTTTGGTGAAAATAGTATTTTTCCAATAATCAAATGAAGTTATAAAATCCATCTGCCGCTATCGTTTTATCATCGTTTTAATTTTACAGTCTCAATTCCTGGATTTAATTTCATTGCATACGTATTTTAAAATCTGTCCAAAAAAATAAAATAAAAACTTGTAAAAAATAAATAGGTGTATTAGGGAAAATTTGATTTTAAAATGTTGTATGATGAATAGATTTTGTGATTTATTTCGAATGGTTTGAAAAGAGTACACTCGTAATCGGGCGATTGCGTCCATGATTTTTTTTTTCCACGGAGGCACTTGCCTCAAGCGCTCGTGTTTGGTATTTCATTTTAAAGAATAAATGATAAATAATATTTTAAATCTGTACTTCTTGACTATTTTTAAGTATCTGTGACTATGAGATAAAATGAATACCTTGATTGCCAAATCTATTCGAAACGTCTTCCGTGAAAGTTTCAACGTGATAACTTCAGTAAGCACATAACATAGAACATTAGGTACCTATGTGTTTAGTGACCATATAGGACATAAAGATTGGGATATCAATTTAGTGTTTTTTTTTTTTCACTTTTTAGGGTAAAAATGAGTTCTCTCTAGGAGATCCTAAAAGAACATTTTATTTAGATTTTTTAATTTTTAGTTAGTAGAAAACAAGGTTGTATGAAAGTTCGACTAAAAGAGAGTGTCGTTATAAACGGAAGAAAGGGCATTCGGATATGTAGGAAGAATGGATGATGCAGATTGACTAGGCAGATCCACAATACAAAAGCGAATGGATGCAGTAGTCGAGTGAGGCGTGTAAGAATCCTGTCTTATGGCGCTCTGTGCTCCCTGCCTACTCCTCAAGGTATGTATGAAATTTTGAGTTATGGGCCTAATTTAATGGACATATTTGTAGGCAAAACAATTAGCTACAAATTGTTTTCTTGCAAATTTCTTGCGAGACATACATTGGAAAAAGGTATTGGCACTCTTTTTTAAGATAAATCTTTTTTAAAAAGAAAGCGGGCATGGCAACGCCGAACCCTTTCTACCCTATATCCTGCTACCCCTCACTTTTCCCAAGAATAAAATTGCGTTCTCTAAGAAATGATAAGATTTCAATGCACTATTGTGTTTGTCGTTTGTGGTTAAAAGCAAGTTCTAGATTATGTGAGATAATTATTAACAGGTTTCACCATCGATTAGATATTTTTCTAACTACGGCAAATTCGGTGTCTGGGAATCTCGGTGCCTTGTTAGTTGAGTATTTCGCTTTTGGGTCAAGAATTAATGACTTCTATGTTCTTCTATGTTAATCAACTATTATGTGCGTAAAATTACACGTACACAAAATAAACAAGAAAATGCATTTATATATTTTATTTATTACACACATATATACCTTTTTATAGCTATATATGTTTACAAAGTACATCCTTTTTTTAAATTTTATCGCTAGACACAAAGATTTTATGATCAGTGAAAGTTTTAGCTATTTACTATTTTATTTCTTTTTTATTTGCCAGAAAGTACGAGCTGATTAAAGATACATATAATCATTACATAGTATAAAACAAAGTCACTTTCCGCTGTCTGTCCCCTTATATGCTTATATTTTCAAAACGACGCAACGGATTTTGATGCAGTTTTTTTAATAGTTAGAGGGTGTCAACGGGGTGGTTTCGATCTATCTATATATATATATAAGAGATTTCCACCTATATATTGACTCATCACGATATCTCTGGAACCATAAGGCGTAGCGACTTGAAATTTGGTAGGATTATTCCTTTCGCCGAGTAGAGGTCAGCTAAGAACGGATTTTACGAAATTCCACCCACAAGGGGGGTTGCGGGGGTGTTAACAATGGAAAATTCCCATTTTTAACCTATAGCTGCTATCGACTTCAAATTTGTCGAAGATATTGCAGTATTAACATAGCAGGGCAGCAGTTATTACTTTTGATGCGAAACAGAGTTCGCCGGGTCAGCTAGTAATTAATATATGATGTAAAGAAAATAATATAATTTTCGAAATTTAGCACTTTAATTGCAAACGCTGGGTGAATCCTAAGTGTTCGATCAAAACCATGTTCTACATTATTAAACACCTTTAAAAGTTCAACAAAAAAGTCCGAGAGGGCATATGTCTATCTCTTAGGGATAACCCACAATGACCATTTTTATTTTTTTACATTTTAGGTGAAATAAGGGCTTATTTACGAAGTGATTTTAAACATTACAGCATTAATTTTTATCCAATTATGTGTCTTAAATAGATTGCGCATGTCATATAGATGATCCTGGCCCTGTACAGCATGCAATTTAAGCGAATATTTTTGAAGATATTGCAGTATTAACATAGCGGGACAGCAGTTAAAGCCGATAAATATTGAAAAATTGAACCTCATGATGTGCAAAATGCACTCATTTATTACTCTTGATGCGGAACAAAGTTTGCCGGGTCAGCAAGTATTTAATATAGGTAGTAATAAATATACTTATATATACCTATTATTATTCATTGCGCAGGACAGTCCTTTCCGTATAAGTTTTTACAATCACAATTTTTATCATACTTTTGACATTTACATTTTAAGTTCTTCTGTTTACCTTTCTTATAGGGAGCCGATCCTAAGTAATTGCCCCTGAAATTAACACAGTTTTGGTATCTATTCACTAATTAAATAAATCATTGGACATACAGAATACATTTAAAAATGATACTGCATATAAAAAATGTCGTTAGACATTTCGTGGAACCAGATAATTCAATATATGTATAGAGGAAACCTTCAAGGCCAAGGTCTAACAACAATAACACCGTTGCCTTAACTTTTTAAGATGGAAGGCGTGAAGATAGGTTTCCCAACACACGGTGTTCCCCGTTAGCTATAACATAGGTCTCTTCAAAAGGAGAGTGAATAGGCTTCTAACTGGACAGTGCGCTTCACCATCAACGGCCTCGTCGTCACTTACCATCAGATGAAATGAGGTCAAGCGCTGGCCAGTAAAATATATATAAAAAAAAGCTGTAGCTGTAGAGTGGTAGAGCCAAGCAGTTCGCTGCATGAATGGGCCGGCTCGACCGGTGAAATACCACCACCTCTCAGAAGATCGACGTAAAGTGGCTCATGCCGCGTTTCGTTCGGTGAGAGAGGTACCCGGAGGCCCATCCCCCTTCCCCATCCCTTCCTATCCTACTCCTTTAAAGGTTGGCAACGCAACTGTAACACTATATGTGTTGCAGGTGTCCATGGGCGGCGTTGGTCACTTAACATCAGGTGACACGCCTGCTCGTTTGCCCTACTATCACATAAAAAAAAATTAAAAAAAAAAAGATATAAAGCGATGCAAAATCGTAAGAAAATAGGAGTTGAGGACGGCCACAATACAATTTCAATTACCAAACTGATTGACTTGAGGAGGGTGATGGCACGATGCCTTAAAAGCTGACGAGCGTGTTTGACAAGAGTTACCTATCAACTATAACTGCATATTATTATACCCTGGGGTGCATCGGTAAAACCACCGACTGCAGAATCGAGGTTGGCGGGTTCGATCATATATTTCTGACAACCATGAATGAAAGTCTCAGTGGGAGAGCACACGGCTTCTGATCCAGAGGTCCGGGTTCGAATCCTGACACTGACTCACACCAATGACTTTTTTAAATTGTTTTCGGAAGTTATGTGTGATAAATATCGATGACTGAAAACTTTGTGCCCGGTATGGCAATAGGTTCATCACCTATTCCATTTGCGACGTAAACATAACGGCGAGACGAGGCAAAACAGCCGCTGCCTAGACCTTCGGGTAAAGGCGTAAAGCTATGTTATGTTATGAATTTTTGTGTGGCGTCTGGTTGTTTTTCTATGTATTAGCTATAAGTATGCATTTACAAATAAATAATAGTTTAAAAAAACTAAAAAACACGCTTTTTATAGAATACCGAACTAAAAAATAGAAAAATAAAAAAAAATATTTTATTTTAAAAAAAGCGTGGGGTGCTTTTTAGATATTAACGAAATGATAATCACTCTACTCATATCTGTCAATAAAATATTTATAACTATTGACACCATGCACCCCACGCTTTTTTTAAAATAAAATATTTTTTTTTATTTTTCTATTTTTTAGTTCGGTATTCTATAAAAAGCGTGTTTTTTAGTTTTTTTAAACTATTATTTATTTTCTATTTTTTAGTTCGGTTTTCTAGTCTAGAACTTTCATAGTTCACAAATCGCACCATCTAGTGGCAATCACCGGAAACTAAAAAAGAAGTCGGTTACAAACAAACATACAAACATACAAACCTACAAACATACAAACATACAAATCTACAAACAAACATACAGGTGAAGCTAATAAAAAGCTAATAAAAAAAATATATGTGTTAATATCCGTTATCTAGTTTCCATAACACAATCATTTAGTTGCTTAGATATGGATTTGGCGCTGTGTGTAGGTATTATATCCAAGATATTATAAATATATTATTTCTGTGTTACTTACATCGGCCCATAGTTGCATACCACGTAGATTGTCTTAAAATTTCCTATTATCCGTTCGGCCATTCCACATCCGACAAACATAGTCTCAGCCCATGCCATCTGTAGATAGTATAACATTTTTAACAGTGGTAGAGCCAACCAGTTAGCTGCATGAATAGGCCGGCTCGACCGGTGAAATGCCACGACCTCTCAGAAGATCGACGTAAAGTGGCTCATGCTGCGTTTCGTTCGGTAAGAGAGGTACCCGGAGGCCCAGCCCCTTCCCATCCTTTCCTATCCCCTATTCTTCAAAGATCGGCAACGCAACAGTAACTTTAAGGCTTTAGATGCTTACCATCAGGTGACACCTCCCCTTAAAAAAAATTAGCCAATCACATCTTAGGGTTGTGAATAAGAAGATTAATGAATGTGCTTCGTGCAGGTAACTAAGATATTTTATAATACTAGCTGGTGCCCGCTACTTTGTCTGCATGGACGCCATAAAGTAGAAAATATACTAAACCTGCATTATTATAAGGATGATAATATTTAACCTATGAATTCAGAGTTGACCAGACCGGTAATATTAATGCAAATTGGAAATAAAAGCATACAGTACATACAGGCTCTAAGATAAATACTTGCACTTTTAATATGTTATTCCAACTCGACGAACGTCGGGGTGCAGTCGTAAAATAACCAAATGTATAAACATGTTCGATCCCTACCCGAGTACAAATATTTATGATAAGCATGAATGTTTGTATGGCATATCGGTAATTTGCTATGCAATATAAATTTAAGTATGCATTTACAAAAGAAAACCTTTCAAATATTAATTCGTTATCTAGTCTTCATAACACAAGCATTTAGTTACCAAGCTTGGAAATCTAGAGAGCGCTGTGTGCCATGTATAAAAAGAATATTGAAGTACACAAAACGCAAAGCCGCTGAAAGCCAGTGTTTTAATAATTTGTACTCACGGACAGTTTTATCTGGATTATGTTGGAACTGAGGAAACGACTCTGCATAAAACTGCGCTTTTTCGGCCAGTTCACTATCCCATACCTAAAAAATAAAAAAAATCTTACTAATATTTTCTAACTCAATATATTATATACAGACAGAACAGTTAGAACACAACCGTAGCTACACGTATTTGATAACTGAACCCTATCCTACCTTTAAGGCCTGCAATGCAAGCGTAACCCTCCCGATTTCGTAGATATCCATCGGCAGCACTAGTCGCTTTCCAGCCGGTGGCTTTTTACCCCTTTTCCCATAAAAAGTAACCAAATAACTGTATCTCACCATGGTAGTCATATCGGAGGCCCCTGGTTGACGTAGAAACTTTCCTTGAGCCAATAAATTGCGGCGTATATTATGACCATCGACAAATGCTCTAATTTGGTTACATGTTAACGCATCCATTGTAAAAAAGTAGAACAAAATTTTCAAAAAATATTATAAAAATATCTAAATAACTCGTTATATTTAAATATCTAAATAACACGTTATATTTGGTCATGGAATGTGTGTCTTTGTATATTTTTTCTAAATTCACGATTTTTTTCTATCCATAGGTATAGGCCATTGCATTAACGCGCCGAATTATTACGTCCCAAATGTAAAAGATGGTGGAACCTATTGCTGTACACAGGGCACAATGTTGTTAGTCATCGATATTTATCACATGTAACTGGCAAAAATAATCCTAAGTGGTAATTGGTAAAATAAATAAAACAAACTTACGTTCGCGCGTTGCGTAAATTAGGAAAGCGACGAATATTATGTATTTCGGCATCCTCTCTATGTGCGCAGTCGGTCAAGCCACTTCAATCGCCGGATTAAGTGGTAATTCCATTCGTTAGAGAACTGCATTTTATACTAGAGCAAATAAGAAGCTAAGCAGCTATACAGAATAATTCATATGCGTAGCGCAGTTCCGTATGCCGTAAATAATGTAGATTTAATTAAAGTACTTTGCTCGTGCGGCCGGTGAATTACTGCCTTTCAGAAAATTGACGTAAAGTGAATGCTATGTTTATTTCGATAAAAGAGGTATCCACTCAATTCTCCTTCCTCCCTTGCTCGTTATGTTAAGTTATGTATGTATGTGTATTTTTTTTTTGCTTAGTTATCATCATTTAAAGCTTTTCAGTTATTGACATAACTGAAACTGTTTAAGTGCTTCTAAGTGTCACCTGATGGTAAGCAACCAACGCCGCCCATGGACACCAGCAACACATATCGTTTTTCCGTTGCGTTGCCGACCTTTAAGGGATAATAGATAGGGAAAGCAGGGAAAGGGGTTGTGCCTCCGGGTACATCTCTCACCGAAAGAAACGCAGCATGAGCCACTTTACGTCGATCTTCTGAGAGGTCCTGGTATTTCACCGGTCGAGCCGGCTTATTCATGCAACGAACTGCTTAGCTCTACGACTGGCGAAAATCATCTTTTGTTATTGAATTTCAGAACAGTCGAAGCTGAAAACACTGGTATTATAAAATTCCACGCTGACTGATCAATCACGTATAATTATATACCCATAACTTTGGGTATTTACAATATGATGGCAAGATTATTTATTAACTCCAATTTGAATAAAATATTTATTACAAAAAGTTTTAACATAAAAATAAAACATTAATACATAAACTTAATAACATTTTTCATCAATCTGCTACTAATTATATATTTATACATTTTATCACTGTATTTAAGTCGTGTGTATCCAATGTATTTATTGAATATAGTTTTGCTATATTTACATGTGAATCCTACGACATAAGACAATTTCATTCGAGATCATTCCTTTTACGAAAACCTTACTGGAAAACCTCTTTACTATAATTAACATAACATAACTTCACGCCTTTTGTTACCCGAAGGTGTAGGCAGCGGCTGTTAAGCCTCGTCTCGCCGTTATGTTTACGTCCCAAATGGGATAGCTGGCGAACCTGTTGCCATACCGGGCACAAAGTTTTCAGTCATCGATTTTTATCACACATAACTTCTGAAAACAATTTCGAAAAGTCATTAGTGTGAGCCAGTGTCAGGAAACGAACCCGGACCTCTGGATGAGAAGCCGTGTGCTCGACCACTGGGCCACCGAGTTTTTATTATTTTACTATAATTTTATATTTTTTTCCTCTTCAGAATAACTAGACCAAGCTCGAGTGAAGAACATAATTTATAGTATTATCATCTATCGAAGTTCTTTCAGCTGAATAAATAATAACAAGATAGAAATGAAATATTAATATTATATAAGTACCATGCTACTAAAAGAACCCTTCTAGTAACTTCTATTCACTTAATATATATCTAATGACCACTCTGGAATCTTGAATGATCTGGAATCTTGTTAGCCATTTAGGCTATGAGTCGTGTACACTAAAATTTATATCTGTACAGTCGCGTAATAAAACAGTTGTATTTATTTAGAAGATTATTTTTTTGTATTTTCAAGGTTTTATTACCACATGTTTTTTATGACAGCTGTTGTTCCGGTTCCGGTTGCCAAACAGTAAGCATCACCTTTAAACGTCTACCAAAAATAACTATGAAATATTCATAGATATAAGAATAATAGATCGGCAATAGTCACCCAAACCAACGACACCAAAAATGGGTTGTTGTTGTGTGAGTGACTTATCAATGTGTGCGTAAAGAGCCCTTCAAATTGTCAACTTTTACATAGTTATTGTTCATGTGTTGAAATGTAAATATCCTGAAAATCTAATATTCGCGGTTGCGCAGTCAGTGATGAATATTAGTACATTTTCCTGACATGTGCCATATATAGTCTATGCTAAATCTATGGTTCTAATTTATTCACGTATTTCAGGTTATGAAAACAGAGTGACAGTAGCCATAACCATAGACATTAAAAGACATTACTTTCTCATGAAATTTCAGCAAACTATAGTGATTTTTCGGAAACAGTCTCGGTGGCGCAGTGGTCGAGCACACGGCTTCTGATCCAGAGGTCCGGGTTCGATTCCAGACACTGGCTCACACCAATGACTTTTCGAAATTGTTTTCGGAAGTTATGTGTGATAAATATCGATGACGGAAAAACTTTGTGCCCGGTATGGCAATAAGTTCGCCACCTATTCCATTTGGGACGTAAACATAACGGCGAGACGAGGCTTAACAGCCGCTGCCTACACCTTCGGGTAACAAAAGGCGTGAAGTTATGTTTAATATTATGTTTATAAGTGATTTCTTCGTTATTATGACGCACAATTCCTAATACTTAAAAAAAATTGTGAGTGGAAATGGATAAACAACAAATATAATAAAAAAATTAACGGTATTGCGGAGTAAAAAAATTTGGACCATGCACCCCCTTCCGCTTCTTTTCTTTATGTGATAGGAGGGCAAACGCGCAGGCGTGTCACCTAATGATTAGCAACCAACACCGCCCATGGACACCAGAAACACATATAGCGTTACTGTTGCGTTGCCGGCTTATTTATGCAGCGAACTGCTTGGCTCTACCACTGTTAAAACTGCTTCTGAAACCTCCTTGATACTCATACTCTTTTCAATAATTTTCCCGTACATTTTCGCTAAAACTGATGGCCCTATAACTGGCGCACTGCATACGTGATCCCTTACTAAAAGGGCTTACTTTCTAAAAAGGCACGGTCACAGCACGCTTCCAGACCATGGCAACCTTACCTGACTTCCAGCATAGATTGCTCAATGTCAGAAGAGCCTCCCAGATACAGGTTCCACCACGATTCGTAATTTCAGCAGACATTATATCGATTCCTGCTGCCTTTCAATTTTTGATACTTCGTACCGAGCATTCAATCTCTTCCATCCTTTCTGCCTCAGGGAAACGCTGGGGCTTAGACCATAAATTGCACGAGTAGCCCTTTTATTAATGTATAAGCATTGTGTTTAAGTCTGCAGATGAATCCCATAGAAGTGTGCCATAAGTCATAAATAATGCCCGCACACATAATTGAAATAGACCATTCTAGCAGTTTCAACATTCGTTCACGTTCTATTTTTTATTAACTGCATTATCTCGACTTTCAAACCACTGACACATCTAAAGTACGACGAGGATTAAGGAATGACAGTAATATATTGAGTACCAATAATTAAAAAGCATCAAGACAAGATGTCTTTAGGTTTCTAAAAAGTTGCATTCACGCTATTAGAATATAATGAATTATTCCTAATATAAAAATTTGGACTTTAAACAGCGATGACATTATTTTTTGTCATTTTTGATAAGTTATTTTTTTTGGGATAAGGCGAGAGAAAGACACACAAGTGGGTCACCTGGTGTTAAGCGACCGCCGCGGCAATGCAATAGAGATTGTGTTACAGTCGCGTTGCCTGCCTTTTAGATCAGATAGAAAAGGTTTAGGAAGTGGGATGGGAAATGTTTGGAAGAATTTATTTTATATAATCTATATCGAGTTCTACTTAGTCCAGTAATCTTTACCCTCCTATGAAATTCAATTCAGAACTGCAGATTATGAACGCAGGAAATTTAGGGTAAACAAATAAAAGATCCGATCGACATGTATTTAATTATTTGTTTGTTTATTTAATATTATTATAATTTGATTAGTTATATAAATGAAGAAGAGGATTGTCAATATTAACAGCTTCCATACGGTCTTTTACAATTACAGTTCTCATCATATTTTTTACACTTGCATAATAAGTCATTTAGCAAACTACCACTTTCGTAAGGAGTTTGTCCGAATGTATTGCCTCTGAAAAAAAATGATTTTGTTATAAATAATATGATTAAGAGTGATAAATCGAGATTAATTCTTCGCACAAAGGATAAGTATTGCCATTCAGCCTGGCAATGCTACCAGTCTTTAGGGCACGCGGCCAGTAGACGAAGACGCAGAGAGTTTTGATTTCAGCCACTCTTCTAATTTCACACCACACATATTCATGTTTGTCACAAATATTTGTGCTCGGATGGGAATCGAACCCCTGACCTCATTGCTGCAGCCGGTAATTTTACCAATACGCCACGAGGCCCGTCGACCTGATGAGTACTAGCCCAGTGTTTTAGTAGTTCTCATTTTATAGTAGAGGACAAGTAGGCAAGTGGCAATAGGTCTAACCGCTTGGGTCTAGAAAGTTAATGCGACATCTCGAGACATAACTGCCGCTGCCTACCTATACCGTGGGGTATAAATGCCGGTTACAGTTACGATATAATTATTTTGGAAAAAATAACATTATACGATACCTAAGGACCAGTCGTATCGGCTATTAGCTTCTACAACACTATGGAAGTACTAGCTACTACTTCCATAGGGGATGAGCCATTGAAAATTCTAGCAGGTATCCAAGTTAGAAGGATATATCTTCAATCAAAAAACTTCTATGCAATAGCCCCTTGTGGTAGTAGACTAGTGATCCCCACCCCTCTCCCAATTACATCTAAAGGGCCCGCAACGTAACAGTGAACGCACGCCCTTTCAGTGTGACGCTGCCCAATGCTCATGAATGGCATCATTAGTCACTTACCATCAAGAGAACCAGGTCCCATAAAAATATACCTTTTTTATAGGGATGGAAAGGGCATAGCAGAAAGGGTTGGGCTTCTCACCAAACGAAACGCGGAAGTACTGACTCACAGTCACTGAATAGTGACTCACAGTCACTGAATAGTGACTCACAGTCACTATACATCGTTATTCTGAGTCGGCCTATTCATGCAGGAAAGTGCGTGACTCTACCACTGTTAAAATTATAGATAGATAACTCTTTATTTGTACTTTTACACCTTATAAACTAGGAAAAGAAAGAAATATACATTAGCCTTACTATATAAAAGTACAAATGGCGGCCTTATCGCTTAAAGCAATTTCTTCCAGGCAACCTTTGGAAGGAAAAAAGTGAATAAAGACACGGGTACTCTTAGGCGTAATTAGAGAGGAAAAATACTTATTAGACATATAAATAAAATACATAATCAAACATATAAATAAATAAGAATAGAATATAATAAATATAATACAGACATACAACTTAAAAGAAACAGATGTATAATAAAAATTATATTAATGTTTCAAAGTGTTGCGTCAGAAGAGTTTTAAAACATTGAATGGATTTCGCTTTTCTGATCTCAACAGGCAAAGCATTCCACAGCAGCACTGCCTGGACGGAAAACGATTGCCCATAGAAATGGGTGGAATGCATTGGAACTGCCAATCTCAAGTTTTCTGATGACCTCAGATATTTCAAATGTGTGTCATGTAAGAACTCGAAATGTTCCTTGAGATAGTTGGGGGAATTAGGATTAAATAAAACATTGTATAATAACGTGAGAATATGAGTATTCCGGCGAAGACGAATAGGAAGCCACTTGAGCTTTTTAGGATACTCTGAAACGAGATCATATTTGCGAAAACCAAATATAAATCTGATACAGACATTTTGAAGACGCTCAAGTTTGTCAAGTTGTGCTTCAGTGACATTCAGATAGGTGGTGTCGGCATAATCGAGAATAGGAAGAAGGAGATATTGCGCGAGTGTAGTTTTAGTGGCAGTGGGCAAGAAGTTGTAACCTTATACATAATTATGAATAGTTTTCTACCCGAAGGCAGCAGCGGCTGTTTAACCTCGTCTCGCCGTTACCTTTTCGTCCCAAATGGAATATGCGTGGCGAACCTATTGCCATACCGGGCACAAACTTTTCTGTCATCGACATTTATCACACATAATTTCCGAACATAATTTCTTAAAGTCATTGGTGTGAGCCAGGATTCGAACCCGCGACTTCTTGATTCAGTAGTTCACAGGACCACCGAGACAAAAAAATCTTATTTTTTGTAAATTGTTAAATTATGTTATTATTTAATGTGTGATAGCTGATGTAAAACACAACCGCTGTAATAAGTCTGCTGTTTGTGAACACTGTAGGAAGGGCCCAAAACACTACATCAGGTTTGACATACCACAAATCCTCCTCAATCCAAAAAAATCCATAGAGAAGATGGCTGGCAACTATTACCTAGCTGGAACCCAGTCATAAGTCTCATCAAACCTAGCCCACAATAAAAAGCTCAAGACAGCGAGATACTATTAGTATAGTTTGCAGGTCAGACCCACATCAGAAACCAAAATAATGTAGAATTTTGAATAGTTCAGTATACAATCAAAATAATTTTATTTACCTGGAAACCAAGTTTCTTTTTCTCAAAACATTACAAATAATAATAGTACTATCGATAGCCCGTCCAAAATGAAATAATAATCGGTTTTGAAGAACAGCCGCTGAGTTTTCTTGCTAGGTCTTTTTCAGGACTGACCGCGTTTTAGACCCAGTGGTACATTTTTTAACAAATACTTACCTCAATCAATATTTATTAATAGTTATACTCTGATTTCAACTAACTTAAGAAAATAAGATAAGCATCTAATAATTAAAAATAACAGTGGTAGAGCCAAGCAGTTCGCTGCATGAATGGGCAGGCTCGACCGGTGAAATAACACGACCTCTCAGAAGACCGACGTAAAGTGGCACATGCCGCATTTCGTTCGGTGAGAGAGGTACCTGGAGGCCCACCCCCCTTCGCCATCCTTTCCTATCTCCTATCGCTTAAAGGTCGGAAACGCAACAGTAACACTATATGTGTTGCTGGTGTCCATGGGCGGCGTTGGTTGCTTACCATCAGGTGACACGCCTGCTCGTTTGCCCTCCTATCGCATAAAAAAAAAACAACGTTAGGTACCTATTAAATCAGACAACAAAAACTCTTTATAAACAAAATTTTTTCTTTAGTAAATATATATTTTAATAAATATTTATTTTTTGTTACGTGGTCTGATGTGGGTTACCAATAGTAAAAATCATATCTTTAACATCAACTTTTTGATTTTTATTTCCAAACAGTGGGTGCTCTCTGTATCAATGAAAATAGCTTTTGAACAACTACCATCTTTTTGTTCATCACCCGTGAAAATGATCTCTGTAAATAGTTCGAAACTTCGGGAAATAAATAAAAATAAGTAATAAATAAACGCGATATAATCCTGAAAAGTTGTTTTAATGTTAAGATTTCCTTTACTCCCACGAACCATATATGTGTGTTTGATATAATTAAATAGTTTACTAATAATTTAAGCACCATTTTATCGGAGGAATATCATCCCCTCCCAAAAGGAAAAACACAATTTTTCCATATAGATCAAACAATTTTAAAAAATTGTCCATATAAATTGAAATTTCTTGTATTTTTTTAATCATATAATATGTATTTTTCTATGGGATAGGAGGGCAATCGAGCAGGCGTGTCACCTTATCGTAAATAACCAGCGCCGCCCATGGACACCTGCGACACATGTTGTGTTACAGTTGCGTTGCCGACCTTTAAGGGAGTAGAATAGGGAGAAATGGGGAAGGAGGGTGAGAAAGAAGAAGAAATCATGTAGGGTATATCATCCAAAATAGGGTTGTAGTTATTCTGCCAGATTCTACCCAGAACAGGATAAATATTTATACTCCAGTAGTGATCGAACCCGCCAATCTCGATTCCACAGTTTTACCAATGCACCACCAGGTACGTCGTAATGTAAGTAACATATTATTTTATACATTAAATTTATCGATATGTCGAAATTCCGATATTTTAAACAGCCCTAGCCGAGTGCGTTGCGATCGCGCGAATAATGTGATAAGCCACTCGCGCTCGCATTGCCGGAATGATTCGCGGCATGACGAGTAACGTGGCCACACTACGTCCCAGCCTCTTTCCCTCGCTGTTACTCGAACTATTCGTCGAGTGTCTCCTATCAAGTGCAAATCAAAAGTTGCAGATGCTTGCAGAAGGAAATTTAGGGTAAATAAATAAAAGATCAGATATACATATATTTCATTATCTTAATATAATTAATTTAATTAAATGAAGATGGGGCTTATTAATTTGAACATCTCCTTCCATACGGTCTATTACAATTGCAGTTCTTATCATATTTTTTACACTTGCATAGTAAGTTATTCAGGAATCTGCCTCTTTCGTAAGGAGTTCTTCCGATTGTATTGCCTCTGAAATGAACATATTTGTTTTATTACAATTATTGTGATAGAGAAATTCTAATTTTATATATTGTAAATAATGTAACTAATTAATTTCTCCTTACTATTGTAAATAAAATATTAAACATTAATTTAATTCTATGGTTGAGTAGCCAAACTATAACTTTACTATCTGAAAAATAGTTGATAATTTAAATAATGATAGAAAAGCCACCCAATTAATCGGAATATGACTAACGAATGAAATTACGTCCTAAAGAACATATACCAGTACCATACTTTTACTTAGTTTAAACTGATAATTTTTGGTATCTTCATATTTTTACTACCCAAATGGATTGGCAGTGGCAATTACGCTTATGCTTATATGATGAGCTAATTGCCAGATATCTGTCTGTTTTTCAGTCATCAAATACTCTTAGTGTGTTCTCGGATTTGAAAGTGATGTTCTTTTTGAATACTATTTAGTTGCGTATTTTGATGTGTGATTATAGATTTGAGACTAGATAAACAGTCTTGGTAATCCAGTGACAGCGCAGCCCGCTTCTGAATCAACAAGTATTGTGTTCAAATCTAAGAATCACACCAATGAATTTACGAAATTCTTTTCGGAAGTTATGTGTGATAAATGTCGATGACTGACAACTTTGTGCCCAGTGTCTGGCAATAGCCTCGCCAGCTATTCAATTTGGGAGGTAAACATAACGGTCCAAATTCTATTGTAAGGTCCAGCAATGCAACTGTAACACTGTATGTGTTCAGGCATCCACGGGTGGCATTTGTTACTCACCATCAGGAGTCAAGCCTGCTTGTTTAACCCTTTAACATAAAAAAATATATTATTGCTTACGCTGGTCCGTAGTTGCAAACCACGTAGAATTTCTTCCATCGTCCATTGAAGTTATGGCTTATGCCACAGCCGACGAACATAGTTTCCGCCCATGCCATCTTTATTAAATTAACAACAAACATTAATAATGCGACAATCATAACTTCAGCGGGTATCGGCAGCGGCTGTTAAGCGTCGGCTCGCTGTTACGTTTACCTCCCAAATGGAATAGGTGGCGAGCCTATTGCCATACACCGGCATAAAGTTGTCAGTCATCGATATTTATCACACATAACTTCCGAAAATAATTTCGAAAAGTCATTGGTGTGTTCTGATAAATAAATAGCACCAATTTAACTTAATCAAATCCGATTTTTTTTTTCATTTATCGCTTCCAAGGCGGAATAAAGTTCGGCGGGTCAGCAAGTGGATAACATAACATAACATCACGCTTTTTCTACCCGAAGGTGTAGGCAGTGGCTGTTAAGTCTCGTCTCGCCGTTATGTTTACGTCCTAAATGGAATAAGTGGAGAACCTATTGCAATATCAGGCACAAAGTATTTAGTCATCGATATTTAATTTTATCACACATAACATCGGAAATAAATTTTGAAAAGTCATTGGTGTGTGCCTGGATTCTAACCCGCGACTTCTTGTTTCAGTAGCGGGTTGCTCGACCACTGGACCACCGGGACCGTTAAGAAATAAATCAATAATAATACCTGGGTGTAGTGACCAATTTGTTTATTGGGTCTATCGAAATCACTCTCCCTCAAAGGTCCATATGAGTAGTCCTTATGTTCTTTCCACCAAAGATCGAGCGCCATTTGAGGTTCAAGTTCAAAATTACGATCGGTGGTAGACCACCAATATAAGTTTTCACCTACTCTTCTGAATCTTCGACTTGCTGAAACACATACAACAAGAGATTTAATTTCATATACTATACTAGCTGACCCGGCGAACTTTGTTCCGCATCAAAATAATAAATAAGTAAATTTTGGATATCATAAGGTTCAATTTGTGCTATTTATCGGCATGCGTCTTGGCCGATACTACTGCGAGCCGTATTTGCTGTCCCGCTATGTTAATACTGCAATATCTTCGAAAATATTCGTTTAAATTAAATGCTTTAAAGGGCCATGATCATCTATATTATATGCACAATCTATCTATATATGACACTTAATTGGATGAAAATTAATGCTGTAATGTTTAATATCGCTTCGTAAATAAGCCATAATTCGTAAAACGTAAAAAAAATGGTAATTGTGGGTTATCCCTAAGATATAGACACATGCCCTCGCGGACTTTTTTGTAGACCTTCTAAAGGTGTTTCATAATTTGGAACATTAATGAACATTGTTGTTATCTATCACTAAAGGTTCTGCCAGCGTTTGCAATTGAAGTGCTAAATCTCGAAAATGAAATTTGTTCTTTAGCATATTATACATGAATTATAGATAAAAATCACCCCGTTGAAACCCTCTATTTATTAAAAGAACCCGCATCAAAAAATCCGTCGCGTAGTTTCAAAGATATAAGTATATAAGGGGACAGTCAGCGGAAAGCTACTTTGTTTTATACTATGTAATGATAAATTATACGTTTTACATATAATATGGCCATGTCACATGGCACATATCGTCAGTATCCACTCCACTAAAATGTAGCTGCTAAGGGGGCGCCTTTTAATTATGCGAGAATTGATTCGGGCAATTTCGTAAGACTTCCTCTACTCCCACGAACCATATTATGTACCTATATCTATACTTATATTATAAAACGGAAGAGTTTGTTTGTTTGTTTGTTTGAACGCGCTAATCTCAGAAACCACCGGTCCGATTTGAAAAATTCTTTCACTGGTGTATAGTCCATCTATCGAGGAAGGTATTAGGTTATTTTATATTTTCAAATAGGTTAGGGATCCTTACTATAAGTCCAATAATGTAACCCAAGGTGTATGAAAATGACCCGAAAAAAATGCTTACATCGCATACGCTGCGAAAACTATTCATTATAGAACAAAACAATGTACTACACTTTTACAGAACATGTAATTGTATACAAAAAAGTTCGCGTTATGATCGGGAGTCTCGCCCGACTATTACATAGTATAAAATAAAGTCGCTTTCCGCCGTCTGTCCCTTTATATGCTTATATCTTTGAAACTACGGAACGGATTTTGATGCGGATTTTTTAATAGATAGAGGGTGAAGTGGTTTTTATCTATAATTTATGTATGATGTAATAAAGAAAAATTTATAATCCCAACATTTACATATTTTTTACTTAAATTTCGCCGGGTCAGCTAGTCTAAAATAAAACAAATTAAAGATGCCATATTCAATAATTACTTACGGACAGTTTTATCGGGATTATGGAACTGAGGAAATCTGTCTGCATATCTTTGTGCTTTATCCGCTAGTTCATTATCCCAAACCTATAAAAAAAACATATTTGGTACTTCTTACAACTTTGTTCACCTACATGCAAAATACATGAACAATTGAAAATTGGCACCATTTTGGTACTTTGGTATTGCATTATTGAGAAAACCAGGGTGATTCTAAAGCCATACT
This sequence comes from Euproctis similis, assembly GCA_905147225.2. Lineage (NCBI taxonomy): Eukaryota > Metazoa > Arthropoda > Insecta > Lepidoptera > Erebidae > Euproctis > Euproctis similis. Next base: position 11,702,884 of record LR990115.1, read on the forward strand.
TGTACATTAAAATATAAACAGCTAGAATAATATAACGAAAAATATGTCTTACTATGTCAAATAATTTGCACGTAATCTGAAAAATGGAGTAACTATTTAAAAAAAGAAAATACTCAATATCTGAAGACAAATAAAATGCAAATAAAAAGAATTTATTCATTCATCAAGACAAAAAACAATCAACTTTTACAATACATTCGGCACATATTTGTCAAGTAGCGATATTAAATTTATCCGACATGGCCTACGGAAACATTTCTTAAAAGTTATTTCGGATTTGAATCCGAGACAGATTTAGAAGCATGTCGCTTAACTACCAGACTACTGACTATGTAGACACTGTAAAAAACAATATTAGTCAGCGTCAAATGTGTAAATACTGTTTTGTTTATTGAATTATTAAACAATAACATTACATTACAATGCACTTCTGTTATTATTTTGTAACTTCAATCCTTTTTCTACCTGAATGTGTTGCCAACGGCTGTTACGTGTCGATTCGTCCAATTTTTTTGTCCCAAATCGAAGTGGCATAATCTTTTGCACTACACTGGGCACATTGTTGTCAGTCATCGAAATGTATCACACATAACCAGCGTGGAGAATTCCGAAAAGTCAAGAAACTGTGGGATTCCATTCCACGGCTTTTTTATTCTAAAGGTGTGCTTAATTTCTATATTATACATTATACAGTGCCTATATATATTATACAGTTGAAAAATCGATTTCTTCTTACCATAGTAGTCATATCGGAAGCGGCTGGTTGACCTCTGACTTCACCCCTGGCCAATCGAAGTCTTCGTTCATTATGACCGTTAACAAACTGTCGAATCTGCTCACAATTTAAGGCTTCCACTGAAAATAAAATGAAATTAAGGAGTCTCAATTTTTCTATAATATAAATTACATTTTTCATCATAAATAAAATCAACTAACATTCACGGCTAGCGTAAATTAAAAAGGTGACTATTATAGTAAGCTTCTTCATTGTATCTGTGTGCGAAGTCGGCGAAGCCACTTCGACTGTGCAAAGCAAAATCTTTGCAAATCGCGTTATATATATAGGTACTACAGCATATATACGCTGTATCTGCAAACATGAACAGCCAATAGGCGTTCTGAGGTTCCGTACGTTGATTTAATTAAAGATCCACTTTCCTCATGGAAAAACTTAAATAAAAATGAGTGAAGTGCAAGTATTTGATCTTCTTGTAGCTTCCAGGGTAAAGTTTATATTTATCGCCTAACTAAACCTTTACCTCGCGAAAACATAATAAATCTATAAAATTATTCTTTAGGCCTTCTCTTTTTTAATTTGTGCCAGTCTAAGGGAAATGAAAACTTTCAATTAATTATAGTTAAAAATTATTTTTTCAATGCTAATAGTATTTTCCTTGCCCTGCGCTTTGAAAAAAATGCACCCGAAAATGTTGTTAAAATGCCTTTTCATGTTTTCTTTAGTAAAACATTTTTTTTTTGCCCTTTTTACATAATCTGAAAAACTTCCCACCTTTCAAGCCAATCGGCTGTGACGGCCGTTTTGAGGGAGTCCCACACTACCCTCTGCCGCCACAGCCGGGGGAGTGTACATAAAACAAATCCTCGCGCTACCAAAAAAAACAAGTCAACAATAATATTCCAAATATTTTTTTTATTTAAATCTCTTCGATACCTTTTCTTGATCCCAACTAGGGATGAAACGCACCAACTCAAGCAACCCAATCGGATTAATCAGGACTTAATTAAAAGGCTTAATTAGAAAAACATAACTTAACAAACATGTTATCATTAGTACAAGTGTAAACCCAAGTGCTGAAAATAATAAAAATAATAGAACTCTCGTTCATTGTGTGAATAGTTTATTTTTTCTTATTTTAGCTATTTCACAAAATTAATGTTTTATTTAATCTTTATAAATATAAATATTTTTATGCAAATTAAATGATAATGTTTGTGTGCATTTTTTCTTTTATCGCATATTATGTCCCCTGTTTCCCAAAGGTCATTGATGAACCTGATGAGGACCATTTCTACTAGCCCAGTGGTTTAGTGGTTCTAGTTTTGTACCAGTGAACCCAATAGACAAGTGGCAATAGGTGTCGCCTTTCTCCAGGCGTGTCACTCAAGCAAGTTGCGTTGCGGTCCCTTACAATGATGGATATGGAAGTGGTCAGCAGTGGGATGGGAACGAGAGAAGAAAAAGGGTTAGGCCTCCGGATACCTCTCTCGCCATGCGAAAGGCAGCATGAGCCACTTAACGTCGTTATTCTGAGAGGTCGTGGTATTTTACTGGTCGAGTCGGCCCTTTCAGAAAGCAAACTACGTGGTTCGTCACTGTTAAAATTATGTTATTCTTTAATGTTTCTGTATGAAACAAATGTAAATTTATAACATCGTTTACTGTATTTTGCTTTCGGTATATTTGAATAAAATAGTCCTCTAGTGAAGGTCCCCAGGTTTTCCTAGGCACTTTAAGGGTTGAAGACCGTCAAAAAAGAGCTGATATAAGATACAATTTTTTTATTTTAATTAAAGTGCGGACACACCGAGATATTTAAAAAAAAATGTCTCGGTGATCCAGTGGTCAAGCACCCCGCTTCTGAATACAGAGGTTGCGAGCTCACACACCAATGAGTTTTCGAAAATCACTTCAAAAGTTATGTGTGACAAATATCGATGACTAAAAACTTTGTGACCGTTACGGTAATGGGTTCGCCACCTATTCCATTTGGGACGTAAAGAAAACGGCGAGTCGAGGCTTAACAGTCACTGCATACACCACCTTCGGGTAGAAAAAGGCGTGAAGCTATGTTAAAACTGCGAATTGCAATTGATTTTACTTTGCGAGGGTCCGATCTATCATAAATAGAGCAAGGATCAAACTTAACCTGATTGTTTTTTGAAACTTCATCATAAATATTTCAAACCAAACAAAAACAAATGATCACACTAATACATCCTTTCCTATCCTACTCCCTTACAGTTTGGCAACGCAACGGTAACACTATAAGTGTTGCAGGTGTCCATGGGCGGCGCTTGTCGCTTACCATCAATTGACAGGCCTGCTAGTTTTCTCTACTATCCGCCATAAGAAGGATTATCATTATTGTATGGATATCTTTTATTGCACTTAGGTTTTTCCTATAACATTTATTAACGTGGAATAATTGAGTTTTATTTACCTTAAAAAAATATAGTAATAATGTGTCTATGGTATATAACTGACAGTAAATACCCATTAATTTAAGTGTGCTTATATAAATAATAAAGGTGTGCATCAAATACTATTAAATTTCAAATGGGTATAAATATATGTTTTATTTGAAGCTATCCTCCTATATACCTCTCCGCCGGGAGAAAAAGAAAAACGTATGGCTGACAAGCTTACATAGCTTAACACCGAAGAATGGCGGGATAACCATTCCGAAACAAGGGTTAACCCAAAAATTCTCGGTAGGGACGGGCAGCAGCGTTCCTATCAATAACAGGTGAACCCTATGGGGACTATGGGCAAAAACCTCCCAAAATGAAAAGAGCGCAGAACCAACGGCCCCCAGTTCCCGGTGGTCCCACTATTCCTGGCCAAGGCAGCGGTCGTGGTAACGGTGGGACAGGGGGTGCTAAGAATCTCCGGGTTACGGCAGGCTGTCAAAAACAACTACGCGTGGCAACATACAACGGACGCAGTCTTCGGCTGGACCAACACCTTACCGAACTCGAGGTAGAGCTGGGTTGCTTGAACTGGCATATTCTAGGGTTATCTGAAGTCCGGCGAAAGGGGGAGGACACGATAACCCTACAGTCGGGCAACTTGCTCTATTTTCGAGAAGGTGACCAGCTCTCCCAGGGGGGATGTCGGTTTCCTGGTTCACAAGGACCTCGTTGGCAGCGTTGTGGAGATCAGCAGTGTGTCGACCAGGGTAGCGTACCTTGTACTGAAACTTTCTAACAGGTACACCCTGAAGGTGATACAGGTATATGCGCCGACCTCGACATACTCTGACGAGATAGCGGAGGCGATGTACGAGGATATTGCGAAAGCAATACATTGTACCGCCAAGGCTCACTACAACGTTGTTATGGGGGACTTCAATGCCAAAGTGGGAGTACAAGAACGCGGCGAAACGAAAATCGGTCCATATGGCTTGGGGTGTCGAAATCACAGGGGCCAGATGCTGGTCAACTTCCTGGAGTCTGAAGGGCTCTTCTTGATGAACTCATTCTTCAAGAAGAGTCTCCACAGAAGGTGGACTTGGCGAAGCCCCGATTTTGTGACAAGGAACGAGATACATTTTATCATAACGGCTAGTAAGCATATATTTAGAGATGTCTCTGTGATCAACAGGTTCAATACTGGAAGTGATCACCGACTTCTTCGGGGCTCTCTAAATATTAACTTGAAAGCTGAAAGGACCCGGAAGATGAGGTCTATTCTCCGACCTACGCCACTCCAAATATCCGAAACCGAAACGTTCCAAATGAAACTTAAAAATCGATTCGACCTGCTGGAAACCACCGGTGATGTGGACGAAAGGACCGACACTGTGGTCGACACGCTGAGGAAAGTGTCTCAAAGGTTGTTCCCGAGATCGCAGAAAAAGGAGTCCAAACTCTCTGCCGAGACGCTCGAGCTGATGAGGCAAAGACGAGAAACTCCATTCGATCAGTTGTCTTCGTCAGAATGGAGAAGCCTAAACCAGCGTATTAGGAAGCTGATGCGGCGCGACCTTCGTCGATCGAATACCCGAGCAATCGAGGACGCGATCGACCGCAATAAAGGGTCGAAAGTGTTCGTTCAGCAGCTTGGAAGGCCCCATCTGACGAAGCTGAAAACTGCGGATGGACGTGTTGTCACCTCTAAGCCTGAGATTCTCGCAGAGATCGAATCTTTTTATGGGCTCCTTTATTCAACACGGATGACCAAGCCTACGGGACACAGCGATGATGACCACAGAGCCTCGCTAACGCGTCACTATAGTGAAGACATTCCCGATAACACAGCAAGCGAGATTAGGGCGGCTCTCGGGCAACTCCAGAACAACAAGACACCCGGTGATGACGGAATTATTACAGAACTTCTAAAATCCGGCGGGACTCCTATCCTAAAGGAATTAGCAAGTCTTTTTAATTCCGTCATACACCAAGGTATAACCCCTCAGGTTTGGAGCAGGAGTGCGGTGGTGCTGTTCTTCAAAAAAGGTGATAAGACCTTACTGAAGAACTACAGACCCATCTCACTTCTGAGCCATATCTACAAGTTGTTCTCGAGGGTCGTCACGAATCGTCTCGCTGCAAGACTCGACAAGTTCCAGCCTCCGGAAAAGGCTTTAGCACCGTGGACCACATCCATACTGTTCGGCAGATTGTACAGAAGACCGAGGAGTACAATCAGCCGCTGTGTATGGCATTCGTGGATTACGAGAAAGCCTTCGACTCCATCGAAACTTGGGCAGTTCTGGATGCATTGCAGCGATGTCGGATCGACTGACGCTATATCGAGGTATTGAGATGCTTGTATGACACCGCCACGATGGCTGTCCAGATACAGGACCAGGGGACGAACTCCATCGAGCTGAATCGAGGTGTAAGACAGGGAGATGTTATATCTCCCAAACTCTTCACCAATGCTCTGGAGGACGTTTTCAAGACACTGGATTGGACTGGACAGGGTGTCAACGTGAATGGTGAGTACATCTCACATCTTCGGTTTGCCGACGACATCGTTGTGATGGCAGAGTCGCTGGAACAGTTAAGCGGAATGCTGCGCAGCCTAGACGAGTCCTCCCGGCGTGTCGGTTTGGGCATGAACTTGGACAAGACCAAGGTCATGTTCAATGAACATGTCGTGCCCGGACCGATAAGCGTCGAAGGGTCAGTTCTCGAAGTCGTAAACAAATACGTCTACCTAGGCCAAACTATCCAGTTAGGTGGAAGAAACTTCGAGAAGGAGGCCGAAAGGAGGATTCAGCTGGGTTGGGCTGCATTTGGCAAACTGCGTCGGGTCTTCAGCTCGCCTATACCGCAATGTCTGAAGATCAAGGTCTTTGACCAGTGCGTCCTACCGGTGATGACTTACGGTGCCGAAACGTAGACACTCACGGTGGGGCTTGTCCACAAATTTAAAGTCGCTCAGCGAGCTATGGAGCGGGCTATGCTCGGGGTATCTCTGAAGGATAAACTCAGGAATGAATATATCCGCCAGAGAACTGGGGTAACCGACGTAACTCGTAGGATAAGCTCGCTGAAGCTTATCCTACGAGCTACTTCGGTTACCCCAGTTCTCTGGCGGATATATTCATTCCTGAGATTGGCAATGGGCTGGTCACATCTGCCGAAGGACCGACGGTAGATGGAGTAAGAAGGTCATAGAGTGGAGACCGCGTCTTGGTAAACGTAGTGTAGGACGCCCACCAGCCCGATGGTCAGACGACCTCAGAAAGGCTGCTGGAAAAGACTGGATGCGGAAGGCAGAGAATCGGATGTTGTGGCGCAAATTGGGAGAGGCCTATGTCCAGCAGTGGACTGCAATAGGCTGATGATGATGATGATTGAAGCTATCGTATATAATGGTTTGTACTCGTCTCCACTTAGCAATCCATTTCTGAACCAAAAATACTCGGGTTAGAATCTCAGTTCACATCAAAGACATATTGATGTGAACTGAGATTCTAACCCGAGAATTTTTGATTGAAATGGATTGCTAAGTGGAGACGAGTATTTATACGATGGAAATAGTAGCTATGTGAAAAAATAATACTGCCAAAATTCATCATCTTCCGGCCCTGTTCCCATTATTGGGGGTCGGCACAGCAGATTTTTCTTTTCCACACTAACACCCTTTTTAATCATGACGTCTGTCACACAATCCTTCCACATTTTTTTAGGTCTTCCTCTTCTCTTATTTCTTTCCACATTCAGGTTTATAATTTCTCATTTATCATTTCTCGTAACGTGTTTATCATCCCTCGCTATTACATGCCCATACGTCAGGGGATTTCCTCTTATCCTCTAAGTATACATTTCCTTATATTCGTTGTCTAACTTATGCTCCTTCATCATCATCATTCATCATTAGCCTTTTGAGGTCCAGTGCTGGACATAGGCCTCCTCCATAGAGCGCCACAACTGCCGGTCCGCTCAATGAATGGGGGTTTTTGCCATAATCGCCAAGCTTCGCAGGCGGTTGGCGATCGCAGTAGGCTGTATTGGAGAGAGAATGCTACTGCCCATTCTTCTAGCTTTTCCCTTAGTCGCCTTTTACGACACCCACGGGAAGAGATGTGGTGGCGGTATTCTAAGCCGGCGCCACACAGCACATAGCAGATGCTCCTTAAATGGCAATAATATCCCAACCTAAAATTTTGGGGAGTCGGAAATAATTACCGTCACATACACCTTACAACAGTCGTAAAGCTATAATGAAAAGATTTTATAATATAAATATTCATTGTGATTGTTTCCCCATCGTCAGCATTGTTATTTTATTTCTATAGGTACATATTCGATTTCAACAAAATTGTAGGCCATATTTCAGGGATTTATAAAGAGGATCATAACTTTTCAATACGAAATGAATTTCATTTGTTTTTCCGTTTAAATCCCTCCGAGAGTCATCGACGAACATTTATTTAATCGTACAGTGGTAGAGCCAAGCAGTTCGCTGCATGAATGGGCCGGCTCGGCCGGTGAAATACCACGACCTCTCAGAAGATCGACGTAAAGTGGCTCATGCCGCGTTTCGTTCGGTAATAGAGGTACCCGGAGGCCCACCCCCCTTTCCCCATCCTTTCCTTTCCCCTATCCCTTAAAGGTCGGCAACGCAACAGTAACACTATATGTGTTGCTGGTGTCCATGGGCGGCGTTGGTTGCTTACCATCAGGTGACACGCCTGCTCGTTTGCGCTCCTATCCCATAAAAAAATCAATGAAAAACATTATTTATTATACTCACCAACATATTTGGCGTTTACATAATATTAACAGGAATTCTGGTCATCGTGGATTTATAAATAGCCATAACTCTTTATTCGGTAACTAGATTTATTCAGCGTGTTTTAGGAAAACTCTTAAATTTATATTCGTGGTAATCTGGAGATTACATTAGTAATACACAGGTGAAAGGCGTATCAAAGTTGTAACTTTTTGGAAGCCCGAACAGTCTTATGAGTATAGAATCATTAAATATGAGATATAAAGTGTTGTATCCTTCAGTTTAAATTAAACTGCAGACAATGTTTTTTTTTATGAGATAGGGGTAGGAGCAACGAGTAGGCACCGATGGCAAGCAAGAAGCGTCGCCCATGGACACCTCCAACATAGATAGTATTGCAGCAGCGTTGCCGTCTTTTACAATGAGATATGGAAGGGGACAGGAGCAGGGGTTGGTCCTCCGGATACCTCTTTTCCCGAGCGAAACGCGGCCGGAACCACTTTACTACGATATACTGAGAGGTCGTGGTATTTCGTCGAGCCGACCAATTAATGCAGTGAATTGCGTGGCTCTACCACTGTTTTATAGCGTATTTTATATTTCATAAGATATATTATATCTGTGTGTTTTTCTTTTTGTATTAAAAGTATGTAAAAAAGTATATACTTATTGTATTATTATCCGTTATCTAGTATCCATAGCACAAGCATTTAGTTGCCTAATTTGGAACTAGACGGCGCTGTATGATTTGTGTCCAAGATATTATTATTATTATACTATCTATTAATTCATAGTATCATTCAAATTTCGACTCATATAATCTAGAACTTACTAAATTCATCATTTGTATTTGGCAAAGGTATAAATTCTAATAAATAAGCCAAAATAAAAATAAAAATGTCCATCCATCAAGTATTTCTCATGAAAACATATTTTAATGTAGTAATTGTTTATATTTTATTTTAATTCTGACAAAAATCATGAAAAGCATACCTACCGGCATCAGAAAGTCAATACATTTTTATCACGAGATTTATTATAAATACAGCCTTTATATATACTCAAAGGTATTTTATCATTGTTTACCCGCCTGGAGGTACATTTACTTATTTCGCGTCATTTTGTACACTATAAAGGTAAAAAAAACCTGCATGAACTTCTTCAACTGCTGTATTTTTATGATTACCTATATAAATATTATAACTACGCGATAGAACTTCACATCTAGTCGCTTACAGAGAGAGCAGTGCGCCATTTTTCAGTTTTCTGACGCCGCCATCTTTCTTTAATTAGATCATAGTTAATTTGGTCCTGAAAAAACTGTCATGCTATAGTTAAAATAAACCAAACAAATTTAATGACCGATTAAAATATATTATCTGTTTTGACGTTTGATATATGAATAATATAGGATTATATACTGTGACAATGAATTACACTTTACTATAGACGGAATATTTAAAATTACAATATGTAAAGAACGTGTTGTTTTGAAAAAGAAGTATTCGCATTTGGCATGTCTTGCATGTTAGTGATAACATAATTACAGACTTTATTGATTGGTATGACATGTTTTTTAACCGACTACCATTACTACCAAAAAAGACGAGGTTCTTATTTCATCTGTATGGTTTTTTATGTTTGTTACCTCATAACTTTCGACTGAACGAAGCGATTTTAAAAGTTCTTTTTTTATTTGAAAGCTGGTGCTTCCTATTTGGTCAAATTTTCTTACTACTACTGTGACTGTCATATGTAAGGAAATATACAAATTAGCCCTGTCTTGGCCATGCATGGTTGCTTGGCTTGCTTCAAATTATCGTCTTTTTAATAAAAGGTGACAATTAAAATCCAATTCAAGTTTTTTTTAACTAATGAATCGACACAAATATATTTTGTCTTTTAAACGGTTTTACCTAACTCTTACTTGTCATTTCTAAAGTATCTATATGTACTTGAATTACTATGAAAACTTTTTAAAGTATATTTAAACCTATAGTCGGATTTTTAATTAAACAACAACCACTGACGTTTCGGGGTTGTCAGTTTTTGATGAAAAAAAATAGTGTTGTAGCAAAGCGAATGAATGTAAAAACTCTTGAATGAATAAAATTGCCACGATTGTTTAGCTTGGGAATAATTAGTCTATTATAGTTCAGAAACTTGTAAGATTGTCCCATTTTCAATAGATCACGTAATTGAAACTATAGATGTATAAAATATAACAATTATAGGTAGGTAATAAAAATGAAAAAAACATCGTTCATTACATATTTTTTGTTATATTTATCTTCAGATGAAAAATTTTCACTATCATGACATTTTTAAGACTTAAATTTTTATACAGTTTTTAAAAATTCTGATAAAGAAAATTATTTGTTACATAAAGTTTCAGAAACTTTGTTATAAAGTATTTGAAAAAGTTGTTGGTGAGTGAAATTATTTATTAAATTCAGTAGTATAAGTTTTAGTGTTTAGTATAATTTGAGATGATTAACTATTTCACTCCTTGTTCGTTCATCTGATTGAATAAAAACTGAATGCATCACTATTACTTTAAATGTGGCAACATTATTTTACAAAGTGACATTAACTACTGTCAGCTAGCTTTGTCTAATTAAAAATACGAATATATATATGTAAACTATATAACTTACAATATAAGGTTACTTAGTAAATAAAAATCTTTATTAGGTATATACAGGTTAAACATTATAACAATATTATAATTATTGTATAAAGTTGATTTATATACTGGCACATTTGTAATTTAACACTTTTCTCCGTACAGTTGATCACAAGTACATTTCTCATCATAATTTTGACAACTACACATTAACTTAGGGCTGTCTCCACCTTTCTTGTAAGGGGTTTGTCCCAGATAATTGCCCCTGAAAAAACACATTTATTGGCTATTATTATCTACTAATATATCAGTTATAAACTGTTGTTTGCTGTTGATTAATTGCTTTTTATGATAATTTTCTTGATTTATTGCTTTTTTTAGCTATATTAATTGGTTGTTTTATAATAGACTAGCAGACCGCGCGAACTTCGTACCGCTTTATTTATATTTATTTATTTATTTATTTATTTATATATACTTTATTGTACACAAGAGATAATATATATACAGAAAAAACCTTATAATTATGATAGCACAATGGGCGGCCTTATTGCTGTAAGCAATTTCTGCCAGGCAACCTTAGGATGGACATGATAAATTTAGAGTGGGCAGTAGATGTTGCGTACAATTTAAATAATGATTTTATAAAAAGTCTTTTAATATAATTTTATAAATAAAAAGAGAAATATATGATTATATATAGGTATATATACATACAAAAACCTACTTAAACTTACATAGATTAAATTAATATTTACACATTTACATACACGTACATACTTAAACACATACTTATACATAGGTACATAAAAATACATACATTAATAAGAATGACTAATAACTGAATGACTAATTATTGTGATGATTCCAGATAGTGTTCGTGTACCATTTTCTTGAATGCTCTCAGGGTCTTAGCACGCCGAATTTCCACCGGTAGTTCATTCCGCAAGGCTACAGCTTTAGCGGTAAATGATTTGGCGTAAAAATTTGTGGAATGTTGTGGAACTTTTAGTCTGAAATTGTGCGAAGACCTCAAATTTGCTTTAATGTATGTAGCTTCCCGCCTCACGGTGTTACTCGCGTACAAACAAAATGTCGATGACGACGATGATTACATATAGCCTATGTTACTCAGTGATAATGTAGCTTTCTAAAGAAAAAAGAATTATTAAAAATCGGTCCAGTACTTTTTGAGTTTATTCGTTACATACAAAAATATAAAAATACAAATCTTTCCTCTTTATAATATTAGTATAAACTAGCAGATTTCCAATGCAGATTTCCAGTGGTGAAAGAATTTTAGAAATTGGTTTAGTAGTTTTTGAGTTTATTCATAAATAGACATTACGGATTTTGATGTGTTTTTTTATTAGATAAAAGGTTTCAACAGGGTGATTTGTATGTACAATCCTTGCATAATACAGAAGAGAAAAAGTGATATTTTTTTTAGTTTTGAACCTTTAATTCAAACACTGGCTGAACAATGAGTGATAAATCAAAATAATAGTACTATCAATAGCCCGTCCAAAATGAAATAATAATTAGTTTTGAAGAACAGCCGCTGAGTTTTCTTGCTGGGTCTTTCTCAGGACTGGCCGCGTTTTTGACCCAGTGGTAGATTTTTTAACAAATACTTACCTTTAAATTTAAAATCAATGAATATTTATTAATAGTTATAGCTACTCTGATTTCAACTAACTTAAGAAAATAAGATAATTATCTAATAATTAAAAATAAAAACTGTTACCTATTAAATCATACAACAAAGGATCAAACAAAAATTTTTCTTTAGTAAATATATCTTATAAATAAATATTTAATTTTTTTGTTTCATGGTCTGATGTGGGTTACCAATAGTAAAAATCATATTTTTAACATCAACTTTTGATTTTTATTCCCAAAAAGTGGTTGCTCTCTGTATCAATTAAAATAGCTTCTGAACGACTACCATCTTTATGTTTATCACTCGTGAAAATGATCTCTGTAAAGAGTTCGAAACGTCGGGAAATAAATAAAAATAAGTAATAAATAAACGCGATATAATCCTAAAAAGTTGTTTTAACATTAAATTTAATTGTTTTAGGTAATGGATGGTGGTTGTTGAGCCCTGGTGAGAGTTGATTCTCAACCTGATCGGAAATAGTGCGAGGATTATGTAACCGCTACCATAGCTGCTGCAGCAGAAGGAGTTGTTGTCACTTCGATGGTATTTGAACAATTTAACCACAATTCTGCGGCTTAATGTACGTATAAATGTGTATAGATTTCAATAAATAGATATAGATTTAGATAATAATAGATATAGATTTCAATAAATAGGGTCTACATTCGTTCCCTTAATTATTTTTAATGCGACAGAGGACTCACAAGCAAGCGGGTCACCAAATGGTAAGCTACTAGCGCCGCTCATGGACAATTAACCAGATAGTTTGAAGTTTCGTTGCGTGTCATTAAGATGGGAAAGAGGGAGGTCAGAAGTGGGATCGTCGAGGCGAGAGGGAAGGGGTTTGACCTCTCTACCAAACGAAATGACCTCCCAGATCATCGCCACTATCTGAGACTCAGATTTTCTGAGAGTTAGTTTTGTTTTACCGGCGGGTCAAGGTTGAAACAAACAAGGTTGAAATTCATACAACAAACTGTGTGGATCTAATACTATTGGATCTAATAATTTGTACTATTTCAAAAATGTTAAAACTACTTACGCTGGTCCGTAATTACAAACGACGAAGAACTCCTTCAAATCTGACCTGGTGGTATTTGCAATTGCACACCCAACAAACATGGTATTCGCCCACGCCATCTATTAATCAATCAAGGAAGGTATACAACAATATTTTAACAGCATCCTACAAGAAATAAATAGCTGAATCTACAGCTGACGGTACACTTAAATCATTCAGTATCTGAAGGGATGGACAGCCGCAATTATGCCTTGACACTTCGATTTTTTGATCCCACGGCACTTATAATCGTATGCTATATAAATAGGGACATTCTACTAAACATTGCTATTTATCACAAATAATTTCAGTAAAGTCATTGTTATTAGCCTGGTTTCGAATTTGGAATGTTTTTCAGAAGTGGAGTGCTGAACTTATTGTACCATTGAAACTGTAAGGATTTGCTATTTATCGGCTAAATACCCTGGTTTCCTGTTACAGCGACCACATAGAGCGAATATTCATAAAATAAGGAATTCTCCTTAATTTTGAAACTCATACGCAAGAACAGCACTCACAGAAAGCCAATTTTCTGATATTTAAAGTGAGGTCAATCTTTAATAACTTCTTTGCCGGTGTAATTTTGCAGATATCATCAAGTAAAATCCGAGAGTTGATTTCTAGTCGTGGGATCGACACCAATGGTGTGAGCCCGGGAAATTTCTCGGAATTCTTTTCGGAAGATAAATATAAATGACTGACAAGTGCCCGGTGTATGGCAATAGGTTCCCCACCTATTCCATTGGGTACGTAACATAACAATTCGACGAGTCGTAGCTTAACCGTCGCTGCCTACTTCTACGGGTAAATAAACGGGTGAAATTATGTACGTATGTTTTCTTAAGATGTTTGGGTGACCTTTTAATCCTAATACAGATAAAATGCACATCTTAATATATCCACATCTCATACCTGTGTATAATGACCGATTTGTTCTCTTCTGGAACCATCAAAATCACTTTGCTGCAATGGTCCATATTTGTAATCCATATGTTCAGACCACCAAGCATCAAGTGCTTTTATAGGCTCCAGTTTGAAATCACGATCGGTAGTTGAGAACATAAATAAATTTTCACCCACGGCGAATTTTCCTGATGCTGAAACATTTACAGGTGTAAGATTATCTGAATATATCCATTGAAACGAATATATCCATTATTAACAACATTATTATCCATTGAATATATCCAATAGTAACAACATTATTATTCATTGAATATATCCAATAATAACAATATCACGCCTCGCTTATGTTTATTTAAGTTTTTATTATTGATGTTTTTTTTCTCTCTTGCTTTTATTAAATAATTTATAGTTCACCAACAGCACCAAATCTGGTATTATTTATTTATACGTATCTAAATTAATTTGAATAATATTAAGTTTTATTGTGAATTGATTCACTTAAGGCCAAATGGTATTACTGTGACAATATAATATCATTACATAGTATAAAACAAAGTCACTTTCCGCTGTCTGTCCCCTTATATGCTTATATCTTTAAAACTACGCAACTGATTTTGAGGCAGTTTTTTTATTAGTTAGAGGGTGTCATCAGGGTGGTTTTGATCTGTAATTCATCAGAAGTATTTAAATTTGAACAGTTATCAGACACACAAAATAACTTAAGGATAAAAATAATTATAGTGGATCATCATCATCATCTATCATGGATTAGCAACAAACACAAAAAGAGTACAGGTCATTATTAGAGATCATCTAACTTAGGCAATAAAAACAAACTTTTTATAAAGAATTAAAATGTATGTTTTTAATAACAAGATATATTATTTTTTTACTTACGAACAGTACGATCCGGATTATGTGTCTTATGAAACTGGGCTGCCCACTTTTCAGCTTTCGCTTCCAGTTCGTTATCCCAAATCTAAAAAACATTCATCAATTAGACTCATAAACATAACCATACACACCATTGACAACAAGAGGTAACTATGCCGTGGGAATATTGATATTATGTTTTACTAGCAGATCCAGCAAACTTTCTTTGGCATCAGAAAAGAAATAAAAATGGTCATTGTGGGATATACCTAAGAGATAGACATATGCCATCCCGGAGTTTTTGGTAGACCTATTGAAGGTGTATAATATTGTAGTACATTGTTTTGTTCTATCACTTAGGGTTCAGCCAGCGTTTGCAATTAAAGTGGTAAATACATGAGTTATAGATAAAAACCACCCCGTTAACACCCTCTATCTATGAAAACAAACCGCATTAAAATCAATTGCGTAGTTTCAAATATATAAGCATACAAGGGGACAGACAGTGTAAAGCGACTTTGTTTTATACTAAGTAATGATTCAAATACGTGCGTTTTCTTAATGGATTCGTTATGATGTCAAGTCTAGAACTAGTACTTTTGATTGAGAGATTCTAAATAATACAGTTATAATATCTATGGCAAAAGATATTAAGTCTTTTGGTAGTTAGGATAGTTCATAGTATTCTGAATCATGAAGTCGTGTGTTCGATTCTTGGCTCACATCAATGACTTTTTGAAATTCTTTTCGGAAGTTATGTGTGATAAATATCGATGACTGAAAACTCTGTGCCCGGTATATGGCAATAGATTCGCCATCTATTGCATTTGGGCCGTTAACCGAGGCCGAAGGCCGAGGCTTAACAAAAAGGGCTTTAAATTATGTTATGTTTTCAATTAAGGTTTTTTTTTATGAAGGATCTAGTTTTTTCATTGATTAATATAAAAATATTAACTTTAATTTTGACAATTCTTACCATATAAGTCATATCGGATGCAGCCGGTTGGCCGCTGACTTCACCCTTGGCTAATCGAAGCCTTAGTTTGTTGTGACCGTCAACAAACTCTCGAACTTGTTCACATGTTAACGCATCCACTGTAATAATTTATTTAAATTTAATTATAATTATATTTTTTTATATTTGCTACCGTTGACAATTTAAGTATAGTATTTATGAAATATTAACACAGTTATTTTAAACGAGTATTGTTAAGGTAGCTTTCGTATCCAACGTAAAGAAACTATCTATATCACTGCTATATATTTTATATAATCACAGTATATATAATCAATTAATAATTATATAAAATAATATATTTTTATACAGCAATAATAGTATAAAATTAACTAACATTGGTGCGTCGCGTAAAATAAATATGTCACGATGTATATGAACGTCTTCATTGTCAGCAAAGTCACTTCGACTGAAAAAATATTATGAATGTAAACAAAATGAACTCTAATATATATACGACAGCGTAGATATGTAGTATAAGCAATCAGATAGTGGCTACGACACAAATACTTGATAAGAATATTGTGGTTCCGTATGTTAATTATTTATTTGTTACACAACTTTCGGATTAAACATTTAAAATACTAAAAATATACTTCATTAATACCTTCAGAGGTTTAGCTCCCCGATTCTTATTCAAAAATCGTGGGATCGATTCCGGCGTCAGCATTCTCGGAATTCTTGTCGGCAGTTATCTGTGATAAATATCTATGACTCACAACCTTGTGCCTGGTGTATGGCAATAGGTTCGCCACTTATTTGGAACATTGGGACGCAACATAATATAACGATTCGTCAAATCGAAGATTGACAGCCGCTTCCTACACCTCTGGGTAGAAAAAGGCGTGAAGTTTTATTAAGTTATGTATGTTACTAATATGAAACTGAACCTTAATCTTTAGATTATTTTGTCATCTCTTTTAATATCGCTATTGGACGTCAACAAGTAAGTAATACTTTTAGAAGCAAGCAGGCATCACATCTAGTTCACAGATCCCTAGTTCGATTCTTAGCTTACGCCGATGACTACGGAAGTTGACTAATTGGATACGAGTTACAACTAACAATAATATGACTGTTGAGAGAGCCACACAGTTCGCTGCATGAATGACTCGGACCGACCTCTGAGAAATTCTAGGTAAAGAGGCTCATACCGTTCGGTAAGGGAATTATTTTTTGCCCACACTCCCGCCCTTCCCCTCCCCTTGCCTTTTCCTATTCGATCTAACAGGTTTTTGCGGGAATATTCAGCCACAAAAGGCAAGTTATTTACGGGGTAGGTATGATATTTAGTTAATTAGCTACATATTTTATTAATAACTCGGTTACCATAACAACTCACTGCCGCTTAGCATAAAAAAAATAGTAAATAAAATTCTCGGCTGTTGATATCTGCCAGAAAACAATCACATTGAATTTTTTGTGTATTTGCCAATGATACTTATACAAACAAACATTATATAATATTTTTATTCAAATTGAATGAGTACTTATTTGAATAATACAACTATTTTTTTTGGTTCAGGTCAAATTGCTCGGTGATAAATAAGATCTTACTGTTATACTTACATGAAGGCGGAGGAGAGGATTACATAACATAACTTCACGCCTTTTGTTACCCGTAGGTGTAGGCAGCGGCTGTTAAGCCTCGTCTCGCCGTTATGTTTACGTCCCAAATGAAATAGGTGGCGAACCTATTGCCATACCGGGCACAATGTTTTCAGCCGAAAAGTCATTGGTGTGACCCAGTGTCAGGATTCGAACCCGGACCTCTGGATCAGAAGCCTGGTGCTCTCCCACTGGACCACCGTGACTGTGGAGGATTTATTTGTGGAGAAGGGGAATTATTTCATAAAAAGTGTAGCAACTCTTCCTGATATGAATAGGCAAAGCCTTGAAACATTAAAATTCTTTGATTGTATTATTATTTTTATTTTTACCATGGAAATCCAAAGCGTTAATATAAGAAACCCACATTTTGAAAAATCTCACGTGAGATACGGGGACCGGTGAAGTACCAAGACCTCTCAGAGGATCGACCTAAAGCGTCTCATGTCGCATTTCGTTCGGTGAGAGAGGTACCCGGAAGCACATCCCCCTTCCCCATCCTTTCCAAGTAGTTGTCTATGGGCGGCGCTGGTCATTTACCATCAGGTGACACGCCTGCTGGTTTGCACTCCTAACCCATTAACAAAAATCGGTTAGGGAGATGGAAAATTTAAAAATACGTTATTAATGGACCTGCTCCGGGAATTACAATACTTAATCCTAGAACGATGTATAACTATTTTGGTTGACATAACTCTGGACCGTTTTGTTTTTAAAATGAAATATTTTTTTATAAATTCACGCCGATGAATGCCTACTGAGACATTTTTACATCTCAAATGGAATATGTAGCGGAATCTTTTGCCATGTCAGCAGAATATTGTCGGTCATCGATATTTATTACAAATAATTTTGAGAATTCGTATTGGTATGAGCCTGGAATCGATCGCACTACTTCTTGCATCAGAAGCTGGAAACCCGACCACAGAGGCGACCAAAATTTCTCTACCTATTTAAAATTATGCAGGTAAGTATCTAATAAACCCTACTCACTTAGTTAAAGAGATAATATATTTAAAACTAATCGTTTAAATTACAAGTATTTCTGACTAACTTATATTCTGAAAATATTATCTGTTTTGACGGTTGATATATTAATAATAAAGGATATTGACAATGGATGACACATTGCGATGGACGACTTATTTACAATTAAAATATATACGGAACGTGTTGTGACGAGAAATTATGACATGTTTTCTAATCTCTTAACGAGTTTTGTTAAAACAAACTTAAATGAATATAAACTAATTTGTAGCACAGCTAAGTAGGTATTCTCTCAAGTAAATTAATAGAAAAAGATGTGATTAGGTAATCAAGTCGATCTTTAGAATTCCGTTAAACTCTTCAACTAATATTCATGGTCCCACGTAGATACCTATCATTCTTCCAGGGCAATTGGTACGTATAACATGGATATCGAATCCTGGCTCACATCAATGACTTTTTGCAAATCAAACTCGAAAGTTATGTGTAGTAATAGGTTCCCCACCTAAACGAATGCACCTAAATATAACGGTGAGTCGAAGCTTTAACAGCCACAGCCACTGCCACACCTTCAGGTAGAAAAAGGCGTGAAGACATGTGACAATATCACACATATATCACGTGCTGCTTTATATATAAACCTTTGAACTTAGGTACACTTATATTTTTCATCGATAAGCATAGCCTAGCATAACTGCACGCCTTTTTCTACCAGAAGGTGTAGGCAACAGCTCGACTCGCGGTTACTTATGAAAGATTCTTCAAATCATGATAGTAATCCAAATCCTTTTGGATAGTTCTGTGTGATAAATATCGATGACTGAAAAACTTTGTGCCCGGTATGGCAATAGGTTCGCCACCTATTCCATTTGGGACGTAAACATAACGGCGAGACAAGGCTTAACAGGCGCTGCCTACACCTTCGGGTAACAAAAGGCGTGAAGTTATGATAAGTTACTATTTTTAAGTATCTAGGAAGACCTACGAAAATAAATCTTCTTTGATTGTGACTATTTTTCAAAGAGAAAATCGTAGGTCACGTTGTTGCCTTTCACTGCATATGATAATTAATTCAGGGACAGCTTACAGTACAGTAACATAATCTAAAAATTTACTTTAAACTACTTTTCCCAAATGTTAGGAATGGTGCAGGACCCGCCAGATTACCGTATCTGTTTTTCCTGTTTGCAATCCGTAATTTATATTCGTTCAGCGAGCTATGCTCGGGGTATCTCTGAAGGATAAACTCAGGAATGAGTAGATATATCCGACAGAGAACTGGAGTAACCGACATAGCTCGTGGAATAAGCTCGCTGAAGTAGCAATGGGCTGGTCATATCTGCCGAAGGACCGATGGAAGATGGAACAAAAAGATCATAGTGGAGACCGCGACTTGATAAGCGTAATGTCCTACACTACGCTTATGAAGTCTCACCAGCTCGATGGTCAGGCTGCTGGAAGACTGGATGCGAAAGGCAGAGAATTGGATGTTGTAGCGGAAATTGGGAAGGCTTTCTCCAGCAGTGGCCTGCAATAAGCTAATTACAAAGGTAAATCCCTAATTTCTTGTCAAATTTGTGTCGATACATGAAAAGTGAAAACTACTAATAGTTAGCGTTTGATAACTTAGTATCAAAATGTTTGTTTTGTACAAACAATATTTTTTTCTTCTCTGAAGATCATGGATACTGTAAACAAGCTGATACAATCAAACTCAGTATATTCACGAGTAGTTTTATTTAAATATCTAACATCTGCTCAAATCTCACAAAATATTGAAGTATATTATTTGACAATAAGTTTTCTTTTTCGAGTTCAAGTCTTCTTTCCTTAATATATGATTTTCTTCTGGTTCAATTAAATTCGTGACAAACATACCTACACAAGAAACAAATATTCTTAACAAATATATAAGCTTTCTTGCATATTGATTTTTTGCTAAAAGTAAATTATTTTTACTAACTTTAACACATATACATCAAATCCAATTCAATGTGAACATTTGCATCATAGATTAAAATTAGGTATTGTTAACTGATATGAACAATTATAATGAATTCAGTCCGGAATCTATACTTTCAATCAAAATGGAAGAAACTAGAGAATATGTTAAGTAAATCACAAAAATTAAGAATCGACTGCAAACAATCACATTACACATGTATTCAAAACAAAACTTAAAATCTCCAATTGATATTTGATATTCATAAATATCACTACTTAAATTATACTTAACACATATCATTTTTGATTCACTAACAATGATACATAATTATATTCTCGTTACAAAATGATCTTTTGATTAACAATATGCCATAATACTTGAGAATTTTTTAAATTAAATTAATTAGGACAATATGCCAGAGAATAGTGGACAATTTAATATCAGAGTTGACACATAAAGAAAGTATTTTATTAGGGCATATAATTTACACCATAGGGAATTAAAATCCACTGATGACAAATATTAAGTATGTAATATCTGTCATAACAGTATATTTCAAATTTAGTTTTTTCCTCCTATAAGAGTGAACTCCAGTTGCCTATTCATATTCATAGACACGTTTTTTTTAATGCAAATACCTATAGAATAAAGTCATTGATCATAAGGAAACTAAAGAGAATTGATTTGACTACCAAAAATTATTTCAACATGTCAACAGGGTTCATTTTAAAAGTATTGTTCCTAAATAATTGAGATAAAAAAAAATTCAAAAAAATACAGTCATATTATGACTCATTACAAAAAACAAATCTAATTTATTTATTTAGACAAAAACAAATAGTGTATAATAATTATGGGTAAATTAATTATTACACACACAATTAATTTTCAAAAAATTATTCATAGATCACTTGAGAGCAGTCCGAACAATTATTTAATACCTTTCATCAACCCGTTTAAGTTTCAAAACCATTTATCTGTATGACTACTGAATATTATTAATCTGTGTGCTTATCATAACGACATAATAAATTCTAAACGTTTGCATCAAATAAATTAAATGAAACTACAATGTCATACAATTGAAATCTACTTACACTTAAACGTCTATACAAAAAAATCTACAAATAAAATCATTTGTAGAGTAAAAAAATAAAGAGGAAAAAAACTTTCCATTCTTTTGTCAAATAATTATATTAAAAAAGGTATGTTAATTAATTATAAGTTTTTGAATTGTAGCCAATTATAAACATTCATACATCTTCAAAACATTTTCATACAAAATGTTATCGATAGGAGACCATAAGAGTTGCAATGGCAAAAGTATTATCACATCTCATACAGTGACAAGCTTCCAACTTTACAAGCCATATCTTCACAAACTTGTAACCTTAGTAGAAATATGTGCCATAAATGTTTCAAGTACTTTGGTATAACAGAAAGTTATCAACTGACGCTAACAAAATGGGGGTAGTTGAAAAATGAAATTTAAAAAATGCTAAATGGCTATAAATTTGTCTTGGGTTTTACTTCAATAGAACTCTACAGCACTGCCTACATACATAATACACTTATAGTTGATAAGAATACTATTTAATTATGTTCAAATCATCATTATATGAAAAATATCACTGATAAATGTTGCCAAATAGAATTTTCAACTGGGTGATGGTACATCATTCGCTGAAGGTATATAATAAATGTGAGCTTATTCCTCTACCTAGCAAACATGTACAGATTGCAAATTTTGACTCCTAGAGTAAAATCAATATCTATAAAAATTAATGCATGAGAAAGTTTATATTTAGCTACAACTTAAATAGTGCCTGCTCATTTGAAATATTCGTAGAAAAGATGTTTCGTTATATAGTAATTGGAAGTCAACACAAAGTTAATCATAAAAAGGGACAACGATTGTCAAAAATTGATCTATCTTTCATAAAATATGTCATTTGAGGGCACAGCATATACAAATAAAAAAATGAAAATGGAACATAAAATTTGTTCTAATTAGTGCTAGGGCTGTCGGTCCCGCTGCCGCTGTTCTCTGTATTCGCGAGGGACACTTTTGTGTTTTTATTAGTTTTCTTAGCAGACTTACTCAGGGTTGCCACCTCCTTCAGTAAGTTCTGAATCTTTGTATTCATAAGATTGAACTTTGTCTCGTTCAGACGGTCTTTGTTTTTCATTTCATTCCTAAGATCTTGAGTATTGTTCATGTGCTGCGCCTTTAACTCGGTTATCTGAAATAGATGAATCTTTATATAACACTGCTCGCGACTAAATTGTGTGGAATTTAACAGCAAAAGACAGATGCTCAGCTGTATAATTAAACAAGCTGTTTTAATAAAGCAGTAAAGAAAATTGTACCAATAAATTCAGGTCAATATTTGTAGTACTAATTGGACATAACTATATATGTGTCATTTCGATAAACAATTTAGGTTTTCCTTATAGTGTATTTGTAAATATTTTAAGAGGCCATGATAGTGGATGTTATTCTTACCAATTTATCTTTGGCAAGTAATTCATTGTCCTTCTGTTGTACTTTCTTCTGTAGACTGGCAATGGTTTCCTTGAGTTGAGTCATAGCAACAACGTGATCAGAGCTGTTTGGGTCTAATTCGCCTGTAATAAAAAAAAATACTACAGAAACAAAATTGTACTTATCATTCTGGCAAGCTTCTGGCTCGCTTCCCGGAAGTTACGTGTGGAAAATATTGATGACTATCAAAATAATATCAGATGCAACTTGCATCACAACATGCTATGTAAAAAAAAAATGAGGCATACCAGATTCGTGTTGAAAAAAATCTTCTAGTGTAAAAAAAAATGAGTATGTTGTGGAAAAGAGTAGCACTAATTGAAATTTTATTGGGAGCTATGGCGTGCTAAGGGGCCTTCGTTCAGCAGGGGACTAATCTGGGCTCATGATGAATTGAAATTTATTTATTTGTGAAATGTGGGTAATTATACAACTAATGTTAGATTTATCAAAATTAATTATTTTAATATAGGATTAGATATATATTAGATTTCTAATAAAATAATTAAAACATGTCAAATGTCATGTCAACTGTTATTTTTTGACTTGACGCCTATACCTCGCCTCCTCTATTACATATGTCACGTTACGGCGAAGGAAGGAATGAAAAAAATTTGAGTGTCAAGGCATGATTGCCATTGTCCAATGCCCACAGCATTTGGATTGGATATTGAGGCAGCAAATATCTAAAATTATATAAAGGAGACTAATAACAAAATGGTTATTTTTGATATATTGGCTGTCAGTTTGTTCTAAATAATCCCACGGCTGAGGGTATTTGCCATTATGATTTACATGTTACCATACAGAATTATCAGTATGAGCATAAAACCAAAAGTATAATACCATTTCCCTGATTATTAAAATTTAGGCAATGAAACTGTGCACCATTGGTGAAGTCACCAAGTATTGTCACACCCATATTAGTTCTGAAAAAGTTTAAGGGAAATAAAATTTACAATGAAAATTTAACTAAAATAATAGTTTAGATAAAGTAAAATTTGGAATTAAAATTAAACTTTTTTTTATGGGATAGGAGGGCAAACGAGCAGGCGTGTCACCTGATGGTAAGCAACCAACGCCGCCCATGGACACCAGCAACACATATAGTGTTACTGTTGCGTTACCGACCTTTAAGGAATAGGGGAGAGGAAAGGATGGGGAAGTGGAGAAGGGGGGAATGGGCCTCCGGGTACCTCTCTCAGCGAACGAAACGCGGCATGAGCCACTTTACGACGGTCTTCTGAGAGGTCGTGGTATTTCACCGGTCGAGCCGGCCCATTCATGCAGCGAACTGCTTGGCTCCACCACTGAACTAAAATAAAGGTTTAAATAAAATAAAATGTTGATACGTGTTTACCTTTCTTACCTTGCATGGGGTTCATCTTGGACTTCTTTTCAGACGGCTGGGAGTCGTTCAATGATGAATCGCCAGAGTTCATTTTCATCATATCCGACTTGCGTTTATCTTTGTGCCCGCTTTTTGATCTGTTTATGGGCATAAAAGTTTTTCATTGGATTTGTTAGTTTGCCAGAGATTTCTAGATCTATATAAGTAGCAAAACATAGAACTCCAAAACTGATAGCCCTGCGCCACTCGCAATAATTGGCTTACTGCGTTTCAGGGGCCGTCCCCCCACTAGGTGGACCAATTCGTGGTCGCCACTCGAGAACTTTTTTACTGCGGTTGTCGGTTCGTCGGGCGATGTGGCCTGCCCATCTCCACTTCAGCGTACTAACTTTATGGGCTTATGTCGGTGTGACCGACGACCGACCAGATCGATTACGGATTTTGTCTCGCAGAGAGATTGCCAACATAGCCCGCTGAGCAACTTTGAGCTTCATTATAAGGCCAACATTCCACGTATTAGTTTCGTATGTCATCACTGGTAACACATTGGTCATAGACCTTAGACTTGACCCGAAACCTGCCCAACCGAGTTTAATCCGTCGGTTTACCTCTTTCTCGAAGTTGTCTCTACCTAGCTGGACTGTTTGACCTAAGTAAAACTACCTATAGTGGTCGACAACTTTGAGGATCACCTCGCCATCAGTAGCCGGTGCTTGAATGACATGGGGATTGGACATTACTTTGGACTTGTCCACGTTCATTCTGAGACCTACTTGTTGGGTAAATCTACTACTAAGTCTACTGAGAGCCTCGAGCATTGTACCAAGCTTCTCCAGTGACTCTGCCATGACTATGATATCATCAACAAAGCAAAGGTGAGTGATGTATTTGCACTGATTTTAAAGCCCAGTCCGGACCAATTCAGGAGCTATGTGGTCTACGGTACTAAAACCTTTTCGGAAACCGGTCTGTTTGGAAAGCTGAAAGTCTTCAAGAGTCACTTTGTAATGACACTCGAATACAGCTTATAGACATGGCTCAAAAGCGAGAAGCATCTATTGAATTTCAAGTGGGTTGGATGACCCTTTTTGAAAAACAACACCACCACGCTTCCGGAACGTTACCCCCCGAGTACAACAGAAATAATTTCAACATTCTGATCTCGTACAGACTGACGTCTGGGATCTGGGATCTCGAGCCAAGTTGACAACTAGAGTCTGTGAAGATTCATACAACTGTTCATAGAAGTTCTGAACCTCAGAATCTCATCTTTAGATGAAACAAGCACGCCGTTATCCTTCTTCAATTTAGTCAATTGACTCTGTCTGTTCAACAGGTCTTTTGCTAATGCTTTAGAGCATTGGTTCCGCTCTATAGCTTGTCCTATCCACCCGGTGTTATATTTGCGAATATCGCGTTGTACACATTTCTAGATTTAGCTGGCTGAGTTAGGACCAATCTGTCGAAGACTGAGTTGAGATTTGTCGTCTGTCTTGCATGATGAGCCTGAGAGTAGGTTCTGATAGTTTTCGAGTTCTGTTTGCATGCCGCTTACTAAAGAATTTAGTACCGATGAGTGTTGAGCTTTGCACACCACCTCAAGGGCTCACTACAACATAGTCATGGGAGACTAATGCCAAAGTGGGAGAACAGACTTGCAGTGAATCGAGTATGGGATCACACAGATATGGAACCAGGAATCAAGGGAACAAATGCTTGTCAACTTTCTCGAAAGTGAGGGGCTTTTCTTGATGAAGAAGGGAGGGAAGTGGACATGGCGGAGTCCCGACGCAGTGACCAAAAATGAAATAGACTTCATCATCTCGGACAAACAATGCATATTCAGAGATGTCTCAGTGGTCTCTAGGTTCAATACCGGGAGTGATCACCGGCCAGTGCAAGGCTCTTTGGATATCAACTTCAAGAGTGTAACACAGTGGAATATAACACTGTCCTGTTATTCATAGGCATTGGAAGCTATTTTGGAGAGCGAGCTCAAAGTTTTCTGGGTCTTGGTATTGAACAGGTCCATACATCACAAAATGGACCTTTAAATTTAGTAGCCCGTATATTTACACGGTAACACGGAATTATTTGGGAAGCATTGTTTACTGCAACTGATATGATTCTGATATTCCATGATGTTTGTGTATTTAAATTGTCATTTTTCATTTTAAATTATTCTTTTTTTATTAACTGGGTAAAATAGCAAGCTGAAGGCCTAGATCCCAAGTACATCTGCAACACCCAGAGGGTCACTGTTACAATGTCAGCCTTGATGAATAAATATGGAGGGTGTAGGGCGATTTAGGTGGGAAGAGGTGGACTTCAAGACCTCCCTCATCGTGCAAAACGACGTGTGAGACTCTTTAGATTTGATTTTCTCAGAGGCTGTGGTAGTTCAGTGGCCAAGCAAACCAATTCATACAGCGAACTGAGTGGCTCTACCACAATCTAAAATAACTTATACATACAATACTAAACTAACTCATGTGACCTGTGCTTATGTTTGTCAACAGAAGATATGTGCTGCTTAGTCCTTGCAAGTGCCCTTTTGAGTGATTGGGTGCATAACCAACACAACAACTTGCCATCCACCTGAAACAATTAATATAATTTCTATACTCACTAAAAATCAGTGAGATTACCGAAAACAGGTTTCAAAAAACAGATACATATAACTCAGCTGTATATATTTAAATATTTTATTTTACCTAATACCTAATACCTAATACATTCAAGTGGATACAGAGAGACAGACTGAATCATCATATTTGGGTATCATTCTTGAGAAAAATTAACTTGACATAGACAGACAACCAAGTCAGTGTAAATAACATTATTAAGGCTTGTGAAATATAGGCTAAAGGTTTATTAAAACCAAATCCACGGAAAAACATATATATTACCTTTTTGCTGTCATCATGGCGATCAAAAGCGCACCGTTGCTTACATTGTTCGCAAGTGACAGCAGGTCCATATTTTCTCTCAGAATTTGTACAACGTTGACATTTGTTGCCTAAAATACAACAAAGTTTGGTTTGCAAAATTAAACAATGGCCAAAATTATAAGTAGCAACTAGTGTATGTATTCAATATGACATAATACAATTCATCATTAGGGTTGGACTCAACATTTTGTAAATATAATGTTTTTATAAGTTATAATTGTTTAGGCCAGGAGATCCCTAGCACAGGGTTTCCCTAGTTTGGGCTCCTGTCTGCCTTCACTGTATTGTAATTAGATCAACAATGTTACTATTAGTTTTAAAAGGAGAAAATAAATGTTATTTTTATTTATTTATTTTTAATAATAAGAATTTAATAAGAACAAATAGGGGAGTAACACCTAATTATTGGTGATTGTGTGACTATGTTTGTGCAAACCAAGAAACTTTATTATTGAAAATAGGGTTTGACATTGAAAACACCAAGGCATGAAAGCATCAGGTTATCATTCATTTTGTTACATTTTACTAATAATGCACTATTACAGGACAGAAGATGAAAAGAAGAATAATGAAAGAATAGTATGTATTTTTACTTCATTATTGACAAATATGTACTTACCAATAAATGCAGCAATAATATTACAGTATTCACATGCTGTGGGTTTACCGTAGGCTTTTACATTTGCCTCACATTTCTTGCATATAGATGAAGTATTTGATTTACTGGAAATAAGAAATGTAAGAAGATGAAAGTAAATTTTTACAACTATCCTTACCGAATAAACCTAATGTGATAGTGTACCTATTTGAGTCTGCTAACATTAAACATCAAACATCTGATTGGAAAAGCTATTCCTGGAATTTGATGTTGTTTATTGAATACCCAAAGACAAATGATGCTCTTATCCTCTTGGTATATAAGACAGTTATAATTTTAAAGATAATTAGTTTATTAATTCATGGCAAGTTGGGGGATTGTGTTAAAAAAATATTGTGTGTATTATTAATTGGAATGGATTAAAAAAATCATTAGTAAAAATATAGTGAGCAAAATAAGAAAACTGGGTATTTACTGCTACAAACTACTATTGTATTTTTGAAATAAAACAAATCTAGAAGCTATCACAACAGCCAAAAGTCTCCCAGGATACTTGGCATGATAAACACCTCATATTACTATGTGGAGATTGATACTGACCTTGTTTGTTGGAACTCGGAACGACAGTAGGTGCACTTAACGACTGGGAATGAACCGCGACATTCCTGAAAAACATATATATGCGTCATTTCATACGTCAAAATAACTGTAAATTACGTCTCATGAATTTATAAGTGTAAATATGAACTGGACTATTTGTCTCAGAACATAATACCTTGCATAGTTGTTCACCAGTTGATAGTTCTTCGAAAGGATGTCTTGAAAAACAACGAGAACAGGCAAAAAGCGGTGTCGATGTTGAATTACTCATGGTGTTAGTAATGAATTCGAGTTTTAATCAATTTAAAATGAAATCACGTCAAAAAACACTGCAAAGCAATTAAAACATATAACCAAACTATTACGACACTCATTAGTTCTAAGAAATAATGAAGATGGCTGGTTTCTGGCTCAATCACAATCACTGATAGCAAGCAATGTAAGTAAATGCAGTGCAATTGGTAGGTATCTACTCTACCTACCCAGTGAATAAAAATTATATGATTTGGAATGAATGTAAATGAAATGACACTATAGTTTGTACATGGCTGTGATGCCTGGAACGCAGATTGGTAGCGTGGAAACCATAGATTTTGTACCTATTTATTATGATCGAAAATAACACTGGTCTGCAACGAAATCCTCCTTTAAATAAAACTATGATTAATATGTAGAGGTTAATATACTGAATTGATGTTTGCTTTCCAAATTTTCGTATCACATGTAGAATATTTTTAAAGTATTTTTTTTTATTTCTCATACTTATGTGTTTTTTGTCTAACGTCCTTGCATTAACGCTGCACTATTCACTTCATATCGTCTCAATGCTCACAGAAAACCTCTATTCCTCTTGCATACGCAACGACCATGAAAGAAAATTATGGAAATATGAAATTGTAACTGGATAAAATTAAATATTCACAGTACACGTGGAACATTTGTGCTGATTTAAAAGTTATAGCAATGTTAACTGGACTGCAAGGAACCCTCCTTGCAGTCCAGTTAACATTGCTAGCATACCAAATTTTGTTGTTTTTTGTGCGAATGGGACAGTCGCACTAGAGAAAAACAATACGTAGTAAAAAATTGGCCACAAAGAATAACTTTGATGCCTGGAGTCAAAAATATAAAAGAAGAACCTTTAGTTCAAAGCGAGAAAATTTTTATACCACCTCTTCATATAAAGTTGGGCCTTATGAAAAATTTTGTTAAAGCCATGAACAAGGACGGTAGAGGTTTTCAATATCTCAAAACTAAATTTCGACGCGAAATTGAAAGAAGGAATTTTTATAGGTCCCCAAATACGAGAGCTCTTAAAGGACTCAAATTTTGAAAGTACACTGAGTAAAGCTGAAAAAAGAGCATGGACCGCATTCGTAGAGGTGTGTCATAATTTTCTTGGAAACAAAAAAAAAGATAACTACCGTGAAATCATCCTCGAACTTCTTTCGTCATACAAAGCCCTAAAATGCAATATATCCCTAAAAATTCATTTCCTGGATTCCCATTTGGATTTCTTTCCTGCTAATCTTGGTGCAGTATCGGATGAACACGGCGAAAGGTTTCATCAAGACATATTGCACATAGAAAAACGCTATAATGGAAAATGGTCAGAAGCAATGCTTGCCGATTTCTGTTGGTCGCTTCGCCGCGAAACACCAATAGAAAATATGGAAAGGAAGAAAACTACAAAGTGAAATAATATTAACAACCAGCAATAACAGCATTTAGTGATTTGTAGCTTTTGTAACACATTTATCCAACATATGTATCAATTGTAACATTTATAATATACGTTTTTAACAAAAAAATGAATTTAATTTAATACCACCATTAAAAAAAAATTATATGAGGTACGGGAAATTTAATACTATAGTTCTATTCAGTATCATATAATTTATCATTATTTATATATGAAATAGAAAGGAGGGGATTTTTATTTTTTTTTGCAGACCAGTGTAATTTAACGTATTTAGTTACATAAATAGAGCCATAATAAACGTAGTTTTAATTGTATTTCATTTTATAATAGATACCTAATTGTTATACGATGTTTTTAATATGAAACTTAATCAAAATAATCTTTTTGACAAAATAGTAATGTCTCGACCGATTTTGATGAAATTTTGTGTGTATTTGGGTAGGTCTGAGAACCGGTCAAGATCAAATGTTCAGGCTCTAGATGTTATGATCTGTGAACAACTTATAGGTATATTTATTTTTTGCAGAAAAACGTTTTACGGGTCAATATAATTAAAATTATTAATAATTAAAATTATTATTTAAAAAAAAAATATTTTATTTAAAAAAAAGCGTGGGGTGCATGATATCAATAGTTATAAATATTTTATTGACAGATATGAGTAGAGTGATTATCATTTCGATAATATCTTAAAAAGCACACCACGCTTTTTTTAAAATAAAATATTAATATATATTCATTGAAATTTTTAACACTATTTTCTTAATTTAAATTCATTAAAATTTATTTTCTATTTTTTAGTTCGGTTTTCTATAAAAAGCGTGTTTTTTAGTTTTTTTAAACTATTATTTATTTTATATTTTTTAGTTCGGTTTTCTATAACAAGCGCGTTTCTTAGTTTTTTAAACTATTGCTTAACTATTTTAAAGCGTGCTAACAACGGATATCAAAACCGAATTTGAGGAATAGCGCCATCTGTGACTTATACAAGGAACTCGTTTCAAGTTGATAACGTAGACTTTCCACTGATTGCCACTAGATGGTGCGAGAAGTGAACTATGAACACTAAAAAATTAACAAAAATCATATTTTGCAAATTGAAAAATGGAATAATTTTATCAAATTAGTGTATTGTCATCGGTCCTCGATAAATCTACAAAGTTTGAACGAAATCTTCGTTCGTCATAGATGACGCCACTGTTCGCGACCGCTTCGCGCCCACTTCGCCCGCAAAATATTGGTAGGTCTTGGTGGGCTTTCAATAAAAAATGACATATGTCATCAGTACTTGATGATTTTTCCGAGCCGCCATATTGCTAGCACACAGCGCTCAAGTTTTTCGTTCCACTTATAACATTCGCCCACAACGCCCGCGGCGTTTTTTCGTTAGTGGAACGGCAATTTCCGCGGTCGCGATCGCGGTCTTGGTGGGCTTTAAGTGGAACGCACTCAATATGTACCGTATTAAATAGATAAAACCACTGAGCATTTATATACTCTTTGCCACTGAGTTCAATATAGGTCAATGGATAAAACAAAATGTATCTTAGACATAACATATTTGAAGAAGTTTTTCGACTCGGTTAATTTTATTCATTTCGTGATATAACAAAACAATAAACAAAGATCTATTTTATTACTAACTAATTATTAAATAATAAGAACAAATAAATTAATTACATTATTTACAATATATACAATTAAAAAACTACCTGAAACCAAATTTCTCCGCATAGCGGTCTACTCGCAGCGTGCCCAGAAGACTGGCCGCATTGCCACGCTGAATGGCAATGCTGAATTAAATTAATTAATAAACGCGATAAATCACTCATCATGATCTTTTAAATTAAAACAATGATAATGCGTGTAATGGAGTATCAAACTGAAATAAATGCTTAGCAACTTGAGAATAGCGCCATCCTATCAATAATTTATGGCAACTTTTATCACTATTATACGACAAAATTAAATATTAGTTTAGTACTATGAAGTTTAACTGTAAATATTATCATCTCAACTTAGTCGTCAGTACGCCCTGCCAAAATGTTCTAAGCTTTACCAGCTTGCTACTTGGTAGTGAGTTTTGATATC
This sequence comes from Euproctis similis, assembly GCA_905147225.2. Lineage (NCBI taxonomy): Eukaryota > Metazoa > Arthropoda > Insecta > Lepidoptera > Erebidae > Euproctis > Euproctis similis. Next base: position 11,735,335 of record LR990115.1, read on the forward strand.
GTTGTTGTGTTGATTTCCAATAAGTGTATTTTTGTTACGTTATGGAAAACTGTTCATTTATAACGTTGTGAAATACATATTACATAATTTATATTATTGAAGGATTGAAATATGACTTTACCACCTTTTCCTTGCCAGGATTTGGCTAAACTTGTTCTCGGTACGTTGCCTCTTTGGCGGGAATAATGCCAACGGACAGGATTAGATATAGATAAACATCGTCTTTGTTTTGAATTCTAGGATATCTTGCTGAAGAGCAGCTTATGACTGCATATGACGAATTTCTCCAAGCAAGTCCATACTTAGACGCTCTGAGAAATGAGTATGATAGAATATTTATGACATCATTGAAAAATATCTTAGCTGAATACAGAGCTGTAAGAATATATGGTTAGTAGTACATATCATGATATTTTTATGGCATTACAGTCTGTATTGAGGAATATTTACATCCATCCTAAATAAATCCATAATTATTGTATAAACATTCGAGATAACATTTGTTAGTTACAGTTAATTCTTTGTGTAAATTCTACTTACTTGCGTTTTGACACCTCTATCATTAACAATTCATTGATTGAAATATTTCTTATTGGAACAATTAAAGTAATATATTTTATAGACACAGAGAAGTAATTGCAATACTATAATATATGTTAACAGATTAACAATTTATATGAGAAAATAATTAAACACCATATTACAACTACAACTGCAAATTTGTTAATTTACAATATTTTTATAAATTTGCAGTGGAAACTTGTAAGCCATTCTCATTAAGGAAGAAATTGGTACAATGTTCAAATTTATTGGAAGTGGTGAAGCTGTTAGTGAACTATACAGATATAAACAAATTACAAACACAGGATGTTACAAGTGATAAAACAAGGTAATATTTAAACCATCATACTATTATGCTTGCATCAATTTATTTTAATATACTGTTTTTGTAATTTAATGTAGATAACCTATAATGTACTCTAATCTGTAGTACATTATACATAACTTCACACTAAGTCACTTGCGACATAGGCATAGAGAGCAGAGTGCCATATGGCATGATTCTTATGCGCCTCACTCACTTTTTGAACTTGTTATTACTTCTTCTTGTTATATGTATTCTGTAGCTGTTTTTATATTTTAGCCAGACAAAAACTAACTTATCTGCAAGTTCAAAACATATCAACTGTGAAGTATGTGATACTTTAGGTGTCAATGGTTGTGTGTGTAGAATAAAACAGTACAAATCAAACCTACAGTTGACTAGTGATGGTAAAACTAATAGCCTGGAGTCTTCCGTTGAAACAACAGCTTTGGAGGATTTGCCAGGTATGTTTTTAACTTGCTATATTTATTTAATATTGCATTGTAATAAGCAGAATTACTGAACAGCTGGCGTATTATGAACTCTTTATTCCAGCCAGCTTACGCGCTGCCTTGCATATTTCTATTTTCAACTACTAATTTCAGCTAGTCAGTGATGAGTAGTCACTGTCAAATTCACTCTAAATTCGATTTATCTATGACTAATTGCATTATACATATTGTTGTGTTAAAATAGACAAATGTTTTAGTTAGTAAGTTTGATGATAATATTACAATACCTATCAGATGTTTTCTTTAATTTTGAGTATTATGTTGGCCTAGTTAAAACTATTCCAATTTATAGCTAATGTGCCCTATGCCCTGCCTTTTTTATATGCTGTGGTTTCAAGTATCTTTATTATTGGCTATTGTTTACGCTAAAAATTGGCTAGTAACAAATTCCAATTAAAATCTGTTTTAATTTCACCCAAATGTGCTCATTCACTCCGGCAGAAAAAATGATAATTTTAATCCATAGGACTTAAATAGTAATGTATTTAAAGGTAATTTTTATCCTATTAATAATAATAATATTGGTGTTTAATATTGGATTTAATTATAGATATTTATTGATATTATATTTATTATATAATAGATCTACTTGTATAATATTCTAGGTTGTTTATTAATTTTGTTGAATATTATTTGATTGCAGGAAATCACAGCAATAATAGGAAAAAATATGTCAGAATTGAAAAGCAGCTGACAGAATCGAAAGCCGCATCTGAAAATAACATAGTGTCAGCTACAGGTGTTGCTAGCAACATTGTAATTAATTGCAATAGTCAAAATGTTAAGGCAAATTGCAATGAAAGTACTTCACATCTTATTACCAATATAGTAAGTAGCTGATGCTATCAATGCGTACTGTGATATTTTCAAATATAGCTTTTTAGCGATTTTATTATTTAGAGCTGAAGGATATTTAGATGTACTTTTTTATAATTTAGAATGTAGTATTTTAAAATGTACTATATATATTATAGGCAAAGAGCACAGATACAGCAGAGTGCAGGGAAAAGATTGAGGAGTTCAATACTATACTGAGCAAAGTTTGTAAAAACAAATCTAATGCAGATAACAGATCTCATACTCTACATCAATCCGGAATGTTGGAGAGTAAAATAATGACTCCGAGCTTTCAGGATTTTGCATCAGGAGTTAAACGTAAGCTGTCTTTTTCTGTCTTATACTCACACTTGAAAAAGTAGTTCGGTGAATGAAACGGTCAGTTGTGATTTGATTTACTGTTACTACTCTATAGTCCTCTAGTTAGAAAACTCAGAATAACATAAACTTATAATTTGGACTTTGTTGTATGTCTGTATGTCAGAATCAGTTTAACTCCTAAAGTTAACTCCTATACTGAATGAGTTCAAATATTGTTCTAAGTTGACTTAAATAACAGATTGCAATAAGGGACTTGTATGAATTAACAAAAAAAAAGAGAAACTATGCAATGTTAAAATTATATGAATGTCCATAGAGCATTGCAGTATTTATGTGATGTGCATGCAAAAATATCTTAAGATTTTTGTTACTTATTTTGTTTTGTAATTTTACCTGCAATCAGTCACACACTATAAGCAAATGTTTTGGGGGGAATTAAAACATAACTTCACGCCTTTGTTACCCGAAAGTGTAGGCAGCGGCTGTCAGACCTCGTCTTGCCGTTATGTTTACGTCCCAAATGAAATAGGTGGCGAACCTATTGCCATATCGGGCACGAAGTTTTCAGTCATCGATATTTATCCCACATAACTTTCGAAAACAATTTGGGAAACTCATTGGTGTAAGCCAGTGTCAGGATTTGAACCCGCGACCTCTGGATCAGAAGCCGTGTGCTCGACCGCTGGACCACCGAGACTCAATTGAATTATGTATTATTAGTAAATACAGATAAAAAATAACTTTGCTGACAATTAGACACTGTCCTGTAAATTTATAAATCTTTAAATAAGCTAAATTATAAAATTTTCTTGCCGGCCATGGACACCTACTACATAGATAGCGTTATAGCTACGTTGCAGGCCTTTAAAATGGAATAGGGAAGGGTTCGGAATTGGCATGGGGAGGGGAGAGGGGAAGCGGTTGGGCCTCCGGATACGTTTCTCACCGAGCGAAACGCGGCACGAGACACTAGGCCTCTTTCTGAAAGTGACTATGTGGCCCTAATACTTTTTAAACTTCTGTGAAGAGTTAAGTAACTAATTATGATCTTCATTTAATGGTTTTTAAAAGTGAATTAATTATGATTTATCGTTTTTTATAGGCAATGAAAATATAAATGTGCCTGTACCAGATTCAAGTACATCAGATAACTCCAATACACAGTAAGTTACATGTAATTTAGTTTCTATAACTGTTGAACCTATTTAAGTGATAATCAATTAACCAATTAGGATTTTTCTTTTTGACAAAGTTATGTTAATAGTAAATAATACTAGTTGACCTCGCGTATTTTGTTTCGCGTAAAGAGTAAATTGTGGCATTGTGACTAATCATGAAGAGAATATAACAAAAAATATAGGAAAAAAAAATTACGTGCCATCTGAGGTCGGGAAGTGGGGGGGGGGGGTAAGGTTTTATTGGTAGAAAACGGTTTATCTCGATTTCCGGCAAATCTACAAGTCCAATGGGAAAACAGTGGTAGAGCCAAGCAGTTCGCTGCATGAATGGGCCGGCTCGACCGGTGAAATACCACGACCTCTCAGAAGACCGACGTAAAGTGGCTCATGCCGCGTTTCGTTCGGTAAGAGAGGTACCCGGAGGCCCACCCCCTTCCCCATCCTTTCCTATCCCCTACCCCTTAAAGGTTGGCAACGCAACAGTAACACTATATGTGTTGCTGGTGTCCATGGGCGGCGTTGGTTGCTTACCACCAGGTGACCCGCCTGCTCGTTTGTCCTCCTATCCCATAAAAAAAACACGAAATGACAAAGTTGTAGGTAATAAAGAGACCTACAACTTAAGTGAATACCAATTGAATACTTCATATAACCTGAAAATTTATGTGAAATATCCAAATAATCAAGATGTCGGTTTTTTTTAAACTTTCCTTAAGTCCTGTATTTTTTTTAATTTGAAATATTTATTTTTTCATATTATCTTAAATTTCTATCGAAAACACAACCTAATTTTCAATCGAAAATTCTCACGGCCAAAAATCAGCTTTTTAGGGCAGTTTATTTGGTTATTGAAATCTCTTTTTGCTCATAACGCAAAAAAGAGGCGAAGCAAGGTTGGCCGGGTCAGCTAGTATTAAATAAAGGTTTATCTACCCATTAGAAACATGTACATAAATAAAATTGAGTTGCAAGATTCCACCGAACATACATACTTACATACATACATACATACGTACATACAGTGCAAGCTAAATAAAAGCTTTTAAAAAATGGGTTTTACTTACACGCATAACTTCACGATTTTTCTACCCGAAAGTGTAGGCAGAGCATTAAATGCCTCGACTGTTGTGTTCTCAGTCATCTATATTTATCACACATAACTTTCGAAAAGTCTTTGGTGGGAGCCTGCCATCTAAAACCAATTATTTTATAATTATTCATTATGTTTTTACTTACTTTTTCAGGGGAAATATTAATGATAAGCAAATCAGCCATGGTTCCAGTGAAGTCACAAAAAGTGCCAATGAATATTCAACAATGCTACCAAATAACAGTTATACATTGCCTAGAATGAAAACTAAAAGTAATGATCAAAAAATAAAAATTATATCTGATATTAAAGTGGACAACACATACACGGCATTGAGCAATGCAACATCAACGCCTTTAATGCAGTCTATAATTATTAACGGAACATCAGCTTACAAGCAAAAAATTCCTTTGGCTACCAATAACTATACAAAAGATGAAATCATGGCGATGCCAACTATCATAGTTGTTCCAACATCAGGTAATATCGTTATTAATGATTCAGATAGGCGACTTCTTGCATTTATTTACTAATTATTGTGTTGTTCAATGCAGGTCCACCCCAGAAATGTACACAAACACAGCCTGTGCTATCAAAGAAAAAGAAGAAGGTAAAAACAAAAACAGTTTCATCAACGAAATTGCTGGGTCCTCTAGTAATAGATATTTCCTCAAGTCCGGTTCCAACAAATACTAATCTTAGTCAACAAGGATTAAATTTACAAAATTCACAGATAGAAACTGGATTAGTCAAGACAGTGGATATAACTAAAAATGCTTCAGTACCAAAGGATAACATTATGTCTGGATCGAACCATATAAACACACCACAAGTTCTCCCGCCTGTGAGAAAATCATCATCCACACCTCGTAGAAATTCGCATATAAGAGTACTGGACTTCACTACACCTAGAAGAATCTTTCATGGAGCAAATAAAAAAATACCTGCAGAAATCAATGAAAATTCTCTTGAAACCAAAGAGACGTCACTTGGCATCAAAGCAAAACCTCTTGAGGTTGCTACTAATCAAAGTATTAATGTGCTAATCCCCAGTACAACAAATTGTGATGGAGAAATTGTTGATATGAATTCCGTAACAACACATACAATTGAGGCAGGTTCTATTAGCAAATTAAGGAAAGACAATAATATAATTAAACCAGTATATAGTAAAAAAGCTAATTGGGACTCAGATCTACGTGCTTTGGCTATTGCTAGTGATAATTCTCCGAGAATTGTCCCCAAAAAACCACGAGTAAGATATTATAAAAAGAAGTCAGAGAAAAATGAGAATTCACTCAAAACTAATAAAGATTCAATTGACTCTTCTAAAGAGTCTAATACGCCTGATCTTAAAAAAACACCCGGTAAACGAAAAAAGTCGCCCAAGGGTAAGAAATCCAAAAGAAGAAAATTGGAGGAAGAGGAAGAACAGTATAATAAAACTATGAAGGACACTGAAACCAAAGTTACAATTAAGCCCACTTTTCATATAGTTACTGCTGATTCTAGAAATACAGTAGAAGATACTAAGTCTACTGTTAGCCAGGATAAATGTGCTAGTGATGTTATTGATGATACCCCAGAAGCAGAACGATTGTCATTACAGAATGAGATAGGTGCAAAATTAAACATTTCCGATCTGTTGGAAACTCCTTATAAACAAGCTCTCTATGATATCCAAATGGAAACACCCAAGTTTTTGGGGTCTATGTTACCAGATGAACCAATATCAGATATTAAAATTATGAACATTCCGACACCCCGGTTTTTCGATACCCCAAAACCTTTACAGTCTACACCATATGCGTCGCGAGCGACTGATTATTCCAGCGGAGGATCTTATTATAAACCAGATGAACAAGATTATTTGAAAATTCCTGATTTAGAATGTTCAGTAACCTCTTCGAAAGAAGATTTCAACATAGTTTTATCAAAGGAAACCGAACATGATGTTAAGAAGACAACTAGACCTGTTAGAAAATGTACCAAAAATGTTTCTTATAAAGCTAACTTGTCAAGAATCAAAGATATAGAGAGTAAAGAAACTGTAGAGAATACTTCTATTTGTAGTTATTCTAGTATGAATAGTTCATTTGAGAATAGTAAAGAGAATTTAAAGGTACCAAAGACTCCTAAAGCGAGTAAAGCCAAATTGCAATCCAAGTCCGACACTAAAAAAAGACGCGTTGCTGACAAAAAAAGAAAGTCTCCTCTAAAGCGAGATAAATTAAGTACTTTTATGAAAATCAAGCCGCGACGTCCCACACCTATAAAAGAAAATAATCAATCCAATAGAAGAAAAACAATTAGCATTTCAAATAATACGCCTTCACAGTCTAAAAAAAGAATGAACGGCATTGAAAAGTCTGTTCACAAAGTTTCAGTCGCAGGATCTGCTTCTACTAAATCGCGAAGAAAATCTTCCACGCCTAGAAAACTTCATTGCTCAAAGCAATTCAATTCAGAAAGTTCCGTATCTCCTGATATGAATTTAGCAAATCATAAAATTAATATTGCTTGCGATCAGGCGTTACCCATACATAATTCAGATTTGGAACGGTTAGATCCTAGACTGTCGAATGTAAGTCTGAAAGATGATAGATCTAGAGTAAGTGAATGTGAAGATATAACGAAAATTAAAGAATACATTGAGTCATCTGTGCAAAATAAACCCGATTACACGGACGACAGAGGAGCTCTTCAAAAGGATTTAATAAAGAGAGGTTTCGACGCTGAGACTGCAAAAATTATTGAGCGAGATTTGCTAGATACTCCAACAGACGTTGAACAGAGTCAGGGATGCGAAAATCTTGTTACAGACAGTAGCGGAAATGAATCTCACATGAATATTGTCATAAACAGTGATTCAGATAAACCAGATGATACTAAAAAACAAGAAGATTTGGAAGATGATATAGAATTGTCTGTATACGAGTGTAATGAAGAGAGTGATAATTACATAACATGTACCAGAGAGGAAGGAGAGTCACAAAATGTTAGTCCCGTCACTCTAAAAGAGTCATGGACTATGGAAGTGTGTATAGAAGATGGCTTAGCTATAAGATTAAGAGCAACCAATTTCAAAATTATGTATGATAATGTCCCACAAAATGTGGAAACAGGTTATAGTTTTAAAGAAACTGAAGTGGCAGTGAGTTCAATATCAAATCTAGATAATATGTTCACACCCCATAAAGATATCAGAAGGCAGTGTTATGACATATTTGATTCTACACTAACCAGTATTGATACACCACTAAAATTAAATAGTCCAAATAATCATGAAACAACACAAATAGAAGTAGTTGTTGAAGAAGAGAAAGAAGAGATTAATGAAAAATGTGAACTTAAAAAAAGAAAACGTCTTCAAAATAGTACTAGTTCTGAGGAATCTACAAATGAAAGTAAGAAGACAAAGCCAGAGGCAGAATATTTGTTTAATTCTACGAATATTCAGAATATTGATATAGAGTCAGTATTAAAAAAGCTTCATGGACCTTAGGGTCTAGGCTGTGTAGTTGTAGGTACTGATGATTACAATATAGGAATTGAGCAATGATTAAAATAACCGTGTGTATTACCTACTCCCTGAAATAAATAAATAAATAAAAACTGTATATATTATGTATAAAACTAGTACACTAAGAACATCACAACCTGTACAGTACATTTGTCACCCTTTATTTTTTGTATCTTTTGCCTTGATTGGCAATTGGCAGTATTGTACCAATGTGCAGGGCATTTTTTTTTAATTTAGTTTCTGTTTGTGCCAGACACAGCCACCATGACTGTATTTGTTTTTATAATAAAACGTTATAACTTTGTTATACTTTTATTACTGTGATCAAAGATTTGTTTTTTTTCTTTATTTTATATAATTTAAATACATACTAATAATTTAAATAAATAATAAGTATTATTACTTTATTCAATTCAGTCTGTTTATTGGATTAACAGAAAATAAAAGGTCTGCCATGTATAAAACTTGATTGAATTTAATAAAATATTAATGATATAGATTGAAATGCTTTATTCGGCCAAATTCTTTGCCCAGAACCATTAAATGCTGCGAGGTGTTGTTATACGATTTTGTCAATCGAAAAAAATTATCCTTCAGACAATATCTCACATAATCCTAAAGATCTAAATATTATTCCAGTTCTTATATCACACCATACTAAATTTCTAAATCTACACAACCTAATTTATTACTATGTTCTACTTACATTCGAAGTCGGCGCCTATTCGCTGGTAACACTGCTTTGTTGTAAACATTTCGTAACGGTGAACGCTTATAATAATAGCTTGGGGAGACTAAAAGTATCAAATCAGTATCAAACGCGGTTGGCTGGTATAACATCAGTCGGCAAGTCAATCAATTCCTTTACCTAAAATCCCTAATCCATCACTACCCATTCATTTTCATCCCATACCCATACTTCCCTTCTTATCCAAGTGCTCCTGCGTGCACAAACAAATTTCCCAAAATAATCTTTTAAGCCCCTATCAATCTGGTTTCCGGTGGGGTCACAGCACTACTTCTGCCCTTCTTAAAGTGACTGGTGATATTAGAACGGTGGAGAGCACTAAAGTCACAGTGCTTGTGCTGGTCGATTTCTCAAATGCTTGTGATACCGTTAGTCACGATATCCTCTTGCCAAATTTTCAGTGTTCGTGTCAACTCTATGCCGACGACTTACAACTTTATTCACAGGCTACTTTAGACAGTATATCAACTGCTATCGACGGCATAAATAGAAATTTGGATCATGTAAACGATTGGTCGAGTAGGTTTGGCGTGGTAGTAAGCCCTACTAAGTGTCAGGCTATCATAGTGGGTAGTCAGCGCCTGATGACCGGGCTTGACGTGGGATTGCTTCGGCCCATCTACTTCTATGGTACAATCATTCCACTGAGCCCTATAGTGAAAACCCTTAGACTACACATAGACTGTACTTTCAGCTGGAAAACACAAGTAGCAAAAGATAGCCAGAGAGTAACTGGAATGCTACGTGCCTTATACTGTCTAAAAAACATTATACCAGTTAGGATCAAAATATAATTTTCTCTACCACCCAAAGGTTGACTGGGAGAGAATGCCTTAGGCATTAAGTTCGCCTTTGTACCATTTAGGTACATGAAGTTATAAATAAATAAGTATTATTATGTATGCCATTTATTCCATTAATTATTTTTATTTAATATAGTTACGATCACGGCTTACGATATATTTGGATATATAGAATAAGACAATAGGTAACCAAAAAAGTCTAGCGATAATGTATAAATTTCGATATCCATTGACGTATCATCGGTGTTTTCAAGAGTTGATATTGAACTTCGTTCCGCATCAAAAGTATTTTTTACGGCTTTTACTATTAAAGTGCTAAATCTCGAAAATAGTACTGTTTCCTTACTACATTATACATGAATTATTCATACAAACCATCTCGTTGACACCATGTATCTATTAAAAAAACCGCATCAAAATTCGTTGCGTAAAACGACTTTGTTTTATTCCATGTAATGATAACTCTATGATTTGATAATAGTATTATGATGAGTTTATAGGAATGCTGGGTGCAAATTATCCCAGTTATAATCATACTTCTCACCTCATACTAGGACCTTACGTTGAATTTAAATAATTTCACAATAATTCTGAAGCCACATAACGCAAGCAATGATAAAATAGAACACTACAATAGGGGTAGTATAAATTGACATAACCTAGACCAAAATATACAGCAGTTACTGTACTACTGTGTTAGGAATGGGGTGTTTCTGAAGTGGGTCACGGATACAAGCTCCTGACACAAATACCTACTGAGTCGCATCTCACCACGTGCCCTCGAGTTTCCTCTCAAATACTGCCAATGCTCTTTACTTGTCTAGTATCAATATACAGATATATAGAAGAGAAATTGACTGTATATACAAATATTAAATGACTCAGTTCATAGTTTGGATGCTGTAACATATAAATCAATTATTATTTATGAAAATAATTGCAGTTAAGTATGGCATCTTCATATCTAGTGCAACCTTGGGGCATTTAATTTGAGAAGTTAAACGTAGCGTAACTTCACGCCTTTTTCAACCCGAGGATATAGGCAGCGGCTGTTAAGCCTTGACTCGCCGAATCGTTACGTTACGTACAAAATGGGTTTACAGTTTTCAGTCAAAGATATTTATCACACATAAATTCCGTAAAGAATTTCCAGAAATCATTGTTGTGAGTCAGGAATCGAACCCACGTCTTCTGAATCAGGAGCTGGCAGCTCGACCACTGAACCATCGAGACTGCCTGAAAAGTATTTACTTTATAACAGCCACAACTATTGTCAGTCATCAATATTTATGACCGTAACCAATTATAGAGCGCTGTAGTCAGCATCCTAATGCTAAACTGTTACACTATCAGTACTGAAACAATTATTTTAAATTTAATCGATTTAATTTCCTCGACATTTAATTAACCATAATAATTACTCGGAATTATTTTGGGAAGTTAAGTGTTTTAAATAACTTTGACTGACAACTTTGTGCCGGATGTAATGGAAATAAGTTCGCCACCTATTCCATTTCGGACGGTAACTTAATGATTCGGCGAGTCGAGGCCTAGCAGCCGCTGCCTACACCTTCGCCCAGAAAAGGCGTGGAGTTATGCATGTACCTCAGTATTTGTAAGTACATACCTACTGAGTGTCCCAAAATGTTTTTTAAAACTGTTAAAATAAAGTTTTAGTAAATATTACTTATAGTTTACAATTTTCCGATAATTTTAAAATTAACCTACTCATATATTATGACAACATCATTCTCCAAAAAGCAAGCTATATCTAGTATTAATTGTTTATTTTCTACTCAGGCGATACAATTCAATAAGATGACAATTAGGTATTTAGCAATATACCTTTATTGGAAATCATCTTAATTCAGTCATTCATTAATTCTTAACATTAAAAGAACTTTTTATGGATTATATCGCGTTTATTTAGAATTTATTTTCCGACGTTTCGAACTCTTTAGAGATAGATCATTTTCACGAGTAATGTAAATCTCTGTAAAGAGTTCGAAACGTCCGGAAATAAATAGAAAATAAGTTCTAAATAAACGCGATATAATCCAATAAAAGTAATCCGTAAAAATCCGGCTCGCCACCTATTCCATAACGGGACGTAAACATAACGGCGAGACGACGCTTAACAGCTGCTGCCTACACTTTCGGTTAACAAAAACGTGAAGTTATGTTATTACTTTTAATGCTGAAAAACTTTCGCTGGGTCGGCTAGTATATATTAAAATTGTGTATGTATTTACTAGGCCTTCAACTGTAACTTCGATACTCGCAAACAATGCAGTATCGTAAAAAAACCCAAACCATTATGTTCAAACCAATTTGTGTAAAGTTCAAACTATAAAGTTTATATTTGATATCTTTCGTGTCTGTGTGTGTTTTCTAACAAAATCCCTTTTACTTCAATTTCGATTTTATATGTAAGAGAGAAAGCCGTAAAATAAGTTGTGCAACGGGGTGGTGTCGTGAATTTAGTGACGGCTAGTAATTCTGCAGGCAGTTCGGGTATAAATGATTGTGGGTGATTTTACACCACCCCATTTTGCCCCCCACCTTGTCTAACCCACCCAGGAGCCACCCAAAGTGCAGCGCCGACGCGACGTCGCTCCGGACAATCTGCGTGCTCTGCTTATTTTCACCCGTAATTCCTTTTTGCGGAAATTGCCTTTATAAAGAACATAGTTTTAGAGAGTAACGCATTTGAACGTGAGATAAATTCAATCACACATTGAAATACTCATTAATTTATTTTTTTAAATTTCTTTCATTTACAAATAGTTATCTAGTACTTATTTGAAGACAAAAAAAAGTTCCGTTCTTCCTTTTATAAATGTAGAATTATTGTTCGATCCATTATATTATTACGTGTATTTTTATTACATATTATGTCTTCGGGGGCTTTACTTATAACAATTGAAGTAAATTATAAAGAATTAATATCCCAAAGTTATAAAGTTGTTGTTGCTGTTCAATTTTATTATAGTTTTCTGACTAGATTTCTGCTTTAACTTAAAAATTAGAGGTAAGAGTATGTACATCTATATATTATTTTATTTTTTATCTGAGGTAGTCATAGAAATTAGAAATTCTTGTCTAGGAAAAAATTACAATTGCATACACTTTTTTTTAGAACGACTATACGCGCCGGTCAATAATTCACAATTTTTAAATAGTTTTTCTGTTTACGATTGTTCAAGGTTAAATAAAATAGATAGCTATGCCGTATTTATATTTGAAAGTCTAAGTGCTTACTACGATTTACTGACGGGCTCCAAGCCAACTGGGTCGTGCATTCTGTAATTTTCAGTTGCTCCCGTTAGTTTGGTAACAATTAGAGTAGGTACTATGATTGTGACTTTTGTCTTATTTATTTTGTTTTTGTTCCTTTCAGCAGTATATTTTTAACCGTCAGATAGGTAAACTTTATACAGTCGAATATACAGGTATTGTCGAATAGGTACAACGTTGAAGCTATAAACTATTGTGGTGAGCAAGAGCTTGGGAAGTACATAGTAAGTACCAAGTATTACCTTAAGTGTGTCAATTGCTCGATGTGCGTGGCCCCCCCACTTTCCACCCTTCAAGGGGGTAGAGCGTGGGGCAGGTCGTCGGATCGATACCCGACGTCTGGCCCACGACCTCGCCTTTCTTACCACCTTCCTAAATACTAATTACGTGCTTTGACACAGGCTGCACTGGCTTGTGCCGAATGAAAAGAGCTATAGACGGTAACGTGAGCGTTATTAACGTCACCGAGCACATGTTTGTTTTTGGAAACGTTGGTACTGTTTACTTATTACTTGAATATGTTGAATGTGATACTGTATTTTATCTGTGGTGTTGAACGAATGAACGAACGAAAAAGAATGGTTCATTGTGTCCAGCACACTCTACATAATATGTAGATTATTTTTATTTTTTTATTATTTAGATATTGACTATTGTGTATTTTTCGATTTGATTCAGTGAGTTATTTATCTGATTTTTACAAATCTAATAAAATATATAGTATTTTTTTTGCGAGATATATTTAAGTATAGAACATAATAGCATAAAAAATAAAACCCACAAATATTCGTATCAGCGGAACTAATGATTTAATTCCGAAATGTCATTAAGTGCTTGATTTGGAAATATTGAAAATTGACAAAGCTTTTCTTTTGATATTGTAAATTTTTTATCTATTTAGTATCTATACTTATTACGAGTATATAGCTAAAATAAAATTTAACACTTTTCCGAACCGTTACAAAGTAACACGATTAAACATGTATTCGCTGCACGTGGACCTTAATATGATTTATTAGTGCAAAGACATGTTGTGACTTGTATTAGTAGTTTCCATTAAATCTAATAAAATTCTTGTCCCACAGTGTTAGTTAGTTACTAGTTACCATACTCCTCTGAAACGGTTTCGCCGATTCTCATGAAATTATGTGTAGCATATGGGGTAGGTCTGTGAATAGGACTACGTACATAATATATAATCTTCATCCTCCTGTCCTTCCTAAATGTAGTCCGTCCCCAATATTTTAATATTTATAATTGTAATTCTTTGTATATTTTTTATGAAACTGCATACAAAAATACATACAGCCCTGTATTTTCAACTCTTTACGATCAACACCAAATGTTTACTTCTTGATCAAAATGTTTATTTCTTTGGCAAGACAACGTTTGCTGGTTTGGCTAGTATACCCATTTATAAATCTTTAAAATGGACAACCATTTCTGGGTTGGCTTAGTATTTCCCACAAACTACCCAAGCGGTTTCTCTTTAGGATTTGGGTTTCCACTTTATCTAGTTTATTGTCCTGATTCGAGATCTTTTAAGTACAACCAATCAATCGGTAGCTTCATTTGATTATCAGAAGCCATATGATAACTCACTTTTATCAATGATTTTCGGTTTATTGAGGAAAGTGGTCACAAACCAACTAGTAACAAAATAATTTCGATTAAACTGTGCAAAGATTGTAATTTTAATCGACCTCGTTTGATAGAAAATAATCCAGTTTTGATATTGTAATACTTCAGGTCGAGTTGTTCGTAACAAGATTTTGAGCACAGACACTTTGGCGTGATAATAGACTTTGGTTTCAGAGACTAACTACTAATGTAAATACTTGCAGAAACATTGAAACAACAGTTTATGGGTTATATCGCGTTTATTTAGAACTTATTTTCTATTTATTCCCCGACGTTTCGAACTCTTTTCAGAGATCATTTTCACGAGTAATTACTCGTAAAAGTGATCTCTGTAAAGAGTTCTTGTTTCTTTGAATGATTTACTTGTTTCAATGTTACATCTTAGTTTGATAAAAGTGCTCTAATCATTAATCGATCATATTTAATTAACACTAAGCGTAATAAGGTAATGTCAGAAGCCTTAAAAATTGACGAGCGTGTAGGACAAGAGTTATATGAAATGTTGCATGTTGAGTGTATGAAAGATTACAAAAGACATTATGTATATTCATTCAACAGTGGTAGAGCCACGCAGTTCGCTGCATGAACGGGTCGGCTCGACCAACCCCTTTCTTATACGAACTCCATGTCCTTCTGAAAAGGCAGGCAACTCATCTGTGTTGCAGGTGTCCATAGGCGGCGTCTGTTCCTTACTATCAGGCGACATGAATGGTCATTTTGTTGGTCATGAACATTTTTCCAACTACACAGCACTACACTAGCCTTTTTATTTTGCACAAATTTCACCAAATATTACATCGGAGAAATGATGTGCGTCATTTCGCCATATAATCCCTGACAGGAAATTTGTTCTATTTATCACTGGTACGTGTTTTGAAGAAGCTGGACTAACGTTTAGTTTGTTCGTATCTAGAAATGTGCCGTCAACAATTTTAATAGTTTATTTTTGGCGAGGATGTAAAAGAGTCATCTCTGTTAATTGCATTGTTTTTTAAAATTCGTATTTCAATGGATAACTTTCAATTAGTTTAGGTTAATTTAAGTTAGTTTAAGATTAGTAATAATTTTGCATTATTTCATAAATTGCCGTTTAATTTATTATTCCGAATAAAGGACTTGCATCCATGGTCATGAACTAAATTATATATAAAAAACAATATAAGAAGAATTTAAATGAGACTCAAGTGAACTGTTGAAACATCTTATACATTTTAGTATCCTCAAATGAAATTAACATTCAAATATTGCTTAAATTCGTAAGGTTATACGTAATTACCAATTGGTTGTTATATTAAAAAAATATCAGTAATATTACTTAATAGTAAGTTGTTATGATAAAATAATAATGGCAACATTTATTGTATAGCTGTCAAATTTAAATTAATCATTTTTTATGGCTGTAACAGTCATCGAACTACCCACATATTTTTTCTTTTTTTATAAATAGATACAGAAATCTTAACTTTCAATGTATTATTTTTTTTATAAATAAATAATAGATTGTGTAAATAACCATATCTACGTATTATATACTATCTAAATGAAATGGAGACAAAATTCATTACCATTATATACAGCAGCAGTGCGGTTTCGTCCAGGAGCTCGATGCATCTTTGGGTGTGAGCGAGACACTTACCACCCCAGCACTTTCGGCAGCCACCTACCACCCACCCATTGAAGGGGGGTAATGGACGCATGAGGCTCCTCGGCCGTGCACCGCTCGCTCTTTATACCGGCTTGCACGCGTACACTTGCTAGTATCTTTGACGTCTCTTTGTTGTGGATTCCAATTTCAGCCTGCAGTAAAACTCTACCGATATTACTATATTTATTCGTTCAGTTCATTGTATCGAATATATTTATATGCGTTTACAAAATTAAAGTTAGTAAATTCATTAGTAATGTTCAATAAATAATAGTTACAAATCAATGAACAATTTGAGTTTTCATGCCAATAATAGAAGAGCAGATTTGTCAGTAGTAGAGCCACTGCATGATTTAATTCGTCCTGCCCTGTTAAAAACAAAGATCTCTCAGAAAATCGATTTAAAGTGGCTCATCTTTACGCTTTTTTACTAGCCTTAGTAATTTATCAGGTATATTATCGACTATAGAAGAAGTAGCTCTATTGTTTTTGTTCTTTTGCTTTCAAATATACTAAAAATTTATAACCATATTATTTATTGGTTGTTTTATCGATTTTTTGATTTACAAAATCCGTTTGGTTTTCTCTCAATATTTTTTTCTACTTGGCAACTTTAGTTCTTTTATATAAATATCTCTTTAACAAGGAGCGTGTTTAATCATGGAAATTTCCCAAGATGGGTGGAGGAGGGGTGTGCTTTGCAACTTAAACTCAAACAGCCTCCCCCACTACTTGAAGGTCGTTCAAACTTCTCAGAAGAAATGAATCTGTTGCAATGAAACACTTTCATTTGCTGAGTATTTCAATTTATATTGTATATGTATTAAATAAACATTTTAACGCTATTTTTACACCATCGTGCAATAGAAAAATATTCCTAATCAATTCCGCAATTCAGGTATTGATTTGAATTAGCATATAAACATGCAATTGTCATGCCAAGTCTCTTGCGGGGAAGGCAGAGAGATCAAAGCACCTTAAGTTCTTAAACGCCTCACTTGCTTCTATGTCTTTGATAACTATTTTAACACACGCGCGTCGATTTTTAATCCTCCTGACATCACCTTCCTCCAGGACTCTATTTGGTTATTTTGACTTACTGATAGCATATAAAACATAATATGGTAATAGGATAGACCATCCATGATTACATTTGAGAATCGAAAATTGATGTCGTCATTTAGTAATAAGTAGAAGATTGTAAGTACTGACCCCAAAAAAATATCTATTTTCCATTACATGAAATCGTTATTACTAGTGGTCCCCCGGTGGTTATATCAATTTAAGTTATAAGTTAGACGATCGGATCATACATCAGTGACACAAGATTAAAACTGGTGTCAAGATCAGTCGGCATATGTACTATGACTCTTCCACTTGAAACGCTAGCTCCCTGACTAAGAATCATTACATAGTATATTATAAAATATGATATTATTATTTATCATATTATTATTATAAAACAAAGATTCGCTTTCCGTTGTCTGTTCCCTTATATGCTTAGATCTTTAAAACTACGCAACGGATTTTGATGGAGTTTTTTTTAATACATAGAGGGTGTCAACGGAGTGGTTTGTATCTGTAATTTATATATACTGTAGCAAATAAAAAGTGATAATTTTCGAGATATATCACTTTAATTGCAAACGCTGGCTGAACATCAAGTCAAAATCAAAGACATGTATCAAGATCAAAGACATGTACTACTTTATTATACGACTTCAAAATGTCTACAAAAATGTCCGCGAGATGGCATTAGTTATCTCTAAGAGATAACCCTCAATGACAATTTTTATTTCTTTTCTGAGGCAAAACAAATTTCGCTGGTAGTACTAGTACCTAATAAAATACAAATATCAAAAGCAAACGTATGCGGACATTCCGTTAAAACACATGAAAATAACTAATTACCCGATTATATAAATATAGGTACAACAATTAGTATATATGAGTATTAGTATAAAAAAACTGGTTTTAATTAACGCTGCATGATGAGGTGAGGTTGGTGAAGGTAGATACATTGGGCGGGTGCAACTATCGATCTTCTTCAAATTAGTGTGCGGATCGGTCGTCGTCTTTGTGTGGCGGCCGTACTCGGGCCCAAATAGACCAAAACAACCAGAACAGCCTCCCCCTGCACAAACCCCACGGCCCGGCGACCGACGTGAAGCATTATCGTTACCTGTTTCGTAATAGTATCGTGGTACGGGGTCCACTTGGAATTATTTCAGACTAACTGTATATTATATATTCTTTATTTAACAAAATCTATACATATAAATGACATTGAAGTGGCTGTTTGTAATATTGAAATAACAGTTCATACACCAAAATAACATTTTTTTTTACAATTTTTGTCTGTGTGTCCGTCTGACTGTATGTTTGTTACGGGTAATCTCTGAATTGGCTGGACTGATTTTTACGCGACTTTTATTGGCAGGTAGCTGGAGTAATAAAGAATAGCTTTTTGTTATATATAGGATTAATCTTTTATTTATAGCTTCCGAGGCGAAACAAAGTTCACCGGGTCAGCTTGTATACAATATACATGACATGAGTTACGAAATCCAGAAAAGTAGTTTGTGTATACTTATGTCACAAATTTCTTTCTGCTTACCCCCAAGGAATAAGACGCGAAGTTGTTGTCTGTCTGATCTATGCAAGTGGGATAAGATAAGGAAAGTACTTATTCACATATATATTTATCTTTTTAGAGCTGATATTTTCATCAAAAATGGTAGGAAGATAGGTAGGTAAAACGTAACTCTTTGTTCACGTAAGGATATGAATTATAAATTGTTATACTACATTGTTTTATAAGATATAGTTATTGTCACAATTAACTTCTGAACAAGTATTTTGAAAAGATATAAAATATTCTTGGTGGTCAATTGGTCGAGAACACGGCTTCTAATCCAGAGGTCCGGGTTAGAATCCTGACACTGGTTCACACTAATGACTTTTCGAATTTGTTTTCTGATGTTTCTGTGTGATAAATATCGGTGACTGAAAACTTTGTGCCCGGCATGGCAATAGTATTTGCCGCCTATTCTATTTGGAACGTAAACATAACGGTGAAACGAGGCTTAACAGCCGCTGCCCTACACCTTCGCGTAACAAAGACGAGAAGTTATGTTATGTTATATTGGAGTATAGGTACTCGGATTTGAATTGGAGGCTTCTGATTGAGAAGTGTAGTTACTGAACAAGTTAAACACTTAGGAATCTAAATAGATACTTATTTTATTATACCTGTAGTATATTTATTACCAATGTTTTGTATTAAATATCAAAGAGTACTTTTTTTTTAATAATTTTAAATCGGCTTAAATTATTGAAGTCGTACGATTTAAAATATAATTAATTTATGTAACTGAAAGATACCAAGCGCACAGCGTCCTCTATTGAATTAGTAAAGTCTGTCAAAGTGCATCGCCGAGGCACAAAGGTCGTTGCGTGGGAAATAGAAGGGGTGGTTGTGGGAGTGCCCCCCCCAACCCCCTAGCATCGCTGGGCTTGTACGAAGTAAGCTTCAGAAATTTGTTATGACGCATTGGGTTTTGTCTACCATTTTAAATGTAGATAATATTACAGACTTGGGTATAACTGTAAATGTTTTTATATAGCATTTGGATATAGCTACTAATAAGATACTAATAATAATAGAAATGTACCTGATTACATATTTTATTTTAAAAGGTTGTTGAATGTTTAAAGTTCTAAGCAACCATATCAGTCTCGGTGGTCCAGCGGTTGAGCACCCCACTTCTGAATCTAGGAGTCGCGGGTTTGAATCCTGGCTCACACCAATGACTTTTCGAAATTATATTTGAAAGTTATGTGGGACAAATATCAATGACTGAAAACTTTATTTTATGGCATGTACCGGTATGGCATTAGATTCGCCACCTATTCCATTTGGGACGTTAATTAAACGGCGAGTTGAGGCATAACAGCCCCTGCCTACACCTACGGGTAGAAAAAGGCGTGTAGTTATGTGTGTTATGTCTAAGTACCCAAAAAATTTATGTTAAATGAGTTTGTGAAGTACTCTTTTATATATTTGTTGGAAATAGGGCTTGGGACTGTATGTCAAAATTGGCTCGAGTGGTGGTGGACGGCCACCGTGCTTTAGTATAGCTTCAAGTCAAATATCAGCATTATTTTTATTGTAAAATATGACAGTGCACACGACACCAATTGTTACTTTCGCGTCTTAACGACAATACTTTAATACCAATCCACGTCCAAAGAAAGGAACTTCGGTCTGTTTGGGTGGCTGTTTGTTCACCTCAGTGCAGCCCTAGAAGTGCGTCTCCACACAACTGCGTATCCCTTCATCTTATAATCGTTGGCTAACTGAGTAATACTAGTTTGAAAATCTTCGAAAAGTCCGTATTATAATGAGTTAGCAAAACCAAAAGTAGTTAATGAATATTCTTAAGATGGCGCCACTGTGTTCACGCTCCGACATGTATTTATTTACTTCGCATTAAAGAGAAATCTTGGTTTAATATTAATGGTTGGTATGGTTTTTGGGTGTATCTATGTGTATATTTCTTTGTGTTTGCGCATATTGATTTGTAGTTAACACTTGTATAAATTTGACTTGTAATTGTTAGCATTTGTAGATTTTTTGAATGTTTTTCCCTTTTAATTGCCGTAAGATTCGATTAAATAGTTTCAAAATATGTGTGTGTAACTTTGACTATAAAAAAGGAGTTGAACTGCCCCCTTAAAAAGATTGCATGAAACCTTTTTTCGCCGTCGTTTAGTGTCAGCTCCAATTAAGTTAAGTGCTTCTCGTATTAGATGTCTAATCTTACTGGCGAGATGAGGTTATTTTTTAAGACTTTATTATATAAATAACTGTCTACTTGGTAGTAGACAGTTATTTATATAATAAAGTCTTAAAAAATAACCGTCAGAGTAATAAAGTGTCAGAGGTGGTCCTCTGACACTACAATGAAATGGTCCTGGTTAGCGCGAAAATCATTTGACAGTTAATGATTCCATTTTCAAACAGTCAGTTTAGATATTTTAGATTTTTTTTTCATCTTTTATGGCACAATAAAATATATAGGCGATCCTTTTTAAAGAGTTATTAGTGGTGGGTTGACTTCTGCCCCAATATCTATACGGACACTTTCGTTGTTAACATAGTTAAGTTCTTTATTATTGTGCTTTAGTGGCTGTCCTTGAATAATACGCTTTATGACCATGAGAAGCGTTTTTATCGTAATAAAATAACTCGGACAAATAAATAATTAATTATATCTACGAAGAGGGCATATATATGTGTAGAGCGGTTATTAGAAAGCTCGTTGCGTGTGAACCCGGGGTGACGCACGCCCCTCAGTCTAGACATTATATTATTATAAGTATACCTGTTTACTGCCTCACCTTATTGCACTTAGCAGCTGTGAGGCTTGTTTATTTTCTACATTAACACTTAACGCTAATTAATTTTCTAAGCGTACATATGTATAATATGTGAGTGTAAATATAGTTCTAATAAACATATAGGTAATATTACTGCAAATGTGAAATGTGAATGATGTTTGTGTGTCCGTCTTTCTGCTTGTTATATTGCATTTTATAAGTGTCGCAACTGATTTTGATGAAATAATCACTGGCTGGTTATAAGCTCACATAGGCTACTTATTTTTTTTTGTTAAAAGCATTATATACTTTAAAAATAGAACAAAGGAATTTCAAAAATAAGAAAATAAAAAAGGCGGGACTGTGTGAATAAAATGTAGCTCTTATGGAGAAACAAAAATGTCAGTGTTACTTTTAAAGTATGTTTATAATAGAGAAAGTTATTTAAATCAATTTATAAATTTAACAGTTTATCGATAACAAACTAACAAACAAACCTTTCTTTTTTAATAGAAATATAGATAGACGGTGTGGAGCTTGAGCACCGCGAGTCGTAACAAATGCTGCTACACCTTCGCGTAGGAAAAATAATATTTGTATAAGACATTACAAAATGTTGCCTTGAGCATAGTATGACATGTCGATTCATCAAGTTATGGTGTAATACTGTGTTCATTGATCCCCTTTCCGTTCAGAAATCTATTCAGTGTTTGTATACGTAATATGGAATACTCAGTGTTGTTCAGTTGACAGGGCAATGACGTTGGCGGTTCAGTGCAGCGGTTCGTGTGCTCCCCGTCTCCTCGTGTCACCCCCCGGCCCCTTCATAGCCGACGGTCGACGCTCTCGAAAAGAAAAAAAAAAGGAAGTTAAAGGATAATATATCACGCCCGAGGTTTGACTCGATAAAAAATAAACGATTTGGAGACACAGAATCAATGGTTTTGGGACACTAGGCAAATATGAGTACTTTTATTAATTCTATTTATTTATAATCATATTGTATACCTACTTATATAATTCATAAAAGATGTCAAGAAAGGATGTATGCGTGTTGATACATTAGTTCAACGAATGAAAAAAAAAATTTTTACGATAATTAAGTTTATAATTATTGAGACGTAGTGGAGTACTTTGACCTGTTCAACTTGAGGTATGAGTTCAGAAGGGTGCATGCGAATTCGGCGCCGGCACGCCGAGTTCAATGGCCTAACGTAGACCTGAAGCTACGCCGTAGACCATTAGCTCCCAGGCGAATTAGGTAGGTAAAGGCCTCATCGTCCAACGACTGAATAACTTAAGCTATTCATTGCGTTAATAGAACTTAGAAATAATAAAAAAAACGGTATTTTGTTTCGCTAAAACCATCAAACTCATCATCTAAATGATTCAATTTAAAGTTCGACGACATTTAATTTATTAGAGAAGAACGCAATTAAAAGTTTCGACACGGCGTGCGACATTTTGGGGGTCAAGCGCCACGTTTAATAATCAAGAAGTCATGGGTTCAAATGCTTTTCGAAAGTTATATGTGTTATATTATATCGATGACTGACAAAATTGATCATGGCGTGAGGTTTAAATATAATATATTCTTTTTTTTGTGCTGGTCTACCCTTAATGTTTAAACGGATGAAAAAGTGGTTTTGGATTCACAGACATATCTGATATGCACACAGAATTTTATAACGCACTTTATAGTTCAGTAACAGTGACACGAGAATTTTTTATTTAGATTGAATGTGTATATATATTACAAAAAAAAAAAACGGAAAACGCAGTGTTTGAATTAGGAAACATTTGAATAAATTATGTATTTTTTTAGTGAAATTAATGAAAACAAATATTTCTGCATTGAATTTTCATTAGCAGCATAGCATTGCATTGGATGGGTTTGGTGGCTATTCAGTCCTATCACACTACATATTATAATTTAAGACACAATGAAATGGCAAAGATCAAACTTCTTTGTTCTTCTTACAATACCCGCGAGAGAAGGTGCTGCCCTCTATTTTAACATAGCGTCGTATTCCAGATAATTAACTTGTGTCTTACAACATCAATTTCTAAAATTATCACCCGTCACTGCTCTATGGTGGATAACAAACTCATAAAACATTAAATGCGCTTGTCATAACTATTCATCAAGTGATATGTCCAAATAATGCATGCATATTTCATACTTAACTATTGCTAAAACCTCACAGTTACTCGATAACGGATCATTTACTCCGAGTATATCCACCACAACTTATCATAAAATATATATATCTATGCAAAAATACCACCTAAAACCATGCATCTTTATACATAGAAGCAAGTCTCTGAGACGATCATAAACTTAGAATACACGACTGGTTTTATGAAGCGTCCAAAGCATGGCTTTCAACTTTTTCGTAGTTGATTTTTTTTATATATAATTTATTATGAACGAGCCTCATGGTGCAGTGCCTAGCGGTACTAGCTACGGGTTACAGGTCGGTATATTCTTTCATCACCCAAGTACTCAATTTTTCTTGGAACAATTGACTTTAATTTATGGCATTTTTTGACAAAAATATGGTCTCGCGAGATATTAACAGTGGTAGAGTCTTGCAGTTCGCTGCATGAATGGGCCAACTCGACCGGTGAAATACCTGACCTCTCAGAATATCGACGTAAAGTGTCTTGTGCCGCGTTTCGTTTGGTGAGAGAAGTATCCGGAGGCCCGTTCCCTATTCCCCCCTAAAGGACGGCAACACACTACGGTGTTCACGGGCGGTGAGAAGTTGCTTACCATCAGGTGACCCACTTGCTTGTTTGCCTTTCTATCCCTTAATTGTCATTACATAGGTACTTACTAATTGCATAAATTGGTTGTATTGTCTTGGTGGTCTAGAGGTCAAGTACCCCTATTCTGAAGCAAGAGGTCATGGGATCGAATCCCGGTTCACTGCAGCGGAAGTTATGTGTGGTGAATATCGATAACTTGACATGCCCAGTGTATGGCAATAGTTTCCGCCACCTAATTTATTTGGGACATAATGTAACTATTGCGCGTGTAGAGGCTTTAACAGCAGCTGCTTACACCTTCGGATAGCAAAAGGCATGAAGTTATATTACGTACCCAAAAATTTGGGTATTGTTAGTTTGTGGTCTGATAAGAATGGTTTGTTTTACTCATGATATTTTAATTTTAATTTAATTTTATAAATATATATATTTATTGATATATTTTTCACATCTGTTAACCGAAATATTAGAACGAAGTTCTTTATCGCGCATTGTGAAAGCTAGACGGAAAAAATTCTTACGAAAAGTTGTCACGACACTTTTTCCATGCCAAACTAGGGCACTTTCAAGTATTGGCCTATTTAGAGCAATGTATAACTACGCGAATGGTCTAGTGGCTAGGATACCTTGCTCTCATACAGGGGGGTTCGAATCCCGGTATCGGAATTCTTTTTAGGAGTTTTATTTTCCATGTTTTCATATTTTATATATGTTTTTTTACAGAAAGAACCAGAAAATGGTACGTAAAAGTGCGGTCATTGTTCCTTAGAATTATCCAGTATTTATAAACTAAAACGTCAAGTCCTAAAGCTAAGTCTTGTACTTAAATAAAAACTAATCAGCAAAATTAAAGAGAAAAATCAAGAAAACCTACATAAAAATACGCACGATTTTTTTTTGCAAATTTTGTCGATTGTACTTTTTTTTTATGGGATAGGAGGGCAAACGAGCAGGCGGGACATCTGGTGGTAAGCAACCAACGCCGCCTATGGACACCAGTAACACATAGTGTTACTGTTGCGTTGCCAACTTTTAAGGGGTAGGGGATAGGAAAGGATGGGCAAGGGGGTGGGCCTCCGGGTACCTCTCTCACCGAACGAAACGTGGAATGAGCCACTTTACGTCGGTCTTCTGAGAGTTCTTGGTATTTCACCGGTCGAGCCGGCCCATTCATGCAGCGAACTGCTTGGCTCTACCACTGTTGAGCCGTAGGAACTTCGTTCCTACTTGGTGTTCCACGACACCACATCTTTTTATATATATATATTAACTTCTATTAGTTTTTGTGGTAAAAAAATAATTGTTTAAATGTAATTTATATGATGTACCTGTAGATAAAAAATAAATATGAATATTGGAATTTCCATTAAAAATTTCCATTTCCCATTTAAAATTTAGATTAATTAATATGTAAAATTTAAAAACTAATTTATAGGAAATATTGTAATGTTAGCCGTATTTAGTATTGGGTTCTAGAACTATTTATTGTCTTAATGCATAATTATGCTTCAAGAGAAAAAATCTTGTTATTAATATCGACCTTGACAACATTGTATCCGGTGTATGGCAATAGTTTTTATATTTGGGACGTAAAAAATCGGCACTACGAGGCATAAAGGCCTGCAGTACAACTTCGGGTAGTAAAAGGTGTGAAACAATAAAAAAAACTTTGATACAATTCAAGTCAAGACAAGTAGGTTCGGTGAAATGAAAGATTGGCCGGTGTTAAGCATTTCCATACGAGGCATGCCGCGGGCTATTAGTATAGTATATATAAGTTTAAAATGACATACAAAAACACGAAAATGTTAACAAACTTGCTTCAGATCATCAAAGTTATGTTCTTGCAATGGCGACAAAAGATTTTTAAAATAAGTTTTTACTGCCCTCAAACCATTTGTCTTTATAAAATAAAATGAATTTCCATATTTAAATAATTTATTATTGCATTCATTCACATATATGGGATAAGTTTTTCGTGTGAAATTTATTTATCTATTGAAATTGTATTTCAAATTTATACTCATAAAAACATTTGTATGTTGAAAATAAGTTCTAGGCAAATGAGACTTTGTTATGCAATGACTGTGTTTCGAGATTTTTTTTCACTATTTCACGCTTCTTAGATATAAATGTGCAGTCAGTAAGTTTTTATGCAGTCATGATTCTGGAATTCACGCCTTTAACAACCACAGGGGGAGACGGTAAAACCTTTTGACATATATTATATAAGGCACGATTTTGCAAGTCACATATATATATATATATATATATATATTTGAGACTTACTCAATACCCACGGGAAATGATATTAGGTTACTTATATTAGTTTACCACTTTACTTTACCCACCAATCTCATAAGTAATGATAGTCTTAGAATGGATTGGGTATTGCAGATTGTGCATGAAAGTAGGATCAACGTGGTCGAAATGAAGGCACTGCGCAAAGTTTGCGGAGTGACTCTCGCTGACCACATCGAAAACAAGGTTGTAAGGAAGGAAGTTGGATTGAAAGAGTGTGAAATAAAGTTCAGACATGTAGAAATAATGGATGATGCAATGGATGATTGATTAAGCAGATATACAATGCGAAAGCAAGGATGGGCACGACACATTTTCCACGACCAAATAGAAAGAGTCCTTGAGGATGGTGATGTGAGGAGCTTTAAAAATCATACAAAAATCGTGTATGACAAGAGTTATAAAAGATAAAGCAGCAAATATGGAGTGTATGAATCGTACCTTATGATTCTTTGTTGTCTCTGACTACCGCTATAGGGAATTGGCGTGAAGATATTTATGTATTAGTTAGTGTCCGACCGAAAGTTCGGTTTCGGTTTCGGCTGAGTTTCGGCCAAAAATCAAGTTTCGGCGGAAGTTTCGGTTTCGGCCAAATTTGGCCGAAACTTTTGCCGAAACCGAAACTATTGTAGTACTAATTCTGACTTGTGGTTCTGTTCTCTTCTTGTTCTTCTATATCTTATTGTACTGTATCTTTGTTGAGAGTGTAATAGTACATACATACATATCTTTACACTAAGTCTCTGTGTGGAAGGCAGAGAAAACAGATCGCCATAAGGCACGATCCTTCACTTCTTTGACTTTCAGTCAACATTGTTATACATGCTCGCCGGTTGTTAAGACTCGTGGCATAATCTTTCTTAAGTACACGTTTAATTTGATCATGGAAAGTTTGTGCTCGCCGTCATCGAGTCCAACATCCTTCCGCTTATATACTGTACACCTGCTTAGTCAATCTTGTATCAATCATTTTTTCTACGTGGCCAAACCATCGGAGTATGCACTTCCTTAATTTTTACACTGACACTCTACCAATCCTCTTATAAACTTTCCCTCGTTATAACCATTTTTTTTTGTTGCGATCGGTGAACCTCATACTGGAAATTTTGCGCAGTGACCTCATTTCGACTGCTTTATCATTATTTTCATGCACGCTCTGCTATGCCAACTCTCGCTTTCATAAGTTAGTGTTGGGATCAGTACCGCACTGTGAATAGCAAGGTTTTGATGCTCAGATTGTTTGAGCCCAGGCATCCGCCCAACGCTCTATTTACACTGTTTTCTACATTACTCTTATTTCTACATTACCGGTGTTAAAGTAATTTAAGTAATTATTATTAAGAGATAAGATGAGTGGTAGAGCCACGCAGTTTGCTGCATAAATGGGCTGAGTCGACCAGATAGATACAGTCGCGTTTTGCTCGGTGAGAGACCTGGAGCCCCCCCCCCCCGTCCTCATTCGATTTCTAACTGCTTTACAGCGCTCGTTCGGAGCCGCCCAGCCCTGGGGAGCCTCACACCGAGACTTTCCAAGTATGAGCTCCCCTCGCAACAGAGGGGGGTGACAGCAGGGTGGTCCAGAGCGCTTAAGCACTGTCCTAGACCACCCTACCGCCGGACGAAGGCCGCCGCGAGGTTTTAGTGGGTAGCCCTTGGATCGTATTGCAGTGTACTGCTTTGGGAGGCCCACACTACCCTCTGCCATACCCAGGCGGGGGGTGTGCATAAAGCATTTCCTCGCGTAAAAAATAGGTACCTCAAAGAGATTAATGATTCTTCTGAGTACAAGTACAAAACAAAGTATTAAATAGTAATATCTCAAAATACCAATAAGTACTTATATAATGAAAAAAAAAAACAATTACCAATTTGAATGTTGGTTTTCACCTATTTCTGCCTACACCTTAGCATATAAAAAGGCTTGAAATTTAACATAACTTCAAGCCTTTTTATATGCTAAGGTATATGTATTAATTTTGTTAAAAATTAATACATATACCAATTGTTTTTCATTTCATGTTCTAAATAATGCAAAATAATAGGCAAAATGAATCAAATTTGAGTATTTTAAGGAATTTTAAACTTGAGCACGTGAGTTTCGGTTTCGGTTTCGGCCGAAACTGAAGTGCCGGCCGAACATTCGATTTCGGTTTAGGTTTCGGCCGGAAAACCAGTTTTGGTCGGACTCTAGTATTAGTCTTATAATTTCCTAGGTGTGGAGACAAAGTTCATGCAGGTCAATGGCGTAAAAAATCTTACTTTTTCACAATTCAAAATTCTCACGCAGGCGTGTCATCTGATGGTGAGCAACTAACGCCGCCCATGTACACCTGCAGCATAGAACATTGCCGGCATTTAAATTGTAATGCAGAAATGAGATGGAAAGGGGAGAGAGAACGGGCTTAGGCCTTGGAACTCATGATTACTCTCTCATCAAGCCTAACGCGGTATGAGCCACTTTACGTCGATTTTCTCAGATATCGTGGTATTGCACCGATCGAATTTATGCAGCGAACTGCGTAGCCACTAATATGATTTCTACTGAAATAGTACTGTGAAATGTGACTAAAGAAATTTAACAATATTTACTAAAGCGCTGCTAACGCCCGAATACTGAACCGCCACTCAAATCTGACAATCAATAAAGTGCTACTTACTGCTTAAATTTCACGTATCCTGTCTAATGTGACAGCTATTTAAACGCTTAATTAGCGCTTATATATTTGAGTGGCCGTTCAGTATTCGGGCTTAAGTCTAGTACAAGTTGCGCAAGCTTTTACTTTTATGTCATACAAGCTGTTGTACGCGACTTCGTCTGCATGGATGCCATAAAGCAGCAAAAATATTATGCCTGTGCCATTAATATATTATTATTATTGCTTACCCCCCAATTAGTACATACATACATAACTTCACGACAAATACCTTTCGGAGTAGGCAGAGCAAACAGATACAGATTAGAAAACGAACCCCCAATTAGCAATAGCGTGAAAATATTTAGCCTATGTGTTGATCCGACCTCTTAATTATATTAATGCAAAATTGGGGGAAAAATGCAGTTCTTTGAGAGTTAAACAGTAACCGTAAGAAAACCATACTTAAAGGTTCGGTATCCATTGCAGATCAAGTCCCAAGTAATAAATATAAAAAAAAACAATTGTTCAATGTATAGTTTTTAACTTTCCTACGATTTTATTACATGTATATATATAGATTAATATTTTATGAAGTAAGTCGCTCGCAACACGTGCAGGTGGAGCTCTTAGTAAATATTATACAAAGTTATTTGCATTGTGTGTAAGCTTCCACTTTGCGGCCACTTACCGGCCTACATACTTACTTGCTCATTTTTGCATATACCCCTTTGTAATCATTCTTAAGACTGTTTCATATGAGCGCCGAAATATTTATTTTTTCTTTCACTTTTTATATCGTTAATATTTAACGCTATTTTATGGGATAGGACGGCAAACGGGCAAGTGGGTCACCTGATGGTAAACAACTACTCACCGCCAATGAACGCCGTGCGTTTTGCCGTCTTTTAAACGAGCAGGAGGGGAAAAGAAGGGGATCGGGCCTCCGGATATCTCTCTCACCGAACGAAACGAGCTACTTCACGCCGATATTCCGAGAGGTCGTGGAATTTCACGGTCGAGCCGGCTTATTCATGCAGCGAACTGCAAGACTGTTGCATGACCACTGTTAAAAACGTCTTACCTAGCGTACAGTGTACGGATTTTAGTGTAATTTACTTATTAGACGGGCCTCGTGGTGCATTGGTAAAACAGCCGACTGCGGAGTCGAGGTTGGTGGTTTCGATCCCCACCTGAGTACAAATACTTATTACAAGCATGAATGTTTCTAAAAATATCTATTTATCTAGTTTTCATAACGCAAGCATTTTCAGAATTAGGGAATAGAGAACAGTGGTAGAGTCAAGCAGATGGCTGCATAAATAGGCCGGCTCGACTTCACCAGTCAGCCTTAATACCACGGCCTCTCGGCGTTTTGTTCGGTGGGAGAGCTATCCGGCTGCCCATATCCCTTCCTTTTACTTTCCTATCTCACTCCCTTAATGGCCGGCAACGCAACTGTGACTCTATCTGTGTTGCAGGTGTCAATTTGCTACGGTAGTTGCTTACCATCAGGTGAACCGAGCAAGAGAATTGATTTGCCCCATTAAAGAGTTTGTGTTCATAGGGCTTATTGAGTTGTTAGATATTTATATCGATTGTATTTAATCGATAAGAACAAGAGCTCAATAGTGAACGGAGCTTTATTGATACTTACAATCAATATTAAGAGTATTACACGCACGCCCAACACTACTATTTGTTTTGAGATTTCTGCGTCTTATTAAGGTACAAGGAATTTACTATCCAATAATAAGGGTGATTGTGGGAAAATATAACAAAATAAGGGTTTTTAGAAGTATTAGCTCATCCGGTAAATTGATATTCCAAAAAAAAGATTTTTTCACCCTCTGGTTTCATCGTATTAAATATAAACTACCCGAAGGTAAAGTAGGCAGTGATTGTTAATCCTTGACTCGCCTTTATATTTACGTCCCAAATTGAATTGGTGGCAATTGAATTGGTGGCGCAATTCCAGGAAGACAACAACTATTCAACTTTTCAGTCATCGACACATACCTAATTTTAGAAAATAATTTCGAAAAGTCATTGGTGTGAGCCAAGATTCATAAATAAGAGTAAAATACTGTCTTTTTTACCTATTCATAAATTAGTTGTACAGGCGAACTCTGTTTCGCCTCCGAAGCAATAAATTAATAAAAATATTTGTTTCTAAAAAAAGTAACTCCTAGGCCTAAGTTACTCCTTATTATCTACCCTGCCAATAAAAGTTCCGAGAAAATCGTTTCAGCCATTTTTGAGATTAGCGAGAACAAACAGACTGACAGGCAGATTATTTACCTGTGTGCACCGTATATACATGTATTGATATGAATATATTGGAATCAAGTTATTTCAATATTACAAATAGAGAGATTTTATTTATATGTAGATATAGATTGGAGGTAGAAGGACGAACATGTTGGCTAAATCTTCTCCTAGTAAACATGAACCCAAGTCCTGTATAAAAGTACATTACCAACAAATCCAAAATACCTTGTATATTAAAATGAAAAATCTATTATCACGATCCATATTAAAATTAATGGGTAGGTACGTTATTAACAAATTATAATATCTAAGAGGCGGGTTCCCACAGCTGACATGCTCCCAAGAATGTCGGCTATATGGGAATCCTTTTCCAAATAATTAATGCGATAAAACAGCGGTGGAAGCGGTTTGCTCGCGGACTGGCGCGCGCGCAGATCGGGACGCGTGACGAGAGCAAACGCGCGGTCACGACGCATGCCCGCCCCAAAACAACCAACACACACCGAGCCCACGGCATATACATATATAATACACACAGACAACATATTTAAATATATTAACTGAGTTTTAGACGTGACAACGTCTTTATTATTCGATGGAGCCGGCTGCACGCATGAAAAAACATGATTCATGCGGATTCATTCTCGCTCTGAGGCGTTCTCTTCTGAAAAGTGAAACCATTTCATCAGTATTTTCTTATGACGTTGTCACGTTCAACTGTCGTTAGTAAATCGATTTTACAGACAACCGACTGACAGACTGACTTTACACTCAAATTTCTCCGCATCTCGGTCTACTGGCAGCGTGCCTTTAGTGTGGGATGCTACTTGCGTTGACACCCATGCGCCATCGCATCTTCCAAGCACGGTAGAGGTGGCCGGTGCTGCTGCTGCTTCGGCACAAAATCTCAAGCGGCACAAATACAGAAACCTTGTAGGTGATTATGTATTTGAGCAGTTTTGGGTCGAGACTTTGGGGACATGGGGTCCGAGTGCTCGTGCACTTTATAAAGATCTTGCAAAGAGGCTGATCAAAGCCTTGCGTGCGACCAGAGGGCTGGTCAATTGCAAGAGGATTGCATTGCAATTCAGCGTGGCAATGCGGCCAGTCTTCTGGGCACGCTGCCAGTAGACCGAGATGCGGAGAAATTTGATTACAGATAGTTTTTAAAAAAAAAAGTGTATGTAAAGTAAATGTATATTTAAATTTAAACTAATATCCGCTATCGAGTATCGTAAACACAAGCATTTAGTTGCGTAGTTTGAAACTAGAGGGCGTTGTGTGTATTGTGTCCAAGATATTATTGTTATTATTAAATATTTAATGTCAAATATTAATAATTTGCAGTTATCACAATATGTGTCCCTGCATTCAAGTCCTCGAGCTCTATTAAGTTCCTGGTTTTCCATGTATATTTACGCTGGCTTTTTTAGAATTCATGCTATGCAAAGTTATTCCAGATTTAACTAAGAAACAAGTTAAGATACTAAGACTACTCATAAATAAACTTTGTATATTCAATAAAACATTTAGTTTTGCTTCCATACTAAAGATACAAATAAAAAAACCTGTTCGTATATCGGATAATTCTTAATCATATTTTGATATGTAAGCCCGAAGATGTAAGCAGTACTCTTGGCCCGAAGATGTAAGCAGTACTCTTGGCCCGAAGATGTAAGCAGTACTCTTGGCCAAAGTTTTTGCTTTGCAAAATAGTTTTCTGTAAATGAAATCTATTCCGGGTGTTCCAGTTTCCAGATTACGGGCTCACACCAAAGTCTATTAAGAAATATTTCGGAAGTTATATGTGATAAATAATATGGATGACTGATGACATTGTGCCCAGTATATGTCAATAGGTTTTAACAGTGGTAGAGCCAAGCAGTTCACTGCATAAATGCAGAAATGCCGGCTCGACTGGTGAAATACCACGACCTCTAAAAAGATCGTCGTAATGTGGCTCATGCCGCGTTTCGTTCGGTTCCCCATCCTTTCCCATCCTACTCCCTTAAAGGTCGGCAACGCAACTGTAACACTTTATGTGTTGCAGGTGTCCATGGGTGGCACTGGTCACTTACCATTAGGTGACAAGTATGCTCGTTTGCTCTCCTATATCATAAAAAAAGGTTCTGCCGCCTATTCCATTTGGGACATAGAAATTCAGCGAGTCGAGGCTTAGCAGTCGCTGCCTTTATCATCACATAGAAAAAGGCGTAAAGTTAATACTAAAGATAATCTAAACCTTGTACTGAATTATTAGTACCATAATAGTTATTAGCCATATATTTGCAAAGAACCATTCATGAAATACATATTGTTTATACTTTATTATAACACTAGTGACAGTTTGCGGGTTTGTCTCAAACAGAGCCAGCTATTGGGATGTCATTTGGAGTAAGTAATGCTGCGTACTGTCTGTCAGAGGTAACAAGGCCGACTGACAATTGTGCGTACACGTGTCGCTTCTAATGAGCACATATTTTCTGCAATTTTATTTTCTAGCCAGTGTCGGTACGCCAGTGGTCAAGCTTCTGATTCAAAAGTCGTGGAATCAATTCTGAGCTCACAGGATGCGAGATGAATACTGATTACATTACTGTCAACTTTGTTCCCGGTGTATGGTAATAGGTTCAGGACAGAGGGGGCGACGTGGACCAGAGGGGTCATCCGAATCCTGGACCACCCCAACGCCGGAGGAAGGGCCGCCGCGAGGATTTAGTGGGTAACCCTAGGATCGGATTACAGTTTACTGTTTTGAGAGTCTGAGTACGGCAGGGGGTAGTGTACCCTCTGCCGTACTCAGGCGGGGGTGTGCATAAAGCATTTCCTCGCGTAAAAAAAAAGTTTCACCACCTTATTCCATTTGGGACGTAACAGCCACTGCCTACAACTTCCGTTAGAAAAAGGCGCAAAGTTACGTTATACTTTCTAGCTGCTCATCAGTTAGCTTCCCTCATGTTGTAGATATTAATTATTGCTCTATTATTTTAATTCAGATCGCTAGTTAGTGGCCGCAGTAGGTTTTCAATTCTTATTTTGCTATTATTACCTATCCCAAGGAACGTTGACAACAGCCAGGCGGCCGGCTATAAAACCACAGCCAAATCTTTGGACAACATGGACAGCTCGAAAGGATGGCATTTAGAGTGGGATAAGGATAAGGAAAATGATGGTGATTTTAGTAGTGAGTTTATATAAGTTATTATGTACTTTACAATCAGAGCACTTTAGTTTTACAGGCTACGTAGCTGACGCCTTCGGGACCCTCCCCTGGCCGGCCATCAGGGAGGCCCTCGTATACCACGAGGTGCCTCCCTACCTAAGGTCGGTCATCGGGGCCTACCTGCAGGAGAGACGGGTGGACTATGTCGACCGGAACGGGACGGAGCAGAGGAAGGAAGTGACGTGTGGGGTTCCGCAGGGGTGCGTGCTCGGGCCTCTGCTGTGGAACCTCGCATACGATCCGGTCCTCCGCACCAGTCTGCCCCGTGGCGTGAGTGTCGTTTGCTACGCAGACGACACTCTGGTGGTCGCCATGGGGCCCAACTTCGAGCGTACGCTCAGGTTCGCCGAGCTGGGGGTGGCTGTCGTCGTCAGACGGATCCGCGGGCTCGGCCTGGAGGTTGCGCCTCACAAGAGTGAGGCGCTGTGGGTCCATCGCTGTGGCTCACTCAGGGCCGGGAACCACCGGCCGCGCGGATCCAGGTGGGTGACACGGCTGTCCCGGTGGGGCAGTACATAAAGTACCTCGGCCTCACCCTGGACGGCCGCTGGACCTTCGAGGAGCACTTCGTGAGGATGGTCCCCCGCGCGCGACGGGTGGCAGGCGCGTTGCACCGCCATAGCCCAACCTCGGGGGACCGGGAGAGGGAGTTCGCCGCCTCTACGGTGGCGTCGTGCGGTCCGTGGCCCTGTACGGGGCCCCCGTTTGGTCGCGAGACCTCGCGGGGGCCTCCCGCTCCAGGGCTCTGCTGAGGAGCCTGGAGCGGATCATGGCCATCCGGATC
Organism: Euproctis similis; assembly: GCA_905147225.2. Lineage (NCBI taxonomy): Eukaryota > Metazoa > Arthropoda > Insecta > Lepidoptera > Erebidae > Euproctis > Euproctis similis. The sequence goes on from LR990115.1 coordinate 11,771,161, forward strand.
GTTCGGGGCTACCGTACCATCTCATACGAGGCGGCGACGGTCCTCGCGCGTTCCCCCCCCTTCATCACCCTGGCCGAGATGTACGCAGCCGCGTACGATCTCGAACGGGGACGTGGGGGCCCGGACGCGCGGGGTCACGAGGTGCTGGTCTGGACTCGGCCCATCACAGTTTACTGTTTTGGGAGTCCCACACTACCCCCTGCCGTTAGACGGGGGGTGTGCATAAAGCATTTCCTCGCGTAAAAATACATACATAACTTCACGCCAAATCCCTTGCGGGGTAGGAAGTGAGAACAGAGCGCCATAAGGCATGATTCTTATACTGCGTTTACACTCAGCCCGAGTGAGCAGGGCAGGCGAGAGTGCCGCTGCCACTCGCGCTGCTACTCGCACTGCCCAGCGCTCTCTCAATTGTCGGTTTTTCGTGCAGAAGTCAAAAGGATTGCAACGCGAGCGACAGTGTGTGTTTACACTCAGCTCTCTCGCTCACTTGCCGCCCGGCGATCGGGTGCGAAGGACGGGGATGTCGTATTGTTTTTCGTCTAGTTTGATAAAATAAAATCAGAATGTCTACTTCGTCGCCTCCTGTAGAATGGAGTAATGAAAAATAATTAACTTTTTAAAGATTTACGAAACGGAGCGCTTAATTTGGGATTAATTTGGAAAAAAAAATCATAAATTTAAACACAAAATGCATGATGCGTGGAATCGTATTAGTATTCCAATAAATAATACTCAAATAGAGGAGTTCAAAATCTAAAAGAAATCACTACTGGCAACATTAGTTGCCATTAAGTTGTTTAAATTGTTTTAAATGAATAAGCGATGCGATTTTCCTTTTCTAAACATTTCAGTGATTCATAACACTTAGTAAAAATACAGCTCGCACTTTGCTGCAAGTTGTTCTGTAAAGAAGTATGAGGGCTGAGTGTAAAAGCTCACTCGCGTCGCCGCTGCCGTAGAAGTATTTAGGGCAATAATTCCGACAGCGCAAGTAACAGCGGCATGGGCTGAGTGTAAACCACCACCTCACTCGCTTTGTTGAATTTCATAACTCTTTTCATGCACGCGCGTCGATTTTTGAGGCTCCTAATATCACCTTCCTTTGGAACACGTTCTATTTGGTCATGGAATGTGTGTCTTGGCCGTCCTCGACTCCTACATCCATCCGCTTTTGCATTTTATATCTGTTTAGTCAATCTTGCATCATCCATTATTTGTACATGTCCGAACCATTGGAGCATGCCCTTTTTTACTTTTACATTACATTCTTTCATCCTTCCTTTCTTACAACCTTCCTTACAAGCTCGTCCTCATATGCTCTGAGTAGACTTGCTCGTACAGTTAATATTGAGACATTACTTATTGCATACCATGGACTGGTGGGTGGCATCTGCTCTAAGATACGGAATAATATTCTGGGGCAATTCAACTGATAAAGAGATTGTATTTAAAATGCAGAAAAGGTGTATAGGTACGCGCGATGTTTAATATAAAGATTCCTGATAGCTGCGCACCATTTTTTAAGAAACATAAAATATTAACTCTGCCATCAATGTTTATTTTGGAGGTCTGTGTGTTCGTCATAATGAATCCCTATTTCTTTCCCCGTCTATCAGATGTTTCTAAGCGTAACGGACGGGACAATTTTAGATTGTGTATGCATAAAACTAGAACTACTTTAATGGCAAAAAGTACTTAGTCATGCCATAAATATTGTAACAAAGAAATACATTTTTTTTTAATTGCAAATAACATTTATTACTTTTACAGTGTGTTACTTTAATACATAAATATTAAACGATATAAAATATAAATAGCTTATTCGAAGTGGTCTCCATTGGCTGCAATACAGGCCTTTAAACGTTGAGGCCAGTTATCAATAGAAACACGCACTCTTTCCATGGGAAAATTCTTCACTGCCAATCGTATGGATTGTTTTAGGGACTCTAAATTATTATGACGTTTAGAGCAAGCCATACTCTCTAAAACTGACCACAAATCATAATCCAGTGGATTAAGATCGGGACTAGACGACGGCCAGTCTTCAGCTCTAATGAAGTCCGAAACGTTCGCTTCCAACCAAGATTGCGTGGACCGAGCTTTATGACCCGGTGCCGAGTCTTGCTGGAAGGACCATACTTCGTTATTGAACATGGTGTTGTTAAGGGGCTTGACTACCTTTTCAAGAATGGTATCTTGACGATGTTTTGATACCTTTTTCACAAAAATACGGCTCAGTCACTCCTTCGTAGCTAACATCCCACCAAACCATCACTGAAGTCGGATAATGCCCACGTTGCACTCTGTCAACTAATTGGGAAGCTTCGTTAGAGCTTTGAGCATAAATACGGTCATTTTGTTTGTTATAGAGAGATATGTTGAAGCGTTAAGCAATCATATAATGGTAAATAATATGTCTAATATGTCAAATATGTCAAATATGTTAAAATGTTGCTCAATTGTAAAAACTTTTTCATCCGTAAACAATATTTTTCTGTGACCTCCATTTGCGTACCGCTTCGGTAGTTGTTTAGATTTTAACACCCTATTCTTTTTTAAATTATCAGTTAGTAAATGACCAGTGCGCCTCTTATAGGCTGCAAGTCCTAAGTCATCTTTTAAAATACGCGACATTGTTCTAGGTGCTATCTTCATCTCCCGAGATAAAATCTTTTGCTTGCGGACAGGATTTCTTCGAATTCTTTCCCTTACTGCTTTGACCACCTTTTTCGTACGAACACTACGTGGACGGCCAGGTCTTTTTCTGTCACAAACAAAGGAGGTCTCATTGTACCTATTAATAGCCCGGTACACAAACATTTGACTAATACCAAGTGTATGGAGAATTTAAAAATTACATTTGACTCCATACCGATTTTGTGTAATGCAATCACAGCGATTCGGTTCTCTTTATCACCCCACTCCATTTTAATATCGCAAAATATTGTACAATGTATTGACGCCAAAACGAGAAAACACATTGAACAATCGTATAAAAATGACAGATTCCAAATTCAAATGTAATATTTTTTTATTTTTAGTTGTTACAGTATTTATGGCCAGACTAAGTATATTCTGTATGGCACCAATAATTTATAGTAAAATTCCCAATGTTTACAAAGAATTAAATATTACATTATTCGTTAATTCAAAGGGCCTATTATAATATTAATGATTTTTTTGAAAGACACTTTGTAATTTTCTGACTCTGACGTTATTTATGGACTAGACAAATGGATTCTTTTTTTAACCGACTTCAAAAAAAGGAGGAGGTTCTCAATTCGTCTGTATGTATAATATTTTTATGTATTTTTTTATTTTTATTTTTTTATTTTTTTTATGTATGTTCACCGATATTTTCGTCAATTATGGACCGATTTCAAAAATTTTTTTTTCGTGTATAGTTTTTACCTCCGAGATGGTCCCATTTTCACCAGGGCAGGATCTGATGATTATCTGACGTTATTTATGGACTAGACAAATGGATTCTTTTTTTAACCGACTTCAAAAAAAAAGGCGGAGGTTCTCAATTCGTCTGTATGTATAATATTTTTATGTATTTTTTTATTTTTTTTATGTATGTTCACCGATATTTTCGTCAATTATTTACCGATTTCAAAAATTTTTTTTTCGTGTATAGTTTTTATCTCCGAGATGGTCCCATTTTCACCAGGGCAGGATCTGAAGCAGGAGAAATCGAAGGCATCCATCAAAAGTTGTATGCGAGTATGGTGTTTTTGTTACGTAATAGTGATGTGTTAGGGATATTCTTTATGGTGCCAATATTTGATGCTGCTGTGCTGATGAAGAAAACGTTACTTAATTATAACAAATGTTACTTATTTTGAAGTCGGTGCCAGTCCAGGTAACGTACTCTATCGTGTTGCACCGACTTCAATAATGAGTAACATTTGTAAATATAATAGTTAAAGATGACTTTATTAAAGTATTACGATTTGTATATTCTATTAAGTATACATCTAGTAAATTACGTTATTTATCGCTTTTTAGTTATAGAGGTACTGTTTTCATATATACTTATAGATTGTGTGGTTTACGTTTCTAGAAGTCGGTTTAACTTTATTTTTAAAGTAATTTTTTAATGTTGATATTTAATGACTTTATTTTTGAAATATTTGTATTTGACATAATTTAGACATTTGCATTTTAATTTACTTTTTACTAATGTTAATATTTGTACGCCTATCATGGCAAAACATGTTGAAACTCAATATTTTGTAAAAATTAACACCTAGTATAATTGTACTACACATGTTTTGAACAAATAAATGAATATGAATTTGAAAAAAAAACCTTGTTTTCGACGCGGTCGGCGAGGGTCACTCCGCAGATTTTGGGCAGCGCCCTCATTTTTACCGCGTTTATCCTACTTTCATGCACACATTGCCATACTCATCCAGCCAGTACAAGACGCTATACAATCATTCATTATCATAAATAATAGCATTTTTTTGTGCCTTGACAGGTGTACATATTCGTACATCCATATTCTAAATCAAAACAAATAAAAAGTAATAGTCGCAAACAAAGATGGACGGACCGCAGTTGTATTGTGATATCTGTACAGCGTACAATCCAATTAACACGCCAGTCTGCGGCGAGTATTGGATATGAGATTTTTGTCAGCCAGACCAATCGTCAAGTTTAAGCATAAATTCTTTTTTTTTGTAAACCAAACAATAACATTTTACATGCCATCCAACCATCGGATTCGGACATGTACAAAGAATGGATGATGCAAGATTGACTAAGCAGATATACAATGTAGATATAGATGTAGGATTCGGGGACGGCCAAGACACACATTCCATGACCAAATAGAACGTGTTCTGGAGGAAGTTAGGAGCCTCAAAAATCAACGCGCTTGCATGAAAAGAGTTATGAAAATCAACGAAGCGAGTGAGGTGTGTAAGAATCGTGCCTTTTGGCGCACCGTTCTATCTGTCTACCCCGCAAGGTATTTGGCGTGCGTGAAGTTATGTATGTGCGTATGTACATTGTTATGTTTTAAAATTAATATCTTTTACACACATTGTATATAATGAGATACAAAATCTACATGTAATTATTAATAATTAAATATACAAACTAGCGTATTTTTATCTAAGTTTATCTACGTAACTTCTGAAGTAATAAAATCAGATGCGGTATTCTTTATTTATATGCGAAATGCGAAGCTCCCCGACACACTACTCGGCATTTAATTGCAGTACAAATTGTACGTTGTTTATCACCATTCTTTTTTTTTTAATAACAGGCATTGTTGTTCATTCGTGCTAAGGAACGATTCTGTTCAGCCAGTGACTGATTTAATTCGATTTCTACACGACTGGCTACTGGATGTATCACTGGACGACTTCATCACTCTTTTCGCGAGACGGCATATTTTTTTTTTAAATTCTTTAAGCTTAAATTCTCCACTCGAATTAATATATTTAGACTTCCTGCCGTTTAAAATTGATGTTAATTGTTTATTTTGTTATTATTTAGCTATTAGAAAGAATATGTATGTACATATATATACTTAAATAGTTAAACACAGGTCTCAGAAAACTGTGTAAAGTGGCTCATAATATTATTTGAAAGAGATATCTGGAAGACCTTTAAAAAAAAACAACCTCATTTATTCAATTTAGGTTATTTAAAAACACTTATGAAGATCAATTTTTACAATCCGCCAATTCAATTACTCAGGCGCTGAGAAGAATTGGCAAGAAACTCAGGGGAGTCCAATTCCCATTCGGTAAGGTTCCATTCCATAAGGTTGACTACGCAACTGACAGCTGTCATCCTTTCGGTGTTGCAGGTGTCTATGAGCGGTTACAGTTTGGATCAGCTCCAGTATTATCAATCAACAGTATCTTAAAAATTCCAACCAATTTTCACTTGACTGTTTCTGATTGAACGAAATGGCATTCCATTTGATCATGGAATAAGAACGATAAAATATTTTCATGACAATAAGTATTGTATTGTATTCTTTTTTAATATTCACATTAAAAACAAAAAAAAATAACTGAAAGTTTTATTTAAAAAGTTTTTAATTGAAACTTAATTTTTTTGTTCATTTATATATGATAGCAAGAAATTAAACAAGTCAATAGGCATAATTTAAGTATGTAAGTAAATTGGTAATTTTAATTAATATCTTAGACACTTCCATCTTATACGTATTCGAGTACATGGGAAGCAGCTGCATTTTGATTGGTGATTGCATTTAACTGCTCCACACTACTCGACACATTCAATTAACACTATATATTAATTGATATTAGCAAATGTGATGTTTTAAATTAATTATTTGATTAGACAATGTTTCAGTTCAGCCGGCACGTTTAGTGAATAATTAAATAACTTTGCCATCCATGCCATAACAGTGGTAGAGCCAAGCAGTTCGCTGCATGAATGGGCCGGCTCGACCGGTGAAATACCACGACCTCTCAGAAGACCGACGTAAAGTGGCTTATGCCGCGTTTCGTTCGGTGAGAGAGGTACCCGGAAGCCCACCCCCCTTCCCCGTACTTTCCTATCCCCTATCCCTTAAAGGTCGGCAACGCAACAGTAACACTATATGTGTTGCTGGTGTCCATGGGCGGCGTTGATTGCTTACCATCAGGTGACACGCCTGCTCGTTTGCCCTCCTATCCCATAAAAAAAAATCCATTTGCGGCTATAAAAAGTTTTTGAAGTGCATCTTATTAATTTAAGTCATATACAGTTCCTCTTGGTCATAGTGGTAGAGCCAGGCAGTCCGTCCCCTGAATGGACCCTTTCGACTGGTGAAATAACACGACATCTCAGTATATCGACGTAAAAGACGTGGCCGCGTTTCGTTCAGTGAAAAATGTATCCGGAGGCCCAACCGTATTCCCTCTATCCCTTTCTATTCCACTTCCCACCCCTTCTCTATCCTAAATTACACTGTGACACGAACTATGTTGCAGCTGTATGGACGTAAACATAACGCCGAGATGCGGCTTAACGGCCGCTGCTTACACCTTCAGGTAGAAAAAGGCGTAAAGATATGTTATGTTTATGTTAAGTTATATAAGTAAAAGTTATAGTAAACATTAGTTGGTTGAAGATCGGCGCGTGCCTTACCATCGTAGTTGGCACGCCCATTGCTCCGAGCCTAGTTTGTTTTACCGCGAGATCACGATCCTCGCAGTTTCCGCTTTGTTATATTAAGGGTTATTGGTAGATATATATTTTATTATTATTATTTTACTATATGTATAAGTATTTTCGTGTATATTTCCAAGTAGATTTTTGGAAAAGACTGACCATCCTCTCAAAGTCCGGATAGCAGGACGCATAACTTTCGCTACGGGCATAAGTTGAAATTACCAAAAAAAAAACGACACATGAAAATCCCATTTTTATGTTCATTTTATAATACTAACCATCCAGTTGTGAGTTTCTGCAAACATATTTAAATAAACCTAATAAAAATATAAAAAAAACAATACTTACTTTAGTAAAGTACACAGTGGCTGAATGAACAAGTCTTGAAAGTCCTTTTTATTTATATGTACTTTTTGAAAAGTTTTTGCACGTTCAAATATCGTGCCACCCGAGTAATAATACCGTTACAAATATGGCGTCGCTTGACGTCTTGAACAACTTGGACGCTAGATTGTATTATTTTCGATTATCTGTCTTGGTACGTAATAGTTGGGTATCTGTAACAAAGTGGCGTCAGCATAGATATAAGAATAATAGATCGGCAATAGTCACCCAAACAACGAGACCAAAAATGGGTTGTTGATGTGTGAGTGACTTATCAATGTGCGCGTAAACAGCGCTTCAAAGTTTTTACTTCAAACTTTTACAAAGTTCATGTTCATATGTTGAAATTTAAATATCCTGAAAATTTAATATACGCGGTTGCGCTGTCAGTGATAAATATTAGTACATTTTTCCTGACATGTGCCATCTATTATAGTCTATGCTAAATCTTTGGGCGTCAGTAAGATGTACCGTTGTTGAAGATGAGGGCACGTGGCCCTACAGCCTAGACCATATCTAGCTTGGATCAAGGGGGAGGAGGAGAGTAAAGCACGAGGAATTTATTTTCCGCGTGATCCTGCCAGCGAATCGGATCGGATGGTTTGCAGTTTTGAGTTAATTTGCGTACTTAGAGAAAGATTGGTTTTCCTGGTCAAATCCAAAATAACATTTTGGATTTTTTTGTAAGTTATGAGTTATAAACAAATAGTGATGATTGATGAGATTCTGCCCACAACTGATTTCATGACTTAATTTGTGCCGACGCATAAAGGCTGCTTCATCTTAATATCACCCGATACAGTATTTTCATGGGCAGTAAAAACGTGAACAGTTATTATGTCTAACATAACATAACGCCTTTTTCCACCCGAAGGTGTAGGCACTGGCTGTTAAAGCCTTGACTCGGCGTTATGTTTAAGGTCCTAAAATGGAATAGGTAGCGAATCTATTGCCATACCGGGCACAAAGTTATTATTCACCGATATTTACCACACATAACATAACATAACTCACGCCTTTTGTTACCCGAAGGTGTAGGCAGCGGCTGTTAAGCCTCGTCTCGCCGTTATATTTACGTCCCAAATGGAATAGGTGGCGAACCTATTGCCATACCGGCAGAAAGTTTTCAGTCATCGATATTTATCACACATAACTTCCGAAAATAATTTCGAAAAGTCATTTGGTGTGCCGCCAGTGTCTGGAATCGAGCCCGGACCTCTGGATCAGAAGCCGTGTGCTCGACCACTGCGCCACCGAGACTACAATTAACAATATTTACAATAATAACTTTCGAAATTAATTAACTTCGAAAAGTCATTGGTGTGTGCCAGGATCCGAACCAACGACCTCTGGATCCAGAAACCGTGTACTCGACCAGTTTAATCTTTAATTTTCTTCTTGTACACGATAATAGGAAAAATCGTTTACGAAGTTTTGATAAAAGGAAGATGGAAAATCAGAAGAAACATCTGGTAACAGTGTAAACAAACTAGCAACTACAAACCGACTTATAGATCAACTAATTGTTGCAGAATGGTATAGTAGCGGGCTATTAATACCCTCGTATACTGAAGTAGCTTCGCAATTTAAGAACTAACGACTTTTATAGTTGAGAATACATCTTTATTTGATGAGGTTATAATGTAACTTTTATTTTTATTAAGTAATATTTTCCATTTGAAATGTGTTGATTATCTGTTAAATTTTATTTACGTTATAAATTTTGTTTTATTTGAGTTCATATTATAATATATAATGTTAGTGATCTTTATTAACTAATTGTTCATCGTGACTTTGCCCACGTGTAATTTTTTTTGCCCACTCATTGTCAATCATCAATCTAGAAAGGAATTTGATTGCTTTGATTGCTTAAATTTTCTTCGATATAAAATTGATCCGAATCCTTGAGATTTAAGATTACCGCTTCGTTAAACCATCGTCTTGCTTAGAAAATAAGCACCTTTATTTATCTTTATATAAAAAAAAATATCGACTTCTATGCAGAATAGGTTTGTTATCGAAAGGCTGTTTCATCCATCCCACACGTAACCTAGATAAAAAGAAATACAACCACAGTATTCCAATACCTAGGAAGTGGCTGTGTAATAAATCGTAACACATAAATAAATGTAGTAAGGCTGTATGTATAGTTCGTAGCACGCACGGAGCGCGTCGTGGACGCGTGGGTGCCTCTCACCGATACTTCTTGATATAAAACAAACGACACGATGAGATGTTACTGCGTGAGTCGTGACATGACCGCGTATACTGGCCACCAGAAGACCATAATTTTACTCCTGCATCACATATTGCTATGACATTGTAAAATTATATTTGACTTAGTAGTAGAGTCAGTAGCTGCATAAATTGTCAGGAGAAATAGCACGAGCTCCTACAATATCGAGGTAAAGTTACTAATGCCGAATTGTTCAGTAAGAGCTATCCGGAGGCCTAAACTCTTACTCAATGCTACTTTCGATTCCATCTTAAAGCCTGGCAACGCAACTGTAACACTATCGGTGTTGCAGGTGTTCAGAGGTGCAAATCACGCTTGCTTGAATCATGCTTGCTCGTTAGCCCATTAACCTAATTAATCGGATTCAGATCACATTATTAAAATTAAAGAAAAATGGTCATGAAATTTTAAGCACACCTTTTGATTTTTTTTTATAATGAGCAAATGAGCATGTACAGCGTTGCATAGATAGGGGATCAGAAATACTTTGACACAGACCAATCGAATTCATAAAACTTTGAACATTAGAAGGAACAGTCTTTTATATTTATTTATGCTTAGGAATATCTCTGCCATTATAATTTTAACGTAACTTAGATCTCGGTGGTCCAGTGGTCGAGCTCGCGCTTCTAGATCAAGAAGTCGTGCGATTGATTCCGGGCCCAATCCAATCTCTTTTCGTAATTTATTTTTGAAACTTATGCGTGATAAATATCGATGCCTTGCAAAATTGTGCGCAGTGTTTTGTGTTCGGGTAGAAAAAGGAGGGAAGTTATAAATAAAAAAAACGCACCTATAGAAACTAAACATTGATATAATATAGCATCACATAAGCTAGAGGTATTAATTGCTGATTGAGTTTACATAAGTAAGATGGTCAAATTGTGAATGTTGGATCTTTGAAACATAATATAATTCGGACTGAGCTGCAGTAACAACTAGCATCATATAAAATTAATACGCTTAATACTCAGTAGTTAGAACTGACTTATAGATATGCGCTTAAGCACAAATTACGACTGAACTTGAGCCACTACGCCAGGGGCTTTTAATAAACTATATTTATTCAATTTGCCGAGATCTTTATCTGTTAATACTATTGTATAATGGTTTATGAGTTTTAAGAGTGCATTGTAAATATAAATATATTATAAAGAAGACATACCTAAATATACAATTACAAAGGGTTTTTTGTTTAGCTTATTAAAAGCAGCTAATTATTCGAACAAGTGACTCGATTTTAAAAATTCTTTCAATGATATATATATAGACCGTAATAAATAGACCGTTTATTGAAGATACCAAATTTTGTTTGTCAGTCAGTTAAATTATTATTTGGTATGGTAGATTTTAGTAAACTTTTTCGGGTTTATTAATAATCTTTTCTTATCCCTTCTGTGCCCGACGACTTATTCCTGAATCTAACATTTTGAAGTAAAGACAGAAAACTTTATTAGTGGATACAACTCAGAGAAAAAGTATATTTATAGTATTTATTTAAATAAAAAATTGTTAACACCATTAAACACTTAACACACGTAACTTATCGATTCGACAGTTGCTGCCTTTTTTTTTTTTTTATGCGAGGAAATGCTTTATGCACACCCCCCGTCTACCGGCAGGGGGTAGTGTGGGACTCCCAAAACAGTAAACTGCAATCCAATCCTAGGGTTACCCACTAAAACCTCGCGGCGGCCTTCCTCCGGCGTTGGGGTGGCCCAGGACAGTGCATCGGCCCTCTGGTCCACCCCGCCGTCGCCCCCCCTCTGTCACGAGGGGGGGCTCATCCTCGGGGAGCTTCGGGAAGCTCCCCCGGGCTGGGCGGCCCCGACCGCGCGCTGTAAAGAGGCGCGCGGCCGGCGGCGCCCCCGACGACCCTCCCCGGCCGCATCGGGGGGTCATCCTTCCCGGACCGCGACCCGGGCGCACCCGCGGGGTGTGCGCCCTCGCGGCCCGTCGGCGGCAGCGATCACTGAGCTCGCCGCCGCCGCCTTCGAGCGGGATCGGCTCTCTCCCGACCCCGCTTGGCGGCCTCCTTCTGAAGCATCACAGCTTCGCAGAAGGAGACCACAGCCCTCCACTCCTCCTCGCCCGCCAACATTGCCGCGACCAACGCCGGCGGGGACAAGTCTCGCCCGATCCCGTCGACCAGGACTCTGCGCTCAGCCGCCCACGCCGGGCAGACCTCCAGCGTGTGCTGGGCCGAGTCCAGGCCGGATGCGCAATGGTGGCATCTCGCCGTCTCTTCACGTTTTATTCGATTCAGATACTCACCGAAGCACCCGTGCCCGGTGAGTATCTGAGTCAACCTGTAGGTGACAGTGCCCCATTTACGGAGCACCCAGGCCTCGAGGTGGGGCAGGACGGCTCCGACGGCGCGTGAACGCGCAGAGCCCTGGAGGACCAGCGCGTCGCGCCAGTCCCCCAGGACCCGCTGGAAGGCCTCCCGCCTCCGCACTTCGTGTCCCCGCGCGTCCGGGTCCCCCCCTCCCCGGCCGAGATCGTACGCAGCTGCGTACATCCCGGCCAGGATGATGAAGGGGGGTGAACGCGCGAGGACCGTCGCCGCCTCGTATGAGATGGTACGGTAGCCCCGCACGATCCGTATGGCCATGATCCGCTCCAGGCTCCTCAGCAGAGCCCTGGAGCGGGAGGCCCCCGCGAGGTCTCGCGACCAAACGGGGGCCCCGTACAGGGCCACGGACCGCACGACGCCACCGTAGAGGCGGCGAACTCCCTCCCCCGGTCCCCCGAGGTTGGGCAGCAGGCGATGAAGCGCGCCTGCCACCCGTCGCGCTCGTGGGACCATCCGTACGAAGTGCTCCTCGAAGCTCCAGCGGCGACAGTTGCTGCCTACACCATCCGTTAGAAAAAGATGGGAAGTTATGTTATGTTATGTTTTTTAAATATACGACTACAACTGCGGGCAACTATTAGAAAAAAAAAATGAAAGTTAACTATGAGCGGTTAATGTGACGTGGATCTGAATTTTTCCTCAGCTAGCTCTTGATATATTTGCTCTAAGCGTCTCACGCGCTGTTACCTACGTGGCTCTTGAATCTCGGCTCGGGTCGTGAGTACGCTTTGCATATTTCAACAATACCAAGCTATATCCGTACACTTCAGCTAACGATACATTTTAGTGAATCAAATAGAGCCTTATGACGATAATACCCAAATAACTGATCATACAACTTTCCCACATCGATTTATAGATATTTTATTTGACTCGCCCATCATTTGTTTACAATTACATACATACATAACTTCACGCCAAATCCCTTGCGGGGTAGGCAGAGAGAACAGAGCGCCATAGGGCACGATTCTTACACTCCTCACTCGCTTCGTTGACTTTCATAACTCTTTTCATGCACGCGCGTCGGTTTTTGAGGCTCTTAACATCACCTTCCTCCAGAACACGTTATATTTGGTTGTTGAAATCATGGCATTGCGAATATTGCTTATAATTCAATAGTGTTTTTTTTTCTGTTTTATTTTTAATATTTTTATATATTTCGTGTAGGCAGAGGCCTCGACTGGCCGAAATTTTCAGAAATTTAGAATTTTCCGTCAGAAAATTTTGCGTATGTCAGATTTTGATATAAATAATCTTTTCAGAAAAAAAAAGCTTAATCTAATTGTGAATATTTCATACACATTATTAAAGAGCTGACAAAACATAGACAAGCAAAAATAGTAAAACCTTTTGTATTATCTTCTTTTGCTATAGCAAAAGTTCTCTCTAATGTCTCCAAAGTATTATCTCACCATTACATTTTTACTATAGATGTAGTACTATAGGTATCTCAACTTACTAATATATAAATGTGAATGTAAGTGTGTTTGTTACGCTTTCACACGATAAATACTCAACCGATCATCATGAAACTTTGTACACATATTCTTGGAGGTATCAGAAGTAATATAGGATACTTATTTTTTTTTCTCTCTTTCTTTAATTTACATATATTTGTACGAAGGAAAAACTTATAATATAGTCTACAAAAATAACTTACATTTATACTCTGCATTTACATCTTATAAAATTGTACCGCATTTCAATAAAGTATATTGCGAGTTTTTTAAACGTTAATTGTATGTAGTAATATTAAAACTTGATAATCCCAGCTAAGCAATAAAATAGAGTTATCATATTGATTCATTTCTATGGTAATAATTTTTGATACTTATTAATGGCTTCAATGAGAGCGAAGCCGCGGGTAAAAGCTAATAATATATAAACTTGTCTGACGTTAGCTATCTGAATTGTGGCAGTACGAAGCGTGTGCACGCTTGACCTGCGTAATTGTGCGCCGAGCTGGGCCTATATAATACCCCACTACTTTGAACAACTTTTTATACAATACGACATTTTTGATTTAATTTTAAATCTCAAGAAAAAAAACCTTAAAACCATGTTTTAATTTTCAAAGTCACTTCTATTTTAGCAGCTACTCACTACAATATATTTGTCAAGATGGAGACCATCTCTTGGATCATAAAACTCGATGGTAGATGATGATGATGATAGTGCGCGATCTATTGCAATACCTTGTGCCACCTAATTGGAACATTTGAAATTAGAGAAATAATTCGCCGTGTCGAGATAATATAATAATAATAATATCTTGATCACAATACACACAGCGCCCTCCAGTTCCAAGCTAAGCAACTAAATGCTTGTATTATGGATACTAGATAACGGATATATACTTTTTTTTGTAAATACATACTTATAATACATAGAAAAACACCCAGACACCATACAAATATTCATGTTTGTCACAAATATTTGTGCTCGGGTGGGAATCGAACCCCCGATCTCATTGCTGCAGCCGGTAGTTTTACCAATGGGCCACGAGGCCCGTCGATAACTAAAATTTATAGATATTTGATATTCCGTATTATCGAAATAGAAAAAACACTTGAAAAAGAAACGTGAACTACTTAATCTGCTATTACAAACAAAAAGTAAGTCCCAAAGAAAACTTGAATAAATTTATTAGTGACGATAAGAGTTGATAACACAATCGAATATTGATTTAATTCGTAAAAAAAGAAAAAAAATAGAACAAACTCGGGCACATGTCGCGCTGACTCCGCTCAATGTAACCGGCTTCGCATTGAGGTCTTGCCTATTAGTGGTCGGGCAAAAACGTGCGGAAGTCTGCACTGACTAATTGGGCTGTATTGAGACAGCAATGAAGCACTGTCGTATCGATATTTCAGTTTCTACACTGCTCTATAATTATTGAACAATTTAATATATAATAAATACATAACTTCACGCTAAATCCCTTGCGGTGTAGGCAGAGAGAACAGAGCATTCTTACACACCTCACTCGCTACGTTGACTTTCGTAACTCTTTTTATACACGCGCGCCGATTTTTGCGGCCCTAACATCTGCTTTCTCCAGAACACGTTCTATTTGGTCATGGAATGTGTGTCCTGGGCGTCCGGGTCTCCTACATCGATCCACTTTTGCATTGTATATCTGCTTAGCCAATCTTGCATCATCCATTCTTTCTACATGTCCGAACCAAATAAAAAAAAATATAATAGATATTTCATTATACTGACAACCATCGCTGTGCCGTGGTTAAAGAACCGACTGCAGACTAAAGGTCGGCGGGTTCGATCTCCATCCGAATATAAATATGTATGATGCGTGTAGATGTTTGTAAGCCACCTGCGCGTATTTTTATATTTATAATATATATATAAATGCATTAATATACCTATCTATTCTCCATAACACAAGTAGACTTGCGAGATTTGTATATGGTATCTTAAACTCAAATGTTTTGCATTATAGATATCGTACAATTAAAATTTATTGTATCGCTAGCGTAGTAATTAAAAAAGAAACTTCTATTTAGAATGATTAAAGTTGGAATTTTGGTGTACTTAACACATTCGAGACATTAAATTCGCTGACAAAGTTACCTAAACTTACTAATCTGTGGCATCAACTTTAGTTTGTACCGTTCATTGCACGCAGTTTGAGCGAGTTAATTTTTCATGAAGCTAACTTCCGCTATTGTGAGGTGTTGAAATGGCCATTGTCTCCCTGACAATAGGCCGACAATGGCTTCGTATCTCTCAAAAGGCCGCGAGCTCCCGACGTAGGTCCCGTCTAACTCGCTTACTAGTACTTACGTTATAGCTAGCGTCAACCTTTTTTTATCTAATGATGCGTATAATATAAATATATGCTGATATTGTCATTTCTTTAAAACTTGTTTGTCTAAATATATCAGTACAGTTATACTGTCTTTTCACAATATTACTAATCCATTCATTTGTATTTTGGTTAACTAAGATATGCCCATAGTACCGGAAAGACCGGTTAAAAAAAAAACTATGTAATTTATTCCATTGCTCGTTATTGGTCGCTAATCGTTTGTTGTGCCACATGATAAGCTTCTGCCAATTGTTTTTGAATTTGGTTTGGGTCTTCATCCAATTATTAATGAAGTTTCGCATCTCTTCGGTGTAGCAGAACGTCCTTTTTAGCTTCCACATCGAAACCACCACTTTTGAATTTCCGAAGGTTATACCGGGTTTGCTCCTATTAGGAAATAAGACATTCAGCGTTTTATTCTTCTTTTGATTAAATAAGAAAAGTTATGCGTGCCGCTTCTTCTCTTCTTCTTTCTTCCTGCGTGACAATTGACAGTTACTTTCCCAAAATATAACATGTATAGCTTTGAAACTTGATGTCAGTAAAATAAATGCACATGTGTCAAATCATAACATTGCATACTTAAGGCTAAAAACATATATTAGGGAAACCGGTAATGATTTTCCTATATACCTAGTAAGAATATTTTTTCAGCCAGTTTTTGTAGTCGTTTGATTTGATTTCGTAGATCAATTCGATTTGATCGATTTGGCATTCGATTTACCTCAACTTTAGCTCAACCCAATGATATTAGAGGCAGGATCAAGGCATCAAGGATTCTTACAATAAGAATAGAGGGCTGGTCTATTCTTTGGCAATGCCATTCAGCGTGATAATACGAAGTCTTCTGGGCAAGCTGCCAGTAGAACGAGATGCGGAGAAAATTTGATTTCGGCTTGTCTTTTATTTGTAAACAATGTAATTTATTTATTTCTTCTTACTATTTCAAATAAACCATTCCAGCAACTTGTGTTATAGTTTTTTTTAGGTATATTTTTGCACAAAAAAACTAATGTTTGAGCAGAGAAAGACATTTTGGATAACAATTAAAATAATATTATATTTTAGATTTTCACGTAAATCATCTGCCATTATTATTTTGTGCTGTTTTATGCGATAGGAGAACAGGCGAGCAAGTGGGTTACCTGTTGGTAAGCAGCCAACGCACACCTGCCATACAGATAGTGTTACAGTTACGTTGCCATCCCTTAAGGGAGATATGGTATGGAAACGGATGAGAAAAGTGGGGTCAGGACATCGAACGAAATGCGACATATGCCGAGCGGTCTATTCATGCAGCGAGCTGCTTGTCTCCACCACTGTAAAAATACTACTACAAACACTACTAAAAATTGATCAATCACATTATTTACTTCGTGGCATGAACTCTTGAAATTCCAAAGGAACACCACAGCAGTATTTTATGTACGGATATTAAACACTAGCTCGGCACAGAAGGACGAAACGTTTGCGGAGAATGGGTGATCCATTTGAAGGCGTACACGATCCGTCTAAGTCCTATCGCAACTTCAATTTCATTTTAAAAATGATATGTTGAAGTGATTTATCTTCAATAGCTTGTTTGGTGGAACTTAAGGCCGATGCTGAACTCTTTTGTACTATAAAGGTAGACAAGAGATGAGCAAGTTACGAATAAGTTTATAACAACATAACATAACTTCACGCCTTTTATATCTCGACTCGCCGTTTACGTCCCAAATGGTGGCCAACCTATTGCCGTACACCGGGCACGGTTTTCAGTCATCGATATTTATCGCACATAACTTAGGAAAAAAAATTTAGAGAAGTCAGAATTGGACCCCACAACTTTTTTACTTTTATAAAATTTTAAATTAGAAAACAAAGTGATAAAAAAGCATAGAGAAATATAAGTAAATTATTCCTATAATTAAACCCAACTACAGTAAAATTAACATGATTAAAACAACAAATAAATGCACGATTAATTCATATAGTGAAGAATACAAAAGCTTTTTTTTTAAATTTTGTGAGACAAACTCTTTATAATTTGATATATCACAGTTTATTTGCAGTACGTAAAGTTCCACTTGGGTGAGGGGTGAGCTGGTCGAGTTATCGTTGGTTCTCCTTGGTTTCAACCATTAGTATCGGTCTGGACCTGGACGTTGATCGATGCGGCGCCTTAGTAAAGCAGATGAATCTACCACTTAGCACCAAATGTTACCTGCTAACAATTTTCACCTAGAAAATATCAAGAACAAGAATGTTCTGCGTAATATATAGTGTATACATTTATACACGTATTATTGTAGAACTTATAACTAATGTACAAACTGGTGCAGTATCACAATCTAGCAGATAAGTGATATTATTTCAGAATATGACTTATCAGCTTAGAGTATGGCCTCGGTGGTCCAGTGCTCGAGCACTCCGCTTCTGAATCCAGAAGTCGCGGATTTCTACTCCTGGCTCACACCAATGACTTTTCCAAAATGTGTTCGGAAGTTATGTGTGACAAATATCCATGTCCGGAAAGTTTGTTCCCGGTATGGCAATAGGTTTGCCACCTATTTTATTTGGGACGTAAACATAACGGCGAGACAAGGCTTACGCGCCGCTGCTTACATCTTCGGGTAGAAAAGGCGTGAAGTTATGTTATGTTATTCAAATGGAAAATATATCTACTGAATAAAAAAACTTGAGAGGTGACACCCAGATGGAACGAAGTTCCTTTCGATTAATTAGTGAAGGAATTGTAATAAAATTTTATTTTTTTTAAGTTATAGTAATATTTATTTTATTATTAACAAATATAATGTAATATAAACTTAATCAGTAGGCTCAATTTTCGTAAAGAAATGAAAATATCTGGCTTGCTTTCTATAAGAGAGAGAGAGAGAGAGAGATAGAGAGAGAGAGAGAGAAAGAAAGCTAAAAAAAAACATATATAAAATATGAAAACATGGAAAATAAAACTTCCAAAAGAGTTACGATACCGGGATTCGAACCCGAGCCCTCTGTATGAGAGCAAGATATCCCAGCCACTAGACAATTTGGGTAGTTATACATTTTTCTAAATAAGCCGATACTTGAAGTGCCTTAGTTTGGCATGGAAAAACTGTCGTGACAATTTTTTACGTCTAGCCCCCTTTCACAACGCGCGAAAAGTAACTTCGTTCCAAAAAAATACTATAAAAGTAGTTTATGCTTAAATTGAGAAGCCACTTCAGTGTACGAGGTATAATTACCCGCTTTTAAACAATTCTGAAATAATTAGCTGATCTATAAGTCGGTTTATAGTTGCTAGTTTGTTTACAAGGTTAGCAATTGTTTGTTCTAACTCCCCATCTTCCTTTTAAGATATGTTATAATATCATAATAGAATAGTGTCCTCAGCTCTTTCTGTGGTCAGTCTTTACTTTTCTATGAGTTTGTTTGGGTATTTGTAGATATTTTTAAACAGGTAACAAAATCTTTTTTCTTTTTTTCCGAAATTCTCCGAAGAGCGAAAGATATTTTAGATAATTATAAAGCTTGTTCAATTACTTGAATGAGCACTGCCTACAGCTGTGAGTATTTAAAGCATGAAGTAATAAATCGGATTGTTAATTTCAATTTTGAAAATCTATACTTATATTATAAAGCGGAAGAGTTTGTTTGTTTGTTTGTTTGTTTGTTTGTTTGTTTGTTTGTTTGAACGCGCTAATCTTAAAAACCACCGGTCCGATTTCAAAAATTCTTTCACTGGTGTATAGTCCATTTATCGAGGAAGGCTTTAGGCTATATTATATTTTCAAATAAATTAGGGATCCTTACTATAAGTCCAATAATGTAACCCAAGGTGTAAGAAAAAGACCCGAAAAAAAATCTTACATCGCGAACGCTGCAAAAACTATTGATTATAGAAAAAAACAATGTACTACAGTTTCACAGAACATATAATTGTCTACAGAAAAGTCCGCGACGCTATATGTCTAACTATTGTAGTTATCGCATAATAAGTGTTTTTTGAATTTTTAAAAATAATTATAATGAGGTCGTTTTAAAAGTTCTTTATTTTGTACCTTGGTATTAACTCTACTCAAAATAAATTACTTCAATATAAAGATAGATTCAATACCTTTCTAGAACTTTTTGAATAATTCAATTCGGACATTTAATTCAGAAGATATCACAAAATACAAAATGCAAGTATTCGTTTCTGAGGCAAATATTCCGCGCACACAATATATGATCGGGAGTCCCGCCCGACTCGGTCATGAGCGGCGCTCATAGCTGGCAGGTAATTTTTTTTTAATTTTCTTAGACATTTTTTTGTTTTTTTTTTTGTCCTAATGAGTTTGTATTTAATCGTCTTCTGGGGTATATATATATATTTATTTTGTAATAATTAATAGGTGATGTGAACATATAACATCTAAGACCCCGTGTCTATTTAGACACATAGATTAGAATTTGATCTATTTAAGAGTATAATAAACGGGAAATAACGCAACACGTTTAGGTAAACAAATACTTACTTTTATTATTAGCTTGACGTTTCAGCCTGGTTGCATTGGCCGTAGTCACAAGCAGAGATTTGTTTACCTAAATGTGTCGCGTTATTTTCCGTTCATAATATTTATGTATTAAGCAACTCGAATATTAAAATATTTAAAAATATTTTCATACTTAAGTAACCAAAGTTGGTAACCATGGGTCAAAGCTAGAGTTAGTTTACAGTTAGTTCTTTAAGCAGATATTATAATATTATCTATAATCCTTTACAATATTGCAACTTCATATAAATGGACGAAGCGCA
This sequence comes from Euproctis similis, assembly GCA_905147225.2. NCBI lineage: Eukaryota > Metazoa > Arthropoda > Insecta > Lepidoptera > Erebidae > Euproctis > Euproctis similis. The sequence continues at coordinate 11,791,898 of LR990115.1, forward strand.
AGATATGCCCACGCACCTCGATCTTGGCGTCTTTTGCTAAAATATAAAGACTTAACGACTTTGTTACACATCTGCATACCACATAGTTGCCCATCTATATATATTAACATTTTTAATATCGTGATCTGTTTAAAAATTTTGTGAATTTATTTTGATAAGGGTAATACCAAGGAGCCAAATCGACATCAGTTAAAATATTAAAAAAAAACACTCACTGTGAGTTATCCATACTGGTAAGAACATGTGGTGACCAGGTTTTTTTTTAAATCGACGACAATGACCAGATAAAAAAAAAGGTTCAAGTAGTATTAAAAAAACTAAAGATTGATGTCAAACTTCTGACAAAGTCCCTGGTAATGCTATTAATTGAAGTTGATAAATTTTTTTTATGGTATAGAAGGGCAAAGGAGCAAGCGGGTCACCTGATGGTACGCAACCTGTGCCGTCCATGGACACCAGCAACACTTATAGTGTTACCGTTGCGTTGCCGACCTTTAAGGGAGAAGGATGGGGAAGCGAGGTGGATCCCCAGGTACCTCTCTCACCGAACGAAACGCGGCATGAGCCACTTTACGTCGACCTTCTGAGAGGTAGTGGTATTTCACCGGTTGAGCCGGCCCATTCTTGCAGCTAACTGCTTATTATTTTAACTGCTATTATTTTCATCATATCTAGGTTGTTAGTCGCTAATATCAACAGCTAAGCAAGTAAGGTGTGTAATAATCGTGCCTTATGGCGCTTTGTACTCTCTACCTACCCCGCAAGGGATCTGGCGTGAAGTTATGTATGTATGTATCAGGAACTTGAATTGAAAAAAAAATAGTGTTAGTTCATTTATGAGGAAAGCTTTGGGGTATTAATATGATCGCGGTAACAATCTTAAGTGGAAAATGTATAAAATATAGCGGTACGAAGTTCGCGCGGTCTGCTAGTGCTATATAATTATCTTTAAAACTAACAAATTGGATACATTTCGGTGTACCATCAACCCACAAAGAAAGTTGGGGCGGCCGTCGGAGTTAGTTGAAGTTGTTTGTAACGTCTAAGGGTGGGTGTGTGGGGTACTAGGTGGGAGTGGGGTGATGGTGGCCGCCCACACCGTGCGAACAAAGCCTTCCGTGAAAACCTTCGGACGTTGATAGATGCGATAAGCTTGGATGCAAGTAAGCTGCATACATTTCTTGCTGCAATTTCTCTCTAGATATTTTTTTTTAACAAATTACTTTCTAATTGCTGTCTTGTTTTTTTATTAAGTATTGTTCTCAATAGAAAATATTTGTATTCATAGATTTAGCATAGACTGTGGTAGACGGCGCATGTCAGCAAAAATGTACTACTAATCATCACTGACAGCGCGACCGCGAGTAAGCGATTCTCAGGATGTTTATAATTCAACACATGAACAATGGCTGTGTAAAAGTTGACACTTGTAAGCGCTTTTTACGGACACATTGATAAGACGTCACTCACATAACAACAACCCATACTTGGTGTCGTTGCTTGGGTGACTATTGACGATCTGTTCTTAAATCTATGTTTGTATTAGTCATTTTATTCTAAAATAATGTGAAGATATTAAAAACAACTGAAGAACGTATGAACGTATGAAAAGAGTTCAGAATGTAAAAAAAGAGAGTCAGGTGTGTGAATTTGCTCTGTAGAACATAGTTCTCTCTTTCGATGAGGCACTTGTTATATTTAATTATAAATAAGTGTTATTATGTTGGTATATATTTTCATACATTTATTTTCAAAATGTTTCGTTCATCATTATAGTGGCATTAATTTAATCATTTAACTAGTATCCGTTTCCAGTGATAAACAATTATATATTATAATAATATCCTGAAAGATATAAAAGCTTAGCTCGTCTGCTCTGCGGCGCAATGTCGTAAATGCATTTTCTTATAATTCAGCAGCGTCACGTAGCTGGAACGTAGAGCCTCGGGGCGAACTCTATCTGTACAAGAACGCAAACGTATTTGTAGTTAGATCTTTTTTTATGCTTGAACATGTAAAAATTTAAACGGAAATTACTTTCAGTGAAATGTATGTATTATGAAGTAATTATTGTGAAAAATAGCGTGATAAGAGAGAAATGCAAGTTGAAGGAGTATGTTAAGATGTCGATCGTAAGAAGTATGTCACGTTGCAAGAATTGATGAAAACCAACTGAGTAAATGAGTATACAAAGCGAATGTGAGTGTCAGGGTCGGGATCGGGAGACTAAGACGGGGGCTACCACGACCAAATAAATGGTCTGTTTAAAAAAGGCAAAATGATTGCATGACGAGATGTATGACTGTGGGTGAGGCAAAAGATGTGTATCAGGATCGTAGCTTGTGGAAAGCCAAAGTCTCTGCCTGCCCCCATGGGATTGATTAAATTGATCAAAAATTTCATATATTTGCGAATAGAAGAGATATTACCATAAAGAGATGAAAAGTGCGACTATTACTTTTCGTCCATCCTCAGACTTCCTTATCAGCGGCTTATTATATTTATTATAATTATAATTAGACTCGATTTAAATAATAATAACGTATTTAAACCATTTGTATTATACAGTTAATTATAAGACTGACCCACTTCAAGCTTTAATATTATATGTCAGTGGAAATAACAATGTTTGACACATGTGACAGTTTGTGTCACGTCTAGAGTGCGGCGCTTGTGCGAATATTTTATTTTGGGAACTACCGGGACTCCCCCTGCGCCTATCTACCTAGCCAGGAGGTGGGTGAGAGGACGGTGGGTGGTAGGTGGTAGATACCACGCCATACCGGGAAAGGGTGCGACGTTGATCGATGTACGTCTTGCGCCGGAGGCTGCATCTAATTCATTAAACACTGAAACTGCAAGAGAGGATTTTGAGTAGTAAAAGCTATTTCTCAGGGGGTAGGGTCCGGTTTGAGTGACTATTTATATACTAAAGGAAGCTTGAAAGCGGTTCGCTTAGTTTGTGAAGTGAATTGAAATGAATTTATAAATGAGCAATGAATTTTGTGTGATACGGAACGTTAGAACTTTCGTAAATGAATTATTTATAGTAAATGACTCGTTGGAAAATGAGATCCTATTTGGATTTGTTTGGAAATATTATGGACTAAATGTCTGCGATGACACTTTATCTCTTAAGCCTCGTTATCATAATAACTGAAATTTTCTGATACCAGTATATCCTTTTTATGCGGTATGGGGACAAACTAGTAGACCTATCACCACAGATAGTGTTACAGTTGCATTGCCGTTCCTTCAAATGGGATGGGGAGTCTGAATTGGTATGGGGAGGGGAGAGATGATGGGATGGGGTTGATATTCTGCTCTATTTATTAAATATAGAGGGTGTCAACGGGTTGGTTTCTATCTATAATTCATGTATATTGTAAAATTAAAAATTACTAAAATCCAAAATTTACTAATTTACTACTTAAATTTGCTATTTGATGTCAAAAATTCTCGGGCTCTTTGCCTTTTGCTCAGTAACACCACTAACACCAGGTTTTATGCAACATCAAGGTCTTGGCTGGAGAACAAACCTATCACTTTCACACGAGATTCATACAATGTCGCTTCAGTTTAACTAACGTGGTCAATAGTCAATGATTCTCTTGTCGCAGTTTGCAGTCTCTGCAGCTTAGTGGAACTTAGCTTACTCATATGAATGATTTCTCGGAATTCTTTTCAGAAGTTTTGTATGATAAATAACTTTGACTCACAACTTTGTGCCCGATGTATGGTAATAGGTTTGCCACCTATTCCATTTTGGACGTAACCTAACTATTTCGTGAAGCGAGGCTTAACAGCCGCAGTCTACACCTCTGGGTAGAAAAAGGTGTGAAGGTATATTATGTCTTATGTTTCTTAAATATGGTACCAGTTTCCATAGTTGTTGTGATATTTGTTTAAATAGAATTATCGCTGCTCATGCCTACGGATACTAAAGGTGTGAATTTATATAAAAAGCTGCTATTATTGTCACTTTTTTGTCACGATTCTCTTACAATTTCAGTACATGAGATGTTTGCTAAAGGAATCATATTTTCATAGGATCGATTTAAGTTTTTCGTTCACTGATAATTCTGAAGTCTTTGTGTACTTGCATCTATCAACGTCAGTCTCGACTGTTTGTGAAGATTATAGTAGAAAAACTGAACTCGCATTTTTATTTTAAGTTTCTATAAAATTCTAACTTTCTGGAATGTTTTCTTTGGTGGGATAGGGATGGAGTTGCAAGTGGGATGAGGAGGGGAGACGGGAAGAGATTGGGCCTCCAGATACCTCTCTCACTGAGCGAAATGCGGCATGAGCCACTTTACGTCGATATTCCGAGAGATCGTGGTATTTCAACGATCGAGTCGGCCCATTCATCATGATACATCATGCAGGACAAAGTCTGTTGGGCCCGCTAGTTTAACATAATACGCAATATACCTAGACAGGTATAATAACCACATACAAAGAGTGAATTATTTTTTATCTGTTTACGTATATACTGTAATATCGAGTATATGAACAGAGAACGTGACCAAGACACTATGTATAATCCACAGATGATACAATATTATTATATACAGGATGATCCAGAATTCGTATATATTTTTACAATAGAATAGGGAACAAACGTATTACCTGATGATAACCAACTATCGCTGCTCACTGATAGTGTTAGAGTTGCGTTGCCGGCTTTTAAGGTAGTGTGATGGACAGAGTTGGAGAAGGAGGATGGGCCTTCGGAGACCTCTTTCACCAAATAAACCGTGACATGTGCCAATGTTATAAATAAACTAAAGGTACTGTTACACGAGACCAGCGATATTCTGGCTACTTAGTACTTACACACTACTGAATTGCCAATAAATTAACGGAATACAATTTCTAAGTGTGACCATTTCGCTGCATTTTTACCGAATAATTCCGAACAAGAGGATTTTATTATTGGCCCACTAACGAGTTAATTAAATATCATAAAAGGGTAAAAAAAGGTTAAAAGGTTCGGTAAACCGATAATATTCTGAAAATCTTTTAAACTATGGGGGATCCCTTGGGTTAGATTTGGTTATGGAATGATGTGATGTGATGTGTCAACGATGATCAAGAGGTAGACAAACATTGTTCTGCGTCAAAAGTAATTACGAAGTAAATACCCTCTATGTATTAAAAAAATGGCATCAAAAGCCGTTGCGTAGTTTTAAAGATCTAAGCATATAAGGAGACAGACAGCGGAAAGCGACTTTGTTTTATACCATGTAATGATGTATACTGACCTAAATTGACGTATTTTGAGGTTTTTTTTCACTTATTCCTACCGGCAAATTAATATAATAATAGACTTAAGTAGATATAATACGAAATGTATGTGAGAGGAAGTTTAAAAGTTGCGTCAATAACTGAAAGGATATGAAGAAATCGCCTTACGAGGTAAGGGCATGTAATTCACTCCGATTTCATCACTCATAAAGAGAGTTGACTGAAACGCTTATTAAAAATATTAGGCACGATAAAAAAAAAACACTGAAAAATACATTATTTTAATAAGTATTTTAAAAATCAACCTGTATCGTTTGCATTGTGTTGTGAATGTGTGTTTGTATGTATATGCGTAACTATGCAACTTCTTAAGTGCGCTCATAATAACTGCCTATATAGGTATATTAGGTATATATGTATATACTTTAAAGGTATACTTCAACAGAAACGCTGGAATAAATATAAAATTTTATTGAAAACACGTGTAACAAATACTTGACGTAATGAGAAGTAATTGTTAGTCTTATACAACGTATTGCCTTTAGGAAGATATTCTTATAATGTAACGTATAACTCGCAAACATTTATTTGACTTAAAAAATTACAAGCATGTTAAAAAACAAGTCTCGGTAGTCCAGTGGTCGAGCAACCCGCTTCTAAATCATGAAGTCGTGGGTTCGAATCCGGGCTAACACTAATGACTTCAAAATTTTCGGAAGCTATTTGCGATAAAATTAAATATCGTTGACGGACAACTTTGTGCCGGGTGTATGGCAATAGGTTAGCCACTTATTCCATTTGGGACGTAAACATGACAGCGAGTCGAGGCTTACCAGCCGCTGCCTACACCTTCGGGTAGAAAAAGGGGTGAAGTTACGTTAGTGTTATATTAATTTGTAAGTAATAACTTAAGATGTTTGATGAAATAATTAATCTAGCATAAGACATATCTGCAACCAAAAACACCCTAAGAAATAATGTTGTTTAAACAAATAGAGTATTTTTTAAGATCTCGCGAGATTAATTGAACGAATGGAGGATGCTAGACGCCAATGTAGACGTCTAGATGGCGCCACTGAGCACCTAAGCAAGTGGCGCGCGCTCTTCCATCCACCCTTCTAACTTCCTACGATAAAGTCCTCCAGTAAAATAAGATTATATCTAACACGATATTTTCAACATTTTCAGTCACGGAGTCTAATCAAAGTGAAGCTTTTTACAGAGATCACAAGCTGTCACTCGACTGACAAAATAACAAATAAGCTTCACGATATAAATATGCGACGCTATTGGAAAAGAATTACAGAAGAATTACAATCTTATTTATCATTTGGCAGTTATAAAAAAAGTTCAAATATGAAAAAAAAAAACTTGAATCTGGTGAGCACCTTAAGAGCTAGTTCTAACTTAAGCCTTATTGTGAAAAATAGTAAATTACTCAAATTTTCTAGTTTTGATATTTCATATAGAAGACGATATGAAAAGTAAAATATGGTCATTTTGTAAGTCCATGATTTCCAAGCAAGTAACAATAAAAAAAATTACCCTCGCACCATTTATCAGCACCATATAATTTACCGTGTTATAAATCATAGCCTCAAATTTTACTGTTCAGATTTTGCTTACAAACTATCTCAAAAATTAGAAAAATAGGTAGTTGGTAGTACCTATATCATAAAATGTAAACAAGTGAACTTACCGGATCACAAGGAACAAGCAAAACCATAATAAACCACATGACAATTTTTTTTATTTGTTGTCAAAAAATTCAAAAAACATAAATTAATAATTTATTAGTGTGGCAACCCAAATTAGTAAGTAAGAACTTTAGAATAACATAATTGCCCCGAATTTGTTATGAAGATAATATTATATTCAAAACTCTACAAGTATTTATTAATAAATTAAAATACAATGCAAATTTAAGTGCCGATATTGATAATAAATTAATTTTCAATATAAGCTTGTATTTACGTTTTATATGAGTATCTTATTGTCATTATTAGTTTTATAAATTACAGAAAAAATGTTTTTTTTTTAAATACACAAAATAATGATTTAACTCAAGATCTGCCTCTAGATTATATATCAGGAAGCACTGACTACTCTCCTTTGTTTATATAAATATGAAATTGCCAGGAAAGTATCTTAATTGATCATTGGTTTTTGCGTTAGAAAGTCCAACTATTGAGGAAGATTAGGGTGAGTAGTATCGTTAATTATAATTATCAATAAATAGTATAAAAATACCGTCAAAGACTATAAAATATTTAAGTACGTATTTTCTTTACAGAAATTCGTAAGGAAAGCATACTAGGAGAACTAAAACTCAAATTTGAGTGCAAAATCTGAGCGCGAGTGAAAATAAACTTGTATCCGAAACCGAAGGAGCAAAAGTTTAATTCAGCATCACACTCCCTAAACATTTGAGTATTAAATTCATTGTAAAAGAAACCACGTAAGAGAAAGTATTGTTATGTATGTATCACTGCCCTTTATATTAATACAACTGATTGTTTATGTATGAAGAAGCTTTTTACAATCGTAAGCTTAAAAAAATAAGATACGTTATCTAAAGAAATGTATACAGTTGTATCTTACGGCGGCACCAAGTAATTAAGAAGCTCTGTAATATATATAATAAATGAAAAATACAAGCAAAAAATAATAATAATATTATTGTTGGAGAAACATTCCTTCATACAATCGTCTAATAAGACGCATTAGTAACGCTTAGACTCACGCGGCATTCATTGAAGCCTCGTGTGGTCATGTTTTTTTTTCTTAGCCCTCAAGCTTACCTAATATGATCAATTTATAGTCTTCACCTGCAAGCTAGACATAAACATTGTTCGTAAAAGGACCCGACACACTTATCTGTCTATAACTATATAACATTATGCTTTGTAATCGTAATGTGAAGGAACAAAAATGAACTACCAACGTGTTCACGAATGACAAGAAAGTTAGTGAATTAAAAAAAAAATACTGATTCGAACCTGCTATATATTAAAAATTCAATACATCACTCTAGCACCTTGACTGATCTACAACACAGCTGGAATTTGGATTATGTCACAAATAAGCCAGTCCATATAAACCAAACTAAGCAGAATTTTGTATTTAATTTAACTATTTCTACGGGACTTCTTACTTCTACTTACCTTTACCTTACTCACCTTTTAACTTCAAATTATGATGATTTTCTTAAAATAGGTTTGGGTTTTTAAACTTTCGAAGATAATGTTGCATGTTAAACATGTCATCATGTCGCAGCGTGAACACAGTGGTGCCATCTTAAAAGTATTTGAGAACTACTTTTGGTTCCAACACTTTATATGCAGGCGTGTCAATCACGTGATCGTTTTCGAACTAGTACGATTACAAGAAGGCGGGATTCGTAGTTATGTGTAGACGCACTTGGTGACTGCGACGAGGTGGTCGTACAGCAACCCAAGTGGACTACAGTTCGTCTCTTGGGACGTGCATTGGTAGTATAGTGTTATCGTTGAGACGCAACAGTAACTACCAGTGTCCTTATAATGCACACTGCCGTATTTTACAATAGTATTTCTTATATAGTTACAGATTTGTCACATTGTTTGGAAGCTATACTACAGCAGGGTCGTCATCCACCACAGCTCGGATCAGGACACTCTATTAGACACACTCAGTTCAGTTTTCGACGTCTATATAGTGTCCCGGTCTCGGTGGTCCAGTGGTCGAGTACTCCGCTTCTGAATCAAGACGTCGCAGGTTCAAGTCCCGGCTTTCATCAATAACTTTATTTTCGGAAGTGTAACTTCCGAAAATAAATACATAATAACATACATAACATAACTTCACGCCTTTGTTACCCGAAGGTGTAGGCAGCGGCTGTTAAGCCTCGTCTCGCTGTTATGTTTACGTCCCAAATGGAATAGGTGGCGATATTTTTCACACATAACTTCCGAAAACAATTTCGAAAAGTCATTGCTGTGAGCTAGTGTCAGGATTCGAACCCGGACCTCTGGATCAGAAGTCATGTGCTCGACCACTGGATTGGTCCAGACCGAGACTGAGATTTCGGAAGTTATGTGTGACAAATATCGATGACTGAAAACTTTGTGTCCGGTATGGCATTGGGTTCGCCACCTATTCCATTTGGGACGTAAACATAACGGCGAGTCGAGGCTTAACAATCTCTGTCTACACCTTCGGGTGGAAAAAGGCGTTAAGTTACTTTATGTTATTCTTCGATAGAAGATAACCGTCTCTTTAGCATAATACAAGTCTCGTTCACTTTCTGATAGGACATGGTCGAATTGGTCATAGAAACCGTGATGATTAATAGTAAATAGTAAGCTAGATACGGAAATATGGATATCAATTTGACTCACACACCTGTATAATATATTAAACTTATCCCGAAAATCCCAATAATAAAGCAGATATCAATTATGTGAGCACATAATAATATAATGGATACCAGTTCTAGCAAGCACTGAACTTAAATCCACAAACCGCTGCAAATTCTAGTATTACCCTTACCCATTCCCTTGCTTAATTTGAGATGAATGTCGTTAGAAGTACGCAAGTGGTCGTTAAACCTGACGGTTTTCCAAACTCTAATACCGGCACTCACAATTTAGTGGATCTGAACAAAACTAAATTACGTACACAGTGTATGTTATCTTGTATCAAATACGTTTGCGTACTGTGACTTCAGAGATATTTGTAGGAGAATTATTTCACTCTGTGGTTAGTAGATGTGAGTTCGGTAGCCTAAACTGACCGTACAGTGGAACGAGGAGTTGGTCGTAGGTGGAGCGGAACAAACTAATTGACCATATATACTAACATGCAAATCTCTAATTACCAATAGAAATAAAATATGGTCGATAAAATAATATCTATTGGCGACTTCTGAATACTATTTTGTTATGCTAATGGAATAAGGCTATTTAAAAATAATGTTACATCGTTAACTGTGGACCTGTCCATTTTTACATTTAAAAATCGTGATAGTAATAATTACTTTCAAATGTAATTCCACGCCACTTTCTACCTTTTTTTACGCGAGGAAATGCTTTATGCACACCCCCGCCTGGGAACGGCTGGGGGTAGTGTGGGACTTCCAAAACAGTAAACTGCAATCCGATCCTAGGGTTACCCACTAAAACCTCGCGGCGGCCTTCCTCCGGCGTTGGGGTGGCCCAGGATAGTGCTTCAGCCCTCTGGTCCACCCCGCCCGCCCCCCTTCTGTCACGGGGGTGCTCATCCTCGGGGCGCCCCCGACGACCCTCCCCGGCCGCACCGGGGGGTCATTCTCGGGAACAAGTCTCGCCCGATCCCGTCGACCAGGACTCGGCGCTCGGCCGCCCAGGCCGGGCAGACCTCCAGCGTTTGCTGGGCCGAGTCCAGGTCGGATGCGCAATGGTGGCATCTCGCCGTCTCTTCACGTTTTATTCGACTCAGATACTCATGAAGCACGCATGCCCGGTGAGTATCTGAGTCAACCTGTAGGTGACAGTGCCCCATTTACGGGGCACCCAGGCCTCGAGGTGGGGCAGGACGGCACCGACGGCGCGCTGACGCGCGCATCCCTGGAGGACCAGCGCGTCGCGCCAATCCGCCTCCCGCCTCCGCACGTGTCCCCCGCGTGGGCCCCCTATCCCCGTACGCGGCAGCGTACATCTCGGCTGATGAAGGGGGGGGGGGGGACGCGCGAGGACCGTCGCCGTCTCGTACGAGATTGTACGGTAGTCCCGTACGATCCGAATGGCCATGATCCGCTCCAGGCTCCTCAGCCTCAGCAGAGCCCCGGAGCTTGAGGCTCCCGCGAGGTCTCGAGACCAAACGGGAGCCCCGTACAGGGCCGCCATTTTCTACCTAAAGGTGTATGTAACGATTGTTAAAGCCTCGACTCGCCGAGTTGTTAAGCTACGTTTCAAATGAAATAGGCAGCAATGAAAAATCCGTGAAATCATTGGCATGAGTCCAGTATCGCACCCGCGACTTCTTGATTCAGAAGCAGGGTGCTCGACCACTAAGCGCCCGACCCTCCGAGACTGTCTGATTTGTATGTATAGATTGAAAAAAAAATAACAGGAAAATAAAGTCGTATAAATAAAAGTCGCACTTGAAACACAGCTGCAACATAATGCCTAAAAAGAAAAATTGCTCATGTAGCGTCATATATAAATATATTATTTCACTCACATTTGTTTTTAAAATATTATAATAAGTTACTATTCATTATGCCTTTGTAAACCAGGCTTCAGTACATATTAAACAAGGCACTCACCATCTTATATGTATACAGTTAAAAAAAACTACGTATTTTTCTCTCCGAAAGTGGAAGCTGTCAAATAATGACTTTTCGAAAATATATTCGAAAGTTATGTGTGATAAATATCGATCGATTGAAAAACTTTGTGCCCGGTATGGCAATAGGTTCGCCACCTATTTAATTTGGGACGTAAATATAACGGCGAGTCGATACTTAACAGTCACTGCCTACACCGCGAAAAAGGTGTGAGGTATTGTTCATGTTCTTTACGTACACATAAAATTGTAGTGTCTGTTTGTAATATTGAAATAACCGGTTTCTTCTACATTCATATGAATAAATATATGAGATATACCCCAAATTAACGTTTTTTCAATTTTAGTTAGTATTAATTTTTGTTCTTAATCTTTGAAATGTCTTGATCGATTTTGATGGGACTTCTATTGGCAGGTAGCTGATGTAATAAGGAGTAACTCAGGCTACTTTAAAACAAAATCTTTTCTTTATTCATTTATTGCTTCCGAGACGAAACAAAGTTCTTCGGGTCTCCTAGTTGTAAGTAAAGTAGATAGGCCTTATTACGTGACATCATAGCGTTTGTGTATTCCGTGTTGACATTGCCTTTGGAGACCTTCAGTGTTATCTCTGAAATACATAAAACGTCAAGTAGGCTATATATACGAATCGTTATATCGTTACAGCAGTAAATGGTTATATAGGTGCAATTTTTTCTACAATGTTAGAGGAAAAGACGTGCGAAATGATCGTGAGTCGTGATTATATGTTTTGTTTTTTATTTTTATTTATTTTTTCTTATAGGTATTGACGGCAATATTTGTTTTTTTTTGTTATGGTAAGCAATTAGTGCTGCTAATTTGACTGACATCTACAATACCGAGAGGGTCACAATAGTCAGATTTCAAAATTATATAAAGGGGAGTATGGGGACGGGGAGTGGGAATATTCCTCCGGATACCTCCTGCGCTTCAAATGCATCATGTGCCACTTTACATCGGTTTCCTATCCTAATAATAACTGAATGTAACGAAAAGAAAAGTTATGCTGTTTAAAAGGAAGGAATCCATTCAGAACGGATGCAAAGTCGGTATACTAATAATAATAATAATGGTCGACGATGTAGTGGAGATGCTAATGAAATTGGATATCTTGATGCGCTTTTAGTAGGGATGGCAGGTACACCGCAGATGTAGAAAGGAGCTGGCGTTAGGAAACAGGTGGTACTATTTAAACGCTAAATTATGGATGCGAGAGTTGAGTATGGCAGAGTGAGCATTAAAGTAGGATAAACGCGGTGGAAAGGAGGGCACTGCGTAAAATCTGCGGAGTGACTCTCGCTGACCGAAACCTTCGAAAATAAGGTTGTAAGGAAGGAAGTTGGATTGAAAGAGAGTGTCGCTGAGTGCTTACCGGATGGTAAGCAACTATGAAAATCTGCAACTTCAGATAGTGTTACAGTTGCGATGCTGGCCTTTAAGGGAATAGGATGGGAATGGAAGAGGAAGGGGGTGGGTCTCTGGAGATGTCAGTATTCTGGAGAGGCAGAGGTATTTCACAGGTCAAGCCTGCCCATTTATGTAGTTATCTGCGTGGCTCGACCATTGCTAAAATTAACATTTTATTATTGTTGCAAGCTTACATCTTTTTATTGCTTTCACGATACTATACTAGTTAAACAGAACTATGTATTAATAGTTAAGTTTATTAGGTATCATTTAAAAATAAATTATTGAATGCGTTTAAATTTTTTTTAATCCAATGTATACATATGTGTACAATGCTATTTTTCACAATGGCCAGGCTATTAAAATTAAAAAAAAAACTTCACTGAAAAGTGCCCAAGTTTTGTATGCATTCGGTGCGGTGAGTCACGCAGGCCCTAGGGTTGGCACGCAACAGTGTTGTTCTGTCGCGTGAATGATATATAAAGCTAAATAGTAACGTGTAATTATAACAGCCAGTTAATAATAGTGTATTACTATTATTTTTACAGTGGTAGAACCATGCTGATCTCAAGCCGACTCGGCCGGTGGAATACCACGACCTCTCATAACATCGACGTAAAGCTACCCGTACTACTTACTGTCCTACTCCCTTAAAAGCAGGCATCTGAACTGTATTAATATCTGTGTCGCAGGTGTCCATGGGTGGCGCTAGTCACTTAACCGGGGTCATCCGCTTGTCCATTTCCCCCCGATTCTAAAAAATAATAATATTATTTCGACGGTTCAGTAACTGAGCTCCCGGTTTTTGAATCAGGAGACGTGGGATCGAATCCGGATTCACACCAATGATTTGATTTAATGAACAACGATGAATGACAACTCTGTGCCCGGTGTACCGGCAATAGGCAATAGGTTCGCCATTCCTATTCCATTTGGGATGTAACGTAACGATTCGGCGAGTCGAGGCTTTAAAAGCCGCTGCCCACACCTCCGGGTAGTAAAAGACGTGAAGTTATGTTTTTTTTAAATATTCATTGTTCAAATAAAACTGATTCATGCATACAAAAACGTTATATACTAATCAATATTAAAGAATGATATCTAGTTTATCAAAAATAATAAAAAAATTGCATTGATAAGTATCATTACATAGTACAAAATAAAGTCGGTTTCCGCTGTCTGACCCCATATATGCTTATATCTTTAAAACTACTCAACGAATTTTGATGCGGTTTTTTTAATAGATAGAAGGTGTCAACGGGGTGGTTTTTATCTATAAATAATTAATGTTTGAAATAGTACAGAAAAAAGTGATGAATCTTAATTTATTACTTTTGATGCGGAACAAAGTTCGCAAGGCTGAGCTAGTACCTATGTAATAAATTCCATATAAAACAACGCTTATATATATATATGCATTGATAAGTATCATAACATAGTACAAAATAAAGTCGGTTTCCGCTGTCTGACCCCATATATGCTTATATCTTTAAAATTACTCAACGAATTTTGATGCGGTTTTTTTAATAGATAGAAGGTGTCAACGGGGTGGTTTTTATCTATAATTATGGTTTGAAATAGTACAGAAAAAAGTGATAAATCCAAATTTATTAATTTATTACTTTTGATGCGGAACAAAGTTCGCAAGGGTGAGCTAGTAGGGGAAGGTGGGGGAATTGCGGACGCTTAAGCAGAATCACAAATAAAACTCAAACTATTAATAATAATCAGTCTGTCTTTATTAATTTTTAAACTCAAGTTATTTACCTATCAAATCAACATTAATAATTATATGAGATCAATCAACATATATTAAATTTTAATCAAAAACAAAAACATTTATGTCCGTAATTACCCTTAGCCCGAGGGGTAAATACGGACCAGTGCTGGGTTAATTGCGGACAACATGGGGTATTTACGGACGAGGTCTCATTTCATTTGCAGAATTCACAAATGTAGCCTCTTGAAGAAGACCCAGCACTGCAATTCTCATGTGCCCAATTGTTGCATTTGAAACACATAATCCAGTCTTCTGCGGGCGGATCACAGCTTTTCCTGGCAATAAATGCAGAAATATTCATCATTTTCTTTATCGCATTCAAAATTCTATAAGTTTCTTAAGCCTTTTGGGCATTTTTCTTTGGTGTTTTTTGGTTTCTTATTTGTAGTTTTGGTCTTTTCTTGTTCCAGATTCTTTCTCTTTCTTTCTATTTTCTTTTGTTCTTTTTGTTCTAGGTTTGCTTTTTGCGGTGTGCTGGTGAAAATAATAGAATGTCCTTTTTTAACTAGTCGTGATGTACGAGTAGTTTTTAAAGTTGGTACCTGCACTATATTACTAAGTGGTACTAAGGGAGATGGACAAGATTGACTTGCTTTATTTTGATTTACACCAGCTTCACTAATGTCACCCACTAAAGCAGACGTAGGAATTATTTCATTTAAACCGTCAAAGTTAGCCTCATTATTGGAAAGTTGTAACATTTTAAATTTATCTTGATCCATTGGACAAATTCCAGTAGACTTAAAGCCATTCATAGCTTTTAGCAGTACTTGTGGTTCTATTAAAAGCCTTCGTATAAAGGCCTACAACATCGTATGCCGTAATTTTGGTGCCTGGATGGTTGACCATGAAGGATTCGCATTCTCGGTTATATGCTGTTTTTAGTGGGTGTATGCTTTTTTCTTAATATATTTTCGAGGCATCTGGAATAAAGAACTATTATCAATAATGGAGCAATTAAGAAAATAATATAAAATAAATATTTTGATAAATAATGGGATAATTACGGACGTCCGTATTTACCCCAGGCCATTTGTCCGCAATTGACCCAAACTAGTTAGAAAAAGTGTAACATTAAAATTTTTAGGTTAAGAAAATGTATCAAGCCGAACGATCGTACTATTTACTCGTCATTAACATCGCCATCGATAGAAAATATGACTTTTAAACTGACACTTAGTCTTTTTGAATAACACTCAAAATAGTACATACGAATATTACATCAAAATCACAAAAAAAATAAAATTTCAATTACCTTGAAACGTGTGCGCAGCCGTCTGTTAGCAGTGTTTGGTGGGCACTAAAGATGGCCGAACGAAACGCGTGATCGCGGTAGCTGGACGCGGGGGGCAGGGATGGAGTAGATATATGTTAGTCCGTATTTACCCCGCGTCCGTAATTCCCCCATCGTCCCCCTACCTATGTAATAAATTCCATATAAAACAACGCTTATATATATATATATATGTATGTATGTATATGCTTTTATATATATAGAAAATATAATTAAAATTCGTCTCACGTGTAAAGGCAATTCGAGTCAAAAATTATATTTGACCTTTGTTTTATGCATCTCATGAATGCCTAGACATTTTTAACATTTATTTAAATATATTAACTTATAATATTAATATATAACATACATATACATAACATAACTTCACGCCTTTTGTTACCCGAAGGTGTAGGCAGCGGCTGTTAAGCCTCGTCTCGCCGTTATGTTTACGTCCCAAATGGAATAGGTGGCGAACCTATTGCCATACCGGGCACAAAGTTTGTCAGTCATCGGTATTTATCACACATAATTTCCGAAAACAATTTCGAAAACTCATTGGTGTGAGCCAGTGTCTGCAATCGAACCCGGACCTCTGGATCAGAAGCCGTGTGCTCGACCACTGCGCCACCGAGACTATCATAAATAACATTTTGTTATTTACATAATCCGCGAATTTTAATGTATTATGTACAACAATCAACATATAATATTTTATTGGATATAAAAACTGTGTTTTTCATTGCAATACGGACAATGCAATGTCATGTGGCGATTATTTTCTATCATGCTATTACGCGATTTGATTGCATGTATGATATAGTGTGTATTGTATTTTTATAGTATCACGGCTTTAATATTGCAAGGTGTAGGCTACGTTTTCGCATGTCATCGAACACAATATTTATTTTTATAGACTAGGTTCTTTATTTACTGTATTGGCAGTAGTTGTTAATCCCTGATTCGCCAAGTTCTCACATACCAAAATTATTAAAATAGATGACGGATCCTATTGCCATATACCGGGCTTGATTTTGTGAAAGTCATCAATATTTCTCAAAAACTACCGGACGAAAAGAATTCCGAGAGTAGTTACGAGTCTGGATACGTTTCCACGATCTCTTGATTCAGAAGCGGGTTGTTCGACCTCCAGATCATTGAGAGGGCTATATGTTTTAGTTTTCTTGTTACAGAAAACATGTAAAACTTTTATTGTCACATCGCGGTATATCGGAATAAATTGCTCAGACTTAGATAATTTCGTACATAACTTCCGGGAAATTCATATTGGTACTAAGAAGTGGTGCTAATTACTAAATGGGATAGTCTGGAATCATTTGCATTAGTTATGATATGATTTGGCAAATGCCATTAATTTAATTAATGTTAAGTAAGTAAGTAAGTAAGTCTTATTCATAATTTGGATAAGACCAACAATAACAGGTGAAATATGTGGATTAAAGAATAGTATAGTGTGGATAAGCCCAGATAAAACCATTGTAATTTTCAGAGCGTCGTAGATAGAAGTCAACGCACTCTTATGTTAGAAGCGTCTTCCACATAATGTTTTAGAAAATCCCTGCAGTATTCCAGGAGGGTGGGGCACTGAAGTGCAGGGTGGTGGGGGGATCTGGTGTTGATAACCTGGATCGGGAGCGAGGACGCAGGGTCGCGGACCCTGCCGCACGACTGCACCTAATACGAACCTTACTACCCTCAGACCAACTAATAAGGGCACAGATTGGACAAGCGATTGGTACTAAGATTTCTGCCTAATTCTTTACAATAGAAAATTTTATTCATATAAACATCCTTAGATTTCCAAACTTAAAAATTTATAACACTTTTTGGTTTATTATTTGTATATTATTAACTGAATCTCTTCATTAGTCTATGTGTAGTACAATTCTATTTGTAATATTATGTTTGTGTATAAAATGTATAAATTATGTAGATTGACTAAGCAGATATACAATGCAAAAGCGAATGGATGTAGGAGTTGAGGACGGCCACGAGACACTTCCCATGACCAAATAGAACTAGTTCTAGAGGAAAGTGATGTCAGGAGCCAAAAACATCCACGCGCGTGTATGACAAGAGATGTGACAGTCAAAGAAGCGAGCGAGGCCTTTAAGAATAGTGTCTTATGGCGCTCTGTTCTCTCTGCCTACTCCGCAAGGGTTTTGGCGTGAAGTTATGTATGTTATATAATTATACATAGGTATAATTATATAGCTTTATACTTTATGAAATAAAGTCAGGTTATAATACCATATAGGTTTTTATACCGGTAATTAAGGATAAATCAGCTGCTTTCCAAAAAAAACCATACAAATTCTTGCTAGTTGCATGATTTATAACGGGGCGCCGAAGGATGGAGGATTTGATGGTGCAATTCGCAGAAAAGACTCTTTTACGTCCTATAAATACAGTCCTCAAAATCTCTGCGTTTTGTATATAGTATTATAGTATAAATGAACGGAAAATTCAAAGCTTTGTAACCTCTGCAATATTAACGTCACAATTTCTCTCATATGATTTTTTTTATTCAGCACTGACTATTATTGTAAGAGATAAGGTTTCGTGCACGATATTAACTTATTCATGAAGTATTTATTTTTTTAAATGGAAATGCAATGAAATAACTAACAGTCTCTAGAAACGAAATCATGATAATATTATGCATTACTCTTATTTTTTATATTTAGTTCAGTTTTTTAAGGGCAATATTAGAATATCAGTTAATAAAAAGCTGATCTTTACACCTAGTTTACGAACGTTTTGGACTCATCATATAATATAGTTTTCCTTACTAGCCGTCTTATTAGGGCGCAATCTACATTTTCGGATGTCAGAGACGTATTCTATTACTACAGTATTTATAGACTTGTTGTTACTTGCCGCTTACATCGAGGTGTCTTTCAGAAACCTCATTTTAATGAAAAAGTTTATATGAATTTACATACATACAGACATAACTTCACGCCAAATCCTTTGCTGGGTAGGTAGAGAGAACGGAGCGCCATAAGGCACGATTCTTACACACCCCACTCGCTTCGTTGACTTTCATAACTCATTTCATGCACGCGCGTCGATTTTTGAGGCTCCTAATATCACTTTCCTCCAGAACACGTTCTATTTGGTCTTGGAATGTGTGTCTTGGCCGTCATCGACTCCTACATCCATCCGCTTTTGCATTGTGTATGTGCTTAGTCAATCTTGCATCATCCATCTTTTCTAAATGTCCGAGCCATCGGAGCATGCCCTTCCTTACCTTTACACCGACACTCTCTTTCAAACCGACTTCCTTCCTTATAGCCTTGTTTTCGACGCGGTCAGCGAGGGTCACTTCGCAAATTTTGCGCAATGCCCTCATTTCGACCGATACTACTTTCATGCACACTCTGCCATACCCAGCTCTCGCTTCCATAAGTTAGCGTTGGGATCAGTATTGCATTGTGGATTGCTAGCTGGGCTTTTCTGCTAATATTTTTTGCGCCCAGGAATATGTCCAACGCTTCATTTAGATACGCTTTTTCTAACGCCACTCTTTTTTCTTCATCCGCGGTGTACTTTCCATCCCTGCTAAAAGCGTATCCAAGATATACAATTTCATTCACCTGTTCCAGCACTACATCGTCAACCATTATCTTTGCATCCGTTCTAGTTTCCTTACAAACACCAAAACTTTCGTTTTCGGCTAAGAGAACGGCGTCATCTGCGTAAAGCCGGTAGCTCACAACTAGGTCACCCTTATATGAACTTTGAATTTTAATTACACTATTTACAACTAAAAATATAGCTGAAATGAAACTTCTCCGCATCTCGGTCTATTGGCAGAAGTGCCCAGAAGATTGGCCGCGCATTTTGCTGAATGGTAATGCTAATCCTCTGTGCGAAGAATAGACCAGCTCTCTGGTCCTGCGAGGCCTCGATCAGTCTCTTTGCAAGATCCTTAAAGAGTATAAAGTTTCGATTTCGGGTGACCCTAAAGAAGACGTGCCTAACCTAATTTTGCGTACACTCTGCCATACTCAACTCCCGCTTCTCTAAGTTAGCGTTGGGATCAGTACCGTATTGTGGCTTGCTAGCTGGACATTTCTGTTAACATTATTTGCGCCCAGGATCTTTTCCTACTTCATTTGAATAATGACAAGCTTTAGATGTTGGCCAGTCTCAATACCTAGTGGTTAACGCTAGTGAGCTTAGAGGTCTCGAGTTTGGATCCGGAAATATCATATCAACATGATAGTCATGTCAGTTAGACTGTAAAGAAAAATAAAATAATTTCGTTAATTTTAAAAATATATTCACATCTTCAAGACTACACAATATATTAACTGACGTGGTAGGTATCAGTATTTCAAATTTAATGAGAAAACATGTCAGAACCTCCAAAAATATATTGAAAACGTGTAAATAACTTAATTCAATAGACAGTTGTGCGTCATATAGTTCGTGACTAGAACTCATTAATACTTAAATCATTAAAATTGTCGTAAACCATGAGAAGCATCAAAGCAATAATTTTCCTAACACGTGTTTAAAATTTATAATTCAAGTAACATAAATATATATAACTGGCTTTTGTTTTATTTCGTTTCGTTTGCGCCAAAATCAAAAATAGTAGGTTTTTAATTTTAATATAACCTATATTTTTATTACTTTAGGTTTTTTTCAACCCGAACGTTTGGACGGAATGGGTAGAGGAACCTATTGACACACACCGGCCAGAATGCTGTCAGTAATCTATATTTATCGCACATGCCTAACTAGGAAAAAAATCCCATTGGTGTGCGTCTGGAGTAGATCCCACGCCCTTTTGATTCACAAGCGGGGAGATCGACCACTGGACCATCTTTACATTTGTTGATTACTAAGACTTATGTAAAATAAAAAATGTAAAAATGTTTACCATAGCGCAGTGATTTTTAAATACTTTATGATACAAATACCGGATACTTCTCACGACAAACAAAACGCGACTAGAGCTACTTTACGTCGATTTTATGCACATACATGCACCTAATTGCGTGGCTCTACCACTGTTGCATGGCTTTACCACTGCTTTAACACTTTTTTTCAGCGCAACGCTCCTGTGTAAGAGATTTGAGATTTCAATCCTGGATGCAGAATAATATTTTGGAAGATAGGTATTATTTTTTTTATGGGATAGGACGGCAAACGAGCAGGCGTGTCACCTGATGGTAAGCAACCAACGCCGCCCATGGACACCAGCAACACATATAGTGTTACTGTTGCGTTGCCGACCTTTAAGGGATTGGGGATAGGAAAGGATGGGGAAGGGGGTGGGCCTCCGGTTACCTCTCTCACCGAACGAAACGCGGCATGAGCCACTTTACGTCGGTCTTCTGAGAGGTCGTGGTATTTCACCGGTCGAGCCAGCCCATTCATGCAGCGCACTGGTTGGCTTTAAGAAGTTGTGAGTGATAAATCATTACATAATCATGTCCTCAGTATAACAATAGAGAAATAGTCACTGCCTCCACTTTCAAATATTTAAAGTGTGAAGATAAATAGCTACTTAAAGTTATTATGTTAAATTTTACGGTGTGCGTGTGTAATTTCCAAATCATTTTCTTCCATAACCTAAGATTTTCTTAACTAGATGGGTAGTACGATTCAATAGGAACGAATTACGGTGCCCGCGGCCGGGGTCAGCAACGGAGCCTTTGCATTATTAGAAGCCTGCGTAAACTAGCCTTCGACCCGAGGGTACAATAGGCTTTGTAGTTCTTGTGTTCTATTAAAAGTTCTAAAGGAATCGTGTCTAGCTCCAGTCT
Organism: Euproctis similis; assembly: GCA_905147225.2. Taxonomy (NCBI): domain Eukaryota; kingdom Metazoa; phylum Arthropoda; class Insecta; order Lepidoptera; family Erebidae; genus Euproctis; species Euproctis similis. The sequence continues at coordinate 11,813,739 of LR990115.1, forward strand.
TTGTCGTGCAAAATTGTTGGAGATTTCTGTGTTGTTTTTTTTTTTATTTTTCATTTCTTGTACGCCTTTGTTATTTGACTTGCTAATATTGTATCTGCCCGATTCTTGTGCTTTTGTGCAGTAGACTTTTGCTTGTGATTAGCTTTATTAGACGCGCTGTTTTGCTTGCATTTAAGCGTCGAAGTTAATAAATGATCTGATTACTTTGAACAGTGGTAGAGCCAAGCAGTTCGCTGCATGAATGGGCCGGCTCGACCGGTGAAATACCACGACCTTTCAAAAGATCGACGTAAAGTGGCTCATGCCGCGACCCCATCCTTTCCTATCCTACTCTCTTAAAGGTCGGAAACGCAACTGTAACACTATATGTGTTTCAGGTGTCCATAAGCGGCGCAGGTTGCTTACCATCAGGTGACACGCTTGCTCGTTTGCCCTCCTATCCCATAAAAAAAGTCGCGGGTTCGAATACTGGCTCACACCAATGACTATTCGAAATTAATTTAAGTTATGTGTGATAAACACCGATGACTGAAAACTTTGTGCCAGGTATGGCAAAAGGTTCGCCGCCTATTCAATTCGGGACGTAAACAAAACGGCGAGTTGAGGCTTAGACGCCACTGCATACGCTTTCGGGTAGAAAAAGGCGTGAAGTTATATTATGTTACATCAACGATGATTTAATATTTACTCGCCGACTTTTATATCTATATTAAATAAATTCTTCACTAAAAAGATGAGTGTAGCGCTTTTAGTGACCGTGATGAAAGCCTTTCTCGATAAATAGATTATCCAACACAAAAAACAAGCCAAACCAGTCGTTCCCAACATAAATGAGTTCAAACATACAAACAAATAAACTCTTCACCTTAGTAATATTAGTATAAATAAAATTTATTCTTGACAAATGACGCCATTGAGTGCAAATCTGTATACAACCTGATCTTGTAATTAAATGAAATGAGAAATAAGATATACTTTTTACGTGATAAGTTGAAGAGAATACTTTTATTGCGTAATGAATGAGAGGTCGGCGTACGGGCCCAATAGATGGAAGGGAAGGAAGAATGGGCTGGGTACAAGGGTGTGGGGGTGTGCAATGCCACCCCACCCCCAAGCCTTATTTCGGGTCATCGAGCCCGACTCCCACAAGCAACGAACGCAGCGTGAACCGCCTTGCAAAATGTATTTTACATCTTAGAATTATTAATTTTAACAAAGTGTTGGCTCAAATGCTAATCTACTAAAAGCTGTCCCTGTCCCGACGTCTATCCTAATATGTGTGGATATATTTTTAAAAGCAAAATTATTAACAGAGACAACTCTATTATTAACTTTCATTAACATAAATGTACTAGAAAAATATAAAAATCTATACAATAGCTACATAATATAAAAACATAACATAACTTCACGCCTTTTGTTACCAGTGTAGACAGCGGCTGTTAAGCCTCGTCTCGCCGTTATGTTTACGTCCCAAATGGAATAGGTTGAGAACCAATTGCCATACCGGGCACAAAGTTTTCAATAACCGATATTTATCACACTTCCGAAAAACAATTTAAAAAAGTCATTGGTGTGAGCCAGTGTCAGGATTCAAACCCGGACCTTTGGTTCAGAAGCCGTGTGCTCTCCCACTGGACCACCGTGACTGTAAAATATATAATAACTTCAGCTTATTGTTATGTAGATTGTGATGTTATTCTACGACCTTAATGCCCAAAGGTGTAGGCAGCAGCAATTATGACGCGCTATGACGAATTTTTGATTGCATAAACATAAAACAAATTCATAAAAACTCACACAAACAAACAGATTTCTCAGAATATCGACGTAAAGTGGCTCATGCTCCGTCTCGTTGGTGAGAGAGGTCTCCAGAGGATCAACACCTTCTCCTCTCCTCTTCCTATCCCACTTCCGACCCCTTCCCACTTTAAGATCCGGAAACGCATCTGTAACACTATTTGTTTTGCACGTGTCCATGGAGGGTGTAAGTTATTTATAATAGTTATTAGTTAGTTTTTTTTTTCAATTAATTAATGTTGTGTATTTGTAATGAGTATTCGATGAAGACACAGCAATTAGTTATGACATTATGAGACATAGAACGAACACAAACTGAAGCAGCTTCAAACAAGCTGGTAGCACGCCAGTCCTAAAAAAAGATGGGGGTTCCAACGAGCGAGCTGTTCGTCTGATGGTAAGCAACTAGCGCCGCCCAACTGAAAGGGCATGGGATACCGCATACCTCTCTAATCGAACGAAACGCGGCATAATCCACTTAACGTGAATATTCTAGTTGAAAAATAAGAGACGAAGTTTCAACGGTCGAGCCTTCTTATTTTCTGTCTTTTCATATACATAACTTTATACCCAGTTTTTTTAACAATGGTAGAGCCAAGCAGTTTGCTGCATGATTAAGCCGGCTCGACCGGTGAAATACTACGACCTCTCAGAAGATCGACGAAAAGTGGCTGATGCCACGTTTCATACGGTGAGAGAGGTACCCGGAGGCCCACCCCTCTTCTCCATCCTTTCCTATCCTACTCTCTTAAAGGTCGGCAACGCAACGGTAACACTATATGTGTTGCTGGTGTCCCTGGGCGGCACAAGGTTGCTTACCATCAGGTGATACGCTTGCTCGTTTGCCCGTCTATCCCATAAAAAACATAATAACAAATGGTGTAGGTAGTCTTGCTAGTCTCGGTGGTCCAGCGGTCGAGGACATACACGGCTTCTGATCCAGAGGTCCGGGTTCGAATCCTGACACTGGCTCACACCAATGACTTTTCAAAATTGTTTTAGAATAGAAGTTAAGTGTGATAAATATCGATGACTGAAAAACTTTGTGCCCGGCATGGCAATAGGTTCGCCACCTATGCCATTTGGGACGTAAACATAACGGCGAGACGAGGCTTAATAGCCGCTGCCTACACCTTCGGGTAGCAAAAGGCGTGAAGTTATGCTATGTTATGTTTTATGTGTAGGTATAAAGGATTTTCCCTTCCATTAGAAACCATGACAGAACCTCCAAAAATACATTTGAAACGTACAAATGAAATTATTTAATGTAATATGTGCACCGAAGCAATTGTTCGTGACCAAACTCACCAAAAACCTGTTTCCCAACTTATGGATTCATCATTGTCACTCATTAACACTTAAATAATTAAAATTTCAAATTTAATTTACCTTGAATGTATATGTTTTGATGAAACCAATTCTCGCCGTCTGGATGTTTAGTGTTCCGCGTTTGAGTCAGCAAGTATAGGCATCAAATTCCGACTCACACTAAATAGTTTTAGTAATCTTAACTTTTCGAAAGAGATGTGTGATAATAACATAACATAACTTCACGCCTTTTTCTACCCGAAGGTGTATAGCGGTGGCTATTAAGACACGACTCGCCGTTATGCTCACGTCCCAAATGGAATAGGTGGCGAATCTATTGCTATACCGGGCACAAAGTTTTTAGTCATCGATAGATATCGATGATAAATATCACACATAACTTTCGAAATTAATTTCGATAAGTCATTGGTGTGTGTCAGTTTTTGAACCGGCAAACTCTGGATTCAGAAACCGTGTGCTCGACCACTGGACCACCGAGACTACAAATGTGTGAAAATCGATGAATAAGAAAATAGTGCCTCGTGTTGCATTGGAACACGTACCGACTGCGAAAATGAGGGTAGCGGGTTCGATCCCCATTCGAGTAAAAATATTTATGTCAAGTATGAATGAATATGTATTCATATGGCGTCTGAGTGTTTTTCTATGTATTACAAGTATGTGTTTACATACCAAAAAGTATATAATGTATTAATATCCGTTGTCTAGTTTCCATAACACATGTTTTAAGTTGCTTAGCTTGGAACTAGAGGGCGCTCTGTATATTGTGTGTGAGGATATTGCAATTGGTACCTGAAAATTGAACGAGACGAGTGTAAATACCGCTGCTTACTGCGCAGGGTACGGAGGTTAAAGGTGTGAAGTTGCAAAAAAGTGTTAAAAATTATGTATTGAATATGGGTAGAAAGTATATAAAAAAAATAATTCAACTGGCAGACACATTTGAATAGGATTTGCATTTCTGGTGGTTAAGACCTTGTGATACTAATGTAATGATATACTAATGATAAACTACTCATGTAAATTCATGTCTGCGACACTGAAATACTTGTCTGGGACATTAAATAGACGCAAAATCATTTTATTAGACTTTCAATGAACAGTGAGTGGTAGAGCCATGTAGTTTCAGCTTGAATGGGCCAGCTCTACCACTGAAAAACTTTTGACTTGTCAGAAAATGCTGCACTGCCACTTCCACCATCCACGTTCAGAAGAAACACACAGCACGTAGTTTTTATGTGCGTGGTTTTACAATAACCATATGGATCCCTAGAACTGTACAGATCGTGATTGAACTCAAGTGACATCAAGATATTAATAAGAGGAAGGTTCTGTGTTTGAATCCCGGTATGTATTATGTCAACGATTTTTTGGAAAAACTTTTTGAAGTTTTGTGTCAAAAATACCGACGGCATAAAAAATGGGGCCGATGTATGGAAAGGTCTATTTACTTCAGCGTTCACTATATTCAGTATGAGAATCACTGCTGCCTATACTTTCAGATATTAGGCAAATCAATATTTTTAATACAGACGCTTTATCTAATATATAAAATTCTCGAGTCTAGATGTGCGTAATTGAACTCCTCCGAAACGGCTTGACCGATTCTCATGAAATTTTATGTGCGTGTCGGGTAGGTCTGAGAATAGGACAACATCTATTTTTCATCCCCCTAAATCACAAGGGTAGCCCACCCCTCAATATTTTTTTTTAATTTTTCGACATATTTCTGTCTCTTATTTTTTTATAAAACGGGATACAAAAATACATACAACCCTAAATTTTCAACACCCTACGATCAACCCCTATTTTTTAAATTTTATTTTTCGGCAAGACGACGTTTGCCGGGTCAGCTAGTTCTAATATAACACTCAGTATGACTGCGTATGACATGAATGAATTTCTATACTATAAATACTCTATTGACGCACAAGACGTCTGAGTTTGAGTCACGCTGGTCCAGTGGTCGAGGACCCCACTTCTGAATCAAGAAGACGCAGGTTCAAATCCTGGCTCACACCAATGATTTTCCGAAAGTTATGTGTGATAAATATCGATGACTGTAAACTTTGTGCCCGGTGTATGGCAATAGGTTCGCCACCGATTCCATTTGGGACGTAAACATAACGGCGAATCGAAGTTTAACAGTCACTGCCTACACCTTCGGGTAAAAAAGGCGTGAAGTTATGTTATGTCATGTTATCATAGCTCAGCGCCATTTAATCCAATGTACAGCAGGTGAACTGCGATAATCTTGCGCCTGCGCAGGCCTATAAACAGACTGACCTTTCCATAATTGTATAGGCGTGCTCATTGCGAAGCCCAGCACGCATCTAAGCCTCACGCAAACTATACGTACCTATAGCCTTTGCAATGATAAAAATATCATCTTCTGTATACCAGCTGTCATGACATACAAAAATATTAACATTTAGGTGTTAAAAAGTGCAGTGGATTTACGCCTCGACTTTTTAATGGCCTAATAGAATAGTTAGTGGAATCATAAGGAACAACGTTGTGACAACGATATTTATGACACACACGCCCGAATACTGAACCGCCACTCAAATCTGACAATCAATAAAGTGCTACTTATTGCTCAAATTCTGTCGTATTCTGTCTAATGTGACAGCTACTTAAACGCTTAAGCAGTGATGATATATTTAAGTGGCGGTTCAGTATTCGGGCTATAACTACCAAAATATAGCACTGAAGACTGCCAAGACCAACTCAAATAATTGTACCGTTGATAAATTATTTTAATTTTACCTTTATAATGAATTGTCTATAAATTTGTCATAAAATAGTCTCGGGCTCCAGTTGTCGAGTATCCCGACTCTAAATCAAGAAGTCACGGGTTCGAATCCTGGCTCACACCAATGGCTTTTCGAAAATTATGTGTGATAAAGATCGATGGCTGAAAACTTTGTGCTCGGTAGGGAAATAGATTCGCCCTCTATTCCATTAGGGACGTTAACATAACGGCGAGTCGAAGCTTAACAGCCGCAGTTATTGTTTTAAGAATATAATTGTTCTATTAGAAAATAATTTGGTAAATGCAATTAGGTATTGGGTACTGCTCATCATAGACTAAAGTTTTCTTTTTATATAAGGCAATCTTGATATATCTCATGTATACAAAATTTAACACGCTCTAAAGGTGTGAAACATGTTTTTAGCGACGAAAAAAAAAAGAAAGTCATTTATTTCCTGCAATTAATACACAAGCAGCATGACTGTTTTTAAATACGGAGCGATATGCACGACTGCTTATTTAATATATAAAATTCTCGTATCACAGTTTTCGTTCCCATAGTCCTCCGAAACGGCTTGACCGATTCTCATGAAATTTTGTGTGCATATCGGGTAAGTCTGAGAATAAGATAACATCTATCTATCATCTCCCTAAATCACAAGGGTAGCCCACCCCTCAACATTTTTTTAAATTTTTCTATATATTTCTGTTTCTTATTTTTTTTTATAAAACGGGATATAAAAATACATACAAACCTAAATTTTCAATACCCTACGATCAACCCCAATTTTTAGTTTTATTTTTCGGCAAAACAACATTTGTCGGGTCAGCTAGTTTAATATAAAAATCAGTATAGAAACTAGTGTTTTATTTTAATAAAAATATAACGTCGTCATACCATAACATAACATCACGCCTTTTTCTACCCGAAGGTGTAGGTTGTGGCTGTTAAGACTCTACTTGCCCTTTTGCTTACGTCATACACCGTGCACAAAGTTGATAGTCATCGGTATTTATCATACTTAACATCCGAAAATAATTCAGAGAAATCATTGGTGTAAATCCGGAATCGATCTCACGACTTTTGTGTCACAAGTAGGGCGTTCGACCACTGGACCACCGAGAATTAGTCGTTTAGAAAGTCCATAAAAGGGTGCACGGTGCCATGTTTGTGAATTATGTGGGAGTATGAGATTTTTTTTATGGGATAGGAGGGCAATCGAGCAGGCGTGTCACCTGATGATAAGCAACCAACGCCGCCCATGGACACCAGCAACACATATAGTGTTACTGTTGGGTTACCGATCTTTAAGGGATAGGGGAAAGGAAAGGATGGGGAAAAGGGGTGAGCCTCCGGGTATCTCTCTCACCGAACAAAACGCGGCATGAGCCACTTTACGTCGATCTTTTGAGAGGTCGTGGTATTTCACCGGTCGAGCCGGCCCATTCATGAAGCGAACTGCTTGGCTCTACCACTGTTTACATTGAAATTTTTGTTTTATTAAAAATATATCAAAGGGCCAGAGCCACGCAGCTCGCTGTATAAATGGGCCGGCTCGACCGGTGAAAATCTCTCAGAAAATTGAGCTGAGGTGGGTGATACCGAGTTTCACTTTGTGAAACGCGGCATCAGCCACTCCATGTACCAGAGACACAACCCTTTCCACTCCCCCTTCATCATTCCACTTCCTACCCCTTTGATATCACATTGTAAGAGACGGCAATGCAACTGTAACATTATCTGTGTTCACGTGTACATGGGCGGCGTTTGTTGCTTACCATCGGGTGATATGCCTACTTACTACTACTAAAAAAACAACTTAAATAATTTTTACCTGAAACGGTGTGTAAAATATGCGAGTTTTTGTCATTGTTAATATCAAGAGCTTTATTATTAGATATTTTTATATGTAAATTAATGTTTTGTACATGTATTGAAAAGGTTTTTTTTCCCTTAACATACAACTTAGTAGTAAAGAAAATTTATTCAACTGTAAAATTATTTAATTACAGTTTTCATATTTTTTCTTTCTTTGGTATTTCATATAGGTGTATATAAAACTGTAGGGAGATTTTAGATAATTAAATTCATGTTTTATCTGTTCAAAGAAATCTAAAAGGGAATATAACATTTTACAATTGCAATTTTAATAGCCTAACAATAATTTTATATAGACAAATATAATTGTATTAAATATTGTTTTTATTGTCATTATAGTCTTGTAGTCGTTATTTTTTTTTTTGGTATATATTTCAACTACTTTTTAGTCCGTTGGTTTATCCTTCAAGTTACTTTAGTATTTAGTGAGATTTATTACAAACCTTTTTATTTGAAAAAAGTTTTTGGCACATGAGTTTCTTGCCCGATTCTTCGTGATTTTTTAATTTTTATTTTATTGTTTTATTAATTCTTCGTGATTGCATCCGCGTGAAATTGTTCCTCGGAGGCAAGTTTAAAATATTATATTTTAGCATAATAATAAGTTTAAATTTGTAGTTATTGACTATTTTTAAGTGCCTGTGAATACCCATGAATGTATTTTGAATTTGAATTCGAATATTCTGATATATTTGCATAAAATCATTTACTTTACATCATTCGAGAGTTTCTTGATTTTCAGTCCCAGGCAAAGGGGTCAAAATTACGGTATCAATGAACAACTACTAAATATACAAGGGATTATTATTATAAATGTGTCGATAGTCCAGTGGTCGGTACCACACTTCTGAATGAAAAAGTCATGGCTGTCTACACTTTCGGGTAGAAAAAAACGTAAAGTTGTTGTTTGTTATGTTATTATTAATATACATTAAACATATAGTTCACAATACGTACCTATTTACCTACTATATTGATGTTGCACATGATAATTGATACGGCTCGATTCTCTAATCGCCCGGAAAACCACTTCACTAGCCAATGCACATTTCGATTTTTCTCCTTTGATGTGTTTAATAATGCATGAGCTGAATCGTCGCTTTTCCAATAGCTCGTATTCACGCGGTGTGATAAATTTACAAACAACCTGTATTTAAACACACATAGAACCACCCTGTATGTATGTTTACAGGCCAACGATAGTTTTGTTTTGATCAGTATCGATGTTTAATTGGGTTATGTCATTGTGATTATAGGTCAATCTGCGTTCGGTGGGAATTGGAACACACCTGTCGTATATTGATATTTATATACAGGATGTTACGTTTAATACTTGCGTGAATATTACAGTTTATAATTTAAATGAGACCGTAATTATAATTCAACCTTCGTAGATCATTTAAGTATGTTCAAATTCACAAATCTAATATAGATTTTTAAAAATACACAGTGTAAGGTATGTGTCCATTGACGGAGTATATTTTTTATATATCGAACATATTGCTAAGCTTGCCCAACACTAAAGATCACATAAGTCTCTCTTTTTTCTTTATTTTTTTTTGCAATTTTTACCCGAAGTTGTAGCCGGCTGCTAAGCCTCGACTCGGCAAATTGCAGTACGCTTAATGAATGAGCCGGCTCGACCGGTGAAATACTACGCTTACTGAGTAGCATACGCTGCGTTTCGTTCGATGAGGGCGGTATCCGGATGCTAATCCCGTTTCTCCCCCTTAACATCCCACTCTCATAAAGGCCAGTAACGCAGCTGTGATACTTTCTGAGTCTCAGTTGTCCATGGATTCGATTCCGCGACTTTTTATTCACGAACTGGTGCTCGACCGCCAGGCCACCATAAGTGATAGATTTGATTTACGGAGTTCTTGTTGTAAATCAGATAATATTCGTATATATTACGTAAAATGGCCGTTTATATGGTAAGATAGGATGGAACTTCTATGTAGGGTTGACGTCAGATAGGCTGCCGATCATAAAACCACGGTCAAAACTTTTCAAAAGGATGACATGTTCTGCCGACCTTACTTAGAGTGGGATAAGGGCAAGAAAATAAAATGGTACAGCAACAGCAATTTGATTAGATATTTAATAATATATGTAATTATTAAATATTAATTCTCTGACGGTTCGTACATATAGAAAAAATACATATATACAATGCAAAAGCGGATGGATGTGAGAGTCGAGGACGGCCAAGACATACATTCCATGACCAAATAGAACGTGTTCTGGAGGAAGGTGATTTAGGAGCCTCAAAAATCGACGCGCGTGCATGAAAAGAGTTATGAAAGTCAACGAAGCGAGTGAGACGTGTAAGAATCGTACCTTATGGCGCTCTGTTCTCTCTGCCCAACCCGCAAGGGAATTGGCGTGGAGCTATGTATGTATGACATGTATGTATATAATTATGTAATGAGAGTTTAAGTCCAAAGCTTCAAATAGTAAATATGTACACGGTAGAAACAATTTCAAGTTCTACATCATAAAATTGTAGCCTAAAGAGTTCAATTAATAAATTAATTTATTTGTATTTGCTGCAATTATTTTTATCTGATGCTATTTGCCAACAGTTAAATAAAAGGACAGTTTCGATGGCACAGTGGTCGAGCACACGGCTTCTGATCCAGAGGTCCGAGTTCAATTCCAGATACTGGCTCACACCAATGACTTTTCGAAATTGTTTTCGGAAGTTATGTGTGATAAATATCGATGACTGAAAACTTTGTGCCCGGTATGGCAATAGATTCGCCACCTATTCCATTTGGGACGTAAACATAACGGCGAGACATTAACAGCCGCTGCCTACACCTTCGGGTTACAAAAGGCGTGAAGTTATGTTATGTTATGTAAATAAAAGCCTTTCTATATTGATGCTTGTATTGAAAAAATCAAAATTTTAAATTCGTGTGCCAATAAGGTATTCCTGAGCAAAGTTTTGTATTTATAGTTAACGTTCCAGTTTCAGTGGGCCAGGTCAGCGAGATACGGATTATTGATTTGTCGAATAGTCTCGGTTTATTTTGGACAACGTGGTTATTATTAGTTGATTGTGAATTATGCGATTTTAATTTAAAATTTACATTTAAAGTCTTAATATATCATTTGTTAAAGGACATTTTTTAGGAAATATACATTGGCTGAATGTGATATGAAATTTAAAAAAAAAAGTTCTTGTAGTATTTTTTTTTTTAAATTTACCTTAAATCTCACTTATAAAACGTACGTGAACATTTTAAATGTTTAGCAGTTGGTAATTAATTAATTGATCAATGGTTGGTCATCATTCGATGAAAATTAAATAAATAATTTCATAGATTAACATATGAGCTATTTTTTTAATCTCAGGAACGTGTTTCCTTAGGACAACACTAGATCTAGACACGAAAACGAAACATGAACCACTATACGTTGTTATTCCCATATTCATACAGCAAACCGCGTGATTCCACCACTGTGATTAGTAGTAGTATCCCTTACACTGATATTATTATTTTTGTGTGTGAAATGTAAAAGGCAATAAAACCAAAGAACTCTAGGCGCCAGTGTTATTAACTAATATATATTTTTTGCAAACCTATTACAAGGGCAATTAAAATTACGCAATTAGGAGCAGGTCTACCCCCAGTTACTAGATAATATTATGTAAATGGTTTAAGGGCTTTTTTCTTAATTGCTATTATTAGTAGGCAACGGTAGGTTTGCTTACAATTACGTGTGTAATGTGTAGAAAGAAAAAAACAGGGAGGTTTCGCGTTTAACAAGTTTAACCTTTGCAATTTCGCTATAAACGCAATTAATTCGCAACGCGTATACGCAACCTCCACTCGCTCACGTGCCAAAGATGAGCTGGGAATAATTTAGAATTTGTAATAGGTACGTCAGATTATCGACCGACTTGTTGTTAAGTTTACAGTAAATTATTGTCAATGCCTTAAAGTATTAAAAGTCGAGACAGTTTTAGGTTTTTACTTTTTTTACACGGTGCCTTAATAATATTTTTTGAAATTAATTTCCGCGGGCGGTGCCCATCTGGTGTCCGATTTGCTAGATTACCCCTATCCCATAAACTTTACGTCTTAATTACTTATTTTGTTCCCAAAAATACAATATCATTGTGTAATAAGGTTAGATGAAACTCTTTATAAAATAATGTAGGCAAGGAAAAGAACATTCATGTCTACAATACTTATCTCGATATGCGGGCTTTTATTGCCTATGTAGAAGGTACCGAGTTCGAATCCTACACACACCGTTGAGTTTTACGAGGCCATGCCTGAATTATTATCCATTGCAGCGAATTTCCCTGCCGTATATTCAATTCAATATTGAATTCGCATTGGTATATTTTCAATTCGAATAAAAAGCAACACTGCCTACATAATATGATATTACAAGCGTGAAAGTATAAAAAAATGTTGTATACTTTGCTTAATTAAGTTAAAGTTAATATTTTCCAAAACTATGTGAGAAAAATACGTTTAAAAAAGTGTAGGCAGCTGTAGTGAACATGACATTCCGAACGTTTTACATGACATTCATACAATTAAAATATAATTATAATAAATTCTTTTAGAAACCGAGACCGGACATTCCCGCACAAGGTGCCATTTTTAACTGATCTCTATTACAAAACCTACTTTGTATCACTTTATACCACGGACACCACGGATTTTTTTTTAACTATATGCAGCATTTATTTTCATGATATGGCATAAAACATTTTTTAAATTTACATGGTTTGAAACCTGCGTTTCTGGCCTGGGGGGCCTATTACGAACTCTTAATTCCAGCCAGCTTGCAAATCCGTATTTCCAACTACTAATTCCAGCTACTCCAGATTACTCGTTACTGACTAGCTGGAATTAGATGTTGGAAATACGAATTTGTAAGGCAGCGCGTAAGCTGGCTGGAATTAAGAATTCATAATACTCCAGCTGGTTCTTTTCACGATATGCCCTACAAAAGGGCCTCACGTGGCACTTTCCTCAAGCGCACGTGTTAATATGTAATTTAAACTTAATAAATTTTATACATATGTAAGTAAATTACAAGTAAGTAAAATTATAAATATCTTTAAATATAATAAAGTATTTAAAACCACTGTGGAAGAATTTCACTTGAATTTGTCTGAGTTATTAATGGAAATAATAAAATCAAATTGTCATTGACAATGTTATCTAGACCTGGTGTCGATTTAAAACAAAATTTATCACTATATTTTTTTCTCAATCGAGCATAATAAATTAATTTCTAATGCATGAAATACAGCAAAGTAATCATCATCATTTTATTTATAATCTATATTATATTTCTATATTCATCTATATTATATGCACAATGTGTTTAGGGTACTTGATTGCATAAGGATTTTTGCAGAAATGGTTAAAATCGCTTCTTAAATAAGCTATTTTTTTTTTAAAGTTAACGATTAAAATGGTCATTGTGGGTTATCCCTAAGATCCCTTTCCTATCCCACTCCCTTATAGGTTGGCAACGAAACGGTAACAGTATATGTGTTGCTGGTGTCCATCGGCAGCGCAGGTTGCTTACCATCAGGTGACACGCTTGTTCGTTTGCCCTCCTATCCCTTAAAAAAGACTTTGTTTTATAATAAGCAGTGATAGCTTAGTAAGTAACCGTAGTCTCTGCGAATACAAAAAAAAAAGATCACGCAAATAGCTAAGTAATTAAATAAAGTTATGGACATAATAAATAGCGCCATCTACAAAGTGAAGCAAAAAAATGATGAATCTATCCATCCATCCATCACAAATACGAATATTGTGATGAGCATAGTATAGGAATCAAATTTTGCGTTGTCTACTTAGCAGTCTGATGTTTTACCAACGGACCACTAGGTACCTACAGGTACAACATACTTAATACTTATTAAGTTATGAAAACAGTAGTTAAAACGTGTTGATATGGTAAACAAATTTGTTTATACATTTAACACACGTAGGTCGTATATATTGCACCGAGATAGTCGCAAAACTATTTAAGCACTGATAGTCTTTATGGTCTCGATGGTCCAGTGGTCGAGCACCCCGCTTCTGAATCAAGAGGTCGCGGGTTCGGATACTGGCTCACATCAATGACTTTTGGAAATTAATTTCGAAAGTTATGTATGATAAATATCGAGGACTAAAAACTTAGTACTCGGTATGGCAATAGGTTCGCCACTTATTCCATTAGGGACGTAAATATAACGGCTAGTCAAGGCTTAACAGCCACTGCCAACACCTTCGGGTAAAAAAAGGCGTGAAGCTGTGTTGTGTTTCACTGATACGGTCTTGAGAATTCATTAGTCTTTTTTTCTTGCAAATGACTCTTTTCTCAACATATTTAGATAGAGCTCTATTAAAAAAATGCATCAAATTCCGTTGCGTAGTTTCAAAAATATAAGCATTTAAGGTGACAGACAGCGAAAAGCGACTTTATTTTATATTATATTTTTCTTTTATAAGATTTCTTTTAAAAAATGTGAAGTTGTGATTCTTATGATTTATCGTATGACTTATTGACTATTAGAAGAATATGTTTCGATATTATATAATTGATAGCTGACCCGTGACCCGGCATCCTGAGTAACAGAAAACGGTACCAAGTTTGCAGGTCAGCTATCTATCACCCATTTGTGAATGCGCTCATCACGAAATCTTTTCATGAATCTCCAACTACAAAAGGGGATCAGAGAGTTGTCAAAAAACACGTAATTCAAGTATTGCTTTCATTCATCTTGATAAATTTATTATTTTTGGCGTGATAATAATCACTAACAAGTTTGTTAGGAAGCATTTATTTATAAGTCTCGGTGACGCAGTGGTCGAGCACACGGCTTCTGATCCAGAAGTCAGGGTTCGATTCCAGACACTGGCTCACACCAATGACTTTTCGAAAGTTATGTGTGATAAAAATAACATAGCATAACGCCTTTTGTTACCCGAAGTTGTAGGCAGCGGCTGTTAAGCCTCGTCTCGCCGTAAATAAACTAAACTAAACACACATAACTTCTGAAAACAATTTTTTATATATTTTTATATATTTTTTTTCTTTATTTATTTAGTGATAAATATCGATGACTGAAAAACTTTGTGCCCGTATGGCAATAGGTTTGCCATCTATTCCATTTGGGACGTAAACATAACGGCGAGACGAGGCTTAACAGCCGCTGCCTACACCTTCGGGTAACAAAAGGCGTGAAGTTATGTTATGTTATGTCATGTATTTTGATGAAATTTTGTGAGCATTTCGGGTAGGTCTGAGAATAGGTCAACATCGATTTTTCATACTCTTTGATGTTAATAGTAGTTCATCGCCTATTATTTTAGGCAAAACAACGTTTTCCGGGTCAGCTACAGTCTTTGTAAATTATAGAATATGTGCCAAACTTTCGCCTTTAATAATAAAGGCGAAAGTTTGGCACATATTCTATCTTCAAATTCTTACTAATATAAATTAGTAAGAATTTGAAGATAAAATGTATTATGGAAAGCAGCATTTGGCTAGTGGGATATTCCCACAGAAATAGATCAAGATAGAACGGCCGCGATGTCATATTTCCATACATTTCGAGCACAGAAATAGATCAAGATAGAACGGCCGCGATGTCATATTTCCATACATTTCGAGCGTGTCACTTTTTTGAAAAACCACGCCCACAGCGTGACGTCATTTTCTTTGTGAGCGGGGCGACTAGTTAGGAGTCACTCACATTAGATTATCGATGTTAATATCGGCAACGTGTGTTAATTTTATTATTTTTATATTTTACCAACTTTATTGATTTCGTGTAACGATAATCATAGCAAGTAAAACATGCTAAATACTTTAATCCGACATATTAAAACGTTATATGTTTAACTTACTGTTTATATGTTTAACTTACTGTTTATATGTTAACGACATATTATATGTTTTATGTTATAAATTTATATAAATATTATATAAAATTTAATTATAAATATTTTACTGTCCTTGAAACTATACATATTGATTAAATATTTGTTTCTAAGATTTTCGCGAATCTCACTCATTGATTAAAACAACTTTTAGGATTGTATCGCGTTTATTTATTATTCATTTATATTTATTTCCCGACGTTTCAAACTCTTTACAGAGATCATTTTCACGAGTATGAACAAAAAGATGGTAGTTGTTCAAAAGCTATCTTCATTGATACAGAGAGCACCCACTTTTTGGAAATAAAAATCAAAAAGTTGATGTTAAAAATATGATTTTTACTATTGGTAACCCACATCAGACCATGAGAACAAAAGTTAAATACTTATTTATAAGATGCATTAATATATCCTGCTTCTAAAGATCCTTTGTTGTATGATTTAATCAAAACACTACATCAGGTTTGACAAACCACAAATCCTCGCCAAAGAACAACATTATCGTCCCAGGATGATACGCGAGGCTATTGAAATCAAAAAACATCCAAAGAATTTCAATAGAGAAGATGGCTGGAAACTATCACCTAGCTGGAACCCAGTCTTAAGTCTCATCAAACCTAGCCCACAATTAAACAGTTCAAGACAGCGAGATACTATTAGTATAGTTTGCAGGTCAGACCCACATCAGGAACCAAAATAATATAGAATTTTGAGTAGTGCAGTAATAATCAAAACAAAATAATTTTAATTTAATTTTTATTAACCTAGAAACCAAGTCCCTTTCTTTTTCCCAAAAACATTATAAATAATAGCAATATCAATAGCCCGTTCAAAATGAAATAATAATCAGTTTTGCAGAACAGCCGCTGAGTTTTCTTGCTGGGTCTTTCTCAGGACTGGCCGCGTTTTTGACCCAGTGGTAGATTTTTAATAAACACTTCACCTTTTAATTTAAAATCAATGAATATTTAATAATAGTCATACTTTAATCTCAACCAACTTAGAAAATATGATAATTTGTAATAATTTAATAATAACAACTTTTACTTATTAAATCATACAACAAAGGATCTTTAGAAGCAGGATATATTAATGCATCTTATAAATAAGTATTTAACTTTTGTTCTCATGGTCTGATGTGGGTTACCAATAGTAAAAATCATATTTTTAACATCAACTTTTTGATTTTTATTTCCAAAAAGTGGGTGCTCTCTGTATCAATGAAGATAGCTTTTGAACAACTACCATCTTTTTGTTCATACTCGTGAAAATGATCTCTGTAAAGAGTTCGAAACGTCGGGAAATAAATATAAATGAATAATAAATAAACGCGATACAATCCTAAAAGTTGTTTTAATCAACATATTGATTAAATATTTGCCTTTTTGTAATGGTTGGCCTCACAGTCCTGGTTAAATAACGAAGCCGAACGTCTACATATACCTCGGTTACTGCCCGTTTGAGAAGAACGAGATGATTTTCCATCGGCGATTAGTCAAATTGGTGAAAACTTATACTGTCAAATAAACTACTGCCAATGTAATTACGAAACACTGCTTGAAATTTGTTATGTTAGAATAAAGTAGGGACAAAGCAAGACATGAGCTGATACTCAAATTATTATTGAATTAATTTATCGATAAGCCCTAAGACTCAATGATACATGGAGTGCCCATCTCTAACATTCGAAGACCAATCACAGCGAGTAACAGACACAGCGATCAACTGGCAGGTGTATTGTGTATTTCGTTCGATTCGACGTACATTACGCGTATAATTTATACGCGCAATGTTTTTGTATACGAGCGTTGAATGCGGACAGCAATGGATATTTATCATAACGAAAAAATATACAACTTGTGATCGTAATTATTGAACATAGTAAAAGTAAAACAATAATTTATAATCTCAAAAAAATACTTTCTACTGATTTTCTGTACTTACTGATCATACGAAATATTTCCTTTTTTCATATTTGATTCACTACTTTTGTTTTTACAATTTGCGACAGCATAATAAGGCATATATGTGACGTTTTATCTATTTTTTTACGTCCTGAACGCATGGCAGGAACGGTCGTTGCGTAATGAGAGCGAGTTTCGAAAAGCATGCAATATAGTGCATGGTTTTGGCACGCTTGCCACGCCTATTCGCCGTTCTATCTTGATCTATTTCTGTGGATATTCCCGTATTAAATGTATATTTTTTTAATTTGTTTAAAACTTACACAATCTTTAGGTTTAGGCTAAATATAAAGATTTTGATAAATTTTGACTACACCTTTTTGGCCGATTAAGTTTTGAAATTTTCAAAATTCTCTCTCTCTGCTTGCGTTTTCATGCTATAATTTTAAATAAATATTTATTCAATGATTGGCGAAAGTTGGAGCGTTTAATGTTTTTCATCTTACAGTTTGCTTCATGCTTTATGTAACATAACATAACATAACTTCACGCCTTTTGTTACCCGAAGGTGTAGGCAGCGGCTGTTAAGCCTCATCTCACCGTTATGTTTACGTCCCAAATGGAATAGTGGCGAACCTATTGCCATACCGGGCACAAAGTTTTCAGTCATCGATATTTATCACACATAACTTCCGAAAACAATTTCGAAAAGTCATTGGTGTGAGCCAGTGTCTGGAATCAAACCCGGACCTCTGGATCAGAAGCCGTGTGCTAGACCACTGCGCCACCGAGACTTTTTTTTATGTATTGCAGTTAAATAAAAAAAAATCTGTATTATATTTTACACTATTGACAGAACATTCGTGCTATGTATTGTGCACGGAAGAAGTTTTCAATTGCACCGCTGGTAGTCCTCTTTTATTAAACTGAATCAAAGTAATATTATTTGCATTATCAACGCAGTTTATTTAACCACAGAAATCTTGTAGACTCGATAAAAACTGCGCCTTTTCTTTGGCGCACTGTCGCACCAATCAGACGTCGTAAAATACAATTCCACTAGTAAATTTAACAGGAAAATCTGATGTTAAACTTTTTACATGAAATAGATCAATCAAAGAAAAAATAAACCATTTTTTTTGTGCTGGGATAATAGATTGAGGATATTCATTTCATTTTATGTTTTAGCTGCCTTACTGAAATATATTGGTAATAGGTATGTCATAATGTCATATGACATAATTACAGTGGCAGAACTACACAGCCTGCTGCACGAATAGGCCGGCTCGACCGGTGAAATACCACGACTTCACAGAATATCGACGTAAAATGGCTCTTGCCGCGTTTCGCTCGATAGGAGAGGTACCCAGAGGCCCTACCCCTTTCCCTCTGCCCTTCCCATCCCACTTCCAACCCCTTCCGTATCCAATTGTAAGGGCCGGTAACCCAACTGTAACACTATATGTGTGTAGGTGTCCATGGGAGGCGTTTGTTGCTCATCATCAAGTGACACGCCGGAGTATGGTAATAGATTCAGCCACTTATTCCATTTCGAACGATCGTTGCCTACCTTCGTGTAGAAAAAGGTAAGGAGTTAATAAAAATATACTAAGTGGTAAGTATAATGCCATTTGAGTAGTTCAAACTTTGTTTATATGAATTGTCTTAGAGACCTTGCCTTGATGAATTGCCTTTTTTTGAGCCTGATTTTTGATCAAGAAATCACAACATCAAATTAGGGTAAACACTTATAATTAAAAATAATTATGAATTTTGCCCATCTTCATTTTCCTGTCCTATAGTCTAAGTGGGGTTGGCACAACATGACAACTATTCAAACTTTATTAAATACATTATCTTTATCATTCCTAGTAGATGTTATCTTTACTGATAAATCATCGTAGCCTTGAACAAATAAGAACAACAGTGGTAGAGCCAAGCGGTTCTTCATGAATGGGCCGGCTCGGCCGGTGAAATACCACGACCTCTCAGAAGACCGATGTATAGTTAGCTCATGCTGCGTTTCGTTCGGTGAGAGAGGTACCCGGAGGCCCACCTCCCTTCCCCGTCCTTTCCTATCCCCTATCCCTTAAAGGTCGGCAACGCAACAGTAACACTATATGTGTTGCTGGTGTCCATGGGCGGCGTTGGTTGCTTACCATCAGGTGACACGCCTGCTCGTTTGCCCTCCTATCCCATAAAAAAAGGGCATTCTGTTACGTGATAATGTTACCGCTTCTGCAATGCTCCCTGCAAACCAATGTAAGTTTTTTTTCCATTACATTACAGTTTTCTTTCTTACTTTTTAAAAATAACTTATGCAGATATTATATTAATTACAACAAATTTTGACATTTGAAACAGAAAGTATACCAAAACAAAAATCGTAAGCTATGTAGGTGTGATAAATATTGATGATTGAGAAAACATTGTGCCCGATATATGGCTATAGGTTCCGCCACCTATTCCACTTGGGACGTAGAAATTAGGCGAGTCGAAGGTTAATAGCTGCTTCGGTAGAAAATGGAAAAGTAATATATTAAAATGTAATTTAATACACGTGATTATTATGATACAATGATTCAGACGCAGGTGTTTTGTCACTCGACTCTCGACTACCTGAGAATGCGTCAAGTCAGCATCTTGATATCGAGAAGCGAGTCCAGGTCGTGTGAACACCACCACCCATTGCGATCTGACTCATATTCGAGTGATGGTAAGAGTGGATTAGAATACAAGTACTTAATGAAGTTTTATCTTAATCAAAACAATAATATTATTATTCTGAAAAAAAAGAAAAAAAACGACCCCATCGAATCCTGATTTTCATTTTGGCTAACTTTTCTTAAGTTATGTGTGATTAATATTGATGTACAACAATTCTTTAAGCCGAGGCATAGCAGCCGCTGCTTACAGTTAGAAAAAAGTCTGAAGTAACAACGGTTTTTTCAGAGATCGAGATTTTTAACCGACTTCGAAAAAAGGAGGAGGTTCTCAATCCATCTGTATGCATTTTTTTAGCCTAGGTAACGTACTTTATTGTGTTGCACCGACTTCAATAATGAGTGACATTTGTAAATATTTTAATAGTTAAAGATGACTTTATTAAAGTATTACATTTTGTAGATTGTAATAAGTATACAAATTAGTTAGTGACGTTATTTATCGCTTTTTAGTTATGAAGGCACTGTTTTCATCTACTTAAATATTTTGTGGTTTCTAGAAATCGGTTTGACTTTCTTTGTAAAAGTAATTTTATGTATTGATGAAATCAGCATTTAAAACAAAAAACATTTTTTAACGGAAAGCGACTACCGCCGCCCATGGACATCCGCAACACCAGGGACGTCACATCAGCGTTACCGGTCTTTAAGATGGAAATACGCTTGTTTCTTGTAGGTTCTTAGGTAATAATATCTTTCAATCTAAAATCAGTAAAGATGATCTTAGTGGAGAGAAATTTACTAATCTCAATAAGACGACAAATCCTGTTTTATTTACAATCACAATATATAATTTTTCTTCTTTTGCAGTGACAACAGAACATAACTAGCATAGCAGTGGCTATTGTGCCACGAATCGCTATGTTTACGTCCCAAATGGAATAGGTGGCGAACCTATTGCCATACCGGGCACAAAGTTTTCAGTCAACGATATTTATCACACATAACTTTCGAAATTAATTAAGAAAAGTCATTGGTTTGACCCTGGATTCGAATTTGTGACTTCTTGATTGAGAAGCTGGGTACTCGACCACTGGATAACCGAGACTTTTTTTTTTCGTTGTGGGTTATAAATAAAATATAGAATTTTAACATTGTTGTTGGCAAAACTATACTGCGCCCCAAGAAGCCAGCTGAACGTGTGTAACCGAGTATTGTATGCAGATTACTGCTTTTATAAAAGGCGTTAAGTTAACGCCTACATGTGAAGTAATAAATTTTTGTTCACTTACATGGACCTGTGTAACGATGTTATGACATCATTATTTTCTTTAGATTACAGCAACAGATATAATAATTTATTCTTTGGTTAACATTCCTGATTTTAAATAAAAACTTGCTCGCATATAAGCTTGTTTAAGTTACCTAATATTCATAGTGTGCTGTTCCAAAATAAAATAAATAGAGTGATTTAACTTCACGGTTTTGACACACAAAGGTATTGGCAGCGTTTCCTTGTATTTTCTTATATTAAATATGGTTTTCTAACTTCGTTCTTAAGGTAACTATAGGCTAACTGGTTAACTTCAGCGATATGGTTAGTAGGTATGTATACGAAACTGGATTCTTCTACCAGACTGGTGCTATTTATATTATTATTTTTTTATGGAAAGGGATTAACAAGTATGCGTGTCACCTGCTGGTAAGCGACTTGTGCCGCCCACCGTAAGAGGTGGTGGTATTTCACCGGTCAAGTCGGCTCGTTCATGCCACGAACTGCGTGGCTCTATCACTATTAAAAATATGTTAATATTGTTTTTGATAATAGATTAATTTGTTCAATAATTTGATACTCTAAAATATTCTTTTATATATTTTTAATGGGATAGAGGGTTGAACGAGCAGGCGTGTCATCTGATGGTAAGCAACTAACACCTAAAGTTGGTTGGATCATAACTGTGATTGTCGAGTAGTCTGGCTGCTACACCTTTTATGTGATATTTTTTCAGTAGCGTTGATAATACTATTCTGTAAATTTTCAATGATTTTGAAAAGAGTATTGGCACATGAGTTTCTTGCCCGATTCTTCTCATGAAAGCCCCTACACTCGGAATCGGGCCGCTCGTGGCGATTGCTTCCGTGTTTTTTTGTTCCACGGAGGCACTTGCTTCAAGCGCTCGTGGCTTAGCTTTTTAAATATTATTTTAATTTTAAACATTTTTGTACATTGACTATTTTTAAGTGTCTGTGAGGACCTATGAAAATAAAACCACTTTGACTTTGACTTTGACTTTGACACCGATCATAGACATTTGCAACACACATAGTGTTACAGCCGCGTTGTCGGCCTTTAAAATTGGATAATAAACGAGTCAGATTTGGGATGGAAGAGAGGAAAGGGATTTTCCTCCGGATATCTCTTGCATCAAGTGAAACGCGGCCTGAGGCACTTTACGCCGATATTCTGAGAGTTAATATCTTCGTTCGAGCTGGCATATTCATGCAACAAACTGCTTGGCTCTACCGCAGTTTTTTTTTTTATGAGATAGGAGGGCTAACGAGCACGCGGGTCACCTGATAGTAAGGAACCAACTCCGCCCATGGACACCAGCAACACATATAGTGTTACCGTTTCTTTGGTGACCTTTGAGGGATAGGGAATATGGAAGGATGGGGAAGGGAGGTGGGCCTCCGGGTACCTCTCACCGAACGAAACGCGGCATGAGCCACTTTACGACGATATTCTGAAAGGTTGGGGTAATTTCGCCATTCGAGCAGGCCCATTCTAGCATCGAACTGCGTGGCTCTACCGCTGTTAAAAAATCTACATAATATTTAATGTCAAAAGTATTTTGAACTTCATAAAATGTTATTGTAATCATTAGTCTTATGGTATCCAGACGATTGCGTGCCTGTAAGGTGGTCGAGGTCATAACTGCAGTGGTCAAATCGATTCACGGTACCTATGCGGCATTATATGCTATACTATAAATTGTAATCTAACACGAACTTTTCAGTCATTCTTTCTTATATCCACTGACGTTTCAATACCGCTGAACGTAAAAACTCTTCTTTGTCCCAAGCAATGGATGTTAAACAATATATTTTGTCGTATGTCGTTTAGTTTCTGGTTTTTATAATGGTATGATGATATTGCACGCCATCGATGCTTGCATCAGAGGAATCGAATGACAAATTCGATGAATTGAATTATCGAGTCGATTGGTCAATAATTTTATTTGAACTCTATTTGGTTTCCGATTGTTAATAGTTTTAATCCTTCGAAAACGTGTTGTAAAAATTTCGTCATTGTACATTTTAACTGACAAAACCGAGGATAATAATACTATTAGTTATTTTATACATACATTCATACATAACTTCACGCCCAGCCACTTGCGGCGTAGGCGGAGATAACACAGCGACATAAGGCACAGATTCTTCTTTGACTTTGACAACTTTCTTCGACTCTTGTGCGAACTAATCTAATCCGGCCACTGGAGGCTTAACAAGCTGACTTTATCTTCGTGAATCATAGAAAAAGCCGTATAGTTATTATATTATTATTACAACTTTAGACTTTCATAACATAGCATAACATAACTTCACGCCTTTGTTACCCGAAGGTGTAGGCAGCGGCTGTTAAGCCTCGTCTCGCCGTTATATTTACGTCCCAAATGGAATAGGTGGCGAACCTATAACTTCCGAAAATTTCGAAAAGTCATTGGTGTGAGCCAGGATTTGAACCCACTACTTCTTGAATCAGAAGCGGGGTGCTAGCCACTGCGCCACCGAGACTATATAACACATATTCCTTATAAATACTTAAAATTTACAAACGCAATTTTCTACTAGCTGACCTGACGAACATTTGTTTCGCATCAAAAGTATTTTTTACGGCGTTTGCTATTAATGTGCTAAATGTCTAAAAATAAAACTTTTCCTTTGCTACAGTATACATAAGTTACACATAAAAATCACCCCGTTGACACTATCTATTTATTAAAAAAAAACCGCATCAAAATCCGTTGCGTAGTTTCAAAGATAATAGGATATACAGCGGCAAGCGACTTTGTTTTATGCTATGTAATGATAATGATGATGAGGAAAGGTAAAAGGAAAGGAAAGAAAAGGTATATCATGATTCTGCTCTCTGTGGGTAAACAGGTAAACAAAGGAGCATAAATAATACTCCATATATCACAACCTTAGTCTTGTATTTTCTTTATAATCACTGCTCTCACTTAAGCGATCGTGCCAACCATGTTTAAAAAAAATTAATATTTTGTCTTAAATCCTCCTTAGCCTTAAAAACTTTAAAAAAGGTACTAGCCCTCGCGTCTTATTCACGAGTTGTGCGATCGATTCCGGGCTCACACCAAATATTTCTCGGAATCACTTTCGGAATTAATGTGTGATAAATATCATTGACTGACAACTTTGAGACCGTTGTATTCCGCCACCTATTCCATTTGGGACGGATTCATTAACCGAGTCGAGGCTAAACAGCCGCTACCTACACAAACGTGTAAAAAAAGCTTGAAATTATAATGCACACAGCGCCCTCTACTCTCTAGATAACGGATATGAATACATATATAGTTTTCGTGTTAATACATGTTTCAAACATAGAAAAACACCCGGACGCCGTACAAACATTCATGCGTGTCATAAAAATTTGTACCTTTGCGGGAATCGAACCCATCAACCTGGATTCCGCAGTAGGTAGTTTTACATTTAACATTGATTACGTTGCTTTACCCAAATCAATCCATTAACAATTCTTGATTCTAAGTAACTTCAAGTTGTATTCTTCTCGGGAGCATTATGAATGTAGCTGCGATAACGTGTGACGTCACCATTCACAAAAGTGAAGTTGTCAACAAACTATGTACACACATCACATCTCATCCGGTAATAGAACTCAATAGTGGAATGAACTCACATAGTAATTTACCTAAACTGATCGTTTTAAAACCATTCAGGTCGCTAATGCGCCATTAGGCTCGGCTTCCTGTCTTTTTTTGACTTTAATCTCACAAAAATATAACAAAATTATTATATAGTATATTTATGCAGATTATATTACCTATATTAAAATTTGTGTTTAATGCATAATATTCGCACACACATTCGGTTATGGCCGTCCTAATTGAACGCATCTTTCCCGTGGGAAAAACCATTTTGTATGCTATTATATAGGTACATCATACGGTAGAAAATTTTGTGTGTTGAAAATACTGTTTAATACTTTTTTTTATGTATACCTATGAAGATATTATTAAAGTGTTATAGAACATTTGCTTTTACTTCACGTAACTGCTGACGTTCATATTGATATATAAAAAAAAGATTAATTCACGTCAAGTATTAGTATGACGTTATACTACAAATTTTAATGATGTTTTTAACTGCAATGAAATTTCAAATGTTATTAGATAATAATAATAATATCTCGGACACAATACACACAGCGCCCTCTAGTTCCAAGCTAAGCAACTAAATGCTTGTGTTATGGATACTAGATAACGGATTTTAATACATATATACTTTTCTTTTGTAAATACATACTTATAATACATAGAAAAACACCCAGACACCACACAAATATTCATGTTTGTCACAAATATTTGTGCTCGGGTGGGAATCGAACCCCCGGCCTCATTGCTGCAACCGGTAGTTTTACCAATACGCCACGAGGCCCGTCATATTTGTTTCTGTTGACATATCTTACTGAATTTTAAGTGAAATTAACACTTTAAGTATTTAAATATATAAAGACCTTTTAATTCAATACAGTAGGTAAGTGTTGGAAAAATACTCAATTCTCAAACTAAAGAAATATATTTAGACTAGTTGACTCGGCGAATTTTATTCCGCATAATAAAGAAATAAATTTTGGATTCATCACTTTTTATTTACTACGTCGTACATGAATTATAGATGAACACCACCCCGCTGACACCCTCTATCTATTGAAAAAAGCCGCATCAAAATCTGTTGGGTACCTTTAAGGATATAACTGGGACAGGCAACGGAAACCGACTTTCTATTATACTATGTAATAATAGTGATATTACATATACTTAATATATTGGTTGTTGTCTCGGTGGTCTAGTGGTCGAGGACACGGTTTCTGAATCCAGAGGTCGTGGTTCGAATCCTGATACTGGCTCACACCAATGACTTTTCGAAATTGTTTTCGGAAAGTTCTGTGTGATAAATACCAATGACTGAAAACTTTGTGCCCGGTATGGCAATAGGTTCGCCACCTATTCCATTTGGGACGGAAACATAACGGCGAGACGAGGCTTAACAGCCGTTGCCTACATCTTCGGGTAACAATGGCGTAAAGTTATGTTATGTTTGGTTGTAAGGAAGAGTTGAGTAGGATTGAAAGAGAGTGTCAGAGTAAATGTAAGAAAGGGTGTGATATATATCGATGACTGACAACTTTATGCCCGGTATGGCAATAGGTTCGCTACCTATTCCATTTGGGGCGTAAACATAATGGTGAGTCGTGGCTTAACAGCCACTGCCTACACCTTCGGGAAGAAAAAGGCTTAAAGTTATGTTATATATATCTAAATCTGAATCAAAAAACCGAATCAAATTAATAAGACTAATAATTTTCTCGTTTAATTACGAAATTGTTATATATATAGGTACGAAAGCTCAGCAAATTGCAGAACCAATTTAGACGTAACAATATGTCGTCGGCCGAAGAACGTATGGTCTGACGTTTTTACAAACACTAGTAATTGACTATTGCATACGAGTTGTGATTGTACGATGTATACGATGTTATATTCTAGATTTCAATAGCATGGGGCTTGTTTATTTTTACTCAACTGCTCTAGAAGGAGGGTTATGTCAGTGTAATTTATTCCTTATATTAGCCGCCCTGTAATAAAAAAAAAAATCCAGAAAAAAGTACCCTAAGTAACTCATTAATACACCAGCTACCTGCTAATAACAGTCTCGTCAAAATCGGTCCAGCCATTTCAGAGATTACCCGGAACAAACAGATAGACAGTGAGCCAGAATTCCAACCCGCGACTTGCCATAAGTATTTGTACTCAGGTGGGGATCGAACCCGCCAACCTCGATTTTGCAGTCGGCAGTTTTACCGACGCGCAACGATAACAGATAGTATTGGGTCCGAAGTAAGGCAAGAGATTCCGCCAGCTATTCAATTTGGGAAGTAAAATATCGAAAAGTCAATGCCTTGCCTACACCGTTGGGTACAAAAAAGCGTTACTTATGTATTGTGTTAGGTTTAAGTTGTGACTTGTAATGATAGTGTTATGTCTTAAGATACATACATTTCTTAGGAAAAGGTATTTTTCTTTTTGTAACTCAAGGATATAGAATTTTGAAAGCCGACTATCTTATAAAGTCTAGGTTATCTTTACTTAGACATGACTATTGTTTACGAACTAATAAATATAGTATTTCAACTTATTGTAATTCGTAGAAATCAAAAGCAAAAACAAATAATATTTAATTACATATTAGGCGACTCAAATCGTTTTCTACAAACTGGCATGTTGGGTCCTTCGAGTAAAAAAGGAGTGAAGTTATATGTTATGGTATAAGTATTTCAAGCATGACAGATAGCGTCAATCAAGCCTTGGCTTGCCAAAATTTTAAGCCACAAAAGAAATGTGGCGGAACCTATTATCATAGATCCGGTACAATGTTGTCAGTCATCGATATTGACCACACATAACTTGGAAAAAGAATTTGTAGAGTTATTGTTGTGAGCAGGGATTCGAACTGCACACTTCTTGATTCAGAAGTAGATTGCTAGACCTTCAAGAACATAGATAAGACTTAACAGTTATGATGTATAACTTCACGCCTTTTTGTACCCGAAGGAGTAGGCAATGCCTGTTAAGCCTCAACTCGCCGTTATGCTTACATCCCAAACGGAATTGCCGTATCGGGCACAAAGTTTTCAGTGATCTTTAATAATCACACATAACTATCGAAAATAATTTCCAAAAGTTATTGGTGTGAGCCAGGATTTGAACCCACGACTTCTCGATTCAGAAATGAGGTGCTCGACCACTGGACTACTGATACTATTAAGTTGTTATGTTATGATCTGACTGACATATTTATATATTGCAAATGTTCACCTTTAATATATAGAAAAATTACCAGACATCAATCACGCAAACTTTTACATTCATTGCAAATTTAACCCGGCTGGGTATTGAACTCGATGACCTCCTCACTTAGTCTCCTACTCAGCAGTGGGTATTTTGACCATATTACCACAAAGGTAGAGAATAGCTAGAATATCTCTTCTTATGCGGAGGGTAAATGTAATCCTCATTTCTATGTTGTAATTGAGTTTTGGCGGGAATGTAAAAGAGTCATGTCTGTTATTGACATTATTTCATATAATTTGTGTATCAATGGATATTATTGAATAATATTCGTGGCGATTTATTAAATAAGTGTTCTTATATGTGTGTAGTACGACGACTAAGGATTGTTAAGTTAGTTTAGTTTAAGTTAGATTAAGTTTAATTCTTTGGTATTATTTTAAAAAATATTATTCCGATTAAAATACTTTGTATCCATGGTAATAAAAGAATGGAAGATAGCAGAGAATAGTATAGCAGAGATGGAAGGTACACCGCGGATGTAGAAAGACGAGTGGCGATAGGAAATAGCGTAAATGGAGCGTTGGGCAGATTCCTGGGCGCAAAAAACATTAGCAGAAAAGCCCAGCTAGCAATCCACAATGCAGTCCTGATCCCAACGTTAACTTATGGAAGTGAGAGCTGGGTATGGCAGAGTGTGCATGAAAGTAGAATAAACGCGGTGGAAATGAGGGCATTACGCAAAATCTGCGGAGTGACTCTCGCTGACCGCGTAGAAAACAAGGTTGTACGGAAGGAAGTTGGTTTGAAAGAGAGTGTCGGTGTAAAAGGAAAGAAAGGGCATGCTCCGATGGTTCGGACATGTAGAAAGAATGGTTGATGCAAGACTGACTAAGCAGATATACAATGCAAAAGCGGATGGATGTAGGAGTCGAGGACGGCCAAGACACACATTAGTATGTATGTAATAAAAGAAATTAAATATGTTTAACAAACTATGTGGATATCGCGGAAAACCTATAATGAACGGACCAGTTCATGCGCTAAGTACATATTGTTAGTAGGTACTGGTGGGGTAGGCTGGTCGTGCCCGCTCGTGATGTCTAGCGACCTCACACTTATCTTGCGCGCGCGCTCTCACGACCACGCAACGCGCATTGCACGACCAGGCCTCCCTGCCTATACTATATAGGTACAAAGTATTTGTGCTAAACAACCATCCTATATTAGAACCTAGGAATCTTCGTTTTGTTTTCAGTTTTCACTTAATTATTACTAAATATTTGTACTAATTTTTTTAAAGCCTAGTCTCGGAAACTGCCGTATCTCGGGATATTTTTTTGTTAAGTGTATTTTTTTATTTACTTTATAACATTAGTTTTAACAAAGCAAGTTTATTTATAAGCAATTATTTACTGTTAATGCTATAGATACGAGTTTTATGCTGTTTTATGCAACATATTTTCAAACAGTATATAATGCGTAATTTTTTTTTGTAAGTTCATGGCTTGTTCTCTACGCATGCAGCAGCTGTTAGGCGAAAACAACCTTCCATGAAAATATTCGGTGAAACCTATTGCATATCGGTTACAATCCTGTCAATTCTCGATATTTACCACGCACAAGTTCTGAAAAGTCATCAGTGTGAGTGACTTCTTGACCACCGACAACGTTTTACGCCTATCCATTGGAAACCGACATCTAATCATTAAAAATTAAGTTAGCGTCTACGTAGTCTATGACTAAAAGAAAATCTTAATAGCTTTTAAGAGCTAGTAAAGTCGTCGTCTTTCATTTATTACCCAGATAGAAAGTATTATTTGTAATAATTACTTAGCAAACAAAACATTTTTCTAATCCATTCTATTTTTTGTACCATCATCATTTTCCTGCCCCTATTCCACTTTAACATGTCATCCTTTTAAATTAACCATGTTTCCGTGGTTTTATGACCAGCAGTCTGCCTGACGTCAGCCTTCCTAGGGAATGATTTTGTTGGTGGAAAAGAGAACGGATTGGACGTGGGAGGCACCTTCGGATACTTCTCTCACCGAGCGTAATACGGCATGAGTCACTTTACGCTGATATTCTGAGAGGTCGTGGTATTTCACCGGTTGAGCCAGCCCATTCATTTAGCGAACTGCGTATCTCTAGCACTTTTTGTACTATATATGTTTTAATTTTAATGGTTAGAACACTTAGAATGTTATATCAGATCGTAGCAAAAGCAGTGTAAGGGCCACCGCACACGTTTTTTGCTGAATGCACGCGGGTCGTGGTATCTCGCCATCTCGTCATTTGCATCCAGCCTCTTGGTAGCGTAATTCAAAATCTAGTTCGATTTAAAGTGCTCAGAATTTTTTTGTCAAATGATAATTTATCAAATGTTCCATAATTAATATTAAGTTGTTAAAATTGCTGTACAAAACTACTGAATTATGTTCTAATTGTACCTAATAATAGATGTTCTATCTATTCTGTAAATATAGAATTCACAAAAGATATGGCAGAAAAATTCTGCTAATATTGCAAATATCGTTTATGAGAGTAATAAGAAAACTCCAAATATTTCTTCTTTCAAAATGAATACTCGAATATTAATAATTTGTGGCAGTTCTCAAATTGCAAATAATTAATAATAAAAAAAATAGTAATTCATAAAAATCAAAGTATCCATAAATACTTTCCATGGTCCTATATAAGATAATAATCAACACTTTTAGTAGAGTGTTTATAATAAAAAGCAATAAAAATATAGATTTAAAATACACACCAAGATCAATTAGTAAAAATATCATATCAATATTCTCAAAATGATTTACAACTAAAAAGTATCTATAAAGCAAAATCTAACCCACTTTATTTTTCTAGGTCTCCAAGTTTTTGAACTGTAAAAAAAATGATGACTAACGAATTTACCACAATTTGAATGGATTCATCACCGTTCGGTGAAAGTTAATAGATCTACCACACGTCTATCTTTGATTTAATGCTTTACGTAACGAATAAAATATATCAATATTTGTGCCCGGTATGGCAATAGGTTCGCCACCTATTCCATTTGGGACGTAAACATAACGGCCAGACGAGTCTTATGTTATGACGAGTTATGTTATTTTATGTTAAAATATATCATTTGAGGTTGCGTAGTACGAAATAACAGAATAATTTTAAAAACAAAAATCTACCAAAATGGTATATTTTCAACAGTGTTTTGTAAATACGCGTCCTAGTGCGTGGTCGTGCGCGGGCTGTAATGACAGGCCGCACGCGCGCAAACCGCCTAATTGATAATGGGCGCGGACGTGAGCAGCGGACATACTCCATGGGAACTGGGAACCCAGCATTCACACCCAACCACGCAATTACGCATCACTACGGTATAGAAATCTTTTGTTATTAATTAACAGTAACATAACTTCATGCCTTTTTCTGTCCGAAGGTGTAGGCAGTGGCTGTTAAGCCTCGAATCTGTTAAGTTTACGTCCCAAATGGAATAGGTGGCTAACCTGTTGCTATACCGGGCAAATTTTTTTGTCATCGATATAATCACACAAAACTTTCGTAATTAATAAATTTGGAAAAGTCATTGGTGTGTGCCAGGATTCGAAGCCGCGACCGCTGGATTCAGAAACCGTGTGCTCGACCACTGGACCACCGAGACTATAGACCTATAACTTTGTAACAATAGGCCGAGACTTGTGATAAATTCACGTAGAAATTTACCTGGCTTTTGATAAAAAGGAAATAGAGTTATATTGTGGTTTAGTCCTGCAGTTTGTTGCCTAAAATATTGACCTGAAGTGACAGTGACAGGTTTAGCTGGGTACAAGATGTATGTCTCCCTCTATATACTGTCTTAAAGCCTGGCAAGGCAAATTTGATCTTCTCGGTGCACCAGATGGTGGCGCTAGTTGTTTACTATGAAGTAACTTTGCTTTTTTACCCCTTATCCTATAAAAAAATCAATCAGTGTATTTCATTGGGTTTTGTCTCCTCTAAATGTTTCTTCTAGTTGCAACTTCAACACTGGCAAGCCAAACAGCTCGCTGCATGAATAAGAGAGGTCTCTGGAGACCCACTCCCTTTCCCCTATTCAGTCCCATTCCCCTTTCTCAAAGGTCGGCAACGCAACTGTAACACTATTAATGTTTCATGTGTCTATAGGCGGCGGTTGTTGCTTATCATCTGGTGACGCGCTTGCTCATTTGCCCCCGATTCCATGAAAAAAAATTCTACAGACTAATTGACCTTACCTTTTAGAGTATGACCAAGCTTTATTTCATTTAAAATTGATGTCTATGGACTATAAAAATAGTTATCATCATTAGAAAGGCTACTCTTGCGGAGCCGCCGGCACTAACACATGTAAACCATACCATATAATAGCACCAACATATACAATAGTAACCATATATCAGCTGATTCTAAATTGTGAAAAAAGCCTGTTTAAAAAAAAAAACGGTGCCTAATTAAAATTAAAATTTTGCAGTACGTATAAATAAAATTTAAGTGTCTATTTGTACCCAGACCAATTTTGGCAGGACTTTTATTGGTAGGTAGCTGGTAGGTGTAGTAAAAGTAACTTTGGCTTTGGAAAAAAAATTGGGTCTCGGTGGTCGGAAATTATTTTCGGAAGTTATGTGTGATAAATATCAATGACTGAAAACTTTGTGCCCGGTATATGGCAATAGGTTCGCCACCTATTTCATGTGGAACGTAAACATAACGGCGACTCGAGACATAACAGCCACTTCCTTCACCTTCAGGTAGAAAAAGTTTTGGTTTTGTTGTGGCTCACACCAATGACTTTTCGAAATTAATTTCGTAAGTTTTATTTTATTTTATTTTATTTGGAAAACATACAGTAGTAAATACAGCTATGAATTAAAAGAAAGAAAGAAAGAAGAAAGAAAATAAATTTATTTACACAACACAAGACACACAAATGTTTTACAAAAAATGGGACAATACAAAAGTTCACAATAGTGTGTGTCATTGTGGTTGCAAATTGGACACCAGCTCAGCATAATGCTGAGATGTATGTTATACACCCCAGCGCTGATTTTCAGCCAGCACCGTTGGTAGATAATACCCGAAACGCCACACAGATAGATAAACTGTACACGTAACTGTATAATATAAAAATGATAAGCTACATCAAGTAAATTATGTACATATAACATCAAGTATCTTCAGCAAAATGACCAACACATAATTAAATATAAATAAATATAACATAACCTACTAGCCAAGTATACAACACTGCGCGGACTAAAACCATAAGTGAAATAACTGTGAGTAAAAAAATCAAAAATAGTCTTGTGAAAAAGTGCTGGAAAGGCGAAGAATTAGGTTTTCTGAAGTGACAACAAATAACCTTTAAGCTTTCGCCCAAAGGTGTACCTGCTAGTCACTCCTAGGATGGGAGGGGGAATATCATTCCAGCACTTAGACGCCGCAAACCTAAAACTACCTCGAAATGCCACCGACCGATGCGGCGGCACACTAGCCTTAAGTCTGCGAACACTTTTTAACCATCCCATCTTTTCAAAAAGGTACGAAGGCGTCTTGTGCCGCACTACACCAAACAACAGGGTTGCAAGATGCAGGCGTCTGCGATAGTGCATTTTAAGCAGATCAGCATCGTTCAAGTACGGCGTGATATGGGATCGAGGCGGGACTCTGAAGCAAAAACGAGCACATGCGTTTTGAACTCGTTGGAGCAACCGTCTGGAACGACCAAGTACAAAAAAACAAAAAATACATTACAAAATACCAAGTTACGTGTGATAAATATCGATGACTAAAAACTTTGTGCCCGGTATGGCAATAGGTTCGCCAACTATTCCATGTGGTACGTAAACTTAACGGCAAGACGAGGCTTAGCAGCCGCTGCCTACACCTTCGGGTAGAAAAAGGCGTGAAGTTATGCTATGTTATGTTATATAATATATTAACAATGTTTCGTGCATATAGTTAATGTTGATTATGATGGGAAATAACTTGTTAATAATTACCTCATATAAAATCCATCTTTGACCCGACTGCAACCTAAATACAAACATTAGGAACACGCAATTGATGTTAGTGCTAACTGCGTGTTTGCCACAGTGGGCCTAGCATGCAAACGTTAATACACTAAAATGGTATGCAATATAACATATAAGTACTAGTATTTAGTATTAAAGTTGGAAAGTATTAAGTACAGTACAGTACAGTATTAAGTATTAAACTCGTATCCAACACCAATCACTTTGCTGAAGTTATTTGATTAGTAAAACCATGACCAATTTTCGATAATAGATCAGATTCCTTTACCTTGCACGGGGTTGAAAAGTTTGCAGTTATGATACGTAATTGACACTGTCTACACGTTCAGATATTAAAGGTGTGAACTTACCAAACGTAACTGGTATCCGGAAAAGTAAAAATAGGATCAAGTAACAAAAAAATGGCCTGTCTTAGAGCTACAGGTCTGGTCACTTTTTCGTGGGATCATTTAAATTAATCGTATAAGGAAATGTGAAGATGTCAAAATTAATAATAATAAATCTTTTTTAAGAACTTTCACTGTCTAAAAAAGTCTTTAAGCTAAGCTAACCTACTATTTAAAATTTGAATTCTAGATTCTAGCAACAAACCTTTGAATGGAAGCTATATACAGACTACAATATCATAATGAAATCAACAAATGCAACGAATACAAGAAGTAGATCAAAGTTTTTTTTTTCAATTATAATTTGTCACATGTTTTAGGGATTTGCCGCCACAGATCTTATATCTTGCGTAATACTTTATATTAATATTTGTTATATAATAAAAACACAACATAGCTCCACGGCTTTTTCAACCTGAAGGAGTAAGCAGCGGTAGTTAAGCCTCAACTCGCCATTATGTTTACGTCTCAAATGTATTCCCATACACCGGGCACAAAGTTTTCATTTATCGATATTTATCAGTAATTATATAATTACCATTATTAGGACATTCTATAATAATCAAATCCCTAAATATTACAACAGACAGAACTCTTGGCAATATTAGATACGTTTGGAATAAAAGCGTTAAACGATTATAGTCTTCGTGTCTAGTCCACTGGCCTTTAATAACATCTGCTCTCAACGAAAGTGGATAGTGAAAAAAAAAACTACAATGCGTATTCGATTGTCCTTCCCGTGCGTGTAAATGCCATTCGTACTAATGTCAATTGTGTTATTAACTATTTATAATGTAAAAAAATAAATAAAGAAGGGATCATTAACACATGTTCTGCGATTATAATAATACACTTTTATTTTTATTGAACGTTCTCCAATATAGGCTTTAGCAACTTTTGTCTTATTTTTTACGATTACAAAAAAGCAATTTCTTTTACGACAAACAAGTAAAAGGAAAGATATTAATAGTATGTACAATAATACTAATATTATAAATGCGGAAGTAAGATTGTTTGTAACTTTTTCACGCAAGAACTACTCCGCCTATCATTATGAAACATTGCACACATGCTCTTGATGGATATTAACAAGAGAGAAGCGATTTAGGATATATTTTATAAAAAAAAACTATTTTTACGTGTTGTGACAAAAATGTCTCACAATCTGGATTCTGGCTAGTAATAACACAACATAAATTCACACCTTTTTCTACCCAAAAGTATTGGCAGTGGCTGTTAAGCCTAGACTCGCCGTTATGTTTAAGACCCAAATGGAATAGGTGGCTAACCTTTTGCCATACCGGGCACAAAGTTACACAAACATCAATATTTATTATACATAACTTTCGAAATTAATTTCGAAAATAAATTAATATAATATTTCGAAAATAAATAATTGTTGACCCCTAATGATAATCAGCTTTTTTTCCGTCTACCCCACAAAAAACATGGCGTAAGGTGTGCCTGTAAATAAAACCAGTTTAGTATACAAGTAAATTACAATTAGGAAACCCTGGAACTTACTCAAATTTAGTCTGGCTTTCTTTTCAGTTTGATCAAATTACACGGTAATTTTTTTTTTCTCCCAATACTATTAAAACCGGGTTTAGTATAATTATATGCGTTTATGTTTTTATTTGTTAATCAATTTATAAACTCCATGTATCACATAGATTTTTGGGTAGAAAAAGGCGTGAAGCTATGTTATGATAAGTAATAAAAAAATATGAAACAGTCAGTATTCAAAAGTTAAGAGACCGAAGCCAGGCCATGAAAGAGTTACCGTACTATTAATGGTGTTTGGTGGCAATGCTGTAAATGCATTTTATTTTTCTTTCTAATTTGGGACATCGCCATTTTGATAGCGCATGTTAAAATACCAGTTTTCAAATATATATATATGCACACATAAATACACTCATTTCGTCTACTCTCCGATACCAGCTTCGGGCCTGTCTGTCTAGATAGAATTAAATTAGTCTAAGTATTCGTAGTAACAAATTATCTGTCTTAAGATACACACCGGCATTAGTAAAAGTCAAAAACCTGACTTTTTTTATTATACTGAGTCAGTCTGAGTCTATAACTCATTGACGGGTGCATTTCGTGTCTGGGAATGTTGATTTTTATATGTTTATATTATGCGAATTTAAAAACAAAATGGCCGCTGTCATGGCCGCTGTTTTGAATATGTCATTAATTTTTACTTCATATCCGGCAAGAGCCTTCTAATGATATTTAATTATTAGCAGTTGTATATATTTTTGTATGCCGTTAGATAAAAAAAATAATACTTTAATAATATAAAAATATACAATTTAGTTTGCACTAACCCTTAACATTTCGGGGGATGAAAAATAGATGTTGAATGATTTTGAGACCGACCCATTACTACTACCTACGAAATTTCATCAGAATCCTTCCAGCCGTTTCAGATGAGATGATTAACGCACATCGCGATTTGAGAATTTTATTTGTTAGATATTTTACGTTAAAATTTATTCCAAGTATTATGTTCACATAGTTCTCATAATTTCTATAAGTTTTAAAACTCCACACGCCTTTACAATACAAGTACATGTTTAAGTATCTTTGCTTATATATCTTAAAAGGAATTAAACGGAAACGCGTTACTCAGAAGAAGTAATATTTACTTAATGGCATAGTACTTATTATCTTATACATACACACACTTACGTAAAATTTTGCACGACATTACATTGCATTTTAACAGTGTTAGAGCCACGCCGTTCGCTGCATGAATGGGCCGGCTCGACCGGTAAAATACCAAGGCTCAAATTGTCGAGTGACTCATTCTGCGTTTCGTTCGGCGATAGAGATATCCAGATGCCCACCCCCTCTCCTCTGTTTTCTCATCCTGTGTCCATGGGCGGCGATAGTTGCTTACCAATAGGCTTCCTTTCCTATTCTATAAACATGACAAAATCTGTTATCTTTAGAATTGAAAGAAAAAACTACAAAAAAAAATCACGATGCCCCAAAATTGTTGCATCTATTCTAATATAACTTACATCGATTTTATTTTTGGCACAGGTTTAACTAATTACTTATCGTCCAGTTGGCAAACTTAGTTTATTGAAAATCCGATGTCAGTGAAAAGAGTTATTTTCGTCCGTAAGGATATACGAGCGGAACTGGGAGCAACACGTAGTATTTAGGATTAAGATTGTCGCATTGTGGCCTTCAATAAATATGTGAATATTGATTGAAGGCCAGCAAATATTTTTGCAGGCGAATACATTTAATTAAAGTCTCGGTGGTCCAGTGGTCGAGCACACGGCTTCTGATCCAGAGGTCCGGGTTCGATTCCTGACACTGGCTCACACCAATGACTTTTGTGTGATAAATATCGATGACGGAAAACTTTGTGCCCGGTATGGCAATAGGGTCGCCACGTATTCCATTTGGGACGTAAACATAACGGCGAGACGAGGCTTAACAGCCGCTGCCTACACCTCCGGGTAACAAAAGGCGTGAAGTTATGTTATAAATTAAGATGATATAATGTTCTTATTGTTAAAACCTCAATGCCTTATTGCTAGCTAAATTACTGATCACTCTTGGTTTTAGTGGTCTAGTGGTGGAACATCCCGTTTTTGAAAGAAAACGCGTGGGATTCAATGTGGACGCATACCAAAGACTTATTGTTGGAAGATATGTGCGATAAATACCTGACCCTAATAGTATATCTGACAACATTGTGTCCGCTGTATGGCACTAGGTGCCCCCATTTTAACTATTTGGTACGTCAAAATTTGGCGAGTCGTGGTTTAATTCCCGCTGCCTACAGTATTAAGTAGAAACGTGAAATTATATCTACCATAGACATAAGTAGGCCTTTCCGTTATACGGGTAGGTGTGTATGAATTTTAAATTCGAAACACTAACTATTTAGACCTGCACATCTATACTTATATTATAAAGCGGAAGAGTTTGTTTGTTTGTTTGAACGCGCTAATCTCAGAAACCACCGGTCCGATTTCAAAAAATTCTTTCACTGGTGTATAGTCCTTTTATCGAGTAAGGCTTTAGGGTATATTATATTTTCCAATAAGTTAGGGATCCTTACTATAAGTCCAATAATGTAACCCAAGGTGTAAGAAAAAGACCCGAAAAAAGTCTTACATCGCGAACGCTGCAAAAACTATTGATTATAGAACAAAACAATGTACTACGCTTTCATAGAACGTGTAATTGTCGACAAAAAAGTCCGCGACGCTATATGTCTAACTATTGTAGTTATCGCACAATAAGTGTTTTTTTTGTATTTTTAAAAATAATTATAATGAGGTCGTTTTTAAAGCTCTTTATTTTGTACCTTGGTATTAACTCTACTCAAAATAAATTACTTCAATTTAAAGATAGATTCAATACCTTTGTAGAACTTTTTGAATGATTCAATTCGGACATTTAATTCAAAAGATATCGCAAAATACAAAATGTAAGTATTCGTTTCTTAGGCAAATATTCCGCGCACATATAAATGATCGGGAGTCCCGCCCGCCTCGGCTATGAATGAGCTACGTTCATAGCTGGCAGGTAATTTTTTTTTAAATTTTTTTAGACATTTTTTTTGTGTCTTTTTGTCCTAATGAGATTGTAGTATTTAATCGTCTTTTGGGGTATATATATTTTTATTTTGTAATAATTAATAGGTGATGTGAACATGTAACATCTGTGACCCTTTGTCTATTCAGACACATAGATTCGAATTTGATCTATTTATGAGTATAATAAACGGGAAATAATGCGACACGTTTAGGTAAACAAATACTTACTTTTATTATTAGCTTGACGTTCGGCCTGATTGCACTGGCCGTAGTCACAAGCAGACAGATAATTTGTTTACTTAAATGTGTCGCGTTATTTTCTGTTCATTATATATATGTATGTAATATGCAAAGCGAATATTAAAATATTTAAAAATATTTTCATACTTAAGTAACCAAAGTCATGGGTCAAAGCTTCACGCAGATATTATAATATTATCTATAATTCTTTACAATATTGCAACTTCATGTAAATGGACGAAGCGCAAGAAATGCGCACCTCGATCTTGGCGTCTTTTGCTAAAAAATTAAGACTGCGGGTTTGCTGCACGACTATAAACCACATAGAGTTGCCCATCTATATTTACATTTTTAATATCGTGATCTGTTTTAAAACTTAGTGAATTTATTTTGATAAAGGTAATAATACCAAGGTGCCAAATCGACATCATTTAAATTATTAAAATAAAAACACTAACTATGAGTTAGCCATACTGGTAAGAACATGTGGTGACCAGGTTTTTTTTTAAACCGACGACAATGACCAATTAAAAAAAAGGTTCATGTAGTATAAAAAAAAACTAAAGATTGACAAAAAACTTCTGACAAAGTCCCTGGTATTGCTATTGATTGAAGTTAATCATATTTTTTATGGCATACGAGAGCAAAGAAGCAAGCGTGTCACCTGATGGTAAGCAACCTGCGCCGCCCACGGACACCGGCAACACCTATAATGTTACCGTTGAGTTGCCGACCTTTAAGGAAAAAGGATGGGGGATGGGAGGTGGACCTCCGCGTACCTCTCTCACCGAACGAAACGCGGCATGAGCCACTTTACGACGATCTTCTGAGAGTAGTTGGTTTTTCACCGGTTGAGCCGGCCCATTCATGCAGCTAACTGCTTATTATTTTAACTTCTATTATTTTCATCATACCTAGGTTGTTAGTCGCTAATATCAACAATTAAGCAAGGTGTGTAATGATCGTGCTCTCTATCTACCCGCAAGGGATCTGGCGTGTTGTATAAATCAGGAACTTGAATTGAAAAAAAAAGTGTTAGATAGTCCATTTATGAGGAAAGCTTTGGGGTATTAATATGATCGCGGCAATAATCTTTTTAGTGGAAAATGCATAAAATATGGCGGTACGAAGTTCGCGCGGTCTGCTAGTAAATGAAATTTGTCTTATTTCTTGGTATTTATTGATGCATCGCGAAAAAAAAACCTTGGAATTAAACTATTAAGCTATTTTACTTTGCACTGCCATTTTATAATTCTAAATAACAAACTAAAGGAAAGATAAAAAACTTGAAATGATAGCACCATGCACCAAGTTGGTAGTGACAAACTGGTACCTAAATAATATATATTTCTGTCTAAATAATTAACTTTGGAAATACCTTACATCTTGTGTTTTAAATTATCTTGTATTTACAGTGGTAGACACGCAGTTCGATGCTTGAATGTACCGGAGCGATCAGTAAAATATCTCTTCCTCATCAAAAAGTCGACGTAAAGTTAGAATATCGAGTCTTGTTTGGTGAAAAAAGAATCTGGAGGCCCAGCTCCATTCCTTTCCTTTCCCATTCTACTCCCTTAAAGGGTGGGATTATCTGTGACATTATCTGTAATCCAGGTGTCCATGGGCGGCAGTTGTTGCTTACCAACAGATAACCCGCTAGCTCGTTAGCTACTAATTAATAAAATTAATAATTAATTACTAATTAATAAAAAATACACATAGATTTTTTTCTTTAGTATGCCACTAAACACTTGATTCACGCTGTTTCCTAAGCCTACCCTTCTTTCTACATATGCAGTGTATCTTCCATCCCTGATTCCTACTAAAAGCGTATTTATTTCGATTAAGATGTGCACATGAATGAATAATAAAATTTGTTTAGTTAAAGTTTATTATATCTATTAAACGTCATTAGTAAGACCAAGCGAGCGGAACTGCGTAAAACACTAGTTCTACATTAAAAAAAAAAATATAGACTCAGACGAATTTTAAAATATTATGTGCATATCGTAAACGTGATAAAGCTTACTTAAAAAAGCGTTTTTTTTTCAAGAAAAAAAAACTAGTTCTGAACATAGGTATAGATTATAGACTAATACCTAGTTTTAACTAAATATTTCGCATCTATGACGAGTCAAAGAAACCTTGAAAGTGGAGACATTTTAAAATGCAAATTAGCGTCTGTCTGGGTATACTAATTATTAAGTAGGTAGATGCAGAAACAGACTGTATTTTTTATAGCCGTTTTTATACCTATCGCACTGGCTAGAGCTCTAGGCCGGCTTAATAAATAATTATAATTTACCAAAAATTAACCGTCTTTTTTTTTAATTCAATGCAACGTCTGTTTTTAAAATACTCGTTCACAGAGGTCGACTATGATTGACTTATAAATTGATATACTCAATTTTTTTCCTGCCAGTATATACAAAAAAACCTTTTTGATGTTTTCTTACTGATTTTGTAATATAGAATTTTTGTGGTGTTTCAAATTGCATTCGTTATTACTACCGCTATTTTTACACATAATGAACCAATAGGAACTTTGTCTGTGGATGCATTAATTTTTTTTTTTGTAAAAATTTTAATTTTATAGAAGAGAATATTTAGGCAATAGATTACCAAGAAATACATTTTAATATTTTCTTTATCTAATTAAGTTTCTAAATTATTTTTTCCCAAACACGGCCTTTAAGGGAGTAGGATGGAAAAGAAGCGGGAGAGGGAGAGGAGAGATGGCGAGTATTGGGGCGCATAAATGTAGAATAAATGCCGTTGAAATGAAACTGCGAACTTGATTTTTTTTTATTTCAATGTTGGTGCACCAATTCATAAAGTAGATATATAGTGAAAAAGTTAAAGGATGCAGTAGTCGAGGACGACCACGACACTCCTACAATGACCGCAGCGAATATCTTCTTGAGGCTTCCCTCAATGAAATGATGGAGACTTTAATTCCAACAATTGTGTATAACATGAGTTATGAAGCCTTAAGACGCATCGATCGCTGTGCCTACCCCACAAAAGACTTCACGTAAGGTTTTGTATGTAGTCAACCAACTTGTGAACAATATTAGGATGGGTCATCTGTGTTCAGAAACCACTGATTTCCACATATTACGAAATTATATACTAGAGTAAAATTTAGAATATGTTAGTCTATATGAAGTCAGATCGCTGCAACTTTTATTAAACTGTAGAGCAGAAACATGTATCATAAGTCTCAGTCTTTAAGTATTACGCATTTACGATATAAATATACAGACAGGCAGATATCAAGGCTTAAAACTATTATTTTGACATTTTTAATGACTACGATGACTGTCACTAGAAAGACAGGTGAATTTCTTTCCTGTTACACGTGCATTGCAAATTAAATGTCGAGCTTATATAAATTCATCAATTTGACACTTCGTTATAAGAAAAAAAAACTTTTTTTTTTCATGGACAGGCGACCTTACAGCTTATGAATGTCGAATCGTATTCCGAGATGTCCCCATCTATATCACCTATATGTATTCGTAACTTCTCGTGAAGTCGCTTGCGGTGCAGGCACAGAGAACTGAGCAAAATAAGGAACGATTCTTAATCGCCTGACTCTCGTCTTGAATTTCGTAACTCTTGTCATACACTCGTCGATCTTTAAGGCTCCTGACATCACCTCCATATCACACACATATATATATATATATATATCGTCCAATCTATATTTAGATTTCTTCTGCTTTGACACTTTTCTTGATTGTACCAATCGACACTGTTCTGTTCAAATCACAACTTTATTTTCATTATTAACAGAATCTGCAGATTTTATTTAGGTACTATTTTATTAAATTTTTGATCTATTTTTTTGAAATATATATATATAAAAATTTACGTGTTTATTTAGTTAATAATAAGGGTATAAAATGCGCGGGCACCAGTTTCAGTTAAAACGACGTCAGGGGTCACGAATGTGGCGCACTTTGGATGACCGACCGAGCTCACCTAGCCTGGCAGGTCTCAGCCTACAAGTGACGTGGAGTAGACCTAGATAGCTTATTGTGTGTCGTGAATTACGTTAACCTTTTTAGCGGTGGTTGAGTCACGCAGTTCGTTGCATAAATGGCACCCTCGACGGGTGAAATTCCACGACCTCTCAGGATATCGAGTTAATGTGGGTCATGTTGCGTTTTGCTCAATAAGAGAAGTATCTGGAGGCCCAACTTCCTTCTCATCCCTTCGCATCCCGCTTCCAACCCATCCCTATTCCATATTAAAGATTGCCAACGCAACTGTGACAATATTAGTGTTGCAGGTGTCCATGGGCGGCGTTGGTTGCTTACCTTGCTTGTTGGTAGATACCACGCCAGCTTATTTGCCCCCCTAACTCACAGAAAAGAAAGTTATGATTTTATGTACCATTTTATGGCCATACGTTCTGTTCTTCGTTATTTTTTTTTTTTATTTTTTTTATGGGATAGGAGGGCAAACGAGCAGGCGTGTCACCTGATGGTAAGCAAACAACGCCGCCCATGG
This sequence comes from Euproctis similis, assembly GCA_905147225.2. Taxonomy (NCBI): domain Eukaryota; kingdom Metazoa; phylum Arthropoda; class Insecta; order Lepidoptera; family Erebidae; genus Euproctis; species Euproctis similis. Next base: position 11,857,870 of record LR990115.1, read on the forward strand.
ACACCAGCAACACATATAGTGTTACTGTTGCGTTGCCGACCTTTAAGGAATAGGGGAGAGGAAAGGATGGGGAAGGGGGGTGGGCCTCCGGGTACCTCTCTCACCGAACGAAACGCGGCATGAGCCACTTTACGTCGGTCTTCTGAGAGGTCGTGGTATTTCACCGGTCGAGCCGGCCCATTCATGCAGTGAACTGCTTGGCTCTACTCTTCTAATATAATCCAATGGGTATAAAAGCAATCCAGTTCAATATCAAGTTAATAAAAATATTTCCTCAAACAGCGGGAAATCGTGTTAATGACCACCTATTTGTAATATAAACTCTTTTCAAATCTGGTAGATGTAGATGATACATTCTATATCCACGAGCTTTCATAAAAATATGTCTAAAAACTTATTTTTATTAAAATCTTTTCATTTATTATTTTGTTTGAAAGGGAGGAATCCAGAACGGATGCAAGGATAACGGTTGATGATGTAGTGCTGGAACAGGTGAATGTAATTGTATATCTTGTATGCGCTTTTAGCAGGGATGGAAGGTACACCGCGGATGTTGAAAGACGAGTGGCGATAGGAAATAACGTAAATGGAGTGTTGGGAAGATTCCTGGGCGCAAAAAACATTAGCAGAAAAGCCCAGCTAGAATCCACAATGCAGTCCTGATCCCAACGCTAACTTATGGAAGCGAGAGCTGGGTATGGCAGAGTGTGCATGAAAGTAGAATAAACGCGGTAGAAATGAGGGCACTGCGCCAAATCTGCGGAGTGACTCTCGCTGACCGCGTAGAAAACAAGGTTGTAAGGAAGGAAGTTGGTTTGAAAGAGAGTGTCGGTGTAAAAGTAAGAAAGGGCATGCTCTGATAGTTCGGACATGTAGAAGGAATGGATGATGCAAGACTGACTAAGCAGATATACAATGCAAAAGTGGATGGATGTAGGAGTCGAGGACGGCCAAGACACACATTCCATGACCGAATAGAACGTGTTCTGGAGGAAGGTGATGTTAGGAGCCTCAAAAACCGACTCGCGTGCATGAAAAGAGTTATGAAAGTCAACGAAGCGAGTGAGGCGTGTAAGAATCGTGCCTTATGGCGCTCTGTTCTCTCTGCCTACCCCGCAAGGGATTTGGCGTGAAGTTATGTATGTATGTGTATGTTATTCTTATATATATTCCAAACATAATTACTTCACCAGGCTAAATATTTAATTCAAATCATAAGAAGACAGCACACACCACAGTCTAATAGACGTAATATATAAAAAGTAATGCATTTGTAAGCATGATACATCAAATTGAAAATTGGCAGACGTATTTTTTTTTTATTATAAATAAAAATAAACCTTTAAAATAATTAGTAATGTGGAGACAAACATTATTTGACGGCCTTCAGACAGTCATTTCATGCATCATTTGTGTGTTTAGTTGGAAAGAATACAAATAACGTTAGAATATTTTTCAACTGCATTGTGTTTATGTTCTGCGGTTGTTGGGGGGTGGGGGGAGGCGTGGCGGGAAAAGTTGCACATTATTTACGACGGCCACGAAGCCGATGTGGCGATAAGGCTCGTCGCAGTCTCTGCGTCACGATCTCAACTATCTTCCGATGCCGATATTAGAACTATATATTACAATAGCTTCGCACTATCCTAGGCATCACACGGCCTTTGTAATAGGTCCTGACTAATAGTGAACTTATTTTTTGAAGTGGAACTTCATATGCGATGCCGAAACATTTAACGCGTTTAACGCTTTGAGCGGATATAATTATTACATGACATAACATAAGTTAACGCCTCTTTCTACCCGAAGTTGTAGGCAGAAACTATTAAGCCTCCTCTCAATGTTTACGTCCCAAATAGAATAGGTGGCGTGCCTATTGCCATATCGGGCACAAAGTTTTTCTGTCATCGATATGTGATGATATCACATAACTTCCGAAAATAATTTCGAAAAGTTATTGGTTCACACCAAAGTGCTCGAGCATTGGACCACTGTGACCTATATATCACCACGGATATAATAATTATAAAGGGTAATTTTATGAAAAGATGGACATACTAGCCAGCGGGTTATCTAATGGTAATCAACTAGGTCCGCCCATAGCAATACATCACTCAAATATATAAGCGCTACTTAAGCGTTTAAGTAGCTGTCACATTAGACAGAATACGTGAAATTTGAGCAGTAAGTAGCACTTTATTGTTTGTCAGATTTGAGTGGCGGTTCAGTATTCGGGCGATAGTGTTACAGATGCTTTACCGGCTTTTACTCGGAATAGCCTCAGGATATGTCTCTCACCGAAAGAAACGCGACATGTGCCAGTTGACTTTGATTTTCTGAATAATCCTGTTATTTCATCAGTCGAGCCGGTATACTCACGCAGTAAACTCTGTCGCTCCACTGCTGTCACTGCACTGGGCACACTGCTTTTAATTAATTTATAAATAATTACGTATTTAAAAATGTCCAAACGCGAATGCTATTAAAGCTAGATGAAATCTTAACTGCCTATAACATATAAAATAATTTATCTATAACATTTGGAATATTGATTAGATGTTTTATATGGCCATATTCTCCAAGTTGCTATTGGTAACAATTAGAAGTCTAAAGGATCTGGTCTACGCCAGACGAGGCCGTACTTCTACTTTAGCTCCTAAGTAGAGGGGCTTTTTAAAGTCAGGTTTGAGTTGATTGTGACTTAAGACCATCCAAACAGTACACGCCATCTATTTCCATAGATGTCGTAAGCAGAGACTAAAGGATTTGACCAGATGTGGACTATCCTATAAGTCTGGATAGCTTCGTGGTTCCACACTAATTGCAACGGTTAGCTTCCGAATTCTAATCCTGTCTCAACGACTATCTAGCAGTTACTGATTACTGCGTGCCGGGATTCGAACAGGGAACTTTGCGGCATTTACTGCACGGTGTATATCAATAGGATTCCCTAATTCCACCACATTAGGGGCTAGAAAAATTATCTGGCGTGTCTGGATATAATTGCCGCTGCTTACATCTTGCATTATTAAAGTCGTGAAGTTAGTCAATTCCTTGGTACTTTTATAGCATGTTACTTTAAGGTTACTGGATAATACATCTATACATATAATAAAATTGTAGAAAAGTCAAAACTGTACATTGAATATTTTTTAAAAAGAATACTTGGTGTGTGATCTGCAATCGATACCGAAGCCAAAAATATACTTTTTAGAATTTTTGTCTGTTTGTCTGTTTGTCTGTTTGTCTGTTTGTCTGTATGTATGTCCGGGATAAACTCAAAAAGTACTGCATGGATTTACTTCAAATTTGGCACGAAAATTATTAAGAAGTCGGGTCAACATATAGGCTACATATTATCACGCTATCACCTACGAGGAACGAGCAGTGAACCTTTATTTCTTCAATGTATTCTGTAGCAACGTGTAATCTAACGACGCATATTTGTATGTTGTTATGGTGTTATTATGTTAATAACCATGCTTTAATCTATACATATAATAATAATAATAATATAATATAAGTTAGCTTCACATTTTAATTAACTTATGCCGTTAAACATAACAGACAATTTTAAAACAGTGCCATCTATGAGATTTACAAAACAGAAAACATTAAGTTGAATTACACGTGTAAGCACTTTTTGGTTTTAGATATAAATAAATCTTTGAGATTTTAAAAACATCAAGTCGAATTACATGTTTAAACACTTTTTGAATATAAATAATTGAAATTTCATCATGCGCTTGCGGTCAATAGATGTTTTTAAGAGTCATAGATGGAGTTGTGCATTTTCTTCTTTAAAATTGTATCGTTAATTCTTTTCAGAGATGAGCAAGACAATTAAAAAAATGTATTTGTATATGCTAAAAACTGTTAATATTTTTGTTCGGTATTTATTGGTGTAATGATTGCTTCGTAATTTTATAATTTTACACCATTAAAAAAAAATGTTTCCTATTCGCTAACTAGATGGCGTTGGCGTCGAATTAGATCGCGCTATAATTTCGTTCACCAAAAGTGATGTTATGAGTACGGATGTCGCCGCGACAACTCATAGAAACTGGGGTTACCTGCGTTGCTATATGTTATCGTGTGCTTAGTCGAATTTAACGTGAAAACTGAAAATACTTTCCTGAAATATAATTAAAAAAAGAAATATTTACTTAAATAAACTTCATTCGGAATCGGACTACTGCTTACTGCTTAGCTATCATTATCTGTGTGTAAATTCTCAGCGTGTAAATTATTTTCTGTTATTTTTCAAACTTAAAATAATCAAAATGCCTAGAAAACGGTCTAATCTATCCCAATCCTCAAACGATAGTCGAAGGAAAAGGTTAGCTCGATCTCTTGAAACCACCATTGAGCGTGAGGCAAGGATAGCTACTCTTCGAGAACACAATGCGGAAATTCGAGATGGAGAAAGTAGTACGTCGCGCCAGTCCCGATTAGATACTATGCGCACTCAAAATGCATCGTTGCGGTCTCTGGAAAGTATAGAAGCATACGAAATGCGGCTATTAAATGATCGGAAGCGCCATGCTGAGTCTCGCGCGTCAGAGACATACACGCAACAAGAGACAAGACTGAGTTTGCAGCGCAGCCGCACTTATGCCGCTCGATCGTGCGAGAGTGCTGAAATTCGAGAAGCTCGATTGGAAAGCGACCGGGAGCGTCACGCTGAGTCTCGCGCGTCAGAGACGTACACGCAGCTAGAGACGAGGTTGAGTTCCCAGCGCTCTCGCACAGATGCAGCTCGATTTTGTGAGAGTGTCGAAGCGCGAGAAGCTCGACTGGAAAGCGACCGGGAGCGCCACGCTGAGTCTCGCGCGTCAGAGACGTACACGCAGCTAGAGACGAGGTTGAGTTCCCAGCGCTCTCGCACAGATGCAGCTCGATTTTGTGAGAGTGTCGAAGCGCGAAAAGCTCGACTGGAAAGCGACCGGGAGCGCCACGCTGAGTCTCGCGCGTTATAATTATTATATTATAATATAATTATAATTATTATTATATAATTATTATTATTTTTATTATAATATAATAATATTATAATTATTATATTATAAATATTTATCTCTTCATCATACAAAGATGACGTCGCGGGCTACAGCTATACTACAAAAATTCCTGTTAAAATGAAAATAAACAATGCGGGCAACAACCATTGCTACCGCAATCTGTACTTATCCTACCAGTTACAATTTCATTTTAGAGGTAATTACTTCTCAACTGTCTATGTAAAAATATAGCTATCTGATCACAAATTCCACGCGTACGAAGTCGCGGGCACAGCTAGTGAATAATAATACTATAATCTGGATAATATACCAATAGTATATTGTATTGTGAATATTGTAATATAGGGCTTTGCTTATTTTTGCTTTTTATTTTATTCTATGTATAACATAACATACCTTCACGCCATATTCTACCCGGAGGTGCAGACAGCGGCTGTTAAGCGTCGACTCGTCGTTATATTTGCGTCCCAAATGGAATAGGTGGCGAACCTATTGCTATATCGGGCACAAAGTTTTTAGTTATCACACATAATTTTTGAAAATAATTTCATGTCATTGGTGTGAGCCAGGATTCGAACCCGCGACTTCTTGATTCAGAAACGGGGTGCTTGACCACTGGACCACCGAGACTATTCTATTAAAGCTTAATCTATTCTATTTAAGTAATTAAATTATAACACTTAATAGCAAATAAAACCATTCCATATGTTATTATTAATGTCTAGATTATCATTTGCAGATGACCTTTTATATTTTACTGATCCTTAATCTTGTATTTTATATCTACACCTGCATTAATACTTCAAAACTTATCATTAGGCACGCGTTGCGTGCGTTTTGCTATATTTACGCAGTGTAACGGGAAATACTATTGATAAATAAAAATTTAAAAGATAAAAAACCTTAAAATAGTTACGCAAGATGTATAACAGATGTACGCACACATAACTTTACGCCAAGTCCCTGGCGGAGTAGGCAGAGAGAACAGAGCGGCATCAAGCACGATTCTTACAAACCTCGACCCGGTTCTTTGACTTTCATAGCTCACGTCTTACACGCTCGTACTTTTTAAGGAATTCACTTCACTTTACGCAAAGACTCGTTCAATTCCTAACCAACTTTAAAACTAGAGCGTAAACAGGAATAGGAAAGCACCTGATGGTAAGCAGGTACAGCCGCCGATAGAGAACTGCAACCCTGATAGCGTTTCGAGGTATGAGCCACTTTACGTCGATATTGTGAGGGGTCGTGGTATTTCACCGATGGAACCGGCCCATTCGTGTAACGAACTGCATAACTCTACCACTTATAAACATACCTAGCATACTTTTAAACATACCTATCACCACATATTCACTGCATGAATGGGCCGGCTAGATCGGTGAAATACCACGACTCTCACAATATCGATGTAAAGTGGCTCATACCGCGAAATGCTATCAGTGTTGCAGTTATCCATCGGCGGCTCTAGAATAGGCGAGCACCTGATGGTGCTCGCCTATTCCATAAAATAGATACTTATAGCAGGCATTATTGTACCCAATTATTCCGCTCTAGTTTTAAAGTAGGTACTGTGAGGATGATGCGAGCGAACTCTTTGGTATTGTTAAATATAAACTCTTTTGCACATTTCTAAATTTATATTTTTGAATTTTTAAGAAAACATTTTTGATTAATGTAATATTAATATGTCAGAAAATTAGAAAGGGCAGTTTATGATGGAACTCGATTGGAATAGCGTCGCGTGTAGATATATCAAATGAGTTCTAGTATTAAAATATTAATCGCTTAATTAAAAAAAGTAAAATATTAAATATACATATTGCTGGACGTGGTGCCGAGGGCAGCGTGATGAAGGAAGTTGATGCGGAGCAACTCTTCAAATTTTATGGGCATGTATTCTTTCAATTTAAGTAGTGCTCTGAATGATTTAATAACACGAATAATATATCTATGATTTAATTTATCTGACTATTTATTTAACACACATGCACTGAGCTTGTAATACCCCTATATCAAATTAACCTGACAAGTTACATTGTCAAATAAGAGGAGGATCTCAATGCAGTATTCCTTGTATTCAATAAATTGAGGAGCTGAGAGATGAACCCAATATATATATAAGAGACTCGATGTCCGAGCTCGTTACATTGAGCTCGTTACATTGGTGGAGGCGCCCTTATGATCTGAATGCATGTGTTGAATGTATAATTTATGTATATATATTAATAATGGAGAAGAAGGCATTAAAAACAGTGCTTATCAAACTCGGCACTAAAGGCAATTGGGACCACATTGTCGACCTGATCGGTATGTTGTCTTACACGGGTCTGAGTCAGAAGCGGGTGGAGTATCTGAGACAGGAGTATCACATATACATACTGTCGTCGGGATGCATCAACGTGTGCGGACTGTATCCGGACAATGTACAATATGACAGTACATGAAGAAGAAACCATGAAGTGGACAGGAAATAAATTTAATACTATTTATTTGAAGATATTTTAAAGTTATTGAGAACATTTTGACTATATTTATTTTTAGTGCTAAATTATAGTGATTGTAATAGGTGTTAGAATGTTGGAGTAAAATTTTATATTATTTCTTTATATATATATTTAGAAAAGTTTATTTATTATAGAATGATTTATCTTAAAGAATGGAGAGAGTAGCATATGGTATAGTTATGGTATGTATTAAGGTTATGAATAGTTAATGATGGCATTTGGTATGATGTTGGTTTGACATATGGTTTGGGGGAGTTATGAATCCATAGTAGATTCAATCCTCGTATCGATGATACATGAATGGTGGTGTGAAGTTATGTTGGTATATGGGAGGAATAGGTTGGTATAATGAAACATATGTTCATTATATTAATTGATGTGATAGGAATGGTATAATTATCTTTGAAGGTGCTACACTGTATTTGATTTAGCTTGAATGAATTAATTTAGTATATTGAAATAAAATTAATTGATAATAATATTTTAAATTGATTAATTGATATATTGGGATTTGATGTTGCTATGATATTCGATTATCATATATTGTTATTTTATTAATTTAATTTCTTTTAAAGTGTATATCCCATGATTTATAATAGTTAATATTTTGTCATCTTTTTCAGTTTCTCAAAGATAATTTATATAATATTTTGTGTGATTTTTCAGGACATATTGTGTATTTCTTGAATAGTTTGTGCAGTTTGTCTTGTATGTTTCAGTGACAATGGATTCGTCAAATGCTAGGTCGGGTAGGTAGAGTTAGATGAGGTAAATAAAAAATTATGTAATATTGTTTGTGTAGGGGTCAGGACCCAAACATTGTATTGTTAGGAGTTTTCCCAGTGTCAAGCTTTTCGTGGGTTTTGCTTGGCAAAATTTATTCAAGGAGGTTGATATACTGCTTGAGTAAATTCCACATCTTGAGTGGCTGGCATAGGATAACCCCCACAGTAGGTAGGGCATCATTAAGTCTGTAGGGGCATCATCCTCATTGGTAATTGTATTTTGTTGGCCACGATTAAACGCTTAACAGCTATAATCTAGGCTTTAATAAGGGGGGGATAATGTGAGGATGATGCGAGCGAACTCTTTGGTATTGTTAAATATAAACTCTTTTGCACATTTCTAAATTTATATTTTTGAATTTTTAAGAAAACATTTTTGATTAATGTAATATTAATATGTCAGAAAATTAGAAAGGGCAGTTTATGATGGAACTCGATTGGAATAGCGTCGCGTGTAGATATATCAAATGAGTTCTAGTATTAAAATATTAATCGCTTAATTAAAAAAAGTAAAATATTAAATATACATATTGCTGGACGTGGTGCCGAGGGCAGCGTGATGAAGGAAGTTGATGCGGAGCAACTCTTCAAATTTTATGGGCATGTATTCTTTCAATTTAAGTAGTGCTCTGAATGATTTAATAACACGAATAATATATCTATGATTTAATTTATCTGACTATTTATTTAACACACATGCACTGAGCTTGTAATACCCCTATATCAAATTAACCTGACAAGTTACATTGTCAAATAAGAGGAGGATCTCAATGCAGTATTCCTTGTATTCAATAAATTGAGGAGCTGAGAGATGAACCCAATATATATATAAGAGACTCGATGTCCGAGCTCGTTACAGTACCCACTGTATACCTAATTAGTGAGATGATGGTGGAGTTAATACAGAAATAAATAATTACTCACTCTGCTCTCGGTACTAGCTGACCTCGCGAACTTTTGCCTCGCCTCAGAAGCAATAAATAATATTATTTTTACAAGTAAGTTTACTCCTTATTACACCAGCTATATGCCAATAAAAGTGCCATCAAAATTTGTCCAACCATTTCAGAGATTACCTGCAGACAGGCAGACAGATAAAAATTGTAAAAAAAATAATACATTTTGGTGTATGTACCTGATGTGTCGATATTATACGAAAAAATATATAGGTATTCTGTATTAGAAAGCGGTTATTTCAATATTACAAACAGACACTTAAATTTTATTTGTATGTGTAGAAGATGAATGTCGACAGTCATTGACCCAGGCCTGTGTCGATCAGGGGAAATCCTAAGTCAGCGGAGCGGAAACATCCATGCCAAGTAAAAAATTTGCTCTTAATGACTGAAAAGTAGTAAAGAGCGAGTCAAATCTCGTCTAACCAATCTCGATTCAGTAAACTGACAGTATATAACCCAGACAAATTAATAATATTGTACAACTTTTGGAGGGAAAGTGCTGGTTGTGAAGCATTTAAAGTTCTATTTGTGAAAGTGCGATGTGTTGTTGTTGTTACTTTAATGTATTGTTGGCTATTTGAATTTGGCGTGAGAAAAATAACATATCCGTTTTGCAGTTTTGAAATATGAGTGCCATATCTTTGCATAATATTTTCATGGACAACTAGAATATCGTCATTAACATTTTCCTGTCCTGTACCTATCATTTGGTGTCGACTCAACAGGTTTTATATTTTCCAATGTTTTTGTTTCATCTTAACATAACATAACTTCACGCCTTGTTCTACCCGAAGGTGTAAGCAGCGGACGTTAAGCCTCGTCTCGTCGTTATATTTACGTCCCAAATGGAATAGGTGGCGAACCTATTGCCATACCGGGCACAAAGTTTTCAGTCATTGATATTTATCACACTTAACTTGCGAAAACAATTTCGAAAAGTCATTGGTGTGAGCCAGTGTCAGGATTTGAACCCGGACCTCGGGATCAGAAGCCGTGTGCTCAACCAACTGGACCACCGAGACTTTTCGGAAGTTATGTGTGATAAATATCGATGATAGAAAACTTTGTGCCCGGTAAGACAATAGGTTCGCCACCTATTCCGAATGAGATGTAAATATAACGGCGAGACGAAGCTTAACAGCCACTGCGTACACCTTCGGGTAGAAAAAGGCGTGAAGTTATGTTATGTTTTCTCTGGGTTCATGGAAAACTAGAATACTATCATCATCATTTTACTGTCCTGTATCTAAAGTTTGGTGTTGACACAATAGATTTTCTATTTTCCATTTTTTTATACACCTTTACATAATCCACCATATTTATTAAGGCTTCCTTTTATCTAAATTTAATTCCATATTCAGGTTTATTGAAGGGCTTCGTGGTGCATTTTTTAAACTACTGATTGCATACAATCGAGGTCGGCAGATTCGATCACCACCCTAGTACAAATGTTTATGTTTGCATGAATATTTGTATAGCGTCTGGGCGTCTGCGTCTTGGGGGGTGGAGTGGTTCGCGTCCGTAGGAGGAGTACCCACTGATACCCTACACGTGCCCCCCGGGTGGTGCTAAACGAACCTCAACGCCGAGTCTCGGGCGGCGGTTAACTAACCCGACACTGCTGGCCTAACCAGCCAGTTAACAGTGGGTGTTAGGAAATGAATACTCACATCCGCAACCGCATTCAAGCGATCGGAAGTCTTGGCTTCATTGTCTGGACTAAGAGGAAGACAACCTCAATAAAACAATCACCCCAATTCCACGGTGGAATACGTGCCAAAGGAATGCATGGCTGATGGGAGACCAGCTTTTAGCGCCAACCTCGGTGGACCTGGCAAACGCCGTTGAAATTAGCCTTCTTGGGTGGAATGGGCGTCACCCCCCATGGGACCTTTTATATCGACCCTACTCGTGGGAACAAAAAAGAAATGTCAAAAGAAAATCAAACTAAAAACCAAAACTTCGTACAACAAACACTTCAGAAAAGTATGTTCAAACATTCTAGGAGTAATTCACTTGGATCACTAACAGGTGAAATATCAAAACCAAATACCAGCAATGTAAATGCGAACACAAAAACCGTGATACCAAACGAAAACAACAAACAAATTCACATATCATGGCAAAATGATCAGGTACCTGTCAAAAGAAAAGCTGAAGTAAGTCCTGAAATATCTAATAAAAATAAACTAATTAAAACAACATATGCAATCACTACACAAAACAGATTTCAAATCTTAGAAACTGGAAATACCGATAAACCTCTCAAGCAATACAAAGAGCCCAAGCCACCGAAACCAGAGCCTATATTTGTAACAGGGGTTTTGGACATAATGAAGTTAAAAGAACTTGTCTCCACAATTGTGGATATAGACAAATATACAATGACAACCTTAAGATCTGGTCACATAGTAAAGATAATGCCACTAGATATAGAAACTTATAAAAGCATTAGAGCAAATTTTATAGAGAAGGATGTTAGCCACTATACATACAGGCTAAAAAGTGAAAGAGCTTATCGTGTAGTTCTACGTGGTGTACACCCTTCGGAGGACATCGAACTAATAAAGAAAGAGCTCTTCGAACTGGGGCATGAGGTTAGACACTTAACAAATATTAAACATAGAAACACAAAACAACCGATACCGGTGTTTTACGTAGACCTAGAGCCGAAACATAACAATAAAGAGATATTCAAAATCAATAAGTTGAACCATACTAAAATTTCATTTGAAGCGCCTTATAAAAAGTTAGACGTTCTACAGTGTAAGAGATGCCAGAGATTTGGTCATGCCAAGAATCAATGTAACAGACCATTTAGGTGCGTCAAACGCGGCGAAGACCATCCCACAGCAACCTGCTTAAAAAAGCCAGACACGGAAGCAACTTGCGCTAACTGCCAAGAAAAACACCCGGCGAGTTACAAGGGATGCACAAAATATAAGCAGTATAAGGATCTAATTACAAAAAACAAAACAAAAAGGAACAAAACTACGGAAGAAAAGGTCGAACCACAGCCTTATATCAACCCCGGTGTACCTGTACAAGACAACAAAAAATACAAGCAAACTAAAAACCATATGACATATGCTCAAGCAACAAAATCAAACAACTCAACAGGAATTAAAACTAACATCAAGGATCCAAACAACTTTGTAGAGGTACTAGATGTGATGTTCGATAAATTTCAAAACATAATGAATATTATGTTAGACAACATGATGGATCGTATGATTCAACTGGTTACAAGCATTATGAAACACCCCTAAATTTAAGGATAATTACCTGGAACGCCAACGGACTGACAGAGCGAAGACTAGAACTTGAACTTTTCTTGAACACTGAGAGAATTGATGTGGCTTTAATTTCAGAAACGCGGTTCACCCTTAAAACTAATTTTAGACTGCAGAACTACAAAGTATATACTACAAATCATCCCTCAGGTAACTCTCATGGAGGAACAGCTATACTTATAAGGGAAAATATCAAACACTACCTCTTAGAGGAATGCCAAACTGAGAAGATACAGGCTACCTCTGTAAGAATTGAAGACAAAAAAGTAGAAACAACATTATCTGCAATATATTGTCCACCTAGGCACACTATCACAACTAATGATTTCACATCATACTTCGAAACACTGGGCAATAGATTCATTTGCGGTGGTGATTGGAATGCAAAACATGTGTTTTGGGGTTCACGACTAACTTCTTCCCGGGGTCGACAGCTATATGTTGCTATGAAAAACCTCAACCTCAACTGCGCGTCACACGGTGCACCCACATATTGGCCTGCTGACAGTAACAAGATGCCAGACTTGCTGGACTTTTTTATCACCAAAAAAATAGCGCAGAATCAAATAAATATTGAAGAATGTACGGATCTTTCGTCGGATCACACTCCCGTTATAATCAATGTCCAATGCAGAACTGAGCAGATTAAGTACACCCAAAGACTTTACAACTATAAGACAAACTGGGAAAATTACAGGGCCATAATAACAGAATCCATAAACTTAAACATATCATTAAATAGTGTGGATACGGTGGAATCAACCATTGAGTCACTTGGTAAACTCATACACCAAGCGATCAAGGACTCAACACCCCTAGTAAGGCACAAAATTACCTGCAACTCAACATACTCTAAAACAATTAAAAATAAAGTACATGAAAGACGACAGCTCCGGAAAATTAGGCAGACCACGAAATACCCTCAAGATAAAAAAGCCTTCAACAGGGCATCGGAAGATCTAAAACAACTGATCCGTCAAGAGAACAACGAGCGCCTCCAAAAGCAGCTGGCTAATCTGACTCCCTATGCGGACACAAATTTTTCCCTGTGGAAGTTAACAAAAAAGTTCAAAAGACCAATAGAACATATACCACCCATTAAAACATCTGAAGGTACATGGGCCAGAACAGACCTTGAAAAGGCCCAAGTGTTTGCAGAGCACCTACAATCTGTGTTCCAACCACTACCTAGTAAGCACCTTGAACACGATAGAAAGGCTAACGAATACCTTGAAGCACCGTTGCAAATATGTAGGCCATTAGAAAGCACTAGTCCCAGGGAAGTGCGGAGAGAAATACTGAATCTACAGGATGGTAAAGCGCCAGGATATGATCTAATCGATGCGCAACTATTAAAGCAACTTCCTCAAAATGGTGTAATACACATCACGGCTATTTTTAATGCCTGTCTACGACTCCATATCTATCCCGCGCAATGGAAAATGGCACAGGTCATAATGATACCCAAACCAGGCAAACCACTGCAGGAAGCTAACTCTTACAGGCCTATAAGCCTTCTTTGTGTATTGGGTAAAATATTTGAGAGGATATTGCTGAATAGGATGAGCATATATCTTCCGGCAGTCATACCACTACACCAATTTGGATTCCGAGAAAAGCATGGAACCATTGAACAGGTTCATCGTATAACAGACACCATAAGTCGTACACTGGAGTGCAAACAATTCTGTTCCGCCGTGTTCTTAGACATTAGCCAAGCCTTTGACAGAGTGTGGCATGACGGTCTTCTGTACAAAATTAAACAGTTGATACCACATTCCTTTTTTAAAATACTAAGATCGTACTTAGACGAAAGATGCTTTGAGGTGAAAATTAACAACGAAACTGCTGCCTTAAAAGATATCCTTTCAGGAGTACCTCAGGGTAGTATATTGGGCCCTGTACTTTACCTGCTGTACACTGCAGACCTGCCAACTCAAAGTGATACTATAACTGCAACATACGCAGATGACACAGCTATATTATCGGTCCATGAAAACCCAGAATTAGCATCAGCCAAACTACAAGCCCACGTCTATAAAATTGAAGAATGGCTAGACAAATGGCGCATTGAGGCGAATCAAAACAAATCTGTCCACGTAACTTTCACCCTTAGGAAACCAACCTGTCCACCTATTAAACTAAATAACAAAGATATTCCCCAAGCTGAGGACGCGAAATATCTTGGGATGCATCTAGATCGCCGGCTAACCTGGAGGAAGCACATTTGGGCCAAAAGAAAACAGTTGGACATGAAAGTTAGATCAATGTACTGGCTGATAGGTCGTAAGTCAAGCCTGTCACATGAGAGTAAAATTGCAATTTATAAAACAATTTTGAAGCCAGTTTGGACCTACGGAATCCAACTGTGGGGAACTACTAGTAATAGTAACATTGAAATACTCGAGAGATTTCAAAGCAAAACGCTAAGAGCCATGCTAGACATACCTTATTTCGTAAGCAACAAATACATACATCAGGATTTAAACGTCAAGACAGTCAAACAAGAAATCGCTAAGTATAGCAAAAGCTACCAGGATAGAATATCGAGTCACGTCAATGAACTAGCTTCAACACTACAGGGTACAGGCAGTGTATCACACGTCCGATTAAAGCGACATGATGTCCCTACGCTGATTGCGAGATTTAATTAAAGAATTTGCAAGGAATCCTCTGCAGTTCTCTAAGCTATATGACAAAAACTAAATAATGAATATCAAATGATTGGCTTATTGTGTTTACACAGATCGCCAAGTAGCAGACTGAACACGAAAAAAAAAAAAAAAAAAAAAATAGCGTCTGGGTGTTAAACCAAAACAAACTAAATAACAAAATATAGGTGTATGAATATCTGCTATCTAGTATACATAACATAAGCATTTAGTTGCTTAGCTTCGAAGTAGAGGGCGCTCTGTTTATTGTGTCCAAAGATATTATTGGATCATCCTTCTTCATCTTATAGCCCTACCATGCAAGGTGATTTCTAATTCTCTTAGTAATTGGCGCAACTTTCAATCTTTCTATTATGTTGGTTACTAGCTGACCCGGCGAACTTTGTTCCGCATCAAAAGTAATAAATGAGTAAGTTTTGGGCATCATGAGATTCAATTTGTGCTATTTATCGGCTATAACTGCTGTCCCGCTACATTAATCCTCCAATATCTTCAAAAATGTCATGTCAAGAGCGTGCACGTCGCGACCCCTGCCGTCCCAGTGGGACGTAATCTTGACCGAAGCAAACTCAGCCGGACGGGCTGCTAGGGCGTGCCCCGGTAGCGACGGGCACCGATTAGCCTCCGTCGGTGCGGCTGCATGCGCATGCGGCGAAGGGGGCCGCCACCCTTCACGCAGCGCCAATCCTGGCGGGACGAGGAGAGGGGAGTGCCGTATAGGCACGTGGAATGTTAGAGGTAGTATGACAAGAAAGATGAATGAGATGATGGATGTAATAAATGAGAGATGCCTGGATGCCTTATGTTTGACAGAGACAAAGCGGAAGGGGAGTGAGACCGAGGACTTCCCCGGTGGCATGGTAGCCCTATGGTCCGGAGTGGACCCGGACGTCCGTGCCAGTGGGGGTGTTGGAGTCGTTCTCTCCTCCCGCTTTGCTTCCGGGGTGAAAGATTATGAGTTGGTAGGCCAGAGACATCTTTGGGTTCGAATAAAACTGGGGATCACGCGAGTTTTCCTGGTCGCAGCTTATGCTCCCGTCATCTCCGCGGATCCCCGCGAACTCGAGGAGTTTTGGGAAACTGTTAGGGATATTCTGGATCTGGTTGAGGGAAATGAAAGGATAATTTTGTGTGGTGATCTTAATGGATGGGTCGGAACCAAGAGAGATGACCTGGAGGCTGTCCTTGGTCCGAATGGTGATAAGAGAGTGAATGATGCTGGTAAGCCGATATTGAACGTATGCCTGGAACGGAACCTCCTTGTGTGTAACACATTATTCCGTCATAAAGATATTCTCACGTATACGTGGAGACGGAATGAACAAAAGAGTATGATTGATTTGATTTTGGTAGATAGTCGTCTCCGAAATACTCTAAGGGATACAAGAGCCTACAGAGGCCCCACTCTTGATACGGACCACTACCTGGCGGTAAGCCGTTTCGTGGGCCTTTTTAAGAAGTGGAGACACTGGCGAGTGCGCACCCATTTCGGAGAGCTTGAAAGGATAAAATGCGAGAAATTAGAAGATGGAAGTGTAAGGAGTATGTATGTAGACCTAGTCAGTAAAAGACTCAGTGAGACGAGTCTTTCTAAACTAGGTGTTGAAGAATGCTGGGAAAGAATGAAAGATAGTATAGTGGATAGTGCAAAAGAAGTATGTGGTAGTGCAAAGAGGCATAAGAAAATGAGAGGTGATGCCTGGTGGGACGCGGATGTGAAATCCAGCGTCGAAAGAAAGAAAGAAGCATGGTTGGATTATGTCTCAAGTTTGAATCAGAATGATAGTATGACAGAGACAAAGTACGAGAGCTACCGCCGCTGCAGGAATGTTACCAAAGCCTTAGTGAAAGAGAAGCGTGAAAGACTAGTTGCGAATGAGGAAGTGAGGTTGATGGAGAACTTCGAGGCGAATAACAAACTCTTCTGCAGGGAAGTTAGAAAGTCTCGGGGTTCTTCGTCAACATCCAGAATGGACAAAATTATGTCTAAGACTGGTGACATTCTTGCAAACCCAAGCGATGTATTGGGCAGGTGGAGTGAGTATTTTGGGGAAATGTACGAGTATGTTCCGGATGTGGGCGCCGCGGGTGAGCCTTTTTTTTTTTTTTTTTTTTAATCGCGAGGAAATGCTTTATGCACACCCCCGCCTGGGGACGGCAGGGGGTAGTGTGGGACTCCCAAAACAGTAAACTGAAATCCGATCCTAGGGTTACCCACTAAAACCTCGCGGCGGCCTTCCTCCGGCGTTGGGGTGGTCCAGGATTCGGATAAACCCCTCTGGTCCACCCCGCCGTCGCCCCCCCTCAGTCACGAGGGGGTGCTCATCCTCGGGGAGCCTGGCGAGGCTCCCCCGGGCGGGGCGGCTCCGACCGCGCGCTGTAAAGAGGCGCGTGGCCGGCGGCGCCCCCGACGACCCTTCCCGGCCGCACCGGGGGGTCATCCTTCCCGGGCCGCGACCCGGGCGCACCCGCGGGGTGTGCGCCCTCGCGGCCCGTTGGCGGCGGCGATCACTGAGCTTGCCGCCGCCGCCTTCGAGCGGGGTCGGCTCTCTCCCGACCCCGCTCGGCGGCCTCCTTCTGGAGCATGACTGCTTCGCAGAAGGAGACCACAGCCCTCCACTCCTCCTCGCCCGCCAGCATTGCCGCGACCAACGCCGGCGGGGACAAGTCTCGCCCGATCCCGTCGACCAGGACTCGGCGCTCGTCCGCCCAGGCCGGGCAGACCTCCAGCGTGTGCTGAGCCGAGTCCAGGTCGGATGCGCAATGGTGGCATCGCGCCGTCTCTTCACGTTTTATTCGACTCAGATACTCACCGAAGCACCCGTGCCCGGTGAGTATCTGAGTCAACCTGTAGGTGACAGTGCCCCATTTACGGAGCACCCAGGCCTCGAGGTGGGGCAGGACGGCCCCGACGGCGCGCGAACGCGTACCGCCCTGGAGGACCAGCGCGTCGCGCCAGTCCCCCAGGACCGCCGCGGGTGAGCCTACGGCTGATACCGCTGCGCCGACATCTGACGAGGACATTACTATGGGAGAGATTGAATGGTCGATACGAAGTATGAAAAATGGTAAGGCAGCTGGAATTGATATGATGTCTGCTGAAATGATCAAATACGGTGGAACCTGTGTCCGGGACGCTTTCCTGACCTTGAGCAATCTGTGCTGGAGGTCGGGTAAGGTTCCCATGGACTGGAGGCACGCTGTCATTGTGCCCTTGTATAAAGGTAAGGGATCACGTATGCAGTGGTTCCAGTTACAGGGCCATCAGTTTGATCAGTTTAGCAGCAAAAGTGTATGGGAAAATTATTGAAAGGAGAATGAGGGTGATATCTGATGGAGTGTTGTGGGAGGCTCAGGGTGGTTTTAGAAGCGGACGAGGGTGCATGGATCAGATTTTTTCTCTCCGCAACATCGTGGAGAAACAACTGGCTGTTAACCGGAAGGTTCTCTGCGGTTTTGTGGATCTGGAAAAAGCGTTTGACAGAGTGTTACGAAAGGATCTGTGGGGCATACTCCCGGGCTACGGGGTGAGCGGAACACTGCTGCGCGCTGTGCAGTCCACTTATGAGGGCTGCACAGCGTGTGTGCGTGTTGACGGTGGCTTGTCCCCCTGGTTTGACATCAATATCGGCGTCAGACAGGGCTGCGTGCTGTCCCCTCGACTGTTCATCCTGTACCTGGACAGTTGTCTCCAGAGAGTGAGATTGATGGATGTAGGGATGCGAATGGGTGACCTAGTTGTGAGCTGCCTGCTTTACGCAGATGACGCCGTGCTTCTAGCCGAATCGCCGTCGGACCTGCAAACACTAGTCACTACTATGAAAGATGATTGCATGATTAAAGGCTTGCAGTTGAATGCGACGAAAACGAAAGTTATGGTGTTTGAAAGGGAGGAATCCAGAACAGATGCAAGGATAATGGTTGATGATGTAGTGCTGGAACAGGTGAATGAAATTGTATATCTTGGATGCGCTTTTAGCAGAGATGGAAGGTACACCGCGGATGTAGAAAGGCGAGTGGCGATAGGAAATAGCGTAAATGGAGCATTGGGCAGATTCCTGGGCGCAAAAAACATTAGCAGAAAAGCCCAGCTAGCAATCCACAATGCAGTCCTGATCCCAACGCTAACTTATGGAAGCGAGAGCTGGGTATGGCAGAGTGTGCATGAAAGTAGAATAAATGCGGTAGAAATGAGAGCACTACCCAAAATCTGCGGAGTGACTCTCGCTGACCGCGTAGAAAACAAGGTTGTAAGGAAGGAAGTTGGTTTGAAAGAGAGTGTCGGTGTCAAAGTAAGAAAGGGCATGCTCCGATGGTTCGGACATGTAGAAAGAATGGTTGATGCAAGACTGACTAAGCAGATATACAATGCAAAAGCGGATGGATGTAGGAGTCGAGGACGGCCAAGACACACATTCCATGACCAAATTGAACGTGTTCTGGAGGAAGGTGATGTTAAGAGCCTCAAAAACCGACGCGCGTGCATGAAAAGAGTTATGAAAGTCAACGAAGCGAGTGAGGCGTGTAAGAATCGTGCCCTATGGCGCTCTGTTCTCTCTGCCTACCCCGCAAGGGATTTGGCGTGAAGTTTTGTATGTATTTATATATATTCTTTTAAATTGCATGCTGTAAAGGATCATCTATATTACATGCACAATCTATTTAAGACACTTAATTGCATGAACGTTAACGTTGTAATGTTTAAAATCGCTTCGTAAATAAGCCATTATTTCTCGTAAAAAGGTAAAAAATTGAAATTGGTATTGTGGGTTATCCCTAAAAGATAGACATATGCCCTCGCAGTCTTTTTTATAGATCTTTTAAAGGTGTTTAATAATGTAAAACATTGTTTTGATTTATCACTTAGGGTTCAGCCAGCGTTTGCAATTAGTGCTAAATCTGAAGTGCTAAATCTGAAAATTAAAATTTTTTCTTTGCAACAATTATAGATCAAAACTATACCCTGTAACTATTAAAAAGCCCGCATCTATACTTATATATCTGATATAAGCATCTAAGGGGACAGACAGAGGAAAGTGACTTTGTTTTATACTATGTAATGATACGGAATTAAACCCACTGTCATCACTACTCCTCACTCTTTTATTCATCCTTTCCGTAGTCCAACAGTCAGAAAAGCCCAGCTATGGAAGCGAGAGCTGGAAATGGCAGAGTGTGCACGAAAGTAGGATAAACGCGGTCGAAATGAGCAAAATCTGCTGAGTGAATCTCGTTGACCACGTGGAAAACAAGGTTGTAATGAAGTTGGATTGAAAGAGAGTACCTCTGTAAAAGTATGAATGGGCATGCTCCGATGGTTCGGACATGTAGAAAGAATGGATGATCCAAGATTTAATAATCATATATACAATGCTAAAGCAGATGGATATAGGAGTCGAGAACGGCCAAAGCACATATTTCATGACCAAAAAGAACATGTTCTGGAGAAAGGTGATCTAAGGAGCCTCAAAAATCGACGCGCGAGTATGAAAAGAGGTATGAAAATCAAAAAAGCTAGTGGTAGAGCCAAGCAGTTCGCTGCATGAATGGGCCGGCTCGACCGGCGAAATACCACGACCTGTCAGAAAACCGACGTAAAGTGGCTCATACCGCGTTTCGTTCGGTGAGAGTGGTACCCGGAGGCCCATCCCCCTTCCCCGTCCTTTCCTATCCCCTAACCCTTAAAGGTCGGCAACGCAACAGTAACACTATATGTATTGCTGGTGTCCATGGGCGGCGTTGGTTGCTTACCATCAGGTGACACGCCTGCTCGTTTGCCCTCCTATCCCATAAAAATTAAAAATAATAAGAGGCGTTTAAGAATCGTGCCTTATGGTGGTCTGTTCTCTCTGCCTACCCTGTAAGGGATTTGGCGCGAACTTATGAATCTATGTAAGTATGATATTAATGTAAAATTACGCTCAAACTTATAGTTTAAAGGTCCCGTGTTCGAAACATGACTCAGTCTTGTGACTTAGAAATGTATGTGTATTGGATATCAATGACCAAGTTAATTTCGCATAACACATAGGATTACCAATCGAGTAACAATATTTTTATTTAAGTATGTATTAAAAGTATGTATTTACAAAATAAAAGTACATTTATTAAATAAAATCTATAACACAAGCATTTATTTATATGTCTTAGAACTAGAGGACGCTGTGTGTATTGTGTCCAAAATATTATTTTTATTGTTACAGCCAGTGCTTGAATATGGTGTAATTGACAATACGCAAATGAAAAATATCATCAATTCAACAATATCAGATTTTAAATAGAATTACTTCTACTCTCACCCAGATTAAATGTGTGGCATTCGTAGGGCGGAGTCTCGTAATCCTTTTAATGTCTGGCATTTAATTTATGGTTATGCCGTAACCAGACCGTAACTCATTAAGTTGGGAAAATACATATATTTTATTTTTTTCTGATACAACTAGAACTGATATAATTAGTGTAAGACTTTGAAACAACATAAATTGGCGCCAAACGCTTTACGGGGTACTTACTTTACGCCACAAGACACCATTTTTATCCAACACAATCGCGTTTTCATCTTTTATAATACTTTTATGTATGTAAATATGATATGTTTTTACAACTGCAGGCCGTTTTCTACCCGAAGTTGTAGGCAGCGGCTGTTAAGCATCAATTCGCTAATTTTTTATGTCGCAAATCTATTGCCATACCGGGTACAAAGTTTTCAGTCATCGATATTTATCACACATAACTTCCGAAAATAATTTCGAAAAGTCGTTGGTCAGGATTCGAACCCGCAACTTTTTGATTTAGAAGCGGGGGTGGTCATCCACTGGACCACCGAGACCTTTCATACAGCTTGTATAACTATACTTGGATAACTTTACGCCAAATCCCTTGCGGGCTAGGCAGACAGAACAGAGTGCCAGAAGGTTCGATTCTTACACGCCTCACTTGCTTCATTGACATTCATAACTTTTTTCATGCACGCGCGTCGATTTTTATGGCTCCTAACATCACCTTCCTCCAAAACTCGTTTTATTTGATCATAGAAGGTGTATCGTGGTTGTCCTCGACTCCAACATCTATCCCCTTTTACATTGTGTATCTGCTTAGTCAATCTTGCATCATCCATTGACCAATTTTATTTATACGTATAGATATTAATACTCATAAGTGCCTACATATTAAATCTTGCGTGTTGTGCCAAACCCAATAAAGCAATTTTATAAATATTACGCATTTCAATATAAGTTAACAATTAATTATATTATCACCTGAACTAAGTCTTTGGAAAATTTGATGTAAAAAATTGATTCACACCAGATGAATGGAATACCGTTTGGCAATTTTGTGTTCACAAAGCATTGACGAGCTTCTTCGGGGCAGTATCTCTTTAACACGGCCGTTCTCGATGTCGTCTCAAATTATTTCTATTAGTTTATTTTTTATTCGATATAACGCGCCAACAAGCGGTCATTGTTTTTTTTTTATCTATTTACTCGTTTCTTTTAGAACATTGTCTCTAAAAGTATTTGGCCAAAGTCAGCGGGTTCCGTTTGAGGAAAATGTCGTAAATATATCATTTGTATCTAATGCCCGTGAAGAATTTTTAGTCAGTTACTTTTGTATTTATTCAATAAACCTTTTTACCTTTTTAATATGTGGAGGTGTAGGCAGAGTTATTAAATTTTGTCCATGAAGTATGATTGGCGAATGTATGTATATCGGACACATTTTATCACTAGAATCCCAGAGAAAATTCAAAGACAGGAAGGAGCACAAATGAAACACTAGACACGAGTAAACATTTTTTTTCTTTATTACTTTATAGTCTCGGTGGCGCAGTGGGCGAGCGCACGGCCTCTGATCCAGAGGTCCGGAGTTCGATTCCAGACCCTGGCTCACACCAATGACTTTTCGAAATTGTTTTCGGAAGTTATGTGTGATAAATACCGATGACTGACAAACTTTGTGCCCGGTATGGCAATAGGTTCGCCACCTATTCCATTTGGGACGTAAACATAACGGCGAGACGAGGCTTAACAGCCGCTGCCTACACCTTCGGGTAACAAAAGGCGTGAAGTTATGTTATGTTATGTTATGTATGTTACTTTCTGTGATTTTTTTTATTTATTTCTTTAGTTTTTTTTATGAAACCTAGTTCCATCTTTTTTGTGGATATTCCTTATTAGACTGGTAGTTTATCCTATCTAGGTGTTATTGCTTAAACTGCTATTTAATAGTGCGTAGATAAATCTTGCGTGTAGTGCCTAACGCCTTCAATTCGTTTCTTGCAAATTACATTTTAAACTAGTATTGTTAAATAGTTTACGTATTATTAAAAATAACTGAAAACCAATTGAATAGACATACATGAATTACGAGCATGTTACTTTGTTAACTGAATTACATTTTAACTTAAGTTACAATGATAACAAAACATTCCTTACATCTTTATTACTGAATTGATTATAAGTGACCGCTTAATGCTATTTTGTACTGAAAAAAAAATGCAACGAAATGAATTTTACAAGCTACAATAAGATAAGATTTTTTGAAGTCTGACTGTAAAAAGCTTATTTTTTTATTATAACTGTCTTATTTAATTTTTTTGTCGCATATTTGACGATCCATAAAAAACCAACGTTTAGTTTTGTTAACAAGCGACCGGAAACGCATGGCGTACGTTTTCTTCCGTTAAAATGAAAAGTACACAGCGACGTTGATGAACAAAAAGTCTGAAACTTTTTTTTTTATGGGATAGGAGGGCAAACGAGCAGGCGTGTTACCTGATAGTAAGCAACCAACGCCGCCCATGGACACCAGCAGCACATATAGTGTTACTGCTGCGTTGCCGACCCTTAAGGGATAGGGGATAGGGAAGGATAGGGAAGGGGGGAGGGGCTCCGGGTACCTCTCTTACCGAACGAAACGTGGCATGAGCCACTTTACGTCGATCTTCTGAGAGGTCGTGGTATTTCACCGGTCGAGCCGGCCATTTATGCAGCGAACTGCTTGGCTCTACCACTGTTTAAACGAGTTCGACTGAATTTTGATACTTTTTAAACAGAGGGTAAAAATAAAACAATATCGACCTCGATTTATATAAACGGCATAGATTCGAGATTTAATATATTACCGTTTACGGAATAGCCCGCATTCAGTTCGTATTGAAAGTGAGAAAAAAAGACAATGTTTTCCCTCTTGTCAGTGTTTTGGCTGCCAACAGTAGTTTCGTTTAAAAAGGTAATGTGATTTTGAAAACAGTGGTACAAATGTTCAACGGAATAAGTGGCAGAACTTTATCTGTAACTTAACGCTTTTAATACACGAATGTATCGGCAGCGGCAATTATATCATGACATGCAAGATTTATTTCCTAGTCCTAAATGCAATAGTCGGTGAAACCTATAAATAAACTGCACCAATTTATTTACTATTAATATTTTAAGTTGACTGTCTTGGTGGTGCAATGGTAAAAAAACCAACTGCGAAATCAAGGTCGGCAGATTCGATTCCTACCCCAGTATGAATATTTATGTTAAGCATAATGTTTTTATGGCGTCTGGGTGTTTTTCTATGTATTACAAGTACGTATTTACAAAAGAAAAGTCTGCTTAAATTAGTATCAGTTATTTAGTTTCCATAAAACAATCATTTAGTTGCTTAGCTTGAAACTAGAGGGCGCTATTTGTATTGTGTCTAAGATATAATTATTATTTAATCACACATTTCTTCCAGAATATGATTGGATTCAGCCAAGATTCAAAATCGCAGCCTTTTCTAATTAGTTTAGATACTAATTAGAAAAGGCTGCGATTTAAGACTTGAACAGGACAAACTTGACCGGAACAGAAATTTCCCGAACTATGTAATGAAGTTAAGAGGATCCTGACTAAAACAAATTTAAGCAGGCATTGGTTTTGGATCAAACCACCGATCCTTGCTTGATAGATGGATAGCATATAAATATATAAAACATGTAAATATATTAAAACATTAATTTGGTGACTAGTAGCTCGGCTCGGCGACTGCGGTAGAATATAGCTTCGAATTTCGTCTAGCGTCGCTTACGTAACGTTAGCGGTTGGACCGATTGATCAACCCTAAATTAGCGGGCACGGGGTGAGTGTGTCGCGCGGAGGGATACGGTAAACTAGGTTGGCCGCGGAAGCACACTAACCCCTAGAAAACTAAGGGGTGCGAAACTCCACCCACTTTTCTGGTCACGGGAACACAGCGATTGGTCCGTCCTATTTGGAACGTTCGCCCCTCACCCAGATTACAATCGGTGGGGTGCGCTCATAGAAATAGTGCTATGTACTTTATCTATGTACCCTTATGTATTGTTATAATACATAATACATAAGGGACCCCAGCTATTGACATTGACATAGATGTGTGTCAACCCTATTTTGAAATGTGTTACCCTCTCTTATAGGGGTAATTATTACATAACTGGGGCAGTTTTAGCTTGACATTGGACAAAATATTATTAAATTGTTCTCAGTATTCAATATAGTTGGCTATTGAATAGCTGTTTGTATGCCCTAGTATAACTATATGCCAATATGGTTTATGATGTACGGTCCTAATTTCAGGGATGTGAAATGATATTTTCAAAGGGTTAAATTAACCAAAACTCATCGCTAACTTGAAATAAAATCACATAATAATGGAAAACGGAATTAATTACCTGTTTTACCTTACGTAACTTCACGCCTATTTCTACCCGAAGGTGTAGGCAGCGGCTATGAAAACCTCGACTCGCCGTTACGTTACGTCCCAAAACGATATTTGGTCTGAGTCCTTAATCAAACTCACGACTTCTGAATCAGAAGTCCTCGACCACCGTATCACAGTGATTTTTAACTAAATAAATAAGTTATAATAAACAATATAAGTATTTCCTTTACAAGTAGTCTAGTGGGTTAAGATTGCTGAAAATTCTCACTTTTATAGTTTGTGGAAGGCATTAAATTAACTAGTAAGTCTCAAAGTTGAACCTCAACAAGGATGTCAGAAATAATGGATACGGCGTATTAATTTCTTATTATATTTTTATGTATAACGCTTATTCTGTATTTATATTGTTAAGTATAGTGTACTTACATTGACTATCATTAATTACATAGTCATATATATATATATATACATATAATACAAAGTCGCTTTCCGCTGTCTGTGTCCTTGCTTAAATCTTTGAAACTACGCAACAGATTATGAGGTGTTTTTTTGCAATAGATATAGTGTCTCAACGGGGTTGTTTAAATGAATAATTCAAATATAATGTAGCAAATAAAAAGTGATAATTTTCGAGATTGGCGATTTTGGCTGAACTCTCAGTGATGAATCAAAACAAAGCACAAAATTATGGTACAACTTCAAAAGATCTACAAATAGTCCGCCATGGTGTGTGTCTATCTCTTAGGGACAATTCACAATGACCATTATTATCTTATAACTTATTAAATATCCAGCCATTGTCAAGGGATCAACACATTTTTATTTTTTTTATATCATTGTAATTACAAAACAATAACCCAACTTCAAGCCAAGTCTCTTGACCACTCGTGTGTCACTCGTCAAATTTTTGACGTTTCGCGTAAACTAGTTATCTGTTACGTCCAAAGTGGACGCCGTGACAGACGGCATCGATTCCAAAAATCGCATATTTTTTTTTGCAAAATTTGCATTTTTTACACAATTTTAATTCTATGTGCGAAAAATTTCAGTTAGATTTATGTTAAACACATATTGCCGTACTTATTTATTCAGATTTTTATGATATAAAAATAGTAGTTTAGTAGATAAATGAGAAAATATTACGACTTACCAGATTTCGTACTGCTTCAACTTTAAAATTTTCTTACAAATAAACTACAAAAACTGCTTACTAATGAATTGTATTGATTTGTACATGATTATATCTACTTTCTCATAAAAAATAACTATCATATGTTACAATAAACTAGAATACACTGTACTGTTTTGAAATTGACCCTTAAATACGCGCCGAAACGGACCTCTTTTCAAACGCCGATTACATTTTAATTTGTACCATAAAGTTGTTTATAGTATATGCTGGACGGGAGCTTATTATATTCTTAATCGATGTAACCGAACTCCACCGAACATAAAATCGATAACAACCCGAGCCAAGTGTTTATTTATCTCAAGTGTTTTCAAGTGCTTACGTGTCCATAATGGACATAGGGACATATAAGTACCTACCATGCGTGTGTCCATAATGGACGTGGTGACAGCGGAGGGGTTGACAGGTAAGCAGATACTCCTTTTTCAAATGTACCCTCGTGGAGTTTCACAATCCTCCGATAAGATAAATTCGATTTAGTCGCGGAAAGTGAGTACTCGTTCTATAATTAAATATTACAACACAACATAACTACACTAAGTCTCTTGCAGGGTAGGCAAAGAGAACGGAGCGCCATAAGGCACGATTCTTACACACTTCACTCGAACGATACTTAAATTCAAAGAGACTATCATAAGGCTTGTCATGCACGCTCGTCGGTTTTTAAGGCATCTGGTATCCTTCCCCAAGGACCGGTTCAATTTGCTCATGGAGAGTGTGTCGTGTCTGTCACCGACTCCTATTTATCGTTTTTGAATAGTATATCAGCTAAGTCAATCTTGCATCATATATTCTTTCTGTATGTCTGAACCACAGGAGCATGCCGTTTCTTCCTTTTACATCATAACTAGTTTAATTAAAAACTGAATTTTATCCGAAATCCAGTTTTCATAACACCAGTATTTATTTGCTAAGCTTGGAACTAGAGGGCGCTGTGTGTATTGTAACCAAGACATTATTATTTACAGTCTTAGTCGGTATAGTAGTAACAAGTTCGCACATCTTGAAAAGTTTGAAATTATATAAAAAAAATCCTTTAAATCTTTTAATTAATACAGATACTATAATACAAGAATACATACTCTCAGGCGATTTGTTTTATTTTTTGTCTAAGAAAGTTAGCAATATAAGATTTTTATACATAGGTATGTTTCTTTCCGGAAATGAACACAAAAAAACATGTAACCCATTAGAAATGCAAAAAAATAAAATAAAAAATTAACGTTATATTAACGATTTCTGTCAAAGTTTTATGTTTTTATGCAGTTTAAAATGCAGACACATTTGGATTCACGACTCAGAATCACTGTGATCTTAAAAAATTAAGTGTGGCCATTCAAGGCCTTCATACGAAGACATAATTATAATATTTTGGAAAGATATCTTATTAAATATAATATAATAATATAAAATGTCTTGGACACAATACATACAGCGCTCTCTAGTTCCAAGCTAAGCAACTAAATACTTGTGTTATTGATACTAGATAACGGATATTATACACATATACTTTTCTTTTGTAAATACATACTTATAATACATAGAAAAACACCTAGACGCTACACAAATATTCATGTTTGTCACAAATATTTGTGCTCGGGTGGGAATCGAACCCCCGACCTCATTGCTGCAGCCGGTAGTTTTACCAATGCGCCACGAGGCCCGTCAAATGAATATTCTATAAATTTATATTGCTAACAGACAGAATATGTTTAGAATTTTGTGATCAAATAGATAAAAATAGAATAATTCTGACAATTTCGATTCTGCTAATTATTCCAGTGAGAACATAAAATTCAGCAATCTAATAGGAGGGCAAACGAGCAGGTGGGTTACCAGATGGTAAGTAACACCTCTCACCGCCCATGAACACCTTGGTGCGTTGCCGTAATTTAAGGGAGTAGGAAGGGAAAAGGGGCCTCCGTATACCTCTCTCACCGAGCCAAACGCGGCACGAGCCATTTTTTTTTTATAGGATGGGAGGGCAAACCAGCAGGCGTATCACCTGATGGTAAGCAACCAACGCCGCCCATGGACACCAGCAACACATATAGTTTTACTGTTGCGTTGCCAACCTTAAAGAGATAGGAAAGGATGGGGGAAAGGGGTGGGCCTCCGGGTACCTCTCTCACCGAACGAAACGCGGCATGAGCCACTTTACGTCGGTCTTCTGAGAGGTCGTGGTATTTCACCGGTCGAGCTGGCCCATTCATGAAGTGAACTGCTTGGCTCTACCACTGTCAACGCGTGCGATAAATATCGACGACTGACAACTTCGTGCCCGGTGTGAGTGTGTGAGTGTGAGTGAGCAATAGATTGGCCACCTATTTGAAACGTAACGTAGCGATTCGGCGAGTGGAGGCTTTAACGGCCGCTGCCTACACCTTCGGGTAGCAAAAGGCGGAAGTTACGTATATATTTTTTTAAGTCTATTTAACAAATAATCTATACATATAATAAAATCGTAGGAAACTTGAAACTGTACATTTTTTTTTTTAAATATGTACTTGGAATACGATTTACAATCGATATCAAACCCAAAAATATGTTTTTTTTTTAGATTTTTTTGTATGTTTCTATAAATATAGGTAAGATGTCGGGTAAACACATAGGCTAAATATTATCACGCTATCACTAATTGGGGGTGAGCAATGAACCCTTATAATGGCACAGGCATAGTATTTTTGATTTCCACGCAGACGAAGTTGGGAGCAACAGCTAGTTATTAATAAGGCAAGTCCATGAGAACTGTCTTCATTGTGTATGTTTCCAACATTGGAAGTTCTGCAGCAGCGTGGAGCGAGCCAACTTTGTCTGAATGAACTGGCGTTCGAAAGACTTTCGTTTTCCATACGAGACCTTCGAACTGTTACATATTTGCGTAATGTTGTCATCTTTTTCACTTTTCAATTCATATATACTTATATGTAAGTTCAGTAATATACAAACTCTTTTAATATAGTTAACTAATATTTTATATAATAGAGGTCTCGGTGGTCCAGTGGTCGAGCATCCCGCTTCTAACTCGAAAGGTCGCGGGTTCGAGTCCTGGCTCACACCACTGACTCTTCGAAATTATTTTCGGAAGATATGACTGAAAACTGTGTGCCCCTATTACCTATTTCATTTGGGACGTAAACATAACGGCGAGACGAGGCTTAACAGCCGCTGCCTACACCTTCGGGCAGAAAAGGGCGTAAAGTTATGTATGTAGCTTATATTTAGATTTTTACATGATTACATGAAGTGGGAGTTTAGTGGTTCTTTTACATATATTACACTAGTTTGAAAAATCGACGTTAAGTGGCTCATGCCACGTTTTGTTTGGTGAGAGGTATCGAGATGTCTACCACCTTCTCTTTCCTTATCCCTTTCAATTCCACAAAGCTACTGTAACACTGTCAGTGCTACAGGTGTCTATGGGGTCACTTACCATCAGGTAATTCACAAGTGAATGCATCACCTAAATTAATATCCTTTGTTTCATAGTTATCATGCCTCGGTGGTCCAGTAGTCGAGCACTCCGCTTCTCAATCCAGGTCGCGGGATCGAATCCTGGCGCACATCAATGTCAATTCGAAATTAATTTTGACGGATTTTGAGTGGTAAATATAGATGAATAAAAACCTTGTGCCCGGTATGGCAATAGGTTCGCCACCTATTGCATTTGGGACGTAAACTTAACGGCGAGTCGAGACTTTAACAGCCACTGCTTACACCTTCGGGTAGAAAAAGGCGTGAAGTTATGGTATGTTGTTTCATAGTTAAGAAACCATTTATTAATAAAATACAAATTAACGTTTTGTTATTGTAACATTATAAATATCCCAAAGGAGTACAGCTGAGATAAGCCTTTGAACAGTCACAGTTAATTATCGAAAAAGTAAAATTAAATAGTTCCAACAAAATTGTGTCCACATTTTAACATCATATATGTTAAATATAATAATCTTGGTAGTCCATTGGCCGAGCTCCCGTCTTCTGATTCAAAAGTCCTGAGTTCGATGATTTCTCGGAAGTTAAGTGTGATAAATATCGATACGACTGAACACTTTCTGCCCGGTGTAAGGCAAAAGGTTATATTAGGAACTAATTACATTTCTATGAGACAAGTCTAGATATTTTTTTATTATTTTCTAACGTGGACAAAGCTGCGGGCAGGCGCTTGTATTTTAGATAATATCGCGAATGCAGGTGTCACTATGCTCTTATCGTGAATTGAAGCTATTTTAGTGGCTGACGAAACAAACTCTTAGATAACACACTATTTTTAAATACCTACTTTTAGAAAGATTGCATTACGGACAGGCAAGCAAATAGTACTATTAACGACGCTTGTTCGTTTAGCGACTATTCCATAAAAAATAATAAGTTTGTGAAGATATATGAATGTTATTTACTATATCAAATGCCAAATGTTGTTTAGAATTGAATATTAGATTAATAGAACATTAGTATTCAAATAGATTCATGGTTTCGGGGACTACGTATACAATACTACACATACACCCGAAACAAACGTGAATGCATGACGAGATGTATGACTGTGGATGAGGCGAAAGATGTGTGTCAGGATCTTAGCTTATTGCCAAAGTCTTTGCCTATCCCTATGAGATGCAGGCGTGAGAATATGTAAATAGATTGATCAACTATCCATCCGAGAATATTAATAAAAACCCTATTTTGAACTATAAAATGCACTTAAGATAATCCAGTAATACATTCTCCCCTAATGTAAAAGTTATTCTTTCATGATTTTCTAAATATAAATAGCCGTACATATAG
Source organism: Euproctis similis (assembly GCA_905147225.2). Taxonomy (NCBI): domain Eukaryota; kingdom Metazoa; phylum Arthropoda; class Insecta; order Lepidoptera; family Erebidae; genus Euproctis; species Euproctis similis. The sequence goes on from LR990115.1 coordinate 11,889,752, forward strand.
GCGACCGAAGTCGCGGGTGAAAATTGGTTTACAATAATGTTCTCTGTTCCATTTCTATCCTCTTTACTTAGTTATATCCATCCGCGAGCACGGAGTTAGTAATAAGTGCTAACTATGGCGATATGAAGAAAAGAAAGTGTTTCTAGGTAACAGTAAATTCATTTGCAGACGAAAATTAATTAAATAACATCTTGAAACGTCGTAATATCAATTAGCAAGGCTTTTGTCTTATTAAAGTTACAAATGCATGCATGCACACATACATATTTAAATTATATGTATCCATATGTATACACATATAAAAGAAGCGACTTGTAATTATTTTTGTCTGGGTCGTGTCTGCGTTATTGTTAAAAATATTTTAACCAAGGCTATTATGTAATATTTATGTTTAGCGGAAATACAAAAAATATAATATATATATATATATATATTATATTTGTATGTATGTATGTATAAAAGCCTTGTATAAAACTTCTATAGTCTGGTAACTCTGTAATTATGTCATCTAATATCTATACCGTTGTCGGATAACCAATAACAAAATCCGCATATTTATTAACCGTTTTATTTCTGAAACGAAACAAGGTACATACATACATAACTTCACGCCAAATCCCTTGCGGGGTAGGCATAGAACGGAGCGCCATAAGGCACGATTCTTAGACATCTCATTTGTTTCGTTGACTTTCATAACTCTTTTCATGCACACGCGTCGATATTTGAGGCTTACACAAACAAGGTATTTATTCATTTATTCATATTTATTCATATCAAAGGTCATTACATAGTATAAAACAAAGTCACTTTCTGCTGTCTGCCCACTTCTATGCTTATATCTTTTAAAACTACGAGATGCATTTTAATGCGTTTTTTTTAATAGTTAGAGTGTGTCAACAGGGTAGTTTTGATCTATAATTGAGGTATGATGTTGTAAAGAAAAAACGATAATTTTAGAGATTTAGCACTTTAATTGCAAACGCTGGGTGAACCCTAAGTGATAGATCAAAACAATGTTCTACATTAATAAACACTTTCAGAAGGTCTACATAAAAGTCCTCGAGGGCATATGCCTATCTCTTAGGGATAACTCACAATGACCATTTTTATTTTTTTACATTTTACGAGAAATAATGGCTTATTTACGAAGCGATTTTAAACATTACAGCATTAATTTTCCTCCAATTAAGTGTCTTAAATAGATTTTGCATATAATAAAGATGATCGTGGCCCTTTATAGCATGCAATTTAAACGAATATTTTCGGAGATATTGCAGTATTAACATAGCTGGACAGCAGTTAAAGCCGATATATAGCACAAATTGATTTACTCATTTATTACTTTTGATGCGGAACAAAGTTCGCCGGGTCAGTATAACATAATTAAATTTTCGTAACCGGGACCAAATTGCATTTTGGTAAGTGTAGTACCTAATATGTCTAAAGGTTCAGTTTGGTATTTAAGCAAACGTCTATATATTTATTATTTTTTCTAAGTTCCATAATAAATAAAATAGCTTGGTAATAAAAAAGGTTGGATGCTTAATTCGTTTTTAAAGGGGGTAATCGAGTAAGCGTGTCACATGATGTTAAGCAACTAACGCCTCCCATGGCCACATCCATCATAGATACAGTTGCATTGTCGGCTCATAAGATGTGATACGGTAGGGGTAGGAAGGAGAAAGGGAAGGGCGTCCGAATACCTCTAATCGCCGAGCGAAACGCGGTATATCCCATTTTACGTCGATATTCTCAGAGGTCGTGGTATTTCACCGGACGCGCCGACCCATTTATACAGCGAAATGCAAGGCTCTATCAAATTATTATAACTAACACATAGTTTTATTTAATATCGACATAAAAAAGAGGATTAGCAGAGTTGAAATCGTATAATCTGTAGGCGATCCAGTTAACCGACTCACATTAGGCTAGAACGTTTCCGTCTCATCTGATATAACCCCGACAAATATCACCAAAATGCACAATTATCTGTCTCATAATTATCCCTAACATCCTGCATTTTAATATCAACATTATACACTTAAAAGTACATGTATCAACACCGACATAAAAAGTAAAAATATGCGATCCGACGTGCACATATTACGCTAACATTATTTAGGCTACTATTGAAAACTAGTTTTGCACTTGTGAAATCTATGCAACCGTCTAGACAGTATATACACATATATATACGTAACTATATTATATATAAGTATATAATATAATAAAGAAATATATGCATCTTTTGTCTATTGCAAAGTATATTTGTCCCCGACCAACCGTTATGTTAAATCAACTAGGTCTTAATTATTCTCGCCGTATACAAAGGAAGTTCTTTTCTTAAGGCTTGTTGATGTATAGTACGACCTCGAAGGCTTTGTGGCCGGCCAGACAGTCCGAAAAACATTAACAAAGAAAGCCACATGTATACGTCTAGTCGGTTTTAGGAATTCTCGCTAATGCGTCTGGCGACCCACTTGTAAATGTGAGCTGTTTTGGATGATATAAAATTAGTTAATAATACTTAGTTAATAAATGCATATCTGAGGTACGATTTTATTTATAAAGATAGACCAATATGGGTAGTGTTTTTAATGTGTTCTTCTCGGTTATAAAATAACTTAAATAAAACTTATTTTGTTTGAAACAAAAATATAAATTTTTAATAGTGTTATTAATGATATCGTGTTATTTTATTACTTTGCTTTTCTTAGATAATATAATAGGTCATATTACGTGTATTTTGTGATTATTTTAGCAAAAAAAAAACAACTAAAAGACGGACTTTATGGGAATACTATATTTATATATAGACTAGATCTATAAGAAATATCTTTACTTTCCAGCAATTTGAGCACTTAACACCTATCATAGTTATTGTTTCACAGAAAATATGGTATTTCTATAAAGTTTTTTTTTATGGGATAGGGGGGCAAACGAACAGGCGTGTCACCTGATGTTAAGTGACCAACGCCGCCCATGGAAACCTGCAACACATATAGTGTTACAGTTTCGTTGCCAACCTTTAAAGGAGTAGGATAGGAAAGGATGGGGAAGGGGGATGGGCCTCCGGGTACCTCTCTCACCGAACGAAACGCGGCATGAGCCACTTCACGTAGATTTCCGGAGAGGTGGTGGTATTTCACCGGTCGAGCCAGCCCATTCATGCAGCGAACTGCTTGGCTCTACCACTCTTAAAGTCCGTCTTTCAGTTATTTTTTTGTTAAAATAATCACATCCACTAATTTTATATTATGTCAGAATAAGGTGCTACAAATAAATTAAGACAAAAAAAATAAGATTTGTAATTAAATAAATATTTACACAGTTATAATATGATTTGTATTAACAATTGAAATATATGAGATTCAATTCCAGTGGTCTACTAGTCGAGTTTTCGAATCGTGGAGCCGAAGGTTTGAACTTGGACTCACATACATGAATTTTGGAAGTTATTTTTGGAAGTTATTCCTGATAAATGAATAATGAAATGAATGAATGATAAACTGACAATGTGCCCGGTGAATGGCAATAGGTTCCACCGCCTGATCCATTCGGGACGTAAAATTCGGCTAGTCGTGGCTGTTAAGCCACTACTCGCTATTTTTTGCGTCTCAGATGGCACAAAGTTGTCAGTCATCGATATTTATCTAACATTCGAAAACAATAAATTTCGAGCTATTCTTGGTGTGAGCCGGGATTCGATCACACGGCTTCTTGATTCAGAAGCGGGGTGTTCAACCACCAGTCCATCGTGACACTGACTACAGATACTTATATCATTTTAAAAATACATATAATGTTTAAGTTAAGTACAGACACATTTCATTTTTAGACGTTTGTTTACCTTGAGTGGGAATTGAACACTTGACCTCTGCCCATAAGGCAACACTTATTACTAGTATCCGCTGTCTACACATAAAACAGCATTAGCTAATCCACTATGAATGACTAAAACTAGTATTTATTATAAACAAAAAAAAAACAATACATTTAATTAAATGTCTTTTCATTGTCTGTATTTAATTTTTAATTGAAAAAAAAAATGTATTCCAGTCGTCCAGCGTAATGTTAGTTAGGCTCGGGCAATAACCGACCGTTTTAAAATCTATAATAATTCGTCTGGGCATCGACATTCGGTCCTACGACTACGCTGTAGGTATACTTACTATGTAGGTTGTATAGAGCGTGTCATAGATTTTATGTCTAGCCTAGGATATAAAAATAGTTTAGCGTGTACAGAATTATAATTAAGGCTTAGTTTTGAAGGTCTCGGTGGTCGCGGCTTCGAATCCTGGCTTCACATAAATGACTTTTAGAAATTATTTTTGAAAATTATGTGTGTGATAAATAACGGTGGCTGGAAACTTTGTGGTCGGTATGGCAATAGATTCGCCACCTATTCCATTTGAGACGTAAACTTAACGGTGAGACGAGGTTTAATAGCCACTGCCTACACCTTCGGGTAGAAAAAGGCGTGAAGTTACGTATGTTATTTACGAACATACGTAACTTTAGGCTTAGAAAATAACGTGTTTCCAAAATGTTATAAGTATTTATCACTTCATATCCAGGCTTTTCTTGTCTACTTGCATCGCTGTAAAATACTGTCTTACATTGCTGAGTTGCTGACTAAAATAGACGCCCTGACGGTAACCAATCTTAACGTCATTAATACTGTTATGCCCGAATACTGAACCGCCACTCAAATCTGACAATCAATAAAGTGCTACTTACTGCTCAAATTTCACGTATTCTGTCTAATGTGACAGCTACTTAAACGCTTAAGTAGCGCTTATATATTTGAGTGGCGGTTCAGTATTCGGGCTTAAGCAGAGCAAATTGTCCGTCAATAAAAAAATTAAATAAGAAAAAGATGTTATTTTAATTAAATGTTATGTACTCACAATATTTTTGGATAATATACATATAAGTATATACGTATTATCATTAACTAATACCAATACCAAGCTTTGATATATTAATATTGGGCCGGTTTTTGAATAATCTGTGGCACTTGAGTTAAAACAAAATCGGCATGCTGAGTAATTATGTAAATTGCAATAATAATTACTTGATTATATTGATACAAATTTGATGAAATAAAAAATACTACTTACTACTGTTAGTAGTTACTAATGATAATTATAATTTATCCCGACTTTATAAGTCGTGTTCTTGGTATCACTAAGAAGTTACCAAAATATTGTAACTATTATGTACATTAAATATCCATCCACATTAAATCCTTATTTTTATCCAAACTTTTTTCATTTCAAAATCTTGTTCTCTTTTCAAAAATATTCTTACACCAAACAAAGAAAAAAAATTCTTAATCCGTTTAGTCTAAATAAATATTTTCAGGTGTATTAAGTACAAGCAGTTTACAAACTTGCGCTTTTATTTCTTTTTTTTCTTTTGCATTAACGGCTGTTGCCTTACAGACGTGCCGAAACACCGAGTTCGTTGACCGGCAAAGATAGTCTGGCCTTGTGTGTCTATAAAATCTATGAATTCGTCTATGAGACACGCTATATATTAGTGACTGTATATATTTTGCAATTATTACATACATTTATGTATATGTAATAATTGTAGACAATATTTCGGTATTGGTTGTACAATTGTTATGAGAATATTTGTAATCATGAATCATCATTGATGTAATTCGGATCGTATTTCAAGATCATTAACTTGGTCACGATGATTTTATGGTCTTTATAATACAAGTATTTGCAGACTTTTCCTCAATATGTCAATGACACCTTGTTCGTATCTAAATAGGGCCTATTTATTAATAGTAATTAGATATTTTCACAGTAGTAGAGCCAAGCAGTTCGCTGATATGAATGGGCCGGCTCGACTCGACCGGTGAAATACCACGACCTCTCAAAAGGTCGACGTAAAGTGGCTCATGGCGCAGGTTGCTTACCATCAGGTGACACGCTTGCTCGTTTGCCCTCCTATCCCATAAAAAAATCGCAATCGTATTAGGCCAGGATATTATTATTCATTTTGATTTGACGTCTATTTTTTTTTAACCTGTCTCTTAAGGGTTTAGGCTTATAAACTGTATGTTACAGACACTATTTAGAATTCTTCTAGTAGGTTTATAATTCTAATTGATTTGTTATCTTATTTTCTGTGTCAATTTATGTTATTTATATAAATTTATGTTGTTATTCTTTGACTAGTATTAAGATCAGGTGTCATATGATTACTCGTTAATTAAGATATATAATTTAAATAAATATGTCCATGAAGAATTGGACTTTGTAACTGATTATTTTGTAGTTTTGTTTATAGGTGATCTCTTTTTTTTTGGTAGTTTCACGCCGTTTATATTCGACGTTGCAGACGGCGGCATTTATATTTCGACTCGGGTTTTTTATTTATTAAAATTTAGAAAGAAGAGCTCGAATAACTTTAATCCTTCTTGAAGATACAAACTATAGTGCCACTTCATATAATTTCATAGGTGTCGTAAGAGGCAGCTAAGTGAACTATCGGACTATCACTTTTATCATAAGTCTATCAGTGTTTCAGCACTTATACTTCTAGTTAAGAGGTCTTAAGTACGATACCTAATTAACATCAATAACATTTCTGAGGCTATGTTTACCAAAAATAAATGAAACTAATGTGCGCAATATATGGCGAGAGAACTTGGGCCAGAAAATTTGCTTAGGCATAAATGTTTCTGCATACATCTTTGGGTATTATTTGCGTGATATTATAAATTACAGAAACATAAAAATTATAAGAAAAAACATAACTATGTTATTAAGTATTCTAAACGCATATAAGAACCTCACACATATAACCTGGCTAGTAATAAAATTAATAACCGTATTATCCCTTAACTTTTTCTTTTCATAAACAATTTCTCGAAGTTTTTTTTCGTATATGCCAGTGCTAAACGAAAACGCGATTGTGTAGTTTTTGTCACCTTTTTTTTTAGTGGCGCTTCCAGTCAGTTTCATTATACACGGAGTTTGGAGGCCATCGTCCTTAGGCCACGTGCATTTGGTATATCTATTTGATTTATTTTTTCTTTCCCAATGTTCAGGGTACTATTTACGGGGGAAAGCCATGTAAATTAACGGTATGATAAAAATAATATACTACTTATATATTCTTAAGTAAAAGTTTAAAGACGATATTGTATGTCTCGAAAATGAAATACTAACCAGAAGGCAAGTTACTGAGTACAAATGACGGAACTTTCGGCTATGACGGCTTGACTGGTCAAATCATGATCAGTTTTCAAGAGATTGTCTGCTTAATTACCATCATATTTTTTTTATGGGATAGGAGGGCAAACGAGCAGGCCTGTCACCTGATGGTAAGCAACCAACGCCACCCATGGACACCAGCAACACATATAGTGTTACTGTTGCGTTGCCGACCTTTAAGGGATAGGGGATAGGAAAGGATGGGGAAGGGGGGTGGGCCTCCGGGTACATCGCTCACCAAACGAAACGCGGCATGAGCCACTTTACGTCGGTCTTCTGTCGTGAGAGGTCGTGGTATTTCACCGGTCGAGCCAGCCCATTCATGCAGCGAACTGCTTGGCTCTACCAATGTTTTATAATTTTAGTATCCGAATCTCCTGCTTTCTTCGATCTAGGCAATAGGTGTAAAATTGACAGTCGTAGAGCCACGCAGTTAGTTGTATGCATATTTTATTGGCTCCACCGGTGACTTACAGTCCGGTGACCCGCTCACTTGTTCACCCTTATACGAGTATCACTACATAGTATAAAACAAAGCTTGTTTTACGCTGTCTGTCCCCTTATATTCTCTTTGAAACTACGCAACGGATTTTGATGCGGGTTTTTCTAATGGATCGAGGGTTTCAACGGGGTGGGTTTTATCTATAATTCATGTATAATGTAAAAATATTAGCAGAAAAGCCCAGCTAGCAATCCACAATGCAATCCCAACGGATGGATCCCATGGAAGCGAAAGCTGGGTATAGCAGAGTGTCCATGAAAGTAGGATAAACGCGGTCGAAATGAGGGCATTGAGAGTGAGTGAGAATGAATGACCCTCGCTGACCGCGTCGAAAACATGGTTATAAGGAAAGAAGTTGGATTGAAAGATATAGTAAGAAAGGGCATGCTCCGTTGGTTAGGACATGTAGAAAAGATGGATGATGCAAGGTTGACTAAGCAGATATACAATGCAATGCGGATGGATGTAGGAGTCGAGGACGGCCAAGACACACATTTCATGATCAAATAGAACGTGTTCTGGAGTTATGGTGATGTTAGGAGCCTCAAAAATCGACGCGCGTGTATGAAAAGATTTATGAAAGTCAACGAACCGAGTGAGGTGTGTAAGAATCGTGCCTTTTGGCGCTCCGTTCTTTGCCTAACCCGCAAGGGATTTGGCGTGAAGTTATGAATGTATGTATGTATTAGTTACGAATGTTGGATTTTGGACATTCGCGAATGCAAATGCGAATACGAATATTTCTTAAAAACATTCGCGAATGAAAATGCGAATGCGAATATTTATTTTAAGCCTTCGCAAACGCATTCGAATGATTCTCAGACCTAAAATGCACACAAAATTTCATCAAAATCAGTCAAGCCATATTGGTGCAGTTATTTAATTATTAATATCACTCGTAGAAGAATATTTTGAAAAAGTTTCATACTTAATAGCTCGTGTCTTTTCCTGATCTAACGCTCTCGTGTGAAATCTTGCGGTTGGGGTTTTATAAAAAAAAATGAACTGGAACTTTTAAGCATGCATACGGTATGAAAATTTGATTAAAATCGATTTGAGTTGGGTATGGCAGGGTTTGCACGAAAGGATAAACGCAGTCGAAAACAAGGTTGTGAGGAAGGAAGAAGTATTGAAAGAGAGTGTCGGTGTTAAAGTAAGAAAGGACATACTCCGATGATTCGGAAATATAGAACGAAAGGATGATGCCAGGTTGACCCAGCAAATAATACAATGCAAAACCGGATGAATGTAGGATACGCAGACTGCCACGACATACAAATAGAATGAGTCCTGGAGGAAGGTGATGTCAGGAGCCTTAAAGGTCGATGACCGTGTATGACAAGATTTATAAAACTCAAAGAAACGAGCGAGGCGTGTATGAATCGTCCCTTATGGAGCTCTGTTCTCTCTGCCTACCCCGCAAGGGACTTGACGTGCAGTTATTTATATAACTAATGGCTGATCCATAATATAATACTTTTTAGACTAATCTAGGTGGGTAAAATATTAAACAAAATATGAAGCTCATTTTTCGTATCATCTTACTATATATAATTTCTTTATTTTTTGTTATTAAAACAACAACACATTAGTTTCGGTGGTCTAATGGTAGTGGTTCGAATCCTGACACTGGCTCACAACAATGACTTTTCGAAATTGTTTTCGGATAGTTATGTGTGATAAGTATAGGTTCGCCACCTATTCCATTTGGGACGTAAACATAACGGCGAGACGAGCAATATTTCTTGCGAATGCGAATGCGAATACCCAAAAACATGCGAATATTCGCGAATGCGAATGCGTATGCGAATGTATGTATGCATGTATAATTTATTAAAGAAAAAATGATAATTTTCGAGATTTAGCACTTAAATTGCAAACGCTGGCTGGCTCCTTAGTGATAGATCGAAACAATGTACTACATTATTATACACCTTTATAAGGTCTACAAAATAGTCCGCGATGGTGTATGTCTATCTTTTAGGGATAACCCACAATGACCATTTTTATTTTAAAAGCTTTTATTTTCTTATTGCTTCTAAGGTGAAACTAAAGAAATAATAATGCATTTGAAGATGTTGAGCTTGTATACGTAGACTAAATTATTCGTAAAGTTACGCAGTTTAGACTAGCACATGTGCGCAAAGCATAACTATTTTTAATGTCTGTCGAGGTCACGATGCGATTTACTTGTAGAAAAAAAAAACGATGCCTAACACTCTTTGAGCGGTAAAAAGTAGACGCCTCGCAAAAAATGGTTCTGACGCGTCGTCGGTCGTTGGTGGTGGACAGTGCAGCTTAGAGCTAGAAAACACGATCTCAACTTATTATACAATATGTCACTGACTAAAAAAACAATTAAAAACTTATATCGATTTCAAAATGAACTTAACTCAATATTATATTACATAAAATCTACTGGTTGACCCGGAATCAATAAAAAAATTGTCATTTTGGTCCCTAAAACTAGTTTTAAAGTAGTATATTATTTTGATGTATCACTTATGGTTCAACTAACGTATGTAATTATAATGCTAAGCTTCGAAAACTATCACTTGTGCTCTAGTATACTGTTAAAACCTTCTGTCTATTAAAAACACATCGATATTCGTTGCATAGTTTCAAAGATCTAAGCAAGTAAGGGGACAGACAGAGAAAGTGACTTTGTTTTATGCTATGTAATAAATATAACATGTATAATATATGTAATAAATATGTAACGGCGAGTCGGGGCTTTTACATATAATATAATAACTATTTTTTTTTTCATTAAAAAAAGAGTTAAACAGACGGCAAAGGAATAGTCTGGTGGTCAAGTGGTCGAGCACACGAGGTCGTGAGTTCGAATTCTGGCACACACCAATGACTTTTCGAAATTAATTTCGAAAGTTATGTTTATATATGTTTGATAAATATCATTCACAAAAATCTTTGTGTACGGTACGGCAATAGCTTCCATTTGGGACGAAAACTTAACGGCGAGTCGAGACTTAACAGCCACTGCCTACACCTTCGGGTAAAAAAGGCGTGAAGTTATGTTATGTTATGCTAAACAGACGGTTTATGAGAGCGGTGAGACCTTTTTGTCATTAAATTGACAGTCATTAATTCGATAAAAACTTAAGCTTCATTGTAACATTGATTTTAGCGCCATTTATGGATGGACACATGCCAACACATTTATTTACTACCAATCCTAAAAAATGGCTTCCTAAATATTAACAATAAGGAAGGAGTTCATTGAAGTAATTTATATGCAACTGCGCAATAATAAATGGCAGTGCAGTTTTTTTTTATATTTAGGACGAAACAACTGCAGTCAAGTCACTGCAATTTGATAACGAAATAATATATCAACTGTTAACACATTATTAAGTTCTCTTAAACATCACTTCAACAAATTTTCTTGCTATGAGTTTGATAAAAATAGTTACATTCCAATACATTTATACATTACTAGTTGACCCGGCGAACTTTGTTCCGCATCAAAAGTAGTAAATAAGTAAATTTTGAATTTATCACATTTTTAATTATAGATAAAAAGCACCCGGTTGACACCTTCTATCAATTAAAAAAAAACCGGATCAAAATCCGTTGCGTAGAAATGCGTAGTCAAAAATATAAGCCCTTAAATGGAAGGACAGTGAAAAGTGAATTTGTTTTATGTCATGTAATGAACGGTGGTCCACTGTGTTCGAGCTCACCGCTTCTGATTCAGAATTCTTGGAATTCTTTTTGAGAGTTATGTGTCGATGACTGAGAAACTTGTGCCCGGTGTATAGCAATAGGCTCCTCACCTATTTCATTTAGGACGTAACATAACGATTCGGCGAGTGGAGGCTTTAATAGCCGTTACCTACCACTTTTGGGTGGAAAAAATGTGTGAAGTTACTTGTGAAACAGAGCCGGATTTTGATCGAAATTATGGTTATGTGTTTGAAAACTTTGTAGGGAGAGCCCTACAAAGTTTTCAAACACACCTGTTCTTGGTTTATAAAAACATTTTGATATAAACCACATTCAATTCAAACAACCATATATTTAATTTTAAACAACAATTCAATAAACAATATAATGACGCCAATTCTATATTACCTTAACTTAGAAGAGCATGCGACAGGACCGCGCATTGAATTGCAACTTTTTAAAAAAACTTTGTGGACAGTGCGATTTTTCAAAAAGATTTCTTTTCACTATTTTTGCCTTTGTATAGATGGACCGGTGGTTTTCAATCAATATTGAATATTAAAATTAAATACACATACATAATTTTAACCCAAGTCTTACGGAGTAGGCATTGAGAAGAGGACGACGTAAGACACAATTCTTACACTCCTGACTCGCTTTTTTGACTTTAATAACTCTTGCTATACACGCGTGTTGGTCTTTAAGGCTCTAGAGGTAATTTTCTTCAAGGATGTGTTGAGGCTAATCATGACAATTAAAGAACTTGATGAAAGTTAATTCATCAACATACATACTTCGCGCCAAATCCCATGCGGGGTAGGCAGAAAGAACAGGGCGCCATAAGGCACGATTCTTACACGCCTTACACGCTTCGTTGACTTTCATAACTCTTTTCATATAAGCGCGTCGATTTTTGAGGCTCCTAACATCATTTTCCTCCAAATACGTTCTATTTGGTCAGGAAATGTGTGTCTTGACCGTTCTCGACTCCTAAAACCATCCGCTTTTGCATTGTATATATGCTTAGTCAATCTGGCATCATCCATGTATTTTACATGTCCGAACCATCGGAGCATGCCCTTTCTTACTTTTACATCAAGTTTGGTTAAAATAAATATAAATAGTAATGTAAGTAGTAATAAATAATTATAGTAAGTATAAATAGACGTTATAAAAGTATGAAACGCTCGGACTTCAAATTAAACCATAGGTAAGAAGGTGTGACGTTAAATTTAGAAAGTATGTTATGCTCGAATGGAGTCGTTTTGAAAGCCTTAGGGCAGAGATGACATTAGACTATACATTGAATGCAATGATTATACGAGTGCAGTCGTGAGCAAAAGCTAGTCATTTAAGTATATGCTTCATTATTACCGTAAACCGGTAGATGGTCTCGCTAGTCCAGCTATCAAGCATCCTGCTTCTGGGGGCCTATTAAGAGCTCTTAATTCCAGCCAGCCAACCCGCTGTCTAGCGAATTCGTATTTCCAACGACTAATTTCAGCTAGTCTAGACTACTCATGATTGACTAAATGGAATTAGTCGTTGATAAATAGAATTTAGAGTGAATATGACTGTGACTACTCGTCACCGACTAGCTGAAATTAGTCGTTGAAAATACGAATTTGCATGGCAGCGCGTTGGCTGGCTGGAATTAAGAGGTCATAATACGCCAGCTGAATCAAGAAGTCGTTTGTTCAAATCCGGGCTCACAGCAATGACTTTTCGAAATTATTTTCGATAAATATCGACGACCGTCTGTCCGTCCGTGTGGGAAGTTAACATAACCGCGAGACAAGGCTTAGCAGCCGGTGCCAACAACTTCGGGTTGAAAAAGCCGTGAGGTTATGTTATGTATACCGGTAATGAGTAGATCACATTGCAGGAGTTGTATGGATGCAATTAACAGCTAGGTATTATACATTTGTTAATTGGATTTGATAAGTGTAATTGTTAACAAGCTGAACTAATCTAAAGCTTAACGGATATTACTAAAGAACCCCGGTAGCTAAGGTACGAATTATAATTAAAAGCAAATACTTAACAAACGTCACGCTAAGGCCCATGTGGAGTGGGCAACAAAAGCCATTGCCATAAGACACAAGTCTAATATACCTCACTAGTCACTCACTTCTTTTAGATATAACTCTAGTCTTACACGTTCGTCGATTTTTACGACTCCAAACATCACCTTCCGTAAGGACACTTTCCACTTGGTCATAGAAAGTGCATCGTGGCCTTACTTAATCCCCACATCCTTCTACTTTTGCATTGTATATCTGCTTTGTCAATCTGGCGCTTTCTATTCATTTCACATATCCGAACCATAGAAGCATGGCCTTTCTTAATTTGAATCAAATAATTTACAACAATGCTACTAATAGCGAATGTAAAAAGTTGATTAGTTACTGTTTATTCAGATTAGTATTGATTTTTGAATTTATACAGCGTTTATAATTGAAGTGATAAATCTCGAAAATTATTACTTTTCCTCTCCATTATACATGAGTTATAAATATAAACCACCCTGTTGACACCCTCTATCTATTAAAAAAAAAATTGCGTGGAGTCCCGCCGCGCTATAGAAGTGGAACTGAGATCGCTCAGTTTAGGTCGCCCCTCCTCAACGACCTGGTTCGCTCTTTTAGTTCGCCCGATCCCTCAGCTCCTAGTTCAAAATGTAAAGGAACGCAGACAAATCGTTTCTTAGTTCGTTCGCACGCGACAAAATCTTGTTCTTCGTTGATAGTATGTAAGAAAATAATGTAACCAGTTTTTAGAAAAAATAATGGTATTTAATTTTTTCACTTGTACTTGTTTTTAATAATTATGAGTAACTTACATATACGAGTAAGTAGGTATATGTATGTATATACATTTACTTACACGAAGTAACAAATTACACACTAAGTATAATTTAGTCTTGGTGGTCCAGTGGTCGAGCACACGGCTTTTGAAACCAGAGGTCGCGGGTTCGAATCCTGGCCAATGACCTTTCCAATTTCGAAAGATAAGTGTGATAAATATCGATGACTTAAAAACTTTGTGCCCGGTATGGCAATAGGTTCGCCACCTATTCCACTTAAGACGTAAACATAACGGGACTTAATAGCCACTGCTTACACCTTCGGGTAGAAAAAAGCGTGAAGTTATGTTATGTTACACAAATAAGACAAATCATACGGTTCCTCAGGTTTAATAATTAACATTTAGTAATAGTTATTCATACATACATATCTTCACGCCAAATCCCTTGCGGGGTAGGCAGAGAGAACAGAGCGCCATAGGGCACGATTCTTACACGCCTCACTCGCTTCGTTGACTTTCATAACTCTTTTCGTGCACGCGCGTCGGTTTTTCTAAATAGTTATTTAATACTTACTATATAACAGTTCTTTATTTCAATAATTATTGATATAGTTTTGCCGCGAAAAAGTTTTGTTGGAAATAGAAATGATGAATTCGGTCACGAACTAAGGAACTAAGGAGCTGGAAATGAGCGACATAGTTCGCTCAGTGTCTATGGGAGTATCTTTTAAACTAGGTCGTTCGCGAACTACAAAGCCTAATGTATTCACAATAGCTTTATTTTTATAGGTCACAGACACTTAAAAATAGTCAATATATAATTAACAATATACATTTATAATATACTGCTAATGTAAGTAAGGGTAAGGTCTGGTGGTGCGTTGGTAAAACTACCGACTGTGGAATCGAGATTAGCGGGTTCGATCCCCACCCAAGTATAAATATGTATCTGGGTCTAGGTAGAATCTGGGTGGCGCCTCACAAAAATTAGGCCCTGTGGTTCCACCGCCTCACTCGGCGCTAGGAACCACCAGCCGCGCGGATCCACGTGGGTGACACGGTTGTCCCGGTGGCGAGGTGCTTGAAGTACTACGGCCTCACCCTGAACAGCCTCTGGAGCTTCGAGGAGTACTTCGTGAGGATGGTCCCTCGAGTGGGACGGGTGGCAGGCGCGCTACACCGCCTCCCCCGAGATTCGCCGCCTCTACGGTGGTGTTGCGCGATCCGTGGCCCTGTACGGGGCTCCTGCAGTGGCTGTTACGCGTCGACTCGCTGTTTTGTTTACGTCCCGACTGGAATAGGTGGCGAACCTATTGTCCTACATAGGGTGCAAAGTTTTCAGCCATCGGCATTTCTTACACTTTAAAACATAATTTTGAAAAGTCATTTGATTTAGCCAGGATAGGAACCCACAACTTTTTGATTTAGGAGGGGGGTGCTCGACCACTGGACCGCCTAGACTACCGAGATACTACTATCTACTTCAAAATTGAGTTCACATATAACATATATACACCATACATATGTACATATACTATATACATATGTACATATACTATATACATATACTACATACATATGTCGGTGCAGGACGCCATCTAGCGGCATATTATGTCAACTATATATAATAATAACCGTATAAAACTTTATTAGGTAAACTGATTTATTATGATCATGTAATCATTACATAATTATGTCAAGATATTACTAAAATAATAGGTTAGTGGTCCAGTGGCTTCTGATCCAGAGGTCCGGGTTCGATTCCAGACACTGGCTCACACCAATGACTTATCGAAATTATTTTCGGAAGTTATGTGTGATAAATATCGATGACTGAAAACTTTGTGCCCGGTATGGCAATAGGTTCGCCACCTATTCCATTTGGGACGGAAACATAACGGCGAGACGAGGCGTAACAGCCGCTGCTTACACCTTCGGGTAACAAAAGGCGTGAAGTTATGTTATGTTATTACTAAAATCTATTATTTAGTTAAGTAAAATGCGCGAAATGTATAATTATGTGATTAAACAATTCATTCTATTTCGTAACTGTTTTGATATTTCCTTTTATTGTTTAAATGTTTAAATCAATACTGATGCTGCATGAATATTGATAATAATTATTTTCATAATTAATATCTTAATACTAAATAATATCAACTCGTTCTATGTAATATTTGTAAAAAAAGAGAACTTAATCCTAGTAGCGCCATCCGCCGAAAGATAGTGAATTTATGATTATTAAAATAATTAATTTATATATTTACAAAATCTTTCGTACTAAAACTGGTCAAGATATTACTAAAATCTATTATTTAGTTAAGTAAAATGCTCGAAATTTATAATTATGTGATTTAACAATTCATTATGTTGCGTAACTGTTTTGATATTTCCTTTTATTGTTTAAATGTTTAAATCAATACTGATGCTGCATGAATATTCATAATAATTATTTTCATGATTAATATCTTAATACTAAATAATATCAACTCGTTCTATGTAATATTTGTAAAATAAGAGAACTTAATCCTAGTAGCGCCATCCGCCGAAAGATAGTAAATTTTGATTGTTGAAATAAGTAATTTATTCATTTACAAACTATTTAGTACTAAAACTGCTGTTATAATTATTTAAAATTGTTATTTTGAATTTTAATCTGTTTTTCAAGTATGATTCTCGAGTAGATTCATTTGTTATGTAAAAATATGTTGTTAACTGAGTTTATAATTTTTGTAATATCAATTATGACCAGCTAGTACCACCATCCGCTACTAGATGTCTGTACGAGTAGTTTAAAAAGTCGCTATACCTTTTCATCCTTGGTTTATATGGATCTTGGCTTTTATTTTATCCTTATATAATATTAATAGTGGCCGCAAGGGGGCGTTAAAAGCGTTAAACGCTCTTGCACGAGACATTAGAAGTTCCACTTCAAAAAACACATCTAAATACGTTACTTAGTTTCAAAAACTACCGGCTGCAACAATGAAGTCGGGGATTCGATTCCCACCCGAGCACACATATTTGTGACTAACATGAATATTTGTGTGGAGTCTAGGTGTTTTTCAATGTATTATAAGTATGTATTTACAAAATAAAAGTATATATGTATTAATATCCGTTATCCTAGCTTAGTTTGGAACTAGAAGACGCTGTGAGTATTGTGTCCAAGATAATACTAATGATATTATTTCGATTTCCTAACAGAGAAGGAGATCAATTCGTTAGTTTTTTTTTTCTCACCAGATCATCAATACATCTTTCATCT
The DNA here is from genome assembly GCA_905147225.2 of Euproctis similis. NCBI lineage: Eukaryota > Metazoa > Arthropoda > Insecta > Lepidoptera > Erebidae > Euproctis > Euproctis similis. The sequence continues at coordinate 11,907,255 of LR990115.1, forward strand.
GTGGTCACCACAAGGTTCTATAGAGAACTTTGTCTTTTTTTTCTTGTCAGTTTAATCGTAATATTTTTCAAGCGACCATGAGTTGCTTTTTAACACGAGCTTTGAAATAAGTTTAATTATTGTTTGAAAGGTATTTAGGCGTTTCTTAGAATGTACTTAATGTAATTGTGGGTACATCGAACCACAAATCTCTAGTGGGTTTTCATCATTACAGTTTGGGGTTTTACCCAAAACTACAACAAAAAACGCGAGGCCTACATTTATAAATAGATCTGTGACTCATGTAACTTAACTATATAACAGTTCACTATGTTCAGTCAGTATAACAAAAGCCCATTTCTTACTTTCTATTCTACTATAAATTTATTAGCAAATATTTAGGTCTTGAACTTTATTATCTGGGTGGGGGCAACCGAGTACCAGTTTCTTCCATTTCAGCGCATCCAATGACGCGCGGTTCGGCTTGCCGACAACCAAGCTCTTTCCGATCGGCTTGATCCTTTCGCATTGCGGAGAGATGTTGCATGTCTATGCATCTTCTAACGCATATGCCATCAAGAGTGCTCTGAGGAATTGTTCGGATTAATATAGCCAGCTGATTTTCGCCATCGCTCGACGTGCCAACGCTACCATCTGCATTGGCTGACTGGTTGGCGATCGACAACTGTGCGCACTGTTCTTTTATGGAACCAGTTACCGGCGACGGTATTTCCGGAGCTTAACGACCTAGGAATCTTCGAGCCTATTTCCATCTGAAAGGCCTGCAAGGTTGATGTGATGACCCTAGTATTGCAGATGCCATGGCGGCTGTAATAGCCTTCCATCAAGTGACCCGCAAGCTCATTTGCCCCCTTCTGGGCACTGGGCAAAATGGGAACTGTGCGTAATCAATATCTATCAATATCACTATTTTATTTAAAACTAGCTGAAGTTACTCCATAATACATCAGCTACCCGCCAATAAAAGTCCCGTCGAAATGGGTTAGTCATTGAGATAGATAGACGGACAAAAATTGTATAAAAATGTTATTTTGTTCCTTTGTACCATACCATATATATATTAAATATATAATACTAGCTGACCCGGCGAACTCTGTTTCGCATCAAAAGTAATAACTGCTGCCCCGCTATGTTAATACTGCAATATCTTCGACAAATTTGAAGTCGATAGCAGCTATAGGTTAAAAATGGGAATTTTCCATTGTTAACACCCCCGCAACCCCCCTTGTGGGTGGAATTTCGTAAAATCCGTTCTTAGCTGACCTCTACTCGGCGAAAGGAATAATCCTACCAAATTTCAAGTCACTACGCCTTATGGTTCCAGAGATATCGTGATGAGTCATTAACACCCCCGCAACCCCCCTTGTGGGTGGAATTTCGTAAAATCCGTTCTTAGCTGACCTCTACTCGGCGAAAGGAATAATCCTACCAAATTTCAAGTCGCTACGCCTTATGGTTCCAGAGATATCGTGATGAGTCAATATATAGGTGGAAATCTCTTATATATATATAGATTTACACATTGTTTGCAGTTTTTTTTCAGCTTGAAATATAATATATTAGTGGAGTGGAGTTTATTTAATTTTTGCTATTAACTATTGATAAAAATATGTCTTTCCGATCAATTAGTAACATAAAAATAAGTAAGTAGGTACATTACATTGCAGTACACAAGTATATAAATTGCACATTTCAAATACTGAGAATATTACAACATTTGTGTAGCGTTTTGTTTCACCTTTACACGAATTGGGTGTGCGTCAATGGAAAACATATTTTAATAACAAATTATAATAAAATAAAAGTATAACTACTTATAATGTAATGCAATGCATGCCTACGATTTGCTAAATATCACTTGAAGTCCTGGGCAAAATTAACTAGAGACTATGGAAAAAAATGCCATTAGTATTTTTTTATTGGAAAGGGAGGCAAACAAGGAAACTAGACTCCTGGTGGTAATCAGCTAGAGCTACCCATGGACATCTCCAACTCTGAGAAAGCACAAAAGAAAACTTGAGTTTGTTCTCTCTAGAACAAAATGAGGTATATGCGTCGATTTTCTGTCAAGTCGTGGTGCGCGTCACGTAGACTATTACCCCTGAAAGCATTCTGAAAAGCTTGCGGAAAGTAATTGGTGTGAACGTTATCCAAAAACGAAACCTCTGGTTTCCAGGCCCAAAGTTCCAAGTTCACTAAAGCATGAGATACGACAGATGATTTGCATTATGTTTAACTCTTCAATCTCTTCTTACGACACTCATAAATGATTTGGTGACACTATTATCTAGGGCGGGATAGCACACACCAAAAATGCATTTAATCAACATATTTGTTATATGCTATTTAAATTAGTTATAAATTCACCGAGTTTTTAGTGTCAGTATGACAAGAAATTGAAATACTAACCTTGATACAGTTTAAAATTCAAAGAATTCAACTAGTGTTTTAAATTGGTGTACAGTAATTGTTAGTAATAATAATAAAAAAATGCATATGGTTGATTAATAAGAACGTATTTAATTGAATTAAAATACTAATTAGACTGCTGTTTTATTTTTCTGTTTCAGTATTCTGCATAAGTTGATTTCATGAACGTTAATTTGGCCAATATCAGATGTCTCGGTGGTCTAGAGGTCGAGCACACGGTTTCTAAATCCAGAGGTCGTGGTTCGAATCCTGACACTGGCTCACACCAGTGTGATAAATATCGATGATTGAAAACGAGGCCTTATAGCCGCTGCCTATACCTTCGGGTAACAATGGCGTGATGTTATGTTATATTATCAGATGTATTTTCTGTTAATAGATATTAATATTTTTGTTCACTATGTTTTGTCTAGTAATCGACTGAACTTGTTTAATATAACCATGAGGAAAAAAATGATGATGATGACATAAGATTTTGGCCTTAACATTACTTCTCTATTTAAATTCAATTGGGTTATTAACAAAAATATCAATTAACAGCTTTTTGAGATAAATTAGATCTAAAGACTAATATTCGGCTGCGCGTTAAACGTACAATTGTTTAATTTAAAAAGATTTCTTTCAGATTAATTATATTTGTGCAGGCATATTTAGATTTTATTATATTATAACACAACTTCGCGCCTTTTTCTACCCGAAGGTGTAGGCAATGTCTGTTAAGCCTCGACTTGCCGTTATGTTTACGCCCCAAATGGAATTGGGAAAGAATTTTGAAAAGTCATTGGTGTGAGCCAGGATTCGAACACACGATTTCTTAAATCAGAAGAGGGTGCTCGACCACCGAACCACCGAGACTTTTAAAAGATTCTACTTATTTCAGATAAATACGTTTTTATAGTCGTATACTCAATAGACTGGTAATTTAACATTAACATTTCTAATGTTCAAATGACCCAAGTTCAAACCTGGGTATATTAACAGATATTTGTATAGCCTAAATTTGCTTACAGGTTATCTAATATTATATTTATCAAAAAATTATATTTGTCTACTATCTCCACGCACAAAGGGTGTGAACATATAAAAAAATGTCAAATAATAATACATTAAAATAAAAGTAAAACTGTTCGTCTCGGTAGATCGAGCATCCCGCTTCATATAGGCCATGAAGTTACTAAATAAAACTATATTTTTTATTTTATTTTAAGGTAACTACGCTTTTTCCCACCCAAAGATGTAGGCAGCGGCTGTTAAGCCTCGCCTCTCTGTTATGTATGTAATGGAATAGGTGGTGTAAATAATTTTGATAAGTCATTGTTGTGAGCTAGGATTCGAACCCGCCTCTTCTTAATTGTATTTGAAATTAAGATCATTTTTTGGCAATATGAACAAGCGAATTTATAATAAGATTACATTGGTCGGTGGCTAGTCGACTTGATTTGACTTTTCAAATTTATTTTCGGAAGTTATGTGTGATAAATATCGATAACTGATGAACTTTGTGTCCGGTATGGCAATAGGTTAGCCACCTATTCCATTTGGGACGTAAACATAATGGCGAGACGAGGCTTAACTGCCGCTGCCTACACCTTCGGGTAGAAAAAGGAGTGAAGTTGTGTTATGTTATGTTAGTGGACTTGATTTGTATATTACTAACAGTAATTTATTACGAGAAAAATACAAAGATGTTTTTCAAAGACAATATTTTACGTACTACTTATAGTATGCAAGTTGCAACTGAACATGTATTACTGAAGCATCGACTCGCGACTCTACGGTACGGAACAAACTCTATTAAAATTTTCAAGGTTCCAACTCTACGGAACCATTTATATGTAGTTGGTTTGTTTAGTTTTAAATATTATATCGTAATACGATATAACCCATCATACATACATATTAGTGCAACAAAAATATTTTAAACGACTTAGTTGCCGTATTAAGGACCTAGGTTGAATTATATAAAAAAAAGTAAAAAAGTATCAAAATTTTTTTTCTGAGTTGCTGATTTATAAAAAAACATCTTAACTTGTCACCACCCGGATGATATTATATACGATAGAAGTTTTAATAAAAAATAATGAGACCAAATGGCAACTATTGTGCATGAAACAAGAGAAGAATCATTGAAATTGCATCTTAAATCTTGCCATAAAAAGTGCAAAAATATACATTAAAATATGCGAAATGAATTAATAGTTTCTTTCTTTGACCGAGGCTCCAGCCAACTCTGGGCTACAGAGCCTCGGCTATTCGATATTTGCTCTATGGGATTCGGCCCGGTGTGAAGCTTACAGTATATTGTATTATTACATAAAAATTATAATCCCCAGTAAATATAAATGCACAAATATAAATGCACAATGTAAAAAATAGCGTCTGAGATTTCCTCTTATGCCATATTAAAACGTTATATAACATTTTATTTGTTTGAAAATTATTAATAACAATTGCTAATACTATTAAAATACAAATGTTATTGTTATTTTTTTTTACTTGAAGTAATAAATTTACTTAACTTAAATAACATCTTTCACATATATTTTTTCTTTGCTGTGGTGAAATTAATTTCTTTAAGTGTATTGTATAAAATAAATTTTAGGTTTAATTTCTTTGTACTCTGACATCTGCGGAGAAGAAACTGTCAGCTGAAACACAGCCACGGCTAGCTCAGCTGACAGGGAATCTACCACCTTGTGTCTACTTTTATAAACAAATAAATATTTTCATTTTCATTTAATATAAAAAATGTAGTGATGTTTATTTATTTTTTTATTTATTGTTGTCAAAGTTTCGTATTTGAGAGACAAATTTCTTCACGTCTCGATGATTTTTCCTGGCTTTACCTAGTTTTCTTGAATGTGATTATCACTATAAGTACTCCTTCTTTACCTAAAATTTGTAAAATATGTACCTAGTTTTGGAGATCCTCAAATTCCTGGAAACATACAGAAAGACAAAAAGTATAAAACCGTTGTTACTCAAAGCCTGCTAGCATGATTTTTTTTTTGGGAATAATTTCAAAATGCAGACATACACCAATTAACTATAATTAAACATATGACTATAAAAAGTTTTACTCACACACTCTATAGTAAGCATAGTTCGAAAAAATGAGATGGTCCATGGTGGGAGATAGACCACCAACGGCAACATTCCCAGGACGGTAAACGTCTGGCCTCGGCCACTCATAACACAGCTAAATCTTTTGCAAAACACAGATAGTTCAATTGGATAGATAACCTTTTGGGCCGACCTCACTCAGACATTTAACATTGTAGTCATCTTTTTGCTCTGGAGGTGGAGCACCTCGCTTCTGAATTAATAAGTCGTGTAGTAGAAACCTGGCAAATACAACTTCTCAAATAACTTCTCCAAACTTTTTCCGGAAGTTATAATATTATGTGACAAATATGTGACTTACATTCTGCCCGCTGCTACACCTTCAGGTCGAAAAACGCGTGAAGTTATAAATATAAATGTAGTTGCAGTAATATAGAATCACATAAAACAAGTATATACAATTAGTTTATTAAAAACTACTATTACATAATAAAAATTAAATGCTTTATTAAAATTATAATGGACTTTTCATGTTTTCAAAAGTCTACTAATCATTTAAGCCTGCATTATTATGGTTTCCTCTAGGTACATCAATTAAGTATTTATATAATTAAAATATTAAACTATGTTATGAACAATTTTTAATATTTTTATTTTAATATCGTGATAAATTGCATTGTATATTTAAGTATGTTATATGTTAACTTTGAAATAGATTTCTTTTATTAGATGAAGATTTAGAAGAATTAAATTTTGAATAGAAAATTAAGACTTCTTAATCCAACAGAAGCTTGATGCTGAAAGTTGTCTAATAAGACTAACCTAAAAAGGGTTCCGGCAGCGTGTGAAAGTGTTTCTTTCAATCCCGATGATGAGGAGGAACACCCCAGTGGTTTTAGTCGGTATAACATCCTATTGGAGTCCGGGTAGGGGGACGGAGAGTCCGGTTGGCGTAACCACCATCTCAACCAAGTTTTTTGTACTTATACTGTAACTATTGCCACTAGGGCAAAAAAAAAGCTATAAAATAATACTTATTAAGGCGAACAATAAAACTAAATTTAAAACTAGTAGTGTTCAAATGTAAGTTGTATAAAGATTATATTGTATGGTTCATGTAATAAAAGTAATGTTTAGTGGCAGAAAAATAAAGTGGATATTAAATTGAATAATCTCAATAACTTATCGACGCATAAATGCACTTGCACCGATAAATATATTTTATCTCAGTTTTATTTGTACTTAACGAAAATCGTGCAGTTTCATATCTTCAGTTGCCGTTTATATATCTATAATTATCTAACCTTGACAGTATCATAGAAATAATATCAATGGATAAATGCATGCATATAATGTATGTAGCAGTACAAGAAAATCAGAGGGCTACGAGAGGACGGTGCCGTAGAGTGAATGTCGCTGCGCTTGACCGTCGGAGATACCGGCTCAGCGGCAGCGGTAGCCGTCGTCGAGGACGCAAGGGCGCCATGCGTCTTGCCGAAATTATTCGGGGCTCGTTGCACAATCGATTTTTCCCGCCCGATGCGGAAAATTGTTCGGGGCGGGGCGGGTGTAGCGCGACGTGAGGAGGGAGGTAGAGTCGAGGGGGGCGCAGTGGCTGGGGGGCAGGCGGTGCAGCGGGGCGGTGCAACGCGCGCCGCCGTCCCGACTGACGGGCAGACAGTAGGACGGCGACTCCACTGAGAGTCGGTGACCACGGCGCGAAGAGCGCGCTCGCCGCACAGTGACATGTAGCGCGGCCACAGCGCCGCAGCCCCGCGACAACACCGCCGGTGGCGGCGCGCCCATGCGCCTGCCGTCCGGCCTGCAGCGCCCGCGCCGACCACTGACCGTTCTCACTGATACACCTGAAGCGAGCCCACCATCCCGTCTGTACTGACTGTACTGGCACTCGTCGGATGGAACCCGGAGTGCGCCGATTCGCATCAAGGTTAGACGAATATTTGAATGTGAGTGTTTGTGCCGCCGCCCGCCGACGAACGAACCAGCGCGCCCTAGCGCTGCCCGAGTACTTCAGCCATAAGCGCATTCTCGGCCATACTGCACCACGTAACACTAGGTATGTCTGAAACACGTGAGAGGGAACTCGCCCGTGACTCACACACGAGTCCCGGATAACATACAATCGCCCACACGTTTTACACATATTTTCATTGCATTTGTTAAATTTGACAATATTATAGTGAATCATGCAAGCGTACCGACTTTAGGAAATGTTGATTCTCAAGATAGAATTGTAGACAAATATAATTAGTTTTCCCGCCTTTGTGTGTTTTACGCCAAACTGGTTTAAATCCTTCGCTGTTTTTAACTAGCGGGGATTTTTTAGACATACACGTGATCTATGACTAGATATAAATATTTACATAAAAAAACGCATAGTGTATGTATAATTGATTTATAAAAAAGTACACAATTTTTAAAATCCACGTGAAATAAAGTTGTCAAGTGACCTACGATAATGAAAAAAATAAGCTTAAAATTCCTCAAGATATCATATCGCATCGGAAATACCTCATGTTATAATATGTGTAGGTTATCTTAAGCTTTTGACACTAACGACTAAAATGGCTTTAGACACTAAAAATATATTATTCAAGGATATAAAGAAAAATAATTCAAGAAATAATTTTCGATAATTAATGACCATTATATTTATTTGCTAATTGTATGTCTTGATAGCCAAGCGATTTAAAGAGTGCGGGTATGATAGGTGCTATTTAGGGGCCATACCAACGGCATTTATCAGGTTAAGTTAATTATGTTTTAGGTCATATAATCCCATATGTCATACGACAAATGCTAGGATGCTTTCGAAAATTAAAAGTGTATAAAGATACAAAAATAAAATGAATTAAAAATTTTCATTGGCCATCAAAAATTTGGACTATATTTTTGACACATAGTCAATACATATTATTAATTTTTTTTTCATGTAATCTTACAATATAGTGAACATTCGTGTTTTTGATTATTTGTTTTAAGCACTTTGTATGTATTGACAATCGGCCATAGGCCTATTATTTATAATTAATCTATTCTACTACTACAAAATCTACATATTACAATGGGTTCCTAAATTTTATTACTACTGTAACTGCAGCTAACTGTCCCCCACACCTGGAAGTGTAGGTCGTACAAATTATATGCTGTAACCTATTGACATATCCAGAATATTTGAATTATTTTATTAACATCGATTAATTTTAATGAAAGTTTATCCTTAAATATGTGTAATATGCAATTTTTTCGAATTAATTAATAAATAAAATAAATTAAATTAATTTATTTGAAAATTAAATAAATAAACGAACTGCATATTTTGTTTAAGTCTACACACGCTACAATCAGTTAGGTGTTAAAATAAATAAGTAAATTATTAAGTATAAGTTTATTGATAAAAATATATTAAATTAATAAAATGTCGTGTTAGGAAGCGGGTTTTAGAGCATTTAAAAAAAGGTTTTTTTTTTTTAATTTGCTAATAACTTTTAATAAAAGCATTATTTTGTAATATATAAATAATGTATTGAAAATCTTTTGTTGCTTGAAATAATAAACTGATTAGTCGCATATTGCAACATCGATTCTATTTAAATGTCTGAAGAATGGGAGTTATTGGTTCAGTCTTTAATGGTTCATGGTTTCTTAATTTTAAATCGTTACTATTAATATTAAGGAATTATAACTTAACATAACCTCACGCCTTTGTTACTCAAAGGTGTAGACAGCGGCTATTAAGCCTCGTCTCGCCGTTATGCTTACGTCCCAAATGGAATAGGTGGCGAACCTATCGCCATACCGGGCACAAAGTTTTTCAGTCATCGATATTTATCACAGATAGCTTGCGAAGACAATTTCGAAAAGTAATTAGTGTGAGCCAGTATCAGGATTCTAACCCGCGACCTTTGGATCAAAAGCGGGACGCTCAGCGTCCTCTAATTTTGAAAGCTTATTAAATGGTTGTGTTATGGATATTAGATAACGGATATTAATACTTGGTATATATTATATACTATTATATTGTAAATACATACATACAATACATAGAGAAACACCCAGACGCCATACAAATATTCATGTTATCCATAAATATTTGTACTCGGGTGGGAATCAAACCGACTTTTACTCCACAATCGGTTCTTTTATTAACACTACCTAAATAAATAAGTCTAATGAATCAAGTAAATTAAATTAAAATACTTATTATATGTATTATCAAAAGGCCACGCGGATAGAACAGCAACAAAGCTAGTTTAGGCACAAATATTAATTACATATTTAAAACAAGACCAAATTTTAATTTGCCAAAAACTTGTTTAATAATATAATCTAAATTATTTTAAAATATTGATGTATTAATATAAATGTATTAATCTGCATAAATTAAATGCATTTAAATTAATATACTCATAGCAAAGGTTAGACTGGACTTACTGCTAACTTTTCGGGTTATATTATTTAGGTACTGGCTGGTCCAGCGAACTTTGTTTCACCTCAGAAGCAATATATGAGTAAATTTTGGATCTTCCAATGATTTTTTAAGCCTCTCGAAACTATCAGTTCTTCTCTACTATATTATTCTTATATAACGTAACATAACATAACTTCACGCCTTTTGTTACCCGAAGGTGTAGGCAGCGGCTGTTAAGCCTCGTCTCGCCGTTATGTTTACGTCCCAAATGTAATAGGTGGCGAACCTATTGCCATACCGGGCACAAAGTTTGTCAGTCATCGGTATTTATCACACATAACTTCCGAAAACAAATTCGAAAAGTCATTGGTGTGAGCCAGTGTCTGGAATCGAACCCCGGACCTCTGGATCAGAGGTCGTGCGCTCGCCCACTGCGCCACCGAGACTGTTATTCTTATATACTTATATGAATTATACATACAAATACAAACCATACACTTACAAACATATACAAACCATACACTTACAAACACATACAAACCATACACTTACAAACACATACAAACCATACATATTTCTACTAGCCGTAATTTAGAGATTGATTAATTTTAACATGAATCTTGGTTTTGTGATGAAAAATATTATATAACATTTTATATCGTTATCATTTAAATCGTTTCCAATATCTACTAATTATTATTAACTTTATTAGTTTTGAACTAAATACGGTCCCATATCCCTCGAAGAAAAGTTAAATTGAACTGCGAAAACGATGTGGAAATTTCTTAAGTGCATTCAGAATATCAGATATTTTTTCCTTACCTACTGTCTGTTTTATGTTAGCAGCTAACTATCGGTGAAAACCATATTAAAGACTATCTTTTAGTTTTAAAGTGATGCGAGTAAAAAACCTACTGACGGATGAACTTTCCAATTCAATTCTGGTGGTATACTTATAGCGGTGGAGCCATGCAGTTCGCTGCATGAATAGGCCGGCTCGACCGGTGAAATAGCGCGACCTCTCATAATATCGACGTGAAGCATATTATGCCATGTTCCGCTCGTTGAGAGAGGTAACCCTACCCGACCCACTTCCGTCCGCTTCCCTATCCGATTTTTAAGACCGGAAACGCAACTGTAACACTATCTGTGTTTCAAGTGTCCATGGGTGGCGTTAGTTGCTTACCATCAGTTGACACGCTTAACCCTTCTATCCCATAAAAAAATATAAAAATAAAATTAATATTCCACTTAAAACTCAATTAATATTTAATTTCCATATTTTTACACACACTTAAAGTGGCAACTGTATTTCTGCCTATATTAACGCACTGTTATATATATTTTAACTGTGGTAGAGTCAAGCAGTTCTCTGCATGAATGGGCCGGCTCGACCGCTGAAATACTGGTGGTATTTAGATCCCACTGTATTTAGAGCCACTTTACGTCGATCTTAGAAGATCGACGTAAAGTGGCATATGCCATGTTTCGTTCGGTGAGAGAGGTACCCAGAGGCCCGCTACCCTTCCCCATCCTTTTCTATCCCCTTAAAGGTAGGCAACGCAACGGTAACACTATATGTGTTGCTAGTGTCCATGGGCGGCGTAGGTTGCTTACCATTAGGTGACACGCTTGCTCGTTTGCCCTCCTATACCATAAAAAAGAATCCTTCTAAACCTAAGATAATTCTAACCAATTTTCTGATATTATAAATTACAAATAACTAAGTACATAGCTCTTATTGGCTTCCTCATATCATCACACGGAATGTTTATTAAGAGATGATTGTATATATTGATCCTGGGTAATTACGTATTATACATTATATCATAGTTATGTCCAACATATATAAAATATTATATATGTTGGACAGGAAAGATGCAAATAAAAATAAACATACACATATATAAAACATGCACCTATATCAGAAACTTCAACACTACTACCTACCTACTAGAGGTACACAAAATAAGTAGCTGGTGTTTATAATCGTTTCTAAATATGATTATCGATTAGGTATTTGAGCGTACTAAAATCTATTTCTAGATTTTATTGCTACAATAGTTCTTAGAGTTCCCTACTTAGTTCCGTCACGTCAGTTTTAGTCGTAAGTCTTAGAGAACTGTCATTATACCAAAAAAAAATTGCAATTTCTTGTAACTTTGTAATCTAGACTCCTTTTAGAAATTCACTAAAAAAATGATCGTATGTTATACAAAAACTGAAAAACTTTGTTTTGATTTCTTTTCATGGAGAAGAAAACAGCTCAAGAGATACCTTTAGTTCTTAGATCTCTAGTTTTTGTTTACATATTTTATTATATCTAACATAACATAACTACCCGAAGGTGTTGGCAGCGGCTTGTTAAACCTCGTTTCGCCGTTATGTTTACGTCCCAAATGGAATAGGTGGCGAACCTATTGCCATACGGAGCACAAAGTTGTCAGTCATCAATATTTATCACACGTAACTTCTGAAAATTTCGAAGTGTCATTGGTGTGTGCCAAGAATCGAACCCACTACTTCTTGAATCAGAAGCGGAGTGCTAGCCACTGCGCCACCGAGACTGTTTATTATATCTCATTTTGAAAATTTTACCGTCGTAATACCAATTGTCGTAATTGGCCTTGACCAATGACATTTATAACACAGGATCAAATATTTAATTCGGCAAACTAAAACGCGACCTGACACTACACTTTCAAATATTACAGGTGTGAAGTTAACGACCTCGATAAATACGCTAATTCAAACATACCATCGTCTGGTCTGCGACAACGTCTGCCATTTCTGCGACCTATTGGTATGAGTGCAAAAATTTTAAAAGCAAAATGAAGATACGTGCGACTTAAAAAAAAATGTAAAGACTTCAAAATAAATACTAAAAACAATTAACATTAGTTACATAAAAGGCATGTGTGGGTGAGCTGATATCGTTGGCACATTTGTAACTATAATATAGGCTTGTAAATTGACATTGACATAATATTCATCCGCGTTATATTTCGGGCATGGCAACTATAATAATATCTGCAGGCGAAAAAATTTGCCGCCGTCGCCAACGCACACATCCAAACCTACACCAACACATGCGCATGCAACAATAGGCCTAGGTACACATCGTTTATACAAGTCTACACCCACACAGGTATAACATTTGCGAGTGTGTGCGCGTCCGGCCGCAGACTTTACCCTTGAACGCATGCGAAACACACTAGATAATAATTCTTCGTCGAATTGGTGCATTGATAAAAAAAAATAAAGATAACCTGAATATAACGATGTTCGCAGATTTTTTTTAAAGATACATTTTAAAACATAAGAACGAGGTTTCAGAATTATGAAACATTGCGTTACAAAATAGTTTAATTGAAAAACCTAGCTTCAATCTATATGAACTTTGAGATATAAAGTCAGACAACTGATTTAATACATAATCTTAGTATTTTCTTATACAAGATACACTACATACACTTAAACGACTAGCTTGCTGAAATGTTTTTACTCCGTTGGTCATCGAACCTACACTACATCAGGACAGCATTCGGGCCATTGCCACTGTACCAACACGCTTGTCTACTTCGTAACAATAATTCAATAGCATAACAAGAAAAAACCATTTACATACGTACATAACTTCACGCCAAGTCCCTTGCGGTGTAGGCATAGAGAACAGAGCGCCATATAGCATGATTCTTACATATTTCACTAGCTTCTTTAATTTTCATAACTATTGTCATATATGTTCGTCGATTTCTAAGGCTCCTAATTACCTTAAGGACGCGTTGAATTTGGTCATTTAAAGTGTGAAGTGACCGTCTTCGACTCTTATATCCGTCCTCGTTTCCATTGTATATCTGCTTCGTCAATCTTATATCATCCCTTCTTTCTACATAACCAAAGCATAGGACTGACAATTTCTACCAATCCAACTTCTTTCAATTTGGTGCTGTGACGTCATTTTGACCACGTTTATGTTACTTTCTTGGCTTTTCTGCTTTGCCCAACGCTCAATTTACACTGTTTCCTAGTGTTCCCTTCTGTCTACATTCATTTAATTTACAAAAAATGATAAAGTATTGTAAATATATAGGTATAAATCTCCAAAATTAAATTTGCAAAGTAGAAAATAACGACGATAAAAATCCTAAGAGCCTGTACCTGTAGACATATATAGTATGTGCATTTAATAATAAATAATGGCAGAAATAATATACTTAAAATGCATCAACTTATATATCTAGTATCTCAGGAAGTTGAAAACCTAGTCGCTAGTCGTTAGACACTTGAGCAAAAAATTTGATAAATTATTATTTATTCGTCTATGTGCAGTTCTATACGCCATTAAAATGATAATATGTTAATTCGTCAGACACAAAGCATTTAAAACAAATTGTTGCTGCGCAAATAATAAAGTAAGAATATAGACTTATATGTACAATTATTTATGCTAACATAATTTTAATATTATATATTAATTTAAATATTTAAATGTGCACATAGTTTTTTGGTTAAATTGTTAATATTTATTGCAGTCGCAATAGGAGTTTGACATTATTTGAACCAAATTCGTTACGGTACCATAAAATGATGACGTAGTCCTATGACTACGTCATTTACTATTAAAAGAAACATTTTTGGAAAATCCTTAACATTTAGGAGGATGAAAAATAAATGTTGTCTGATATTAAGACCTACCTAATATGCCTACAAAATTCATGAGAATCGGTACAAATAGTTTCAGATGAGTTCAATAACGCACACTGTGATACGAGAATTATATAAAAGTAGTTGATTTTGGGTAATAATCAATCCGAAAATTTAAAAAAATGGTGGTATTGTTTTAGTTGTGTCATTTTTTTGTAATCTGGTATGCCATCTTGAAATTGTGCAAAACAATATAACTGCCGTAAAGATACTCACTTTTACGTGCAGTTTTTTACATTCATAATATCACATGTCAACGTTTCTTTGTTATAAATAGCTACAGAACCAATAGCACTATGCGTGATCCATCACGCTCCTGGGTGGTTTATAATGAAATGTATGGGTATTTTTAAGATACATTTAAAATTTAAAATTTCAAGCCGTTAATTTATATAAAAAAAACATTAAATAATAGGCACATGCGATATAATGAGATATTATTTTTATTTATATTATTTCCGTGTTTAATATTGGGGCGTTAAATCAATATACATACAAATAGTCATTTAATGGTATTTACCTATTCTATTTATGATTATTGTAGACCGGTTCAGAATGAAAACGCTGTTTTACGTAGGATATGCAATGGGCTACATTGAATATTAAGAGACTTTTGACAAAAGACCATTTACTGAACAAAAAAATCGCGTTCTAATCCTCACACTGGCTCACACCAATGACTTTTCGAAGATCTTTTTGGAAGTTATATGTGAAAAATATCGATGACTGAAAACTTTGTGCCCGGTATGGCAATAGGTTCGCCACTTATTCCATTTGGGACGTAAACATAACGGCGAGACGAGGCTTAACAGCCACTGGCTACACCTTCGGGTAGAAAAAGGTGTGAAGTTATATTATGTATGTTTATTAGACAATTTTAACCTTTATAATTTTGTCTCGAGTGTTTTTATGTTTAAATTTACCGTTTTGCTAAAAATCACGAAAAATTCATTTTTTGCACCTTTTACATTTCTTATTATTAAACAATCATTCTGAATTTTTAGCTTAGTAATTTAAGGAAACTTACCTTAATATCTAAGTCAAATTTGACCAAACTATTACTTTATATCAATCAATCAAATATTATATATAATAGAAGATGGAAGTGTACGAAGTATGTATTAGTCAGTAAAAGACTCAGTGAGACGAGTCTTTCTGACCTAGGTGTTGAAGAATGCTGGGAAAGAATGAAAGATAGTATAGTGGATAGTGCAAAAGAAGTATGTGGTAGTGCAAAGAGGCATAAGATTCTGAGAGGTGATGCCTGGTGGGACGCGGATGTGAAAGCCAGCGTCGAAAGAAAGAAAAAAGCATGGTTGGATTATGTCTCAAGTTTGAATCAGAATGATAGTATGACAGAGAAAAAGTATGAAAGCTACCGCCGCTGCAGGAATGTTACCAAAGCCTTAGTGAAAGAGAAGCGTGAAAGACTAGTTGCGAATGAGGAAGTGAGGTTGACGGAGAACTTCGAGGCGAATAACAAACTCTTCTGGAGGGAAGTTAGAAAGTCTCGGGGTTCTTCGTCAACAAGTGGTAGAGCCAAGCAGTTTACTGCATAAATGGGCCGGCTCGACCGGTGAAATACCACGACCTCTCAGAAGACCGACGTAAAGTGGCCCATGCCACGTTTCGTTCGGTGAGAGAGGTACCCGGAGGCCCACCCCCTTCCCCATCCTTTTCTATCCCCTTCCCTTAAAGGTCGGCAACGCAACAGTAACACTATATGTGCTGCTGGTGTCCATGGGCGGCGTTAGTTGCTTACCATCAGGTGACACGCCTGCTCGTTTGCCCTCCTATCCCATAAAAAAAAAAACATCCAGAATGGACAAAATTATGTCTAAGACTGGTGACATTCTTGCAAACCCAAGCGATGTATTGGGCAGGTGGAGTGTGTATTTTGGGGAAATGTACGAGTATGTTCCGGATGTGGGCGCCGCGGGTGAGCCTACGGCTGATACCGCTGCGCCAACATCTGACGAGGACATTACTATGGAAGAGATTGAATGGTTGATACGAAGTATGAAAAATGGTAAGGCAGCTGGAATTGATATGATGTCTGTTGAAATGATCAAATACGGTGGAACCTGTGTCCGGGACGCTTTCCTGACCTTGAGCAATCTGTGCTGGAGGTCGGGTAAGGTTCCCCTGGACTGGAGGCGCGCTGTCATTGTGCCCTTGTATAAAGGTAAGGGATCACGTATGCAGTGTTCCAGTTACAGGGCCATCAGTTTGATTAGTTTAGCAGCAAAAGTGTATGGCAAAATTATTGAAAGGAGAATGAGGGTGATATCTGATGGAGTGTTGTGGGAGGCTCAGGGTGGTTTTAGAAGCGGACGAGGGTGCATAGATCAGATTTTTTCTCTCCGCAACATCGTGGAGAAACAACTGGCTGTTAACCGGAAGGTTTTCTGCGGTTTTGTGGATTTGGAAAAAGCGTTTGACAGAGTGTTACGAAAGGATCTGTGGGGCATACTCCCGGGCTACGGGGTGAGCGGAGCACTGCTGCGCGCTGTGAAGTCCACTTAAGAGGGCTGCACAGCGTGTGTGCGTGTTGACGGCGGCTTGTCCCCCTGGTTTGACGTGAATATCGGCGTCAGACAGGGTTGCGTGCTGTCCGCTCGACTGTTCATCCTGTACCTTGACAGTTGTCTCCAGAGAGTGAGATCGATGGATGTAGGGATGCAAATGGGTGACCTAGTTGTGAGCTGCCTGCTTTACGCAGATGACGCCGTGCTTCTAGCCGAATCGCCGTCGGACCTGCAAACACTAGTCACTACTATGAAAGATGATTGCATGATTAAAGGCTTGCAGTTGAATGCGACGAAAACAAAAGTTATGGTGTTTGAAAGGGAGGAATCCAGAACAGATGCAAGGATAATGATTGATGATGTAGTGCCGGAACAAGTGAATGAAATTGTATATCTTGGATGCGCTTTTAGCAGAGATGGAAGGTACACCGCGGATGTAGAAAGACGAGTGGCGATAGGAAATAGCGTAAATGGAGCGCAGAAAAGCCCAGCTAGCAATCCACAATGCAGTCCTGATCCCAACGCTAACTTATGGAAGCGAGAACTGGGTATGGCAGAGTGTGCATGAAAGTAGAATAAACGCGGTAGAAATGAGGGCACTACGCAAAATCTGCGGAGTGACTCTCGCTGACCGCGTAGAAAACAAGGTTGTAAGGAAGGAAGTTGGTTTGAAAGAGAGTGTCGGTGTAAAAGTAAGAAAGGGTATGCTCCGATGGTTCGGACATGTAGAAAGAATAGTTGATGCAAGACTGACTAAGCAGATATACAATGCAAAAGCGGATGGATGTAGGGGTCGAGGACGGCCAAGACACACATTCCATGACCAAATAGAACGTGTTCTGGACGAAGGTGATGTTAAGAGCCTCAAAAACCGACGCGCGTGCATGAAAAGAGTTATGAAAGTCAACGAAGCGAGTGAGGCGTGTAAGAATCGTGCCTTATGGCGCTCTGTTCTCTCTGCCTACCCCGCAAGGGATTTGGCGTGAAGTTATGTATGTATGTAATCAAATATTATCAGTAGCTGACCCAGAAAGAGTTATCTTGCCAAAAAGTAAAGCTTTGATAAACAAATAATACATAGAGAATGATCATAGAGGGGTGATATTTTAGAGTTTTAAGTATTTTTGTATGCTGTTTTATAAACAAAAAAATATTAACCATTAACATTTAGGGGGATAATAGTTAGGTCTCCTATTCTGAGACCTACCCGATATGCCTAAAACATAACATAACATAACTTCACGAAGGTGTAGGCAGCGGCTGTTAAGCCTCGTCTCGCCGTTATGTTTACGTCCCAAATGGAATAGGTGGCGAACCTATTGCCATACCGGGCACAAAGGTTTCAGTCATCGATATTTATCACACATAACTTTCGAAAACAATTTCGGAAAGTCATTGGTGTGAGCCAGTGTCAGGAATCGAACCCAGACCTCTGGATCAGAAGCCGTGTGCTCGACCACTGCGCCACCGAGACTGTAATATGCCTAAAAATTTCTAGAAAATCGGTCAAGCCCTTTCCGATGAGTTATAATTTAGCACACGAATTTTATATAAAAAATTGAGAGAATTTTAGATAATTTTATAAATTTATATTTAATAATTGTATATTCGATAGTGACCAAATATTGCGATATATATAAACTTATACTTTTAGCACAATCTCAATAATAATCGATATTTATTTAAGTCATAAGTGATTTGATTAATTTCGGGTGCAAACTTAAGACATATATACCAGAAGTCGGAGTCTCAAACCACTATACGATCGGGACTTGTAATATAAGATATAGTCCACATTGGATCAAAACTATTAATATTTTTATTAAGAAAATTAAATATTTACGCACCCGTTGATGTCTATTAAAGGGCTTATTCCCTTTCAGTAATAGTTATTTTATTCAATACTAGATGTCGCCCGCAGAACCGTTCTCGCTGTCTTTCTTATAACGTTAACTTTTACGGAGACAACAGATTTAATGGAAAAAAGCAGCCTGTCATATCTCTACGCTCAGGTCAATTTATGTCTAAACAAAACGATTTATATTAAGTTATAGAAAAAAAAACCATCAATTTCACTCTTCGTATTGTTCTGATTAATATTAATTTATTTTTATTAAAATGAACGAATAAATTCTGTTTTTGTTTGTATCCAAAAATGTACACAACTATTTCCCTATTTAAGAAATACTTAACATAATTTGATTATAATTTCACGCCTTTTCTACCTGAAGTTGTAGGCAATAACTAATAAGCCTCTGAACACCGATCACGATTTTTTATCTGTCATCAATATTTATCACACATAACTTGTGAAATGAAATTCTCTGGTGTGAGTCCGGACTCGATCCCACGGATTTTTGATTAAGAACCGGGGTGTTCGATCTCCAGACCGCTGAGAACACTGGTCCAGAATTAGTCTAGGAAAATTATTGATTTATAATAGTATATTTAAATATATTAAAACTGCACGCGAATGTCTTTGATTAGTTATCATAACTTCTAATCGAATTATGGATGTTATTAAATTAATTAAATCCGATAAAAAGGTTCATCCAGTGCCTTCTAGTTCCAAGATAAGCAAGGAAAACTGCTGTTTTTATAATTGCAATTATATTTTACTTAAATTGAAATATTAAAAACGTTGAGGCATTATGGTCACAACCTCCATCGTCGGCTTTAAAAGACGTGGATTTAAAAATAGCATATTTGTTTATAAATATTTAATATACAGCGTGTCCCACAATGGGTATATCAAGCCGCGATGGGTGGATACAGGATGGAATTGCCTATCGGATGGCTATATTTAAAATGTGATAAGTCGAAATTTTAGATCTGAAAAAAAAAAAAAAATTCCTACTGAGTCCGCAAATAATAATATTTGACATGGTCACCCTACTATAAAGACTTTCATTGATATCACATACACACATACACAAGAAATCGTAACATATGGTACAATTTCTTGTGTACCTACAACACGGATATAAAAATTTAGACCTTATTCTGTAGTAGTAGAGCCGATATTGCTAAGTTATGGTGAGATATAAAATAAAAATTTTGTATTTCATTCTGATTAAATAAAATTCATTCATAGTTTTATACATATCTAACCAGATTTTTCGTTTAAGATTTATGGTGAACACTTACCATTTCTCAGTGTGACTACAAAAAAGGTTCAATGTGCTGTCCTCCTCTCGTAACACATAGGTTTACACGCCGCGATACAGATTGTGTGGCGCGGCTCAGATACTCCGGTGTTAGAGTACCACAAGCTTCCACAATTTTTTGACGCATATCATTCACAGTTTCACACTGCGTAGCATACACCACACTTTTCAAATATCCCCACAAAAAAAAGTCCATTGGCGTTAAATCGGGCGACCGTGGTGGCCATGGAACAGTTCCAGAACGTCCAATCCACGCATGAAAGCGATCGTCCAGATATTCGTGTACAGAACGAGTGTAATGCGCTGGCGCGCCGTCTTGCTGGAAAATCATGTCGCGGTAAACTAACAAAGGAAGGCCTTCAAGTTCTTCCTCCAAGGTGGTCCTCAACATTTCCAAGTAGATTTCACCGTTCAACCGGTCCGGCAAAAATACAGGGCCTATCAATTTGTCACCGATGATACCGGCCCACACATTAATTTTCCACCTGTGCTGAAAATGGCTTTGACGAAAAGCATGTGGATTTTCATGGGACCAGTAGTGCTCGTTGTGGCTATTGGATAGTCCAAAACGAGTAAAGGTAGCCTCATCAGACCATAGAACCCGAGACGAAAACATAGGGTCAGCAGTAACCTGACTACGATACCACTCACAGAATCGCAGTCTCAATAAAAAAATCTGCTTCTGTCAGCTGTTGTGTGCGCTGGTAATGGTAAGCATGCTGATTATCTTTTTTAAAGTTCTCCATACTTTCATTCTAGACACACCTAATACGACAGAGGCTTTTCTAGTACTTCTAGTTGGATCTTCAGCAAAGTGATCCAAAATATTCTGTTCCACACGAGCATCCGCACGGTCACTCGATCGTCCTTCAGAGTTTGGACTGTGGAAAGAACCGTTTGAGTGCAAACGGTTGACCAGCCTCCTGAAGCATGCATAAGAAGGAAGTCTTCGCTGATTCTCCAGCTCTCTTCCATCAATGTGACGTTGTCGATAAAGTTCGCGCGCTGCAGTAAGGATTCCCTCCGATGCACCCACACACATAATCATATCATAGTACTCTGCATTTGAATACTCCGCCATTATAAAATTACGAAATAACGAAAGCACTTTCACTAACTTGACACCGATTTATGATACTGACCGATAGAACAAGCGAACAATAATGAAGAGCGTCTAAAAAAATAACCACTAACGAACATTAGTAAGGATGTGAAAAAATAATTGATTATTGAAATAATCGATTAAAAATCAACATCTAAAAGTAAAAAAATCTATTAAATTTAGTAATTATTTTTATATGACTAATCGATTAATAACCGATTATTTTATTAATCATTCAATTACATATTACCGACTTTATTTCATCTGCAACGCCCCGATATTAAGTTTGGCCCGGAACGAAAACTACTAAAGAATACTTTTTCCATAATGTTATTTTTAACGCCATCAATGACCGCATTCCTTCTATACCTTTGAAACAGTTTAGTTATTTATTTATTCCAATATTCACTAGATGGAGTCGATGAATAATTCAATTTTATCAGCCGACATTTGGTTGATATGTTCTCTTTTATTGTATATTTCCAAATTACTAAATATTACATGGATACTTTTTAAAAGTCTCGGTGGCGCAGTGGGCGAGCGCACGGCCTCTGATCCAGAGGTCCGGGGTTCGATTCCAGACACTGGCTCACACCAATGACTTTTCGAAATTGTTTTCGGAAGTTATGTGTGATAAATACCGATGACTGACAAACTTTGTGCCCGGTATGGCAATAGGATCGCCACCTATTCCATTTGGGACGTAAACATAACGGCGAGACGAGGCTTAACAGCCGCTGCTTACACCTTCGGGTACAAAAGGCGTGAAGTTATGTTATGTTATGTTACATGGATACTCACTCGCTTCGTTGACTTTCATAACTCTTTTCATGCACGCGCGTCGGTTTTTGAGGCTCCTAACATCACCTTCCTCCATAACACGTTCTATTTGGTCATGTAATGTGTGTCTTGGCCGTCCTCGACTCCTACATCCATCCGCTTTTGCATTGTATATCTGGTCAATCGTGTCAAATGCTCGGTCATTCTTGCATCATCCATCCTTTCTACATGTCCGAACCATCGAACCAACCATGCCCTTTCTTACTTTTACACCGACACTCTCTTTCAAACCAACTTCCTTCCTTACAACCTTGTTTCCTACGCGGTCAGCGAGAGTCACTCCGCAGATTTTGCGCAGTGACCTCATTTCTACCGCGTTTATTCTACTTTCATGCACACTCTACCATACCCAGCTCTCGTTTCCATAAGTTAGCGTTGGGATCAGGACTGCATTGTGGATTGCTAGCTGGGCTTTCTGCTGACGTTTTTTGCGCCCAGGAATCTGGCCAACGCTCCATTTACGCTATTTCCTATCGCCACTCGTCTCATCCGTGGTGTACCTTCCATCCCTGCTAAAAGCGCATCCAAGATATACTATTTCATTCACCTGTTCCAGCACTACATCATCAACCATTATCCTTGCATCTGTTCTGGATTCCTCCCTTTCAAACACCATAACTTTCGTTTTCGTCGCATTCAACTGCAAGCCTTTAATCATGCAATCATCTTTCATAGTAGTGACTAGTATTTGCAGGTCCGACGGCAATTCGGCCAGAAGCACGGCGTCATCTGCGTAAAGCAGGCAGCTCACAACTAGGTCACCCATTTGCATCACTACATCCATCGATCTCACTCTCTGGAGACAACTGTCCAGGTATAGGATGAACAGTCGAGCGGACAGCACGCAACCCTGTTTGACGCCGATATTGACGTCAAACCAGGGGGACAAGCCGCCGTCAACACGCACACACGCTGTGCAGTCCTCGTAAGTGGACTGCACAGCGCGCAGCAGTGCTCCGCTCACCCCGTAGCCCGGGAGTATATCCCACAGATCCTTTCGTAACACTCTGTCAAAAGCTTTTTCCAGATACACAAAACCGCAGAAAACCTTCCGGTTAACAGCCAGTTGTTTTTCCACGATGTCGCGGAGAGAAAAAATCTGATCCATGCACCCTCGTCCGCTTCTAAAACCACCCTGAGCCTCCCACAACACTCCATCAGATATCACCCTCATTCTCCTTTCAATAATTTTCCCATACACTTTTGCTGCTAAACTGATCAAACTGATGGCCCTGTAACTGGCGCACTGCATACGTGATCCCGGCACGTATGCAGTGCGCCTCCAGTCCGTGGGAACCTTACCTGACCTCCAGCACAGATTGCTCAAAGTCAGGAAAGAGTCCCGGGCACAGGTTCAACCGTATTTGATCATTAAGCAGACATCATATCAATTCCAGCTGCCTTGCCAGAAACATAGAAACATACCAGGAACATACTCGTACATTTCCCCAAAATACTCACTCCACCTGCCCAATACATCGCTTGGGTTTGCAAGAATGTCACCAGCCTTAGACATAATTTTGTCCATTCTGGATGTTGACGAAGAACCCCGAGACTTTCTAACTTCCCTCCAGAAGAGTTTGTTATTCGCCTCGAAGTTCTCTGTTAACCTCACTTCCTCATTCGCAACTAGTCTTTCACGCTTCGCTTTCACTAAGGCTTTGGTAACATTCCTGCAGCGGCGGTAGCTCTCATACTTTTTCTGTCATACTAACATTCTGATTCAAACTTGAGACATAATCCAACCATGCTTTTTTCTTTCTTTCGACGCTGGATTTCACATCCTCGTCCCACCAGGCATCACCTCTCAGAATCCTATGCTTATGCCTCTTTGCACTACCACATACTTCTTTTGCAATATCCACTATACTTTCTTTCATTCTTTCTCAGCATTCTTCAACACCTAAGTCAGAAAGACTCGTCTCATTGAGTCTTTTACTGACTAGGTCTACATACATACGCCGTACACTTTCACCTTCTAATTTCTCACATTTTATCTTTTCAAGCTCTCCGAAATGGGTACGCACTCGCCAGTGTCTCCACTTCTTGAAAGGCCCACGAAACGGCTTACTACCAGGTAGTGGTCCGTATCAAGAGTGGGGCCTCTGTAGGCTCGTGTATCCCTTTAGAGTATTTCGGAGACGACTATCTACCAAAATCATCATGTTCATTCCGTCTCCACGTATACGTGTGAATATCTTTATGACGGAATAATGTGTTAGACACATCGAGGTTCCGTTCCAGGCATACGTCCAAGATGGGCTTACCAGCATCATTGACTCTCTTGTCACCATTCGGAACAAGTACAGCCTCCAGGCCATCTCTCTTGGTTCCGACCCATCCATTAAGATCACCACACAGAATTATCCTTTCATGTCCCTCAGCCAGATTCAGAATATCCCTAACAGATTCCCAAGACTCCTCGAGTTCGCGGGGATCCGCGGAGCTTACGGAAGCATAAACTGCGACCAGGAAAACTCGCGTGATCCCCAGTTTTATTCGACCCCAAAGATGTCTTGGGCCTACCAACTCATAATCTTTCACTCCGGAAGCAAAGTGGGAGGAGAGAACGACTCCAACACCCCCACTAGGACGGACGTCCTGGTCCACTCCGGACCATAGGGCTACCATGCCACCGGGGAGGTCCTCGGTCTCACTCCCCCTCCGCTTTGTCTCCGTCAAACATAAGGCATCCAGGCATCTCTCATTTATTACATTCATCATCTCATTCATCTTTCTGATCATACTACCTCTAACATTCCACGTGCCTATACGGCACTCCCCTCTCCTCGTCCCACCAGGATTGGCGCTGCGTGAAGGGTGGCGTCCCCCTTCGCCGCATGCGCATGCAGCCGCACCGACGGGGGCTAATCGGTGCCCGTCGCTTCTGGGGCACGCCGGAGCAGCCCGTCCGGCTCAGTTTGCTTCGGTCAAGATTGCGTCCCACTGGGACGGCAGGGGTCGCGACGTGCACGCTCTTGACATGACCCCCTAAAACTAATTGTACATATTGCCCAAAAATTTAAAAATCCATTAATTTAAATAAATCGATTATTTTCTTAAATAAATACGATTATTAATTATCGATTTTTTCATTGTAATAAATTAATCGTTTAATCAAAAATCGTTTTCTTATGTTTAATGTCACATTCCTAAATACTAGTGTCTCTGCCATTTTTAATTTCTTAGGGTACCGTTATACCAAAATACGGAACCTTTATACGATAACTTATTTTTTTATAATAACTTTAAAAATACTAGTCGCTGTACTACAGAGTCTACTAGATATTTTAATTTCACTCAAATCTCATCCAAAGCAAATTGGAATAGTATTTTAGAAAATCTCTAAATTTTAAGTAATAATACGCACAATACCGAATACCGGATTTAACATAACATAACTTCACGCCTTACCCGAAGGTGTAGGCAGCGGCCGTTAAGCCCTGTCTCGCCCTTATGTTTACGTCCCAAATGGAATAGGTGGCGAACCTATTGCCATACCGGGCACAAAGTTTTCAGACATCGATATTTATCACACTTAACTTCCGCAAACGATTTTGAAAAGTCATTGGTGTGAGCCAGTGTCAGGATTCGAACCCAGACCTCTGGATCAGAAGCCTTGTGCTCTCCTATTGGACCACCGAGACTCATAGGATTTACCTACGTAATACTTTTTAAGCTTTCACGTGTTATGCAACATAATGATAATAATAATATACTTTATTAATTTGCGTTGGTACATTAAAATTATACGGACCCATAATAAATAATATTAATATTTCAAAATATTTCACTGTAAATTTAGAAATGCCGACAAATTCTTTTTATAAATGCCGCCTGATGAGTTCAAGGTTACCTTGTGCGAGCCGAAAGGCAGGCGGCAATTCTCAAAGGAAGTTTCGGGCGCGTGTAACAGGTCACAGCACGTGTAAGAGGTGCACACATATACACAGCACATATACACATGACCTACAAATGAATCATTAAGTAGGGTTCACAGTTTTTTGTGTAACTTCACGCCTCAAATACATGAGAGTGTAGGCAGCGAATACTATTTACTGATTATGTTTCATGGTAATTTTATATGATTTCTTATTGCGAACCGAATACAGATAGCTTTTTTTGTGTAACTTCACGCCTCAAATACATGAGAGTGTAAGCAGTGAAAACTATTTACTGATTATGTTTCATGGTAATTCCATGTGGTTTCTTAAACAGATCAGAATGTAGTCAGCTTAATATTTTTTTGTAACTTCACGCCCCAAATACATGCGGGTGTAGGCAGCGAAAATTACTTATTGATTATGTTTCATGGTAATTTTATATGATTTCTTATTGCGAACCGAATACAGATAGCTTTTTTTGTGTAACTTCACGCCTCAAATACATGAGAGTGTAAGCAGTGAATACTATTTACTGATTATGTTTCATGGTAATTCCATGTGGTTTCTTAAACAGATCAGAATGTAGTCAGCTTAATATTTTTTTGTAACTTCACGCCCCAAATACATGCGGGTGTAGGCAGCGAAAATTACTTATTGATTATGTTTCATGGTAATTTTATATGATTTCTTATTGCGAACCGAATACAGATAGCTTTTTTGTGTAACTTCACGCCTCAAATACATGAGAGTGTAAGCAGTGAATACTATTTACTGATTATGTTTCATGGTAATTCCATGTGGTTTCTTAAACAGATCAGAATGTAGTCAGCTTAATATTTTTTTGTAGCTTCACGCCCCAAATACATGCGGGTGTAGGCAGCGAAAATTACTTATTGATTATGTTTCATGGTAATTTTATATGATTTCTTATTGCGAACCGAATACAGATAGCTTTTTTTGTGTAACTTCACGCCTCAAATACATGAGAGTGTAAGCGGTGAAAACTATTTACTGATTATGTTTCATGGTAATTCCATGTGGTTTCTTAAACAGATCAGAATGTAGTCAGCTTAATATTTTTTTGTAACTTCACGCCCCAAATACATGCGGGTGTAGGCAGCGAAAATTACTTATTGATTATGTTTCATGGTAATTTTATATGATTTCTTATTGCAAACCGAATACAGATAGCCTTTTTTTGTGTAACTTCACGCCTCAAATACATGAGAGTGTAGGCAGGGAAAACTATTTACTGATTATGTTTCATGGTAATTCCATGTGGTTTCTTAAACAGATCAGAATGTAGTCAGCTTAATTTTTTTTGTAACTTCACGCCCCAAATACATGCGGGTGTAGGCAGCGAAAATTACTTATTGATTATGTTTCATAGTAATTTTATAAGATTTCTTAATGCGAACCGAATACAGATAGCTTTTTTTGTGTAACTTCACGCCTCAAATACATGAGAGTGTAGACAGGGAAAACTATTTACTGATTATGTTTCATGGTAATTCCATGTGGTTTCTTAAAGAATGATTAGAAAGAAGATCAGAATGTAGTCAGCTTAAATTTTTTTTGTAACTTCACATAATTATTAAAAATTAGAGATGACAACCCTATTGATGATCGAAATGGAAAAATGAATGAAATACTTTAGGCGAGTAGTCACAATGAACTCAGTTGTCGTAGGTCATAAGTAGGGTGATCATGGTTCATATTTCTGCGGGATAATTTTTGTAAAAAAAGTAAAAAAAAATTTTTTTTGCCTTTTTTTACTTTCTATAGGATATCTAGATTTCAAAGCATGTCTAGATTCTAGATATAAGTGGTTAGAATAGGGTCTGTGAAGCACCCTGTATATGTATATATCTATATATTACACAAATATTTATTTACTTCTTTTCTCTGGAATAAAAGTACTATCTGCTAAGATACAAAAACTGCCTCTAATAGAAAGGTAACTTTCCGTTAAAGAGCAAATAGTGCTGACGTAGAAAAAAATACTGACGGTATTTCCCCTAGAAAGGCCCACACAAGGTGAATAGTCGGTCTATTTCGAAGTACATAAAAAACGCTACCGCACCAGAGGCCAAAGACTAAAGTTACATATTTTTATAGTCATGGTCATGTATAAGATGGATTGCATTCTTATCAAATTACTTATAGTAAAATAAAACTCACTATTAATAGTTAGATAGAAAAGTGTAGAATTGAAAAAAAAATTAAGTATGCTAATATATTCAATTTAACAAATATTTGATTGATTAAATTTCAGTTAAATTTAAATTTCAATGGTATGTAAGTGTTAATAACTTTCTCGCTGATAGTCTTTTTCAATAACTTCCAATCCAAATTTTAATTCTATGCCATATGCTCCAATAGAAGAAAACTTTTGGCATCATGGTAATTATATTTGCCATAATCTTATCAAGTTTTTGCAATTCTAAATTTAAACACAGTATGAAAGTTCTTTTATTTAATACTAGCTGACCCGGCGAACTTTGCTCCGCATCAGAAGTAATAAATGAGTAAAATTTGGATATTAAAAAGTTGCATTTGTGATATTTATCGGCATGCGTTTTGGCGCGCAACGCAACTACTATTTCCCGCTATGTTAATAGTGTAATATCATCGTAAATATTCCTTTAAATTACATACTGTAATAGGGCAATATTGATCTATATTAAACGCACAATCTATTTAATACACTTAACTGGATGAAAATTAATGCTGTAATGTTTCAAATCGCTCCGTAAATAAGCCCATATTTCTCGTAAAAGGTAAAGAAATAAAAATGGTCATTGTGGGCTATCCCTAAGAAATAGACATATGCCCTCGCGGACTTTTTTGTAGATCTTTTGAAGGTGTATAACAATATAGTACATTATTTTGTTTTATCACTTAGGGTTCAGGCAGCGTTTGCGATTAAAGATCTAAATCTTGAAAATTATCACTTTTTTTATTACACTATACATGAATTATATATCAAAACTACCCCGTTGACACCCTCTAACTATTAAAAGAAACCACATCAAAATCCGTTGCGTAGTTTTAAAGATATTCGCATATAAGGGGACAGACAACGGAAAGTGACTTTGTTTTATACTATGTATGTAATGATGATGATAATGAAAAACAAATAAAAAATACTTCCGATAAAAATACTAGACGAAAGCGGCCAGTTACAATTTTATAATAAAAACTCCTTGTTTTGCAAAATCCTGTTACCGTCATTAATTCATACAGAATTTCATTAAATTGGAGCGAATCGTTAACTAGTTCAGTAATATATAGTCACATATTATAATATCTGAAAGATCACACAAAATAATTCTAGCTAAAAATACATAAACTATAGTTAGAAAAACCTATAACTGTTTCCACAAATGGCTATTTACATCTCTATAACAACACCATTATAATTTTGCATATGTGTGTGTGAGTCACGAGTCTTGTTTTTTTTTTTTTTCATGTTTTTAAACTCACACATAATCTATACTTATGATAAAATTGTAACAGTGTTATGTCTGTATATTGAAAAAAATATTTTTTTACAAATTAACAGGAGCATAGGATTCTGATAAACACATAATTATTTTTGTATTTGTATCATGTAAAAACTATGGCATATAATTAAAAAGGCTTAGTTTACTCTAACGTAATTCTCTCCCTTAAGTAAATAAGTATTCTCTGAAACTACTTTACCAATTATTAGAAGGTTTTGACTAGTTTTGACATCTCAATTAAACCTTTAGGGATAAATCGATTTTGCTGCATTAAATCCTACGAAAATGGGGGAAAGGAGCTGCGGAAAATTACTAGGAATCTGTGGAATGGAATCTGTGTAATATATTGTATTGAAGCTTGATGCTTGACAAATATCTGCTCATCTGTTAGGACTTTCAATGTGATGATATATTTATTATTTTATAACAACGTAAATGGAGCGTTTGGTAGATTCCCGAGTGCAAAGAATGTTAGTAGAAAAGCCGCGATGGTCGTCTCGCTAAAAGAGTCATGGTGGTCCAGTAGTCGAGTACCCCGCTTCTGAATCAAGAAGTTTTTTAATCCTGGCTCATACCAATGACTTTTCCAAATTCTTTTCGGAAGTTATGTGTGATAAATATCGATGGCTGAAAACTTTGTGCTCGGTATGGCAATATATTAACCACATTTGGGACGCAAATATAACGGCGAGACGAGGCTTAATAGTCGCTGCCTACACCTACGGGTAAATAGAAAATGAAGTTATGTTATAAAAGCCCAGCTAGCTATCAACAATAAGGTACTGATCCCAACGCTAATTTATGGAAACGAGAGTTGGGTAAGGCAGAGTGTGCATAAAAGTATGATAACCTGAAATTTGTGGAGTGACTCTCGCTGACCGCGTAGAAAACAAGGTTGTGACGAAGGAAGTTGTATTGAAAGAGAGTGTCGGTGTAATAGTAAGAAAGGGCATGCTCCTATGTTTCGGACATGTAGAAAGAGTGATGCGAGATTGACTAAACAGATTTACAATGCAAAAGTAGATGGATGTAGGAGTCGAGAACGGCCACGACACAGTCCTGGAGAAGATTTATGTCAGGTGCCTTGAAAACCGACGAGCGAGTATAAACGTGTAAGAGTTATAAAGTTCAAAGAGGCGTGTAAGTGTCGTTTCTATTGGCGTTCTGTTCTGTTCTGTTCTGTATGTCAAATTGCAATCATATAAGTTACTGACTTGATTTCGCATGAAAAAAATACTACTGCTCTTTTATAAAAAAAAAAACTAATTAGCAAACTATACTAGTAGTTATCAGCAGGCCTTTTTAATTGCCAAGTCATTATAAGATTTATTGCAAAATCTTTTTTTATTTTCATTATATATTTTTACTTTTTTAAAAAATGGGGGAGCGGGGGGCAAACGAGCAGGCGTATCACCTGATGGTCGGCAACAAACGCCACCCATGGACACCTGAACACAGATAGTGTTAGAGTTTCGTTGCCGGCCCTTACAGTGGGATATCGAAGGGATCGGAAGTGGGATGGGAAGGGGTTGGACCTACCATCGAGCAAAACGCGATATGAGCCACTTTACATCGACATTCTGAGATGTCGCGGTCTTTCACCTGCAAAGCGAACTGCATGGCTCTACCACTGATAAAGCTTTAGCAGACTGTACCATTGTAAACTTTTACCGCTAAAAAGATTGGTCATCATTTGCCTTTTGAGGTCCACTGCTGGACAGGCCTCCCCATAGAGCGCCACAACTGCCGGTCCGTTCACTCATGGGGGGTTTTTGCCATAATCGCCACGCTTGGCAGGCGGGTTGGCGATCGCAGTAGGCTGTATTTTGTTGAGAGAGAATGCTGCTGCCCATTCTTCCAGCCTTTTTCCTTAGTCGCCTTTTACGACACCCACGGGAAAAGATGGGGTGGCGGTATTCTAAGCCGGCGCCACACAGCAAAAACATTAGTAGATTAGTGCTACGTCCGTGTTGATCATTACGTAACGTAATGTCACGTAAAGCGTTCTTCGATAAAGAGCCTTCTCTGATCCCAAGATCTTTAAGATATTATAAATTACTAGCTGACCTGACGAACTTTGTTCCGCATCAAAGTAGTTTTTACAGCGTACACAATTATAGTGTTAAACCTCGAAAATTATACCTTTTTCTTTTCTATATTAAACATGAATTATAAATAAAAACCACCGCGTTGACATCTTCTATCTATTAAAAAAAAAACTCATCAAAATCCGTTACTTTGTTTCAAAGATCTAATGTTTGAGGACGGACAGCGGAATGCGACTTTGTTTACTTTATTCTCGGTATATCATAAAAAAAAACTCGAAAAAATCTAATAAAAATCTATTATATGTTGTATATTAACTGTATTTTTATAAGTAAAAAAATAATTTAAATACACAACCAGAAAAACATGTACCATTTCCAGCGAACTTCTGTTTGGTAAAAAAAAATGTTATATTTTTATAAAAATAAATTTTGGTCGTAAATTTGAAAATTATCAAACATAAGAATCAGAACTCGTATTAATTGAAGCTAGGTAAGTATTATTAATTCTAGGAACTTGCTACAACTAGTTACTATTTGGTGTAATCTAATATTAGTAGGGGAAATTGCAAGAATATGTTGTTTTAAAAAAGTATTTTAAGCCTACAATTGGAAAACATGTGCCAATGGTCTAGATGTCGCGTCGATCACCTCACTTCTGTTCCAAGATGTTACAGGTTCGTATTTTGACTCAGGCTAATCACTTTTCTGAAGTTATGTCTGATAAATTTAATATCGATGACTGACAACTGCCGGTGAATTGCAATAGGTTTCACCACCAATTCCATTTGAGACGTAAACATCGGGTGAGTCAACGCTTAACAACCGCTGTCTACATCTTAGGTTAGAACCATGCGTGAAGATATTATTAAATTAAATTAATAAAGTTTAATTAAAATAGTAATCAAAAAACGCGAAATCAAAAATGGCTTTCTTAAATTGTGGGCTACATCTTCTGACAAAAGACTGTTGCAAGACTTAGTTTTATGGAATAAAAAGCAAGCAAGCGGGTCACCTGATGATAAGCAACTACCGCCACCCTTAGACACCTGCAACACCGATAGTGTTGAAGTTGCTGTCGGTATTAAACGGATTGGGATGGGATAGTATGAGAGAACGGAGGTGGGCTGCCGGAGTTCTCTCTCACCAAACGAAATGCGACATGTGCCACATTATGCGGATAACCTGAGAGGTCGTGGCATTTCACCGGTCGAGCCAGCCTGAGCGAACTGCGTAGCTCTGTAATGCATGGATTTCAAATCTTTTAAATATTGATCGAGCTTGGACTCTCGGCTTACTGTAATTGAAATCTGATATAGCTAAAAAAAATATCATTAAACTATATTGAAGACAGCAACTAGTTCAATATGAAACGTAAATAAATAGTTTTTTAGTCGTTATAAGGCGCGACGACCTCTGTTCATAATGAGAGATTGTTTTTTTGCGCATTAAATATCGGGAATACCGAACGCTTGCTATTCTGTTCTCTAATTTTAAAATAATAACACAACACTTTATGTTTTAATATGTAAAGGAAGAATGATGTACAAGTTTTTTTTAAACACTTTTATTAGCTTCACCTGTACGTCTATGAGTATGTATATACTCAATCTCAATTGTCTCCTACTTTGAACTATCCGATTTTCTTTAAACTTTGCACATCTGTGAGAGACCGATAACAATGCAATAATTTAATCAAAATATTTGATAATTCTGATTAGATTCGCCAGGATTCAGTAATTTCTTTCCGACTAGCTCTATCTCTTTTACTCTCATGCGATGATTTAGAATTCGCAAGCGAGTAAGAGAGATAGAGCTAGTTGGGTACTCATCATACTAGAAATGGTTTGCGTCTGATAAGCCTCAACTATCCGAATCGTTATGTTACGTCCTTACTGGAATAGGTGGCAAACCTATTGCCACACACCGGGCATAAAGTCTGTCATATATATTTATGACAAATATTTCAGAAATTAATTCCGAGAAATCATTGGTGTGAGTCCTGAAACGATTTATTACTTCTGAATCGGAAGCGATAAACTCGATTAGTAAACCACCGAGATTATTAACCCTTTAATAAAAATATACATAAATAAATATAGATTATAACCACACTGTCAAGTCTAACGTTTATTTACTTAATCGTATATGTATCGTATCTTCCAAGACGTTCACTTTTAATTTTATACAAAGAATATTTTTACCTTGAAAATTTTATTTTTTGATGCCAGTATTATATATATTCTACACTACGTGTGTATAGAGGTTGCATTTCAAATTTGCCAAACCAAAAAGGCTAGTGCTTACAGATCTAGCTAGACAGGTTTTACGCGCCACAAAGCAAACGAAAAAAAAAATAAGAATAAAAAAGATGGCCGAAATGTAAGTAGGTGTAGGTAGGTATATATTTAGAGGATTTTTCTAGATTTTGGGTGCCTCACGCGACTAATTTGATTGGCGTTTGTCTGTAGAATTTTTAATATTAGTGTAAAATATGTTATTTTTAAGTTAAATGAAAAAACAAATAAATATGCTAATTTAACAGTGTTTATAGTCTCGGTGGTCCAGTGGTCGAGCACACGGCTCCTGATCCAGAGGTCCAGGTTCGAATCTCGAAACTGGCTCACACCAATGACTTTTCGAAATTGCTTTCGGAAGTTATGTGTGCAAAATATCGATGACTGAAAAACTTTGTGCTCGGTATGGCAATACGTTCGCACCCATTTCCATTTGGAACGTAAACATAACGGCGAGACGAGACTTAATACCCACTGCCTACACCTTCGAGTAACAAAGGCGTGAAGTTATGTTTATGTATATGAAACAGTGTTAGAGTGAGCTGCATGTTTGGACCGGCTCGACAGGTAAAAGACCGCGACTTCTGAGAATGCCGACGTAAAGTGGCACATACCGCGTTCCTCTCCCTTCCCTATTTCACTTCAGACTCCTTTCCTATCATTCAGCGAGTCGAGGATTAGCAAACACTGCCTACATCTTCGGGTAGAAAAAGGCATGAAGTTATGTTGTAGAGGTATTTATTAATAAAAAAAGTGTTTATTATGTATTTATATCCGTTATCTGGTTTCCATAACCCAAGCATTTAGTTGCTTAGCTTGGCACTTAAGGGCGCTCTTTGTATTGTGTTCAACTTTTTAAATTAAAAATATATAATAACTCTTAGAAAAGATGTTTTTTAACGTTAAGTAGGAATCAGCTCTTAGTATACAAATTATTCCATAGCTTAAACATTTATTTTAACTTACATCTTAACCTTACAACTACTACACTACATAACTTCACGCCAAATCCCTTGCGGGATAGGCAGCGAGTATGGAGCGCCATAAGGCACGATTCTTACACACTTCACTCGCCTCGTTGACTTTCATAACTCTTTTCATGCACGCGCGTCGATTTTTGAGGCTCTTAACATCACCTTCTTCCAGAACACGTTCTATTTGGTCATGGAATGTGTGTCTTGGCCGTCCTCGACTCCTATATGCATCCGCTTTTGCATTGTATGCTTAGTTAATCTAGCATCATCCATTCTTTCTACGTGTCCGAACTATCGGAGCATGCCCTTTCTTACTTTTACACCGACACTCTCTTTCAATCCGACTTCCTTTTTTACAACCTTGTTTTCGACGCGGTCAGCGAGGGTCACTCCGCAGATTTCGCGCAGTGCCCTCATTCCAACCGCGTTTATCCTATTTTCGTGCACACTCTGCCATACCCAGCTCTCGCTTCCATAAGTTAGCGTTGGGATGAGTAATTGCATTGTGAATGCAATTGTCAAAGCTGGCCTTTACTTCTAATATTTTTTGCATCCAGGACTCTGCCCAACGCTCCATTTACGCTATTTCCTATCGCCACGCGGTGTACCCTATAACTATTCTAATGTAAAGATCAAATTATTTTAAACAATGATAAAATAAGTTGAAAAAACCAAAAGCAAAATTTCGCAAAATTAAATTTTCATATAGATGACCCAATTAGAGTAATCTTAGATCGTAATTACCTTTTTTTTTTTCTTTTATTTAATTTAAAAATAATTTTGCAATTATGAGTCGGACACTTATAACATTTAACTAATATAACTTAACTAATAAACTATAAAATTAAAAATTAATTTTTCAAGATTTTAAATTGTGTACGGTTTATGCGGACAAAGAGCAGGCGTGTCACCTGATGGTAAGCAACTAACCTCACACGGACACCTGCAACACAGACAGTGTTATAGTTGCATTGCCTACCTTTGAAATGGAATATGGAAAGGCTCGCAGAGGCATAGGCAGGGGAGAGGGGCAGGGTTTGGATCCTCCTGATACCTCTGTGACCGATCGAAACGCGGTCTACGCGACTTGACGTCGTTCTTAGTACTCCTGAAACTTTACTGGTCGAACGACTCATTCAATGAACAGCGTGAAGTAATTATTGTCTGTAGTGTATTGAACTTGATTTCCGCTAATTGACACTATAACTTCAAGCTATTAGTATCTAAGAGTTTTGGAAATTATGTAACATGATTCATGAATAAAATAGATGTGAATATTGTAATCGCTTCTATTAACGTTATTGTGGTTTAGGAGGGTCACCTGATAGTAACCAACTACTTATCGCCGATGAACACCGTGGTGCGTTGAGGTCGGTGCGAGAGGTCGTGGTATTTCACCGGTCGAGCCGGCCCATTCATACAGGAATTGAAAGACTCTACAACAGCCATACATCATTACATAGTATAAAACAAAGTCACTTTCCGCTGTCTGCCCCCATATATGCGCATATCTTTAAACTACGCAACGGATTTTGATGCGGTTTTTTTAATAGTTAGAGGGTGTCAACGCGGTGGTTTGGATCTATAATTTATGTACAGTGTAGTAAAAAAAGTCATAGTTTTCAAGATTTAGAACTTTAATCTTAAACGCTGCCTGAACCCTAAGTAATAAATTAAAACAACGTACTAAATTATTATACACCTTTTAAAAGGTCTACAATCCGCAAGGGCAAAGGGCAAAGTCCGCGAGGGCATATGTCTATATCTTAGGGATAACCCACAATGACCATTTTTATTTTTTTACTTTTTACGAGAAATAATGGCCTATTTACGAAGCGATTTTAAACATTACAGTATTAATTTTCATCCAAATAATATCTTGGACACAATATACACAGCGCCCTCTAGTTCCAAGCTAAGCAACTAAATGCTTGTGTTATGGATACTAGATAACGGATATTAATACATATATACTTTTGTTTTGTAAATAATATATACTTATAATACATAGTAAAACACCCAGACGCCACACAAACATTCATGCAAATAGGTGTCTTAAATAGATTGTGCATGTGATATAGATTATTCTGGCGCTTTACAGCATGCAATTTGAACAAATATTTTCCAAGATATTGCAGTACATATTAACATAGCGGGACAGCAGTTATTACTTTTGATGCGGAACAAAGTTCGCCGGGTCAGCTAGTATACTATAATAAAGAGTAGCTGTCGTAAAAATTCAAGCAGTTGACAGTAAAATTGATACATTACCAGGTATATCTCTTCGACACATTAAACGACGTACCTACTACCCCCCCAGTCACGATTACTACCCTACTCCTATGTCTAATAGCATTAAGACATACAATTTATAGTTGTCAATCTTTAAAAAAAGTATTTTCTCGTCAGTAACTAAACATGAACTCATTTTAAACATACATAAGTGTAACATACAATATTCATAATATTAGTACAGTTAATGTATTATACATTTATCTTATATCACACTAAAGAATAAATCATAAATGCAAACTAAAATATTTTGAAATGTATCAGACTTAGATGAATGGCATGCTTTAGTACAATAACATTAAATTTATTGAACCCGGCTTTCGTAAGTATAGACGGGTTTGTATCTTGCAAAAATCTTGCGTAGGCCCAATATATATATAAGCGCCATCTATTAAGTTATTATGTCAACACACAATTTCTATACGAATTATATGTATTTTCATTTCATTCTGTTTCGGTGGACTAGTGGTCGAGAAATCCGCATCCGAATCAAAAAGTTGTGGAATCGTATCCTGTCTCGCGGCAATTACATTACGGAAGTTATGTGTGATAAATATCAATGACATTATAGGTTGCACCACCTATTAACCTTCGGGACGTCTATATTTGGTAATTTGGGGCGTAACTGTAGCTACCTACATTTATGTGTGGAATAAGGCGTGAAAGTAGATAAAATAATAAAATATAATCATTACATAGTATAAAACAAAGTCACTTCCTGCTGTCTGTCCCCTTATATGCTTATATCTTTAAAACTACGCAACAGATTTTGATGAAGTTTTTTTAACAGTTAGAGGTTGTCAACGGGGTGGTTTTGACTTATAATTAATATGAGAAAAGAAGACTCAGAAGACGAATGTAAAGTGGCTCATGCCGCGTTTCGTTTGGTGAGAGAGGTACCCGGAGGCCCAACCCCCTTCCCCGTCATTTCCTATCCCCTATCCCTTAAAGGTCGGCAACGCAACAGTAACACTATATGTGTTGCTGGTGTCCATGGGCGGCGTTAGTTGCTTACCATCAGGTGACACGCCTGCTCGTTTGCCCTCCTATCCCATAAAAAAAAAATGATGTAAAAAAAAATTAAAGATTTAGCACTTTGATTGCAAACGCTGGCTGAACCCTAAGTAATAGATCGAAACAATGTTCTATGTCTACAAAAAAAAGTCCGCGAGGGCATATGTCTATCTCTTATGGATAACCCACAATGACCATTTTTATTTTTTTAGTTTTTACGAGAAATAATGGCCTATTTACGAAGCGATTTTAAACATTACAGCATTAATTTTCATTCAATAGATTGTGCATGTCATATAGATGATCCTGGCCCTTTACAGCATGCAATTTAAACGAATATTTTCAAAGATATTGCAGTATTAACATAGCGGGACAGCAGTTAAAGCCGATAAATAACACAAATAATATAATGATATCCAAAATTTACTTCCTTTTGATGCGGAATAAAGTTCACCGGGTCAGCTAGTAATAAAATAAAAAACTAGATGGTTTAGTTAAATAAGTAATTAAATTAATACTACCAATGTAAACATCTTCAGACTCTAAAAACATAGCCAACAACGCTCTGAATTTTAAAAAGAAGACTTACAGAATTTAATTTTGCCTTGTTAAATTGATTGCAGTTTTATTAGGCCGCCCTGTAATAGGCGATGAGTTCGTTATTATATTTCGTACACGATTTGCTCTGTAATTAATAATGTTAATTATTTTCCATCGCGATAGAGCTTTCCTGTTAATTTACTGAAAAAGAAGGTAAGGTACTTTAAAAAAAAAAACATCAAGAAATTCAAATGCAATCATTTTGGAATAACGATTTCATACAAAATTTAGGTTTTGCAACACTGACTCATAATCGTACATACATATATGAAACAATTAAAACATGTGGTCCAGTGGTCGAGCACACGGCTCCTGATCCTGAGGTCCGGGTACGAATCCTGACACTGGCTCACACTAATGACTTTTCTAAATTGTTTTCGGAAGTTAAGTGTGATAAATATCGATGACTGAAAACTTTGTGCCCGGTATGGCAATAGATTCGCCACCTATTCCATTTGGGACGTAAACATAACGGCGAGACGTGACTTAACAGCTGCTACCTACACCTTTGGGTAACAAAGGCGTGAAGTTATGTTATGTTAAAACATTTGAATATATCTTTGAAGAGGTAATGAAATTGAGAAAAGTAAACCAACAGGTGAAGCATTCTACAATTTGTTGATTCCAAAAAAATTTAAACAACGCTCTTGGGGTTTTTACAATATCACCCATATCGTGAGTCATAGTCGTATAGATAATCAAACATTTTCTTTGGTTCATTGAGGACGTTATTCATGTGATTTGAAGTAACGGTACATTATTATGTTGAATATCAAAAACTTGAACTATTTACTTAGCCAATATTTGTATTAGAGCCTTCTACATACAGGTTTTGAAGAAGCAGTTTGTAATATTTCAACAAAAATATAAAAATAATACTCTTAATTAAAATTAATTGACAGATTTTACGCTATTTAACGGTCGAAACGTCGACGACTCAGTCTCGGCGGTCCAGTGGTCGAGCTCCCCGCTTCTGATTCAGAAGTCGTGGGTTCAAATTCTGGCTCCCATCAATGATTTCCCGATATTATTTTCGGAAGTTATTTGTTATAAACATAGATGACTGACAACTTTGTGTCCGGTTTATGGCAATAGGGTCGCCACTTATTCTATTTGCTTGCGGCTTTAACAGCCGCTGTGCACACCTTCGTAAAAAAAGCGTGAAATTACGTATTTCGTAGTTACGTTACAGTCAAAACAGCAGTTGGTAAACGCATACAGTCTGACCACAAACTGTTAGTAAATAAAAACCTCGATTATCTGTTTCCAACAATTTTCAACAAATCTTTACATAATATGATAGATTCAAAAGAAACTTCAGTTATTAAAAAATAACAAAAAATAAAGAAAGTTACAGTCGAATTAGCATTTGATAAAAAAAATAATTTGGAGGAACATCGAACGACAACTGACAGAGTTCGACAAATCGACTAATAATATCAAACAGTGCAAAAACATGCTGCAATTGCTCTTTCTAGAAGAGACTTAGTCTTAGATTTAAAAACAAGAGCAATAACATAACAACACACATAACATAACTTCACGCCTTTTGTTACCCGAAGGTGTAGGCAGCGGCTGTTAAGCCTCGTCTCGCCGTTATGTTACGTCCCAAATGGAATAGGTGGCGAACCTATTGCCATACCGGGCACAAAGTTTTTCAGTCATCGATATTTATCACACGTAAATTCCGAAAACAATTTCGAAAAGTCATTGGTGTGAGCCAGTGTCTGGAATCGAACCCGGACCTCTGGATCAGAATCCGTGTGCTCGACCACTGCGCCACCGAGACTTAACAACCGCAACAAGAGCAATAAATGGTCAAATGCCTAAAGCCTATTTAAGCATTTAAGTAGCT
Organism: Euproctis similis; assembly: GCA_905147225.2. Lineage (NCBI taxonomy): Eukaryota > Metazoa > Arthropoda > Insecta > Lepidoptera > Erebidae > Euproctis > Euproctis similis. Next base: position 11,947,991 of record LR990115.1, read on the forward strand.
GTCACATTAGACAGAATGCGTGAAATTTGAGCCAGTAAGTAGCACTTTATTGATTGTCAGATTTGAGTGGCGGTTCAGTATTCGGGCGTAAGACTGTATTTTTCTATTTCCTGATTGAATTAATCATCACTCGCAGTAATAGACAATACTAATAGTTTTTCAAATGAATTCTAAAAAGGAAGTTATTATTTCAATATTTATACTGTTGTTTAATTCTATATTATCGTACAAAATAAAATTAATTTTGACTGACCCATTAGCTATTTGAAATTGTACATTTAGGCGTATCCTTTATGCTGAAATCAAAATGAAGAATAAAAAAGCATCTGCATATTTTTTCACTTAATTTGAATGTAAATATTATGCTAATTTTATTTGTTGGCTAATTATTATATTTATACACGCAATAAACGACATTGAAGTTAAAATTTTGTATTTTAGTATCAGATAGATATCGACAGTAGACAGCGGAAATTGACTTTATTTTATACTAGGTATGTAATGATGATAATGGTAACTAGTTGACCCGGCGAACTTTGTTTCGCCTCGGAAGCAATAAATAAAAGATTTTTAAAACAAAGTAGCCATAGTTTCTTCTTACTACACCAACTACTTGCCAATAAAAGTCCCGTCAACATCGGTTCAGCCAAGAAGTATACGTCATGCAGACCGTCGCTCTTGAAATTACAGTTGTAGCACTCATAAGAAAATTACGGAAGTATAATTTTTAATCTCATTTTTATATTGAAGGAGTTACTTTACTGAAGGAGTGATACTTTTTACAAATATTTGTTTTGTGCAAACTAGTGACATGAATTTGAAAAAAATACTATTCCTATTCAAACTCAAACTCAAGTAATTTTATTTTCATAGCTCTTCACAGACACTTAAAAATAATCAATGTACAAAAATATTTAAAATTAAAATTCTTAAACACGAGCGCTTGAGGAATGTGCCTCCGTGGTACAAGAAAACACGGACGCAATCGCCACGACCGGCCCGGTTCAGAGTGTAGGGGCTATCATGAGAAGAATCGGGCAAGAAACTCATGTGCCAAATACTCTTTTCAAAACCAGTTAAAATTGATACAATATTTGATTGATTTGATTAACATTTAATATAGCAGTAGGCTCGTGCATAAAATGTGTAGCAGCCAGTAATACTCGACCATCATAGTTATGACCCAACCAACTTAAAATCATCGTCCTACAAGTTAATGAGATAAATTATAAGATATTAGTATATTAGTCGAGCACAATTTACGCGACATCTTCTATTTAGAATGGTAACGTTGTACAACAAGTATGTACAATAATAAAACTTATATATAGCATTTATCAAAACAACAAAAATAATTATATATTATTATTAATAATAATTTTAATAATTATAATTAATATTTTTTGTAACATGGCATAACTCCACGTGTTTTTCTACCCGAAGGTGTAGGCCTTGGCTATTGAGCCTCGACTTGCTGTTATGTTTACAACCCAAATGGAATAGGTGGCGAACCTATTGCCATACCAGGCACAAGGGCACAAGGGTTTTAGTCATCGATATGTATCACACATAACTTTCGAAAACAATTTCGGAAAGTCATTGGTGTGAGCCAGGGTCCGGGTTCGAATCCTGACTCTGGCTCACACCAATGGCTCTACCACTTGACCACCGAGACACTTACACTTAGACACCACCAAATATGTATATATATATATATATATATATATATATATATACATATTTGGTGGTGTCTATATATATATATATATATATATATATATATATATATATATATGTTGCCCCTATATTTTGCTATAAATTTATCGGATATGCTTAGATATTAAAATAGTATTATCAATAGTTTTAAATGCTATTTCAGAAGTATTACATGCCCCAACATTTAATTGTGTCGCTTTCTTCTCTCTGCCTATCTCGCTAGGGACTTAGTGTGAAGTATATGAACATAACATCTTTTGTTTTAAATTTCATGTCAAAATCCATAAAATATCTATATAATCCCATTTTTGAAGACAACAAAATATCTGGCAGATAGGTCAGAACGCTACAGCGTCGAAAAGAAAAAAAATCCTGTTCTGCCGAATAGCGATCATTTTTGTTTCTAAATATCTGTATATAGTTACAATATATAACATTTTATGCCAATTATAACCTTCAACAAATGTTAATAAAGCCGAATGCATGTCAGCCGGCAGACAAGACTTATTCGCCTATGAATGACGAGACGCAAGGTCAAAGGAGTATAGTTTTTTTTTTCAATATATATATATATATATATGCAATGCGTCTTTTAGGGAAATTATCACACAGATGTCAATTATTTTTGATGCATTTGCTGTGTTTTTCATACTAGTTGATGAAATAGAAAATTTGACAATGTTTTCAAGGCTTTTAAAGTAGTTTTACTTGATAGTAAAGTTGCAACATGAAAAGACACTAAAAAATTAAGGGAAATTGGCTTGCATTACGTTTTTTACAGTCTTATTTTATATAAAGGCCGGCAACACAGTTAAGACCCACTTCGTGACGCATGGACGTCATTACTCGCTTACCATCAGATGATCCGCCTGCTACTTTACTAGCTTAGCCATTAAAAAAAAGTTACAATCTGTCATAATTTGTCTTAATATCTCAAAATGAAGCGAATAAATGGGATGTATGAATAACAGTGGTAACAGTTTAACAGTGGTCGCTGAATGAATGGGCTGGCTCGACCGGTGAAATACCAAGACTTCTCGGAATATCGGCGTGAAGTGGCCCGCGCCGCGCTTCGTTCGGTGAGAGAGGTATCCGGTGGCCCGATCTTCTTTCCAATTCCTTTCTCCTCCTACTCCCGAAAAGGACAGCAACGCCCCACGTTGTTCATGGGCGGTGTACATTGCTCGTTTGCCCTCGTATCCCATAAAATAAAGTAAGGTCCTGTTGCACCTTGACCTAAATAATAGGATCCGGGCAGTAAGCTGATGATGAACCAATTCTTCAAGTGATTAGATACTCCAAGATTGTAGATTCGGAATATATTATAACATAACATAACTTAACGCCTTTTGTTACCCGAAGGTGTAGGCAGCGGCTGTTAAGTCGTCCCAAATGGAATAGGTGGCGAACCTATTGCCATACCGGGCACAAAGTTTTCAGTCATCGATATTTATCACACATAACTTCCGAAAACAATTTCGAAAAGTCATTGGTGTGAGCCAGTGCCAGGAATCGAACCCGGACCTTTGGATATCCTATATATATATTATAGTAAGCTAAATTTAATTAAAATATCTATATTTAAATTAGATTTTAAATTTAAAGTATTTGGTATATTTTAGTTGCATTTTTTTTTATAAAACCTTATTAATCACAACTCTGATAAAAAAGACAGTCTTTTTGTGTTCTATGAAACCTGGCAACTCATTAATTCAGTCTGCTGGCTAAAAAATAAACTTTTAAATGATGATTCATATTATAAATTATAATTTTACGTCTAGACTATAGCAATTAGTATAAATACACATTTAATTATATATGAAATTATAAAAAAAAAAGCTAAATTTTGTTGCATAATTTTATTATTTAAAAGAAACCCAACTGTTATTACCCTTTACTGTTTTGAGTAATTTGTGAATTGCTATTTGAAGAATCATAATTTTACTTAATAATAAGCTCTAACTGGATCAACATCTAGTCATAACTTCAATTTTATCTACTTTAGATGTTTTTTTTTATGTAATTCGAGGGAAAACGAGCAAACAAGTCGCCTGGTGGTAAGTGAAGAGCGCCGTCCATAGAGCGGGCCTCTGGATCCATCGAACGAAAGGCGGCAGAAAAAAACATAAACTGTAAAACAATTATATAATATAATATCTTGAACAGAATACACACAGCGTCCTCTAGTTCCAAGCTAACGAACTAAATGCTTGTGTCATGGAAACAAGACAACCGATAGCAATACATATAATTTTTTTTTTGTAAATACATACTTATAATACTACTATATAGAAAAACATCCAGACGAAATATATTAAGTTTTATTAAAAAATATATATTCCGGGATCGAACCCGCCAGTCGAGTCCGCAGTCGGTTTTTTTTTTACCACTGCAACACAAGGCCCGTCAGATTATTGGAGACCTATCATTATCATTACATAGTGTAAAATAAAGTTGCTTTCCGCTGTCTGTCCCCTTTTATGCTTATATCTTTGAAAATATGCAACGGATTTTCATACAGTTTCTTTTTAATAGATAGAGAGTGTCAACGCGGTGGTTTTTATCTATAATTCATGTATGATGTAGTAAAGAGAAAGAGAAAAATCCAAAAAGTACTTAATTATTACTTTTCTTGCGGAACAAAGTTCACCGGGTCTGCTAGTTGAGACTATATAATAATCAATGTAATGCAACAATCAGGCGTTGCACGCGGCCTCCAAATGGGCGTTTGCTTTATTTCAAATGACCTTGATACGTACTCAGCGCTAGCCGATCAGTGCGTGTTACATAAAACCTCTGATAGACGTTGCAGTTTCAGGATATCGTTGCGTCATCTTATACCTGTCCACTAAACACAATTAGATTGTCAATTTTAGTAGATCAATCTCACATTTCCGAACGTAATATAGAACGAATGGTCTCTATTTAGGGAAAATAATTTTCGTCGGTAGAAGGCGCCATCATTCGAGAAGGACTCGTTCAAATCCACATGCGGGAAATTTTATCACCGTTGACAGCTCTGTTTAATACTAAACGCGACGTACGTACTTAATCATCGGTGTGTATGAAATTCTAGCGCAGCCAGTGGCAAAAAAGGGAACTAAGATCTCAGTTTATTATTGTGTACAATAATAGGTACTATTGAAAAGCGTACACCGTTTGCACTCCTGTGTTTCTATACTTCGTGCTCACGGTGATTGAGTGTCATCAAGTACTTTTAATTTGAAATGATAATCGGATATGTACAAAATAAAGGGAACATTAAGTAGTTTGAATGGTCCTAGTTTTAATAGTCATAGTATAACAGTGGTAGAGCCAAGCAGTTTGCTGCACGAATGGACCGGCTCGACCGGAGAAATACCTCTCAGAATATCGACGTAATGTGGCTTATGCCGCGTTTCGTTGAATGAGAGAGGTACTCGGAGGCCCAATCCCTTTCCCTATCCTACTCCCTAACAGGTAAGCAACGCAACTGTAACACTAGTTGTCACTAGGCGACAGGCGACGCCTGCTCGTTTACCATCCTATGCCATAAAAACGTCCGTTTTTTTTTTGTAAGATAAATATATTTTTGTAAAATTAAAGTTCTTTTCATGATCAGTAGTTGCAAAATTCTCTTTGCTGATACGCGAATCTAAATTGATATAACACATACTCGAATTTCGGACAACGATTACCACTACTGGAATTTAAACTCGCGACATTCCGAGAAAATATTTTTGTTCGACGATACTTTATATTATTATCGATGATTATATTCAATTGCAAAGCTTGAAAAGACAGCTAAAGCGAAGCAGTAGTTATTACATGCAAAAATCGTACCTATACATGAACTAACTTTAATAATTACCTACGTAATTTTGGACGTAATATTCTGTTCTCTCTGCCTACCCCGCAAGGGATTTGGCGTGAAGTTATGTATGTATGTAATTTTGGACTCACAAACTGTCTCGGTGGTCCAGTCGCCGAGCAGCCCGCTTCTGAATCCAGAGATCGCGGGTTCGAATTCTAGCTCAAACCATTGACTTTTCGAAAGTTATGTGTGATAGATTTCGATAACTGAAAACTTTGTGCCTGGTATGGCAATGGATTCGCCACCTATTCCAAGTGGGGACGTATCTAAACATAGCGGCGAGTCGAGGCTTAACAGCGACTGCCTACACCTTCGGGTAGAAAAAAACGTGAAGTTATATTATGTTACAACAAGTTAAAAATAATCTTGTATATTTTGGTGATCAAGTTGCAACACGTGAGCTAGATGCGCAGTGTGTAAAACAATATAAAAAAAAAATCTTACACTTTTTTGCATCTTTTTTTATGGAAATCAAGCTTTTTCTCCGGTCTATTCATTTTTTCATGTGGTAACTCTATAAATGTAATCAGGATTTCTAAAAATAAATCTTTTCATTTAACAACTTGTCAGATTTAAATTTGAAGTAAAACTAACAGTTATTTTAATGGTGATTAGATTGCAATTCTAATATGTCGACTTCTTTATAATTTTATAAATTAAATACACGTTACTAAACTTAGCGTCAAATGAAATTCTAAAGGCGTAATACATTCATTACGGGATCGTTATATTTAAATAACATTCATTTATAAACAGGCACTTTTGAGATAAGAAACAAGTATCTATTTAATTTAAAAAGGTTATTTAACACTTTCAACAGATAGATCATTGACGTTACTAGCGAGTAGCAATACTTATATAGTCAATATAATTATTATTAATTCTGTCAAATTAATTAGGTACTCTGTATGAATTTCATTATTGTCACTATTTTTATTCTCACATACACTTCTCGTGAGAGAAAAAAAAAAGCTGTGACGTTTACCTGGTAGTTGTAAAAACATTTAAGTTTTATATCTAATTATGAAAATAGCATTCAACTTAAATAGAGAAAGCCACGTATGGTTTTATCACACGTAAAAGAAAATCTAGAGTGTTGAAGTGGAAATGGCGTCCATGGTAGCAAAAGAGCGTCATCCCGCCAATATTCTTTCAAAAGCGCGCCAATATTTTTTTTAAATAACGTTCTTTTTATTGGAACGGCGTAGGCATAAACGAGCAAGTGCACATAGAGATATCCAAAACCGTGAGGGTCTATGAAGACACTTTATTACTATTCTACCAACATCAAGATTTTCTATCCACCAAGGTTGTTTTATAACATTTATGGCAGTTAAATAAAAAAATATTTTGTAATAAATAAAAAGGAACAGTCTTGATGGTCAAACGATTCAGAAATCGCTTCCGGACTCACACCAATAATTTCTCAGATTGCTTTTCGGAAGTTATTTTTAATAAAAATCGATGACTGACAACTTTGTGGCCGATATATGGCAGTAGGTTTGTGACCTATTTGGGACGTTACATAACGATTCGGTGACTCGGGGCTGAAGTACTGCTGCTTACACATTCGGATAGAATAAAGCGTGAAGTTATGTATGTTTTTTTATGGGATAGGAGGGCAAACGAGCAGGCGTGTTACCTGATGGTAAGCAACCAACGTCGCCCATGGACAGCAGTAACACATATAGTGTTACTGTTGCGTTGCCGACCTTTAAGGGATAGGTGATAGTGAAGGATGGGGAAAGGGGGTGCGCCTCCGGCCTCCTTTCATTTTCTAATTAATATGTTTTAGGCTTCGTTATTGTACACAAAAATAAATAATTAGTATTGTTATTATATTTTTATCGTAATTTAACAGAATTCCCGCCCGATAACTGATACGAGATTAAATGCCGCTTTTGTCGGCTTCTAAAATTAGACTCAATAGGGAAAATATAATGTGTGCATCGAATTTTGCACATTTCAATAAGTATAGTGATTTTTTTATGTTTAATAGTGAAAAAGCCAAGTCCATAACTTTGCCTTAATCATCAGAATAGGTACAAGCTGCATTACCAATTCAAGGATTTTTTAATTAAACCTATTCTAAGGATATTTAGATAAACCACGTACAGCTAAAATAAAAAAAAATCGCAGTAATTTGTTTATAGTAATTTTTATTTTTTTTATGGGTTAATGGGCAGAAGAGCGGGCATGTGACCTGATGGCAAGCAACTAACGCTGCATACATAACATAGATAGCGTTTCAGTTGGATTGCAGGCCTTTAAAATGGGATAGGGAATGAAGTCGGATGAAGGATGGAGAGCGGAAAAGGGGTAGGGCTTCCAGATACCTCTCTGCAGCGAAACGCGGCATCAGCAACGTTACGCCCAAATTCCTAATCGTGGTATTTCCTCCATCGAGCCGGCCCATTCATGCAGCGAACTGCGTGGCTCGACTATTGTTAAGACTACAAAATACATGCAAGAGAATATTATATATTATATGTATATAAAAATATATTTGTACAATAAAATAGATTCACAACTGTATAATATTGAAGGTCATTACAATACGTTACATAGACTAGTTTTATCGATGTTTATTGTGTGTCAGAATTAAATCACTCCTCAATACAACTTCCTGCATTGTCCAGTTCTATTTCAAACAACGATTCTATTTCAAATTACATACAACAAACACATGAAATACTAGATGAGTTGGTATAATATTTGGTTGTATGTAATTTTATGTCTCTTCCCGTGGGTGTTGTAAAAGGCGACTAAGGGAAAAGCTAGAAGAATGGGCAGCAGCATTCTCTCTGAGGAAAATACAGCCTACTGCGATCGCCAACCCGCCTGCCAAGCGTGGCGTTTTTGACAAAAACCCCTCATGATTGAGTGGACCGGCAGTTGTGGCGCTCTATGGGGGAGACCTATGACCAGCAGTGGACCTCAAAAAAAAAGGCTAATGATGGTATAATATTTTGTCGATTGTTGAAAGGCATAACATGTTTTATGCCTTTGCTTAAGAGTCAGGGGATAAAATCATAGATAATAAAAAAATACATCATTTAGTGAGGACTGTAAGTGACTTGCACTGGAGTTGCATGTAAGGATTATCCGTTAGATTCCCTTTCACAAACTACAAACTACTGGTGACACTAGTTTACTCGTTATAATCAAATAAATTCAGCAAACCAATACAATACTACTAACTAACAAATATATTCGAGACTGTTTCAATTGTTATTAAAAATTATAATAACGTAAAAAACGTACCTTCACGTCTTTTTTATCCGAAGGTGTAACCAGCGGCTGTTAAGACCTCGACTTGTTAGTTCGTTACGTTACGTCCCAAACGGTTATAGGTGGCGACCCTATTCCCATTACATAGGGCACAAAGTTGTCTATTAATATAATCAAAATAATACTTGACAATGTTTAAGATATAGGTGATGAGCGAGAAATTTGATTCGTGTAATAAAACATTCCGTATTAGGTACTTCTGGGAAAACACTTCTGGGAAAGGAATTCTTCCATGGAATACGCAATTGCTATCATCAGTTATATAAATCTAATAGTTACCTACCTAGAATACTACTGAACGTAACAAAACTTTGCAACGGTACATATTTAAGTTGTTGTTTATGGGTAAAAAATAATTCATTCATTAGATTATGGTACAGGAATATTTCATACTCAGTAATTTTAAGCAAATGCAATAATTTCACGCCACTCCTAAATGATATACCCAGGCCTAAATTACGTATTCATACGCGATAACGTCGTACTGAATGTGATGTTATCAAATAGATAATGCAAGTTGAATAAGTTCATTTTGTAGAAGAATGTCAAGATTATAAATATTATTAGATTGGATCAAATGGAAACTTGATTTCCTGACATTTGCACCATTTATATAGTCTGACTTAAAATTAGGATCGTCTTTATTAATATACGTAATATATGCTTGAAACATCGCAAAATACATATTTAAAAATTACTTATCAAATTTAAACTCTTATAGTTAAATATAAGGGTGGAGTAACATTTTTAAATTGACAGATTTAATGCCAAATGACAAAACTGGTGAATCAAAAAAAAAGTGTCAACATTCGAAACATGCGAAAATTAAAAATAGAATATTGTGCGTCCGCGGCCTTTACAACGAGCGTGCGATAGGAGATGTGAGGAGTGGTGGGAGGCAGACGGCTCGATGACATCACACTGAGTTGCAGTGCCGTGCGGCCGCCAACTCTTGCGCAATCGCGTGCCCTTGATCTTGACTGCGTCGCGGCCACACGCGTGTGCGCACAACACCTACATGTACATAATAGGTACGTTTATATTTATCATTGCGCATGTAGGCGCGAAGGCGTAACCATAAACTATGAAGAAGAAAAAAAATAAAGATACAAATGTGGCGTTTTGTACTTATTAGCAAATCTGACGGTTCCGGCGTTTGAGCGTGTTGCAAGTAAATACCATAATTAACGCGTTCAGTGCGTCACATCAATTTATTTTCATTCTTGCCTTTACAGATCTTTTGTAATTACGATAAACATAGGCTGTGACGATGTCAACAATTTTCCAGTTTGTGCGTGCCATAGATAATTTTAATGATAGATAGATAGAACAGGAAAATTCTAGTGTTAAATCTAACGTAGGTATTTAGTAGAAACCGTTGGGTGGAATTGAGTATTAGTAAATATATGTTTTTTTTTCTGACAGATTATAATAAATCTTTAGAAGTATCCAACGCATTCTGGTCGCATAAAAGTTGCTATGTATTAAGTATAAGATTATGTTGGGATCAGACGAAGTTATTAATTAGAATAATTATACTTTTATCAAGTTTTATCAATTAAATTTTAAAAACTTGAGAACATCCAATTTTAAAAATAGCCCAAGCTCTCTCTCTGTATTTTATGTAAAGATCTAAATAATAGAAGAAATACTATCAATACACAAGGCACTGGAAGTACGCCTTCCGTTTCCACCTTTTAGTAGAGTTCCATCCATTCTGAGTTCATCTCTTTCTAACTTGACTTATCTCTCTTGTTTTTTATTCACTTTTGAATGTAAGTAATGGTCTAAGTTATCTTTCATTACTATGAATAGTATTTGCAACATCTGCAAGGTAGATTACGTATAGCGAATTTCCTACATCATAACGTGACGGAATATCAAGGTCCTATTTATTGCATGTAGTATTTCAAATTCTTCTTCTTCTTTTGATGTTATGGGGAGTATTTTGGGTGATACGATCTTGCCAATGATGGTGAAATAAAGAGCCTGATTGGTCATCATCATTTTCCTCTTCTTGTCGCACTCTAAGTGGGGTCGGCGCAACATGTCACCCTTTTCCATCCTCTTCTATCACTCGTCGTGATCCCACTTAGTGCCTTTATATTCATATCAGCTTTTACACAGCCCATCCATCACTTTTTAGGCCTTCTTCTACTAATGTGTCCATCCACAGTCATTCTCATCGCTCTTCTTGTGACATGACTTTCGTCCCTTCTCATAATGTGTCCACACCACGCCAATCTACCATTTCTATTTTTTTCCGTTAATAGTGCTACTTTCATGCTTCCTCTTATATACTCATTTCTTTTTCTATCCCTTTTTGTGAAACCTCACAAATAAAGAGCCTGATCGGTATGTTGTAGAATTGTTTTGTCCTGCCCTCATTCATCGCGGGGTAGGATTTCAAATTGATTTAGCCACGCAGTTTTCTGCGAGAATATGCCGGCCGGCTCGATCCTACTCCTGTAAGGGACGACTACGCAACTGTGACACTATCAGTGTTGCAGGTGTACATATGCGGTGCTAATACACTTAACACCAAAGGACCTGCTTACTGGTTTGCCCATATATCCTAAAAAAAAATGTTTTTTTTTTATGGGATAGAATAGATAGTTTTTTTTTTCGTTACCTTCACATGCGAATTAATTGGCACGTCGCACGCGTCGTACGGAATTATTTACTCTCGCAAATCACCATCGCCATACTTTAACAATGGGCAATTCTTTTTAAGATAGAAATGAAAGAGCGAGAGAAAAAAAAGAGAGGGAAAGAGTTTGGTGTTTTGGGTTTGAACCTATAAAACGTGTTAAAAAACAAGGTTACGGAAACAAACAATAAACTCGGCTAGGGTGCTAGCTAGGAATCAATTTTAAGTTATTGAATCAGAATAGTTGGAATGCTGCATACAGACTTTTAATACGAAAGATGTACGGAAAATGCTCATGCCAAAAGTCTCAGTTACCTTTTTTGAGAAAGGGGGGCAAACTATCTGGCGCGTCACTTGATGGTAAACATGCGCCGACCATGGCCAACTGTGACACAAATAGTGTTAAATTTGCATTTCTGAGGTCCAAAATAAGATTGGGTCGGATGTGAGATGGGGAAAGGAGAGAGGGAAAGGTTAGGCCTGCTACCTCTATCACCGAGCGGAACGCGGGATGAGCCACTTTACGCTGATATTCTAAGAGGTCTCGCCTCGCCTTACTTTATCTCTTAGGACAAGGACATGAAAACGTGTTATATCAATATTCTTTAAGGCAGTGTCCTATTTAAAATACGCCATGCAAAAATCATTTCCTGCTATCTGATAGATATATGATTAAGTTGATATGATAAGAAAAATTACACTCAACTTTGCATGGCAATAGGTATAGTCATCATAATAATTTTCTTATCTCAGTAGCAAAGCAGGCTTTTTATATTAACTTAATATATAATTACCTACAGATTGCATTTTGTAGAGTTCAACCTCTTGTATATTAAACACTAGGTAACCCGGCGAACTTTGTTCCGCATCAAAAGTAATAACTGCTGACCCGCTATGTTAATACTGCAATATCTTCGAAAATATTTGTTTAAATTGCATGCTGTAAAGGGCCAGGATCATCTATATTACATGCACAATCTATTTAAGACACTTAATTGGATGAAAGTTAATGCTGTAATGTTTAAAATCGCTTCGTACATAGGCCATTATTTCTCGTAAAAAGTAAAAATATAAAAATGGTCATTGTGGGTTATCCTCAAGAGATAGACATATGCCCTCGCGGACTTTTTGTAGACCTTTTAAAGGTGTTTATTAATGTAGTACGTTGTTTTGATTTATCACTTAGAGATCAGGCAGCGTATGCGATTAAAGTTCTAAATCTTGAAAATTATCTCTTTTTGTTCTACACTATACTTGAATTATAGATCAAAACTACCCCGATCAAAAACACCCTCTAACTTTAAAAAAAATCGCATCAAAATCCGTTGCGTAGTTTTAAAGATATGCGCATTTAAGGGGACAGACAGCGGAAAGTGACTTTGTTTTATACTATGTAATGATTATTATAACATATTAAAATAGAATAGGTGGCGAATTTAACGCCATATACTAGGCACAAAGTTGTCGGTCTTCCGAAAACAATGGCCGAGAAATCATTGGTATGAGTCCGCAATTGAACCCACGACTTTCGAATCGGGGAAAATTTCTTTTTTTATGTTACACGAAAATTGTCTCAGTTATTTGATTAAAGCGAACATTATTCAACTTCAAATAATGATAAACGCAAAGATGTGCCGCGATCGTAGTTCATCCGCCCAGCGGATTCTTGCTGCGATCACAAGTGGTGGCTGGAGCTCATGTTGCGTAACGAAGATATTATGGTTAGAGGCAAGGCATAAAATATAGCCTGGAAACTGTCTGGCTTTTATTTAAAAATAAAACAAAGAAATTTTGCACCAGGATAGAAAGCATTTAATAAATTAATGAACGTAAATTTTTATCACTGGAGTATCTAAGGGTATTCACCTTAATTTATTAAACGTAAACTCCACGCTTCTTCTACCCATAGGTGTAGGTAGCGGTTGTTACAGCCTCGACCCGCCGACTCGTTAAGTGACGTCTTAAACGGAATAGGTGTTGAACCTATTGCCATACACCGGGCACAAAGTCATCGATATTTACCACATATAACTTTAACCGAAAGCAATTCCGAGAAATTATTGGTGTGAGTTCGGAACCGTGGTTAGGCAACAACAAGTTAATTTTGCGCGTATTAAATTTATAAATTTGTCGGGCATGTAGTTAGTATGTCCTGGGCTTCTTGAAAATTCAAAACTTATACTTAGTAGTAAGTAGACATTATCGTAGCTTTGTTTTATTAACAAAATATTCATTTTGAACAGCGGCGGGAGCTAGCTCAGACATGGGAAGTGAGCACTATTGCCTAAGGTGGAACAATCATCAGAGCAACCTGCTGGGAGTATTCAGCCAGTTGCTGCACGACGAGAGTTTGGTAGACGTCACGCTTGCCTGCTCCGAAGGTGCATCCATTAGGGCTCACAAGGTAATATTATTTATTTTTACAATAATAAATACCAAATTTAGTTTCAGAATACAGCATCAATAAAAAATAAAGTCACTTTCCGCTGTCTGTCCCCATAAATGCTTAGATCATTGAAACTACGTAGCGGATTTTAAGCGGTTTTTTTTAATTTATAGAGGATGTCAACGGGGTAGTTTTTATCTATAATGCCTGTAGTAAAGAAAAAGTGATAAGTCCAATATTTACTTTTTTATTACTTTTAATGCGGAACAAAGTTTGCCGGGTCAACTAGAAAACTATTTAACCATCTCGGAGCCTAGCGCCAGTGAAAAATGTTCAACGTAATGTAACTTGATAATTTCATGTCTCTTTCTATCTGACAGCGGCTGTTAAAGCCTCCCTTCGCCGTTGCTACGTTACGTCGCAAATGGAATAGGTGGTAAACCTATTGATGTCATTAGGTCATGTCAAAACATCGGACGCAAAGTTGTCAGTCATCGATATCTATCACTCATTACTTCGGAAAATAATTCCGTGAAAGACTTCTGAATCAGAAGTGGAGGGCTCGACCACTGGACCACCGAGACCGATATGTGACCGATGTGAAAAAAATGGGATAATAATATTCCTTTGACGACCATTACAAATTACTATATGGTCTCCATCTTTACCATTTGTTAAAACAAGTTAAACTAAAAATGTCAGCACTCCGCTCCCATTAGTCTATAGCTGGATGATATAACCATAGCCTTCATCGATAATATATATGCTACATAATATTAAAAGAATTTGTCTAAACGAAACTGTATTACCAGGTTTTGCGGTATAACGTATCATCATTACATAGTTTAAAACAAAGTCACTTTCCGTCACTTTACATCTTTGAAACTCCGCAACGGATTTTGATGCGGTTTTGTTAATAGTTAGAGGGTGTCAATGGGGTGGTTTTGATCTATAACTAATATGTGATGGTGTAAATAAAAAATGATAATTTTTAAAATTTTGCAGTTTAATTGGAAACGCTGGCTGTACCCTAAGTGATAAATCTAAATAATGTTCTACATTATTAATCACCTTCAAAAGGTCTACAAAAAAGTCCTATGTCCTATGCCCATATGTCTATCTCTTAGAGGTAACCCACAATGACCATTTTGATTTTTTTACTTTTGACGAGAAGTAATGGCTTATTTACGAAGCGATTTTAAACATTACAGCATTAATTTTCATCTAAGTAAGTGTCATAAATAAATTGTGTTTGTAATATAGATGATCCTGGCCCTTTACAGCATGCAATTTAAACGAATATTTTCGAAGATATTCCAGTATTACCATAGCGGGACAGCAGTTAAAGCCGATAAATAGCACAAATTGAACCTCATGATATCCAAAATTTACTCATTTATTACTTTTGATGCGGAACAAAGTTCGCCGGGTCAGCTAGTTATCATTAAACAAAGTTGCTTTCCGCTGTCTGTCCCCTTATCTTGGAAACTACGCAACGGATTTTGATACGTTTTTTTAATAGATAGAGCGTGTAAATGGAGTGGTTTTCATTTATAATTCATTTATGATGTATTAGAGAAAAAGTGTTAATTTTGGAGATTTAGCACTTTATTTGCAAACGCTGGCTGAACCCTTAGTGATA
Organism: Euproctis similis; assembly: GCA_905147225.2. Classification (NCBI taxonomy): domain Eukaryota; kingdom Metazoa; phylum Arthropoda; class Insecta; order Lepidoptera; family Erebidae; genus Euproctis; species Euproctis similis. The sequence continues at coordinate 11,963,529 of LR990115.1, forward strand.
GATCGAAACAATGTACAGCATTATAATACACCTTTAGAAGGTCTACAAAAATGTCCGCAGTGGCATATGTCTATCTCTCAGGGATAATGCACAATGATGATTGTTATGTTTTTACTTTTTACGATAAATAATGGCTTTTTTACGAAGCGATTTTAAGCGTTACTGCATTAGTTTTCATCCCATTAAGTGTTTTAAGTAGATTGTGCATGTAATATTGATGATCCTGGCCCATTACAGCATCTAATTTAAACGAATATTTTCGAAGATATTGCAATACTAACATAGCGGGACATTGGAGTTACTTCGCGCCAAGAGGCCAAGACGCGTGGCGATGCGTTAACTAGCACAAATTGAACTTAATAATTTCCAAAATGTACCTACTAATTTATTACTTTTGATGCTGAACAAAGTTCGCCGGGTCAGCTAGTCAAATATATAATTTTTCTTAAGCATTAATTCACTATTCGACTTGCATTGTCGTACATTAGGTAAATTAAGGTATTAATTACGAATTTCAGGCCAGACAAAAAACAATTTAATTTATTTATTGAAAGGTGACTTTGAAGACAAAATTACTAAATAGTGCGTCAAATGAACATCGTCCGGTCAGATCGAATGGAATAAAATATAATTATTTTAAGGCAATAGGATTAGCTTAAAGATATAATAGCACTAGAATCAAGTTTTTTATTTTATTTATAACAATTATTAAATATAAATATTAATAAAATTTAAGATGCAACATATATCTACCTATACAATGATTGGCACAAATTAAGAAGTTTGCAATATTAATAATATTTTTTTTGATGTTTGATAATATTTTGTTCATATGCTCATGTTGTATTTTTAGTAACTTCACGTCTTATTATATATTGTTCTTATACGTCCCAAATGAAGGACAAATGGGAAGACCTATTGCCATACATCTTATTCAGAAATGATGTGCTGGTCTTCCGAAACCACCGAAACTACGGATGATACAATCAATTTAATCAATTTAAATTTTGTAACCACCTTTCCCAATGTACCTACTGTCCTAATAAGACCTGTAATTACAACTTGTATTACCCTAATGATAAATTTAGGAAAAAAAATCCTACAATGTGCAAGGTCAGTGATACAAAAATTGCTTATAAGGAGCAAGATAAGATAACACTTATCGTAATGATATTATACAATTCTTTAATGCAAAATTAAATTTTGCTGATTAGTTATGAAATATATTGTCGTTATTTTAAAATATTATCCTATAATCCGCCAACAAGATACGAGGAGCCAGATTATATGCTTTACACTTTGAAAGGCAGTATCAGATCTCACGTAAAACCAAGTTTTTAACTTTACAAAGCAACGGTTTTAAAAAAAAATAGTTCTAATCTATTTTTTTTCAAAAAGTAATGAAACGGTATTGTAATTTCATGCCTTTGATATCTGGAGGTGTAGGCAGCGACAAATATTGCTAGAGTTGAACTTCTAATCCCAAATATATGAAATGAAAAACTTATTGTCAGATATCGGGCGCAAGTCCGATAAGATTTACCTAGTTTCTTCATTACAATTCGATGTTGATAGTTAGGGCTTTAAATTAACACCACTAAAGGCTACGAAGTCATTGCCAAAAATGAGTACAATTTAAAGATAGTCTCAACATTTTCAGGTAGTGCTGTCAGCGTGTTCTTCCTATTTCCGTTCGCTGTTCGTGGACCACCCGTCGCGGCATCCCATTGTCATCCTTAAAGACGTGGGCTTAGAAGAGTTGCGCACTCTTATTGACTTCATGTACAAAGGCGAGGTTAACGTCCAGTATTGTCAATTGCCTGCCCTTCTCAAGACAGCAGAGAGTCTTCAGGTAAAAGGTTAACAAGTTATTTATATCAACCTGCCATAGGTACCTACTAAATGTTAGAAAATTTGACTAGCAAAAAATACTAGTAAACTTTTATTTCTGTGTCAATTTTGAGAAATTTTATTTTATGTCAGTCGGATTTAACTACGTCAGTCGAGCAAAAATCAGTAGCCTAAAAATTTTAGGCTACTGATCGTGCAACTAATATTTTTCTTAAAATAAATGGCATACCTATCCTAGAGAGAGAGAAACAAACTATATCAACAGAATAAGTGCTCTGTTGTATATTAAACTCTTTAGTGATAACAAATTGTGTAAACAATTGACCTTTTATTGCGTGCATGATGTAAAAATAATAAAATAACAAAATTGCCTTATTGTACTGCTCCGGTTTCTAATTATTCAAAAGTCCAGCGTGCCTAATTTAAGCTTGTAGGTACCTATATATTTTTTATATAAACTTATGAAACTGTAAAATTTTCTAGGTGAAAGGACTTGCTGAAATGACTACTTTAAGCGCAGCCGGTATTGATACCAGAACAGTTCCAGAATCAATGGAGGAGGATCAAAATCTAGATACAAGAGAAAGTACGGAACTACTCGAAAAAACTGAGAGTAGAGAACATAGGGAAAAAGAGGAACGTCGTGAAACACGAGAAATCCGCGAAAGAGAAATTAAAGATAATCGTGACAGTAGAGATAGTCATACAAAAGACTCTCGCGATTCACGGGAACATAGAGAAAAAGAAATAAGAGAGTCTCGTGACATAAGAGACATTCGAGATATCCGAGAACCTCGTGACTTAAGAGAACTTCGAGAAGTTCGCGAACATAGAGAATCGAGGGACTTAAGAGACTTACCACGGGACTTACGAGAGGTTCGAGATCACAGAGATCTGAGAGAATCTAGAGAGACCCGTGATAGAGAAATGCCCGAGGCTTCACCCCCGAGAATATCCCCATTACTTTCAGTACGGCGGTTTCGTTCTGAAACTGCCCCTGAAACGCCGACACCTATACATCCTCCTATACCAAAGGATGAGCCTCCTGACGAAGCTATGCTCTCACCTTCCCCAGAAGATGATACTGTTTCAATTAGGTCTAATGGTGCACAAAATGAAGGTATTGGTAAGTATTTTTTTCTTTTTTTAAGGGTCTTTACACTATACAGCCTAGTCTGACGTACAATACAATGAATTATATTAATTGATATAAAATTCGTAACCTATCGTAAATCTAAACCGAACCTAACTTAATCGTCCTTACAGTCGTGGCACTTGGGACTTAATGCATGATGTTCCAAGGGAGTTTTGACGATAATGTCGAAGATTACGCGATATTTAGACCATTTTCCACATTTGCACACATATGCGAACACTTATTAGATAAAACAACTGTCGTCTAAACTATGACATATGTGTAAAGCGCCACGACTTTATGGATGGTTCGGTTAGCTTTTATCATTGAAACAACTTTTTAGGATTTTATCGTGTTTATTTATTACTTATTTTTATTTATTTCCCGACGTTTCGAACTCTTTCCAGAGATCATTTTCACGAGTGATGAACAAAAAGATAGGAGTCGTTCATAGGCTATTTTCATTGATACAGAAAGCACCCACTTTTTGGAAATAAAAATCAAAAAGTTGATGTTAAAAATATGATTTTTACTATTGATAACTCACATCAGACCACGAAATAAAAAAATAAAGTAAAAATAAACATAAAAAAAATAAAAATAAGTAATAAATAAACGCGATAAAATCCTAAAAAAAATGGGTGCGTGTACTAATGTACGCGCGTGAGAAGTTATACTTCTTTGGCATCATTAAAATATATATATATAATTATTAAAAACAAAATTTAGAGAATAATAAATATATAAGACATAATTTTGTAAATATTAAATAACCAATAATAAGTATTTAACATTAATAATTTAATAATATTTAGTGTTAATTATATTAAATAAAAGTATTTTAATTTATATCAATAAATAATACATACGGATAGTTAACCTCAATTATATTGGAGCACTTGAAAAAGTATATAAGCACAATTGTTTTCACTAATATTCACAAATAGTAAGTAATATCAATCAAAATATTCAATTTAAATCACTACTGAATATAATTCGCACTTGTATGAAACTGAAACTTCATTCTGTTAATTTTGTGTCACAGATGCGCGCGCATCTTAAAATTTCACTCTCATCATTTTTTCATAACGCGCCTAAAGAAGTATAACTTCAAAAAGTTGTTTTAATGTTATGAGTGTGATTCGCGAAAATTTGAGAAATAAATATGTAAACCAATTCGGTTAGCTTAGATTAGGTTAATTTTAAGTTTTTTACTTCAGACAAAAAAGTATGGCTTAAAAGCTTTAGCCTGTCCAAAACTGGACATACGAAAAAAAATCAGTCAATTGTCAAATTATCAATTTTTTTAATTAGTCCATTATTGGACAGGCTAAAACTTTTAAGCCATACTGCGACTGATGTCTGACGTTATTTTTTATTATGAAGTAATAATGATGAAGATGATGATGAAACTTAAAACTAACCTAAACTAACTTAACCTAACCTAATCATACATAAAGTCGTGGCACATTATGCATGATGTTGCGAGGGAGTCCTGACGACACTGTAGGAGAGCACACTAAACACGATATTTACACCATTCCCCACATTTGCACTCATATACGGACACTTATTAAACAAAATGCCACGAATTTTATCCAATAATATCCATTGAAACACAAATCTGAGAAAATAATGCAAGAACGGACATGACTCTTCCACAGTCCCGCAAAAACGCCTCAAATTACCAAGTTCAGTCAGTCCAATGAAGTAGGAAACCTATAAACAAGTCAGTGAGTTAGACACTATCAGTAGGTAGTGTCACTGTCACTTGTCACTTGTCAGTCACATAGTGATTGTTGTGTACATTAGTTATTCGTTTTTCAAATTATTTAGTTTTTTGTGAAATTATGTGAAATGAATTAGTTGTTTTTGGTCTCCAATATCGTAGTAGCACATAATAAAGTTGTTTTATTTACAATTATGGCAAATGTCGAATCGAAAACGATTAGAAAAATGTTAATTTTCGTGTCGCTAAATTATGTTAATTTGAAATCCGCAAACTACAATAAAAGTTTTGTTGCCTACTTAGGGACTGTTACTTAATTGATTTACGTGAGTAAATTTATGTATTCGGTTCGGTAAATAATCAAATTAGAACTGTTTACTTTATCTAAAAACCTATGCTCATAAATTCGAAATATTATATTGGAGAGCTCAGGTAAGATTTTTTTTTCTTCAGGATTGAACATGACTATCAACAGCCACAGTAGTAGTGTGCTGGGACCACACTATGCCACAGTGGATCAAAGACTGAGTGTGTTGAACACAATATCCCATCCCGGATTAGTACATCCTTCTCACCCGTCACTACCCAGTCCAAGAACTGGAGGAGAACCAATAGCAGGACCTTCTGGGTTGCCTCCAGTGCAACAAGTACCTTTGGTATGTAGTAAATTTTAATAATTATTGAAACTGATGTTTATAGTACCTGTGCTATCTAAATATTTTTCATAACATTTATTATGATAAAGTTAGATAAGAAGTTATTGTACAAGTTTAATGTATAGTTCTTATACTGCATTCATAAAGAAACAAGACATTAAATTTCTCTATGAATTTGAGTTACTTTCATACTTGGAAATAGGAAAATTTATGCATTCCAAATATTTAAAGTACTAAAAATGTTAGTTGTGCATTTTTTTTGTAAGACGGCAGTATATTACCAAACAAATTTTTTGCCTTAGTGTTAGGTTCTTCCTGTAGTTTGTTTTGTTATAAAGATCTTTGTCTAGCTAAACATTTTTAGTAGTGCCTATGCTTACATGAGAGTGTATAAAAAGTGTACAGTAAAGTCTTTAAAAAATATTCCAACAAAATCATAATCAAAAGGTTTAATGATTTTATGCCATTGTAAATCAATAGTATTAAATACAATTTATTTTTTACTATACCTAAAGATTCTTTCAAATATGCACCAGCACAAGTCAGTATTTGGAAATTATTATTAAATTACTTTTATTGTAAAATTTAATGGTACTGTTTACATTTTTTTTCATTATATAATCATAGGTATTACCATAATCGGTGTTAATTCTGTTTTAACCTAGTTATAATAGACTTGACTAAGTCAAATTCAAATTTATTTAATTGTATAATATTGGTGCATTTACAAAAATGTTAAACATCAAACTGTGTCATATGTGGTTAGTTAATGTTTGATAGTCAGAAAGACATAAAAAATTTGTGCAACATTTTTTTATTTACTATGCAGCAATATTAAAGGAACAAACCATATTAATCTGTATATATCATGCATGCTGTATGTGTGCATGCTTATCCTGATTGCATAGTCAGGATAAGCTATATGCAATTTAGCTATTAAATATAAAAAAAAAATACTATTGAAATTTAAATGCTTACATTACTCTGATGTTGGCCATTATTATTTTAAGTTTGTCTCATAATATACAGATACACAAGAGTCCGAATGGTATAGGCGTTTCTATATTATTAATGTACACAAAAATAAACTCAGATCTTAATAAAATAAAAGTAGCCTAAGTTACTCCTCATTACACCTACTATCTGCGAATAAAAGTCCCATCAAAATCTGTCCAGCCTCAAAAAGACAAAAAATCAGAAGAACTGTCAAACCAAAGCCGAAATTTCGTCAGACACTAATGAACATTTCATTAGTGAACTTTTTGAATGGGTTAATGTAATTATATTTATTAAAGTCAATAATAAATATCATGAAATATACAGGAAATATCAATATATTTTTTTTTCTTTTTAAAAATACTTGTAACCAACCATCTTGTAATATACATTTTTTAATGTTTCAGTCACTGAAAAAGGAAGTAGACTGGGAGAGAAGCAATGAAGATAAAGGCGGTGGTGAAACTTCATTAGAATACAGAATGCAACATGAATCTGTAAGTGTTTTTATTTATTTTATTTTAAACTGTAACAGCTTTTACATAGTTTGTTGCATGCTTTTTAATGGCTCCAGTGTTGAAAAATTATTGGTATGTTAAGGGATTTTTAATTGGAAGACATCATTTTGTTGGAATGTTATACACTTACCCCGGAGGTGATACTGCTAAGAAAGATTGCAAGCATGTCTGCTGTCAAGTCTAATTTTATTGACAGCAAACAAACTTGCAAAATATATCAAGGCTGTATGAGAAATAATTATATCAAGTTGCAAAAAATAAATAAATTGACTGTTAGACATATGTATAAATGTAAGATTATACCTACTATTTAAACTAGTGTATTTATAATGTTCTATATTTATCCTTTTTTAACGCTGAAATGCTTTGCTTTAAATACTATAACATAAAACAGGCAAGCAGGTGATTAATTTGTACTCTAAACCTACTTAATATAATATATTCTTCTTCTAGTTCTGTAAGTCCTGTGAAATTAAATCATACATATTTTAGTTTTTTTTTTCATATTTATACACTTTGTCATATCATGGCTTATTGGTTTAGCATTCATGATTGAGAAGTAATATAGTAAAAACATAAATATTGATGACTTACAAAAGCACAAAATATCGATAGATATATAGAATTTAGAACTGAAAGTTGAAGGAATGGTCTCCATTTAGGAGAAAGAATTTTCGCTGTTTAAATCCTTACGCGGGAACTTTTGTTGCCGATGACAGTTTTGTTTAATACTAACTTACTTATTCAACTTTTCAATACTAATTAACGTGTAATAATAATAATAATTGCCTAAACTGTAGAAAAGCTTACCCTGTTCAATCACCTATGAAACTTCAAATACTTTTGGCCCACATAATCTGGTATGCTGTGACAAAATAAAATCTAGTTACCTACAATAGGAGCTGTGTGAATGTGCTAGAAAATTGAGAGTGAATGTGATTGTTTGCTGGGCTGGATTTATTTGAATGGATTGGTTTTTTCTACTATTGTCAACATCTAATTGACCTGCTTCAAGTCAAATTGAGTGGCTCCCAATTAAATTAAATGGCAAGAAGTAGAAGTAGTTTGGGTAATAATTGTGTAGTTTTGAGTAAATAATTCGAAATGTTTCAAATGAAATGTATGGATGGAAGATGTGGCATTTATTGTATTAAAATTCTACTCAATAAATGCTGAGCGAGTAAATGCTGTCTAATATAAAAAGTATTTAAAATCAAAATAAAATATTCATAGCTATAATTCCTTTAATTTCATAACACACCACCAGCTTAGCTTAGTTTGTTTTTAATAAGTGTGTCATTTTATTATAATATATGTATGTATGTGAAGTATCAAATGCATGAATAAAAAATGTTGAACTAAATTAGGTAAAGTATTTTTCTTTTTCTACTTTGTTAAGAACCCTTTTTGTAGAAATGTTTACGTTACGTTGTTTTTTGTGCTCGTTTTGTTTGTGCTTTGAGCTATGACAAATTTTAAAATATTTCCAATTCATATCTTTTAATTAGCCGTCTAATATAATAAATTGTATTAGAGACAGCATAGTACAGTCAGCAGTAGCCACAGTAGAAAGTTTTATAAATATTCAGATTTGCTTATTGACTCTGAGCTAAATATTATTTTTTGGATTTCCAAAAATATTATCCCCCCCATTCATAACATTAAAACAACTTTTCAGGATTATATCCCGTTTATTTAGAACTTATTTTTATTTATTTTTGTTTATCACTCGTGAAAATTATCTCTGTAAAGAGTTCGAAACTTCGGGAAATAAATAAAAATAAGTTGTAACTAAACGCGATATAATCCTGAAAAGTTGTTTTGATGTTATGAATGTGATTCGCGAAACTCTAAGAAATAAATATTATCCCCATTGTTATTTATTATATTTTTTTCGGATTTATTTACCATTTACTGTAAAGGCTATACGCATCCAGTATACTCCAAAGTAATTAAAAAAAAAAACTAAAATTAAGTTTTAAAGGTAAATTTAATCTTGATGCTCTCGTGGTTCCGCTCAACAGACTAGTAGACTTGTTATCAAAATCTTTATTGTTGTTCTATAAAGAATTCACACAATTAATTTTCTTTGTTGAATATATTTTTCAAAATTTATTGTTACACAAAAAGCATCATTTTAAAAATTTTTTTTTCGCAAAAGTGTCATTCTATTGTTTTTTGTTTTTCCTATCTTTACTGAAATATGTAGGTAAATTAAGTGGGTACTTATTGGTGTGGTGGCAAAAACAAAGTGATTTAAGCAGTATGTACGAGATTAATTATAAGTTTTTCTTTAATTAACAGTCAATTTATTGTTGCAATTTGGTGTATGTGATTTTTTTTTTATTTAAACGCATGCTTGATGTTTTTGATATGCTGCGCTATTGTAAAACTTCAAATATTATGCCTTGCTGTCAGAAGTTGACCTTCATTTTGTTGGCCATCATTTTTGTATCCATTCCTTTTATCTGATATTATATTTTGGGCAGTATATTTTATTTTGAATATTTGGCCATATATAAGCATACATGTTATTGTACAAATATGTGATTCTTTTTACGCGAGCGCCGTTGCTAAAACACCTTAAGCCATTACGCGTAGCCGGCTCCCGAGCCACTCCTGCACTTTTATTTTTGGGCAAAAATGAGCGTCAACTTCTTTAATTAGATAGTGGAAATTAAAAATTGAACAGACTGCATCTCAATTTAGAAAGTAGTGTTAGAAATTATGCACACACTTTGAACCGTATAAAATTCAACGAGAAAAAAGAAGTTGATGTTCTTTTTTGTGGTTGCAGGAGTACGATGGGTCCGCTAGGGGGCGAATTGACGAAGGGGAGAGGGGATATCCATGCATACACTGCGGTGCGGCGTTTCCACATCAGAGTAAATTGACTAGACATATATTAACCACACATACTCTTGACACGCTCAAGTATCGTGATGCTATACTGGGCAGACCTCTGGGCATACCTCTGATCGGACAGTTTAGTGATTCGCCTTATATGACCATGCATACAGAAGAATCACCCATCGAGTTGGATATTGTGCCTGGAGAGCCTGGAAACGTAGTGCTATGCAAGTTTTGTGGCAAGAGTTTTCCGGATGTTTCATCTTTAATATCCCATTTACCGGTACATACTGGCGATCGACCGTTCAAATGTGAATTTTGCGGCAAGGCTTTTAAATTGAGGCACCACATGAAAGATCACTGCAGAGTTCATACGGGTAAGCAACAACTGCTATTTCTGTTTTTATCAATAATTGCTTTCAAATTACAATAGCTCCTAAGTTATTTGCTTAAACTTTTTGCAGGTGAACGGCCATTTCGTTGCGGTCTTTGCGGCAAGACATTCTCACGGTCCACTATATTGAAAGCTCACGAGAAGACCCATTACCCAAAATATGCTCGTAAATTCCTTTCTCCGAGTCCGGTAGACACGGAAGAAGAGAGTCCCCATCAATGAGTATGGGCACGGGAGAGTGTACAATCGACATTCGACCATATTTTATTGAGTTATAAAAACTATTATTGGAAATAGCTAATGATGAGCGAAAAAGTGATAGTTGAAGGAACAAATGCAGACAATACGTTGTAAATTAGTTAAGAATGTGATTTAAACGGCGCAACTGTGATCTGAATGATATGAATAATATTTGATATTTCACTAATAGATAATTATCACACTAGTGTTGATACATGATACATTAATTTCAAGATATTAGTTTTTTTTCTTTTTAATAAATTTTCGTTTGAATTTCATTTTCATTGTAAAAAACTTTTCGCTAAAATTTATGAGCTTTCTGTTCGCTTTAGATAATGATAGAAAGACATCATTTATTTATTAATGATAACTTAGACGGCATAGCCAAAGTTAGTTAGTGATGTATGAAGTTGATAGTTTTATTGTTGTCTTTTTATTTTGCTTAGACGATTTTAACATAACAAAAAAAACTTATCAATGAACTGTAAGCTAGCAGTTCAATATCAATAACCGATCCGTTTTGGAATTTTTGAAAAAGAAAGTATAATATCAGTATTGTTTTAGAGTTGGCATAATCATAGACTTGCATATTTATGATCGTAGTGTCATTTGAAACTTAATTTTACAAAACACACAGACACACACACATATATAAATAAATAATAAAGATTGATTATGAGTGCTTTATATATATAATATATTAAATATCTACTACATACTAGAAATCATACGGAATTCGCACTCGAAATAGTTTGTAAAAATAAAAAAAAATTAGGGATTTGAGAATTTTACTAATTGTCTTTCGAAGTTAACGAAGCACGCTCCCCGAGGTAATTAAAAAGCAATATTATGACATATAAATGTGTATATAATATATAGTTTGATAACATCGGATTTTTAGGGAATTTATTAGAAATAAATAAACGCTTTTGTAGTACCTTATTTGATATGAATGGGGACAGCTGTGGATGTGATTAAGGGAATCAAAGCTTTAAGCACCTTTCAATTCTTTTTGAACTCCACAATGCCTCTTTCGACTCCCGTACATTTGTTGGAACGCAACACATTGTTTGAATTCCTACGAACGATCGGTACCGTCAGCAAGAGAATTTGCGGTATAATACACATTTATAAAAAGTTTCTATATGTTTTTAAATCACGAAAAAACCACATTGATTTTATTGAATATATATAATACAGTTTTTAGAAAATTGTGTGTCACATAGAGTTTATTACCTCTTGTAGGTTGTCCTTAACTTTAAAACTAGTTACACACATTTAAATATAGAAGTGCTCGGCGCTTGAGACATGCAACAATTGCTGTGTTCGATGAATTCAACAGAGTTTTACATACAGGGATATTTTACGTATTGAAATATTAATTATTTTTACAAACATTGATTGATTTTACATTTGAATTTCATGAAAACATACCTAATTAATTTTGGAGCCCCAGTTTTTATAGAATGTAAATAATATCGGTTCATATATAAAAAATCTTTTGCATCGTCACTCGAAAAATTAAAGCTTTGATTTAGGATTGATTGGATGTTGGCTCGTATATAATAATTAATAAGTATATTGAAAAAATAATATTGATTAAAAATTTCATTTGCCCACGGTACTCTCTGGCTGAATTATATTATTTTTATTAAATGGATTAAGATTATTATCATGTTTAAAGTACCTAAATGATTTACGTAATTTTAAATATATAGACTGAACTGCCTAAATAATTTCATAATCTTTTTGTCATTGGACATATCATTTTATATATATAAATAAAACATCTATTAATAAAAAGAAGTGTCATTACACTTGTTTGAAAGTTAAATATAAATCATTATATTTAATATAGGAGTTATTTTTTTTACTAGCTGTACATTACTTTTGAATGTAGGCGTTGTAATATCATTTTTTTTAAATGTAAACTAGATAATTAGTGCTTCATGTTTTCTCTCAAAAGAAAGTATTATGATAATATAGAAAAGAAAATCTGTGATATGTCTTATATATTTAAGAGAATTACACCTGGGAGTATACGGAACGATCTCAGATTGTTATTTCAATTAAGGATTTTCCAGCGACGTGGATCTTTACCAAAATTATTTACGGTTTAATTATTTAATATGGCATGTAGCGAATAGAAAAAAATGTATATAATTTATTTCTTGCGACCTATAAATTAAATTCACATTGATTGCACGTGGATTTCTTTCTTGGATTCCATATTTTACTTAATATAAAATAATTATTGGTATCAAAATTTTTGAGTTAATATTTTTTGGTTATGAGTTTAGATTTAAAATGAATCAGTTATGACATTAATAATAGTTAAAATTAAGTACAAAATTGGTTTTGTTAGATCTCATTATGTATTTTAGGCATTATTTAGCGCTTATTTTTAATTATTAACAGTGATTTGTGTAAGCTGTTCTTAAGATTTCTATGTTTTGGAATTGTATTTTTTATCCAACTGAAGTACTTAAATCTGTTTGTTTGCAAACGCCTAACATTCCGAAATTATTCCAATATTGACACGGCTTATTTCGGTGTAAAATGCCACAGAGTAGTTTAAAATATTTATTATATGTAATTATATGTAATTTGCCCGTGAGTACCGGGGGCACTAATAAATTATTCGTTCAGTTTTTTTTGTATTTTTTTTATTTAAATGTAATTATCAGTAATATAAAATAAATAACGAATATGTAAATGTAATATGGTAGTGTTTTAGGAAACTCTTCCTTTTGCACTTAATAATAAATATTACACTATTGACAACAATTGTTTTCTAAATGTTATGTATTTTTTTCATTTGAACTAAGGTTGATGAGAATGTGTGTTATACTGATACCTAATTATAAAAAAAATATACCTATATTTATAATTTACATTCCATAAACCGGTGAATTTTTAAATTTACTCGAACTGTCTGGACGTCTCTTCGTTGATTTTGTTTTTTTTTCTATCTTGTAGCCAATACGAGTTGTTTTAAGCAAATTTAATGAAAATTCTTCCATTGTATGATGCTAATTATTTGATTTATTGACTTGTTGTAAAGATTTAGCGGATTGCTATGAAACTGGATAGGGAAATGTTGTTAATAATACATTATATAATTAATGCATTTTAGATGATAGATTGGTAGATGCGCTACTTTTCGGAGTTAGAATTCAGAAATTAATTAAACTACTATAGAATAACATTTTAAAAAAATATGACAAGAATGTTTTTATTTGAAGAGCTGCACTCGACTTTTGTTTTGCCAGTGTCACATGTTACCACCAAATCTTTATAGCGATATATGTAACCTTGATTAATGTTCCTCGTATTATTTTAAGCAAAGATAATATATAATATTTACAATTTACACAAATACATAAAATATCAATTAAAATAGTTAAAAATAAATTATGTGTACCAACAAATATCTAAGTGTTAATAAACGAAATAGTTTTTATAACAGATACAAAAAACAGTTTTAAATAAAATAATAATATCGACTATTTTATTTCATAAACATTCAGAGATCGTATTTATAGATTATATAATTATATAGACAATAGTGAGTGTTATTAGTGAAATATAAAAAAAATAGGTACAAAAATAAATACAATAGATTATAATAATTAATCATCCCCAAGTGCAGTTATTCAAATTTTAACATTTACCACTTGTTAAACCACGTCCCTGCAAAGTTCACGCTGCTAGCACAATTAAATTATACATAAATAAATAATATATATTATTACATTATGTATATATTGATAAAGTTTATTAATATTGTTTCATATATATATTATATTTGTAGGTATATTTCCTAAGTACCTAAAAGCATGATAAGTCTTAAGAAAACACTAGCACGAAAAATAAAAAGAATTCGTTATTTGAAATAGACAAGTAGATTCGTTTTTTAAAAATATCATCAATGATCGTGACCACAGTTTTATATTTAGAGTGCCTCTTGCCTGTACAAGACTTATATAAAGGCTGCAATTCACGGATAATACATAGTTTATAGCGGATAGAGGAAAAAAACAACATGTAATTTTTTTATTGTGAAAATTGTAATCTTCTTTTATGATATGGATGTATTCGCGCGCTTTTATGTATTTTTTTTTGTAATTGGCAAAGTGTATGGATATGGTAACACCGTTTCAGCCAAATGCCCATATAATTATTTGTCTCCGTAGTTAGCGCATTCCAATCTTTTAAAGTTTAACATTTTCTATATATAAACCAGTGAATAAATCATTATTATTGACCAATATATATACATATATTATTTATATGTCTAACAAAATTTTTTTTTTTTGTTAAGTGCTAGATTATAATATTGTTAAGTTTCGTCGTTAACAATAATATCGCGGCTAAATAGTCGCTGTACCGTGGACCGGATGGACAAAGGTATTAAAAAAATATATACCATTTCATTAAGTGGCATACCTAAATATAGAACTTATTATATATTTGCAATTTTTCTAAGTTCCTGTAGGTGTATTAATTATTGTATATTTGGTACAATTTTGTTTTTTAATGATTATTATTATTAATATTGTGTTAGTTATAAATTTATTTAGGTTATACATTTTTGTGTCTTATATTTGTATTGGCATAATATACGATGACATGTGTGATGTGATCTGTGTACCTTATCTATGGTCACTTCTTTTAGTGCGCCGTAAAGCCTAAAAAGCTGGATGGATTTAGCATGAGACGTGCCGTTTATATTGGACTCAACCATAGATACGTAATTTTTTTTTAATTTTCCACAGAAAAAATAATTACAATTTTATTTTGCGTAGTCACGACTACGCAAAATAAAATTGTAATTATTTTTTCTATAATAATCTATAATAAAATATGTAACTACACGTAGTTACATATTTTTTTCAATTTCATTTTCTAAACGCCCGTTTGTGGTGATGAATTTTAAATCCTAACTCAAATAGTATCAAATTTTAATTTGTTTTTTTTACGTCCCACTTTTTCGTATATTATGCTGGTACACGAGGTTTTCAGCACAAGTTCAAATAATTTAGGTCCACTTTATTTATAGAGCTTGAGAGCTTGAACTATTATATAATTAACGTTTGACATCAAACGAAACGATAGTTATTAATCTTTTAATCTGTTTTATTATTTAACATTCATTGTTGACATTTTAGATTAGTGAAAAATCTGTTTTGCCTTAACATTAAATAGTACATATAAATGTTTGTAACAAAGAAGCAGCATAGTTTTGTGGAGTTTTATGGTTATCACAGTTATATTATCATGAGTGGATCGTGGTTCAAATGTTGTAAATGTTTTGTGTCAATTGTGCGAAAAATATTAATACGAAAAATAAACTAATAAAAAGAAAATAAGAGGCCCATTGCTGTTGATCATTGTAACTTTTGAAACAAATATAAGCATATCATAGCTGTAAAAATACAATTTTGACAAATAAAAGCTCTACAATCATTACAGAAATATTATTTTTTAAAATTTTATTTGCCCTAAAAATAATTTATTTATGTTTATTGTTATCAATTGTATTAAGGACGACGTTTTAGCCTAATCTGTGGAGAAAATATACCAATGATTACTATCAGTTGTACAGAGCACTAAACCACTTTATGGCAGTTTTTCCTATGCAGGTATAAAATGTTATGTATTTTTTATAAAAGTTAAATAAATTTAATTATGTATTTATCAAGTTATATAATATTTTATTACAGATGTGCCTGGATATGACATGCAGTTCGCCGAGTATTCCCAGTCCGATCCCGCCACGGAGTCCGACTGCATTGCCGCTATGGTCTCCGTTCCTGGCGCTGCAAGCGTGCCGTTTGAGACGGTATCTGAGCGATGACTGCATGCTATATAATAATCGACATTTGCTCCACTCTGAGCGGTACCGATGTGGAGTTTGTCTCGCCTCCTTCCCATCAACGTGGCTTCTCGAACGTCACGCAGCTTTACAACACGCCTCACAAACCCCATGCGACGACAAGCCTTTCGTCTGCGAACAGTGCGGGCAAAGTTACCGATACAGATCTGCTTATGTGAAACATCGTGAGCAGAATCACCGCGCTCGCCTGCCGGCCGACAAACTCTTCACATGTGATGTCTGCGGTATGCAGTTTCGTTATCTGAAATCTTTCAAAAAACATCGTCTCAATCACACATTGGAGAGGCTTCATACAAAAACCACTGACACACTCGAAGGTATGGATCAAGTTTCCAGTACTAACGAAGCTCTGATCGGGCAATGTGGAGAAATGGATTTGTCTATGAAGAAAAAGAATAGAATAGACACTCCGAAAAGCCCTCCGTCTGAATTGATACGTGATGTTGATCAAGACAGTACCGTGGACTCTAACGGCGCCACGGATTCCGTTGTGACAGTAGACGATTCTATTGACTGTCGTACTTCCGGCGCTGAAAGTGAGAGTAAAAAAGATGAAGACAGAACTTCCGAAGAGAGGAAAAGAGTACCGGTCTCGTTTGCCAGCATCAGTTCTATGGCAGACAGTTCAGAAAACGAATCGCGAGCGGATAGCGGTAAACATGAAAGCGCCAGTTCTCATTCAAGTTTTCTAGGTTTCATGCAAACTGATGATAGGCAAAGGGATAAAGAGAGGAGATTTGCTTGCCCGTTTTGCGGTAAATGCGTTCGGTCTAAGGAGAATTTAAAATTGCATGTGAGGAAACACACTGGTGAGAGGCCGTTCGTGTGTCTGTTCTGTGGCCGTGCGTTTGGTGGTAAGAGTGATTTGACTCGGCATTTACGCATTCACACTGGTGAACGTCCTTACCACTGCGAGGCATGTGGCAAGTGCTTCGCTCGTGCCGACTATCTGTCCAAACACTTGACCACACACGTCCATAACACGCGTTGATCCCACTCTCTCCATGCAACCAGCCGTCCTTTCTCTCGTGTTAACCTTTAAGCGCTTGCTAGAAATTTGAAATCAAAAATTTTATTATCTAAGATTTATTAATTTTAATCTCTAAGGAGGACTTTTGCATTTTGGTAATGCAAATAGTTCTCTCTACATAGAAGGTGCAATTACACGGGTTTCTTGCACAGTAAAAAAAGCAAAACAGTAAAAGAAATAAATCAAGGATAATTTTCATTATTATCCACTTGTTTCTACAGGAATTAAGCGAGCCCTTAAAAATTGCAAAATTGGGCTGGCCTTTTTTTCGGATAGAAAGTTAGATTATATCTGACATGTTTAGTTAAGTATAGGTAAAATGTTCTCTCTGATCGCATTCATTTTATATAGATTAAGGTGGAATCGCTTAAATAAGAAATAGCAAATGGGAATATTTTTTAAAACATTTTGAAACATTTTATACATAACTTTTTAAAGCAGGTTATAATTATAGATTATTACTTAATTTTGTTTTTCGATTTAAAATGATTTGGTACAAATATTTTTATGAAGTAATTTTACTTGGCAAAGAAATATAATAAAAGTTGAGATTCTTATCTTTTTACTAATTATTTTACTTAATTTTCTGTTATTTCTATCGAGAATAAAACTTTTTATATCCACATTTATAGAAAAAAATCAGCACAATGTCTCTAACTCTGGCTCTCAACAAATTAATAAATAGAATATGATGTTTTATCTTTATGATAAATTTAGTTTTCTATCCATATTTATATTTGGGATCAAGTCGCGTTTCATTAACTAAATAAGTTTTATAAATGAATCATTATTCTGGCAAACAGACGATAACTGAAACAATTATTTAAAAGTCACGATTTTTAAATGAGTGCTTTTAGTAATAGTTTCTTATGCCATATTATATATGCCTATGATGTTAAGTTGTTTTTTTTAATAACTCACTGAACAAGAACATATAAAAAAAAAATCATAGTCGTGACGATATTTTAAGAGAATGCAATAACTGTGATGTGTAGATTATGATTAAGACCAGTCAAACAAGTTTTAGAACATCGAAAAATAAAATAAAAGTTTTATGTCATTTATAATAAAGTTGACTATCGATTAAATATTAAATTACCTACGTGAATGTTAATGAATAGAATTTAAGAAATCTCTCTGTGCCAAAATATGTACCTCATAAATATAATATCTGAAGTAGATAATGGAACAGATAAAGAAACAAACAAATTTTGATTTAAAATCGATATGCCCAGGACCAATCTGTGTAATTTTACTTATATAATTAATTAACAGACTGTAAAAACATGGTGATTTATATTATTTAATTACACACATTTTCATTTCTATTCCTAACCTACTTGATGATTTAACTGTCGGTGTCCTTAGATTCATCTTAAGATATATTTTTTGAAAGTTCGTCTCTTTTGTGTTTTACTTTTATATACAGCATGGTCCTGGAATTAATTGCAGTATACAATAATTATAAAACAAATTAATTATTGGGCCTAACTTTTTTTTCAAACTTTATCGGTTGGAAAATATTTGCTTGCAATTACAATTATAATATTTTACATTTATTTAATTACAAAACTAAAACATCTGAAATTAAACTTTAACGTATGAATATAATATGATGTTGTGAAATAGCCAACTATAACCAACATATAGCCAACCAATGTATATATTTATAGCTAACTTAAAAAACTTACATTTAAAAGAATCACAATATTGAAAAGAAAAAAATAATGAAAAGATATAAGTTTTAATATTGAAATAGTCTATATTTTTATATTAATTTATTACGAAACCATAAAAATTTATATATGATTTTAAAAACGTATTATCTACTCTCCTTTAGGATCTTACTGCAATTTAATCATATATTTATAGTATATTTAAAAACCAAAGAGTTCAGGGTTCTATTTATTTTAGATCTACTCGTATATTTTTTAAACGGTAACATTATATTAAATTATTTATTAATATTATCCTTTTAAAGTTCATTATAGACTGGCTAGAACACTCTGTATATTTGAATAAATTAAATATCGTCAATTAAATAGAATAAGTGATATTATAACTTAAGTAGAATAACATAACGATTAATTTTATTTAAAAATTGCAGGTGAATATTTCCAATACGAGATTTATACACATACATATATTAGAACAATTGTATGAGTAACAATATATGATTTTTTTCTATACATTGAATAAGTGGAAAATGCAACGAAATATTCAGGTACAGGAATGACAATCGAAACATTTTACAAAACATATTTATATAATAATAATTGTTTTAGTTAGTAATATGATCATAAGCCAATTGTTCGTTTTGATACCATATAAAATATATTGTAATATAGTAATTATTTCGCCAGAGGGATCTATTAAGATAAGTAGGTAGTCGAAAACATTTAGTATAAACGTGAAGCAATACTCTAAATTTTTATTCTTTACTGCCAAGTTTCAATCAGAGCGAATACAGTGGAAAATCTTATATGCATATGCAATGTGCATTTATAACACACTGTATAGCTATGTCGACTTTATAGCTTTATAGCACTTTATTGCTGTATACAGCGTGTTCGTTACCATCAAATTAGTTATAGACTGTGTTCCCTCTGATATTAATTAAAAAAAAAACAAATTAATGTATGTTGATTCCATATACTGTAAATGTAAATAGATGTGTTTTTTGCCATTACTTATAAAAAAATATATAATATAACGATAATATTATTTGAAAAATTGATGTTGACTGTTTTTTTTTTTGATAATTATATCAGCGGTAGTTAATTGATGTTGTGGCGTAATTTAGTGTCTTATATAGATTTAAGGTCATAAACCACCCAAAGTACTGGATAATTAGAACCGTATTTCCAAAGACGGGAGGTATAAATTAAAAAAAAAATCAATTTAATATTATAAATCTGTATGTAATCGATGTAATAAGTACTTTGAGTGGTTCATTATTTTAAATTATTGTTAGAGTTAAAATTGGTGTGGTATTCTTTATATAACTATGTTCATGTAACATACATTTTATCTCTTAATATTATAGATAAATTTAATTTTTAAACAGATTTTAAAATATAAAGAGCACAGTGAAAACGTACTGTATATATGCGTGTGCTAAAAAAACCAGGACAAATGTGATAAACTAGTATTTAAGTAATATTTTGTTTATTTTTATTTTGAAATAATTACATACATTTATTATATATTTAAATAACCGATTTCGGTTTCTAAATTTGAAATCATTATTTTTTAATCATTGTATATT
The DNA here is from genome assembly GCA_905147225.2 of Euproctis similis. Taxonomy (NCBI): domain Eukaryota; kingdom Metazoa; phylum Arthropoda; class Insecta; order Lepidoptera; family Erebidae; genus Euproctis; species Euproctis similis. The sequence goes on from LR990115.1 coordinate 11,984,095, forward strand.
TTTTCGAATTTTGAAATTCGAATTTCTCATTATCTCGACTGTAAGCTTGAAGGGCATTATTTATTTGTTTTTTTTTTATTATTATCATAATTATTATTTCATAACGTTTCAATTATAAGAGTGACTTGAGGGAAAGATTATGAATAGAGTAATTTTAAATTAGGAATGAAAGAAAATGAAGAAGGAAAAAATGAAGGAAGCGTGCAATATTACATAGCGCACAATTTTAAAACAGTTTTTGGACATTGTTTCGTATTATCTCCGTCCACTAAACAATACTGTGTCTTATTTGACGTTCACACACTGACTGAAGACATTGTAGTGTCAATTTACTGAGATTTTTTTTCTTTCTTAGCATCTAGAAGCAATAGATATTTAGACAGTGTAATATTGTAAAAAAAGGATTGATTTAACTTATATAGCGTTGGAGTGTTAGGGAGATAATCTTGTGTTTTAGTTTAGATGAAGGAAGTTCAAGAGAGTTAGTGTTGGAGGCGATAATGCCTAATTTCTCCTGTCATCATGTTAGTATAAAACTGTAAAGTGAAATAGGCTTGGCACTAATTCCATGGGACGAAAACATTCGTTCTTTCAAGGCATAGAGTGAGTAAAGTTGAAGTGTAAAGTATTTAAAAATACTTTGCAGCCGTGTAGAGTTTGTTAAGAATGTGATATTATTTAAAGTAGGAGTGACGTGTGAACTTTAATAGTTTTTTCACAATCTATCCAATAAAGATTGTACTGATTTTCGCGTAGAAAATTAACTTAAGCAGGAAGTTTCGCAGTCAAACGTAGTTAATATTAGCGAATAGGTTCTTTATTTTAAAAGAAAGAAGAAAAAATAAGTTCATAAAAGCCAAAATACAGTCTCAATAGTTAAACTACGACATAAAACAATAAGGAGAGTTTATTTAATTTTTTAAACTTAATTATATACAGTATGATGTTTTTTATATACCAATCTTGAATATTATCTTTTTTTCGGTGCAGATGTATTGATTTTTTATACAAATCATAATATACAACATTGAAGTAGGAGGTAAGTGTAGACGTAGATGGGTCTAGTAACCGCGTGGTGCTACAGAGAAATGTTATGTGATAGAAACTGTACTTGAGAGACATTTTATTTATTGAAACTTCCATATATATGATAATATATAGTCACATTATACTATACATATAAACCCAAATCAGCAATAAATCGGTTTAGGTCATATAAAGTAGTTTGTTTTATCGAATTGTATTTTTTTTTTCAAAAGTGACACGAGGTCCGTCGATCGTTTCTCATAGAGACCAAAGTATAAAATTTTTATTGTAAGGAATTGTGTTCGTATAGTTTATGATGGTTACCATTCCACTTTAAATGGTGTATTTTTTTTTTGAGATTTAAGTCAACCAAAACACCATAGATTCGTTGGTGCGAGTTTAAAAAATATATATTGGTAAGTTTTGAATTAATTGTTTTAATTGAAATACGTCCAAATCTTATTCACGTTTCGTATTATGATGAGATCATTGATGTATTTAAAATTATAATTCATACAAGCTAGATAGTAAATTTCTATTAGGTTCTTATTGGTATTGACTCTCAATATTTATTAAATGTGTACCGGAATTTTGTATAAATTATTTTATGGCCTTATTAATATAAAATGTTATCTTGGAGTAAATATTGTATGTATTATAAAAGTAATATTACAAAAAAAATAGACATAAAATTTGGACAGAAACCAATATTTTAATAAAATATAATTTCTTTTTATATTGCCTTTAATATTATGATTCATCTCACAACGAATGCCTCTACAAATATAAATAAATATAGTTGTTTTTATGTGGACATTGTTTTTAATTAGTTTTATATCATGGGTCAGTTTTATAGCTAGTTAATAATAGTACATACACACTGTTACATAATGTTATTTTTTTTTTCGTGAACATTTTAAATAATTATAATTATTGTTATACAGTTCGTTTTATATTTTTATCATAATTAATTAATTATTATTATTTGTTTTCAATTAAGATCATATTTTACAAATATGAACTACTTTATAGTATAGTCAATATAATTTATAACAATTAATATTACCTTGTCCATTGTCCGAACTAACTTAGACATAATTCTCCATATTTTGGATGTGTATTATATACCCACGAACTATAAAATTGTAAAATGCTATTGTGTATATTTCATTTTTAATGTCGATGTGCAAAAAAAATATATTATTAATAGTAAATGTCTTGGATCTCTAAAAAAATTAAGAAAACTAATAAAAAAGACAAAAATACTTTATGAAAAATTTCTAAATGTGCAATAATTATATTATGTGTGTCGTAGTGTTACCATTAGGCGTAAAAATTTTAAGCTATCCAAGTGCGCCTATTGTCTATGTTCACGAACTAATGTAATGTTCGTATTATTTGTTTTTTTTATTATTGCAATGATCTCAGGACCTTAACAGTAGCCGCGCTTGGGTAGCATTTTTAAATGAATATTTGGCACTTTTAAAAGAAGGCACATTTCCCTATCATATTGAAAAAAAAAAATGGTTTGTAAACGTGTTGACGAAAAATGGATTTGTTGGTAATTGATTTCGTAATGAAATACATTTGTTTCATTATTTGTGCATGTATTTTATTTATTATACCTTCAAAATGGCAACGTGGCTCACCTGATGGTAAGCAATTTTCATGGCGTGTGACGTTTATAATACATAGAGATTTCAAAAACATCTCGTGTTACTACACGGATATGAACTAGAGACCTCTAAATTAGATGGTCACGTGCTAAACAATTGGGCTATCAAAGGACCGGAAGTGGAATTAATTAGCGAACTACGCTGGAATCTTAAATGGATCGAATACCGTACCTATTGCGATTAATATTCTTAAGGCGTGTTTAAAACGCAGGCCGATCCCCATACATTTACGATAGTGCTAGAAAAACACTTATTTTCCTCAACCAAGCAATTTTGTATTCAATCGAAGATAGATAATTTAGGAATCACTAAGCAGATATTATACAGTACTAAATCGGCATTACGAAGGAGTCGAGGACGGCGACAACACTATTTACTTTCTGTATAGAACGTATCCTTGCCGAAAGTGGTGACTGGAGCCTTAAAAAGCGATAAACGTGTGTGAAAGTTAGGAAACATTTTTATGGGATAGGATGGTCTGTCGTGATGTCGCCTGATGGTAAGCAACTAACGCTGCCCATGGATACCTACAACACAGATAGTAATAGTTGCGTTGCCGGCCTTTTGAAGGGAAGTAGTTGAAATAGGGAATGAGTCGGAAGTGGGATGGGAAGGAGAGAAGGGAGGGGTGGGGCCCTGAATACCTCTCTAACCGAGCGAAACGTGACATGAGTCATTTTTCACTTATTAAAATTTAGGTGTTTGGGTGACAAAGATACATTCAAATAATTGTAGGAAATAAATCAATACTTGGACACAATATACAAAGCGCCCTCTAGTTCCAAGCTAAGCAACTAAATGCTTGTGTTGTAGATACTAGATAACGGATATTAATACACATATACTTTTCTTTTGTAAATACATACTTATTTAATAGAAAACACACATAGAAAAACACCCAGACACCACAGTAATATATATTATGCGAAACAATAATATTCTTGTTATATTGAATTAGATTAGACCAAAGTCCTCAAGTTTCAACAGTGGTAGAGCCAAGGAGTTGGCTGCATGAATGGGCCGGCTCGACCGGTGAAATACTAGGACCGCTTATAAGATCGATGTAAAGTGGCTCATGCCGTGTTTCGTTCGGTGAGAGAGAGTGCTCCCGCACTCTCTCTCACCGAACGAAACACAGGGATTAAAGGCCTTAAATAAAATTGAGGTATTTTTATTGTTTGTTTTTAACTGTTTCATAAGAATTAACTATTCCTACTCATAAATAAACTAACTCGTACTGCTTAATCATACAAATTGAAGTTTATTATAATATATTTTCAATTGAAATTTAACTATATACTATTAGTGATTTAATCTCGCGACAAGCTTTTATTATCATTACATAGTATAAAACAAAGTCGCTTTCCGCTGTCTGTCCCCTTATATGCTTATATGTCTTTGAAACTACTCAACGGATTTTGTTGCAGTCTTTTCTAATAGGTAGAAGGTGTCAACGGAGTAGTTTTATGTATAATTCATGTATACATAACTTAACTTCACTCCTTTTGTTACCCGAAGGTGTAGGCAGCGGCTGTTAAGCCTCGTCTCGCCGTTATGTTTACATCCCAAAGGGAATAGGTGGCGAAACTATTGCCATACCGGGCACAAAGTTTTCAGTCATCGATATTTATCACACATAACTTCCGAAAACAATTTCGAAAAGTCATTGGTGTGAGCCAGTGTCAGGAATCGCACCCGGACCTCTGGATCAGAAGCCGTGTGCTCGACCTCTGGGCCACCGAGACGACTTCATGTATACCGTAGGAAATAAAAAGTGATAGTTTTCGAGATTTACACTTGACAGATTGACACTTTATTTGCCAACACTGGCTGAACCCTGCGTGATAAATCAAAACAGTGTTCTACATTATTAAATACCCTAGTAAATTATTATCTGATATTTGCTTCTTTTTAGAGTGTTTAAATAAATGCTTTTGTGAAAAAGGTTTTTTGCTTTTAACATTTACAATATTTGATTATTTTATTTATTTGTTTATTATTAATATTCATCCGCACCGTAGTCCAGTCAATGCAATCCGGTTATTGGCGAAATTTGAGATATTCCAATGAAATTGTATCGTATGGAGTAGCTGTTTAAATAACTTAGTTAAGTTAGTCTCTGCGTACACTTCAGTACAATTTCCTTCGTGTATAACCTATTTATTTCAACATCTGGTTTGAATAATACATGGTGTTATCGAATACCACTTCAGGGTTTTGACATGTAAATATGTTCACTAATAGTTAATTTTATACCATCTAGAGTGAAAGAGAGTGTCGGTGTAAAAGTAAGAAAGGGCATGCTTTTCTTGCTTTCTTTTCAGTGGTAGAGCCAAGCAGTACGCTGCATGAATGGGCCGGCTCGACCGGTGAAATACCACGACCTCTCAGAAGACCGACGTAAAGTGGCTCATGCCGCGTTTCGTTCGGTGAGAGAGGTATCCGGAGGCCTACCCCCCTTCCCCATCCTTTCCTATCCCCTATCCCTTAAAGGTTGGCAACGCAACAGTAACACTATGTGTTGCTGGTGTCCATGGGCGGCGTTGGTTGCTTACATCAGGTGACACGCCTGCTCGTTTGCCCTCCTATCTAATAAAAAAAAAATGCTCCGATGGTTCGGACATGTAGAAAGGATGGATGATGCAAGACTGACTAAGCAGATATACAATGCAAAATGGATGTAGGAGTCGGGGACGGCCAAGACACACATTCCATTACTAAATAGAACGTGTTCTGGAGGAAAGAGATGTTTGGTGCCTCAAAAATCGAAATTAAAAGGGTTACTAATGACATTGATTTAACTGCGCGAGAAGATTTTGAATGTTTGGAGGCTGTTTTTCTATTACTCTTTGAAATCTGAGTTATTATGTCTCGTCGGCTATCGCATAAAAAATCAATTTTAAATTAAGTAAAAAATCAATGTTGAGTATTCTTTATTATGTTTAATTTTAATGAAATGGTAGGTACTCCTTTATACGGGGCTGTAATACAAACAATTTCTTAAAATCAGCTTCAAACAATTTACTAATGTTACAGTTATCGTAGAAATTTATCATAGACGACCTTCTATTTCATATTACTATTTGTAAACTATAGTTCGCACGCCGAATGATGATCCCTATGACGTTTCAACTGACAGTTGTATTAGTGATGCGAAACTATTTTATTTTACTATACTTTAATTTTTATTCAAATTGCATAATTTAGAGTTTAGAATTCTTTTTGAATTGAATTTTAAAGAATTAATAATTATTTATTTCTAAGACTTTCGCGAATCTGACTTTCACTAAACAACTTTTAGGATTATATCGCGTTTATTTATTACTTATTTATATTTATTTCCCGACGTTTCGAACTCTTTACAGAGATCATTTTCACGAGTGATGAACAAAAAGATGGTAGTTGTTCATCACTCGTACCCACTTTTTGGAAATAAAAATCAGAAAGTTGATGTTAAAAAATATGATTTTTGTGGTAACCCACATCAGTATATGTATTCACCAGTTGTTATTATTTAATTATTAGAAAATTATCTTATTTTTCTAAGTTGGTTGAAATCAAAGAATAACTATTATTAAATATTGATTGATTTTAAATTTAAAGGTAAAGTATTTGTTAAAAATCTAGGGTCAAAAACGCGGCCAGTCCTGAGAAAGACCCAGCAAGAAAACTCAGCGGCTGTTATTCAAACTGATTATTATTTCATTTTGAACGGGCTATTGATATTGCTATTTGATAATTGCTATTTGTAAAATTTTGAGAAAAAAGAAAGAAAACTTGGTTTTCAGGTTAATAAAACATAAACATATACATAACTTCACGCCTTTTGTTATCCGACGGTGTAGGCAGCGGCTGTTAAGCCTCGTCTCGCCGTTATGTTACGTCCCAAATGGAATAGGTGGCGAACCTATTGCCATACCGGGTACAAAGTTTTTATCAGTCATCGATATTTATCACACATAACTTCCGAAAACAATTTCGAAAAGTCATTGGTGTGAGCCAGTGTCTGGAATCGAACCCGGGACCTCTGGATCAGAAGCCGTGTGCTCGACTACTGCGCCACCGAGACTACGTTGGTTAATAAAAAATTTTAATTATTTTGATTGTATACTGCACTACTCAAAATTCTACATTATTTTGGTTCCTGATGTGGGTCTGACCTGCAAACTATACTAATAGTATCTCGCTGTCTTGAGCTGTTTGCTTGTGGGCTAGGTTTGATGAGTCACGTCCCTTGCCCGCCATGGCGTTACTTCCGCTATCATATTGCACCAATAGTACCCCATATCCGGCGCCCCTAGCGCCATCTATCAACTTCGACTGATACCGATTCTTCGAGCCGCCATTTTGGTCATTGTTCGGCTCATAATGATATAGCACCAGAAAGACATTACTGGGACTTCGGACGTCATTGGAAGCATAATACAAATTTTATTCGAAGGTAAAATTTTAATATTATGCATTCTGTTTGACGTCCGAAGTCATTATGAGAGACCTGTTTGTTATCTTCTGGTGGCTTGTATGTTTAATATAGAATTTAAACGCAACAATGTGAAGTAGCGTCATATAATGTAAACTTAAAGGCGTGATTAATAAAGTGCCCTGTATAAACAATATATTATTATTTCATCAAAGATATAGAAAATTTTCTCGAGTGATTTACTAGTTAAGTTCCTAATTTGTCAAACTTAACGAAAAAAAAAATATTTGAAAGACACCATATTGTCAGTTCTTTTTGGCCTGCATACAATTAATATAATAATTGTCTGTAGCCAGATGAAGTGCTATACCACTGTTTTAATAAATCAGCTTTTTCACCAATTATTGTAACCGTGGCTGAACTTGAAGAGTTTATAATGCTAAGAACAAATTTACTATAGTTCCGTGGATCTTCGACGTGTATTTTACCAGAGTTTGTACAATGTAATGTGAAATGACTGCATCAATGTTTTTGGTACACGCAGATAAAAATATACTAATGAATTGAGGATAAATGTTCAAAATCCGGGTTATCTATAAAATGCAGACTTAATAATCTGTCAAAGGGTAGTATTATTTGACACCACGACAGTTTAATTGTAATGAACTAATAGTTAAATTCTAACCAAATCCTTTGCATTTCAAATGATATTGGGAAATGGCGGTTTTTTAAAGTATTAAATAAAATATGTAAATATACATATAATAAAATGTCTTGGCAAGATTTAGAATTTGAACAGCATAAATAGTTGTAACAATTTATAGACGAATGAATGCAAATTGTAAGTAAAAAGAAAACATCACATAAATGGAACAGTAAAGTTAATGTCACTACAGCACATTGTTTCCAACACTATTATGTTTTTCATCGAATGGCGTTTAAACACGATGAGCCTTGTAGTACATTGATAAAACAAATGACTGTGGAATTGAGGTTGGCGGGTTGCAACCAAATTCGAGTACAAACAGCAACATCTTAAGCATGAATGTTTGTATCGCTATGTTCAACGGTGTGTTCTTTAGTTTGAAATGAACAGACTGTACCAGCATAAAGCTACGTTTCGACGATCACACTGGTTATTTCACGACATTTTACTCATCAAAGTAGACATCGAGTCTGACTCCCATAATCTATTGCTATGAGATAGTTAACTGTACTGATTTGACACAAGTTACGTCTGGTGTGCATGTGTCTTATGGTGAAACATTTTCAATGTTACTTAATCCAATGCTACTCGCAGTAGTGCGTTTCGTGACAAATGATCAGCTTCACTGTTGAATTAGATCTAGAGTTGACGTGATATGGTCCACTAGTTTCAGACGCAGTCAAGCTGCCGGTTGATGGGATGGTGTTAATCCTCCATTTCTCTTCATTATCCATTTCCTCTCCAATACTCTATTTTTCAATTTCTCTGTTGTAGCTCTGCTGAATTTGCCGAATAACGATGTTCCCTCGCTGTGGCTGATATGAGGCCTATTATAATATTATTGTAGAGATTTACTTCGTATAGCAATGCGTTTATGTGGTGTAGCTATCGAAGACTTTAATATATTGTAATTTCCATCGAATTGACGTGGAATGTCCGACGCGTCAGTTGTAGTGTTCCGTGGACATCCTTTTAATGCCAATTACAAAATCTTCACGCACGTCCTGTGGATACTAAATTTGCCATCGGAGACACTGCTAATGCTCACAATAAATGGTAATGCAACCTTCCCCAGAAACCGTAAAACTGTAGAGTCTTGTTTATTCTGGGTTTTAAATTACGGTATCGAACCGAAAAAGAAAAATCTGATAATTTTCTTCTATTCTTAACTTGTAAATGATGACAAAAAGTTCAGGTGACCTAATAGGCATGGCGCCTATTTTAGGATCAAATCTTCCAGCTCAAATTGTAGTGATATCAGGTGATGAATTAGTAGTAACTTGGCAATATAACTTCTGTTGAAATTTATGACGGTTACCAAACTGGCGTGTTGCACAGGTTGTGCTTGTTTTACGATCCCATTAAGAGTCTGCTTGGAATAACTGAAGAATTGGTTAAAAATTGAAATGTAACCTTTTCCAGAGGATGGTGATATTTGCATAAATTTAATGTTTAAGTAGACATCGTGGCTGCTTTAGATTCGATTACTGGCCGCAGGTTATTTTCAGATTAAGTGACCTATTTATTATTATTTGGAAATGCAACTTTTCTCGGAAAGTATAGACTTTTTCAAATTTGGTGGATCCTACTAGGCGCTGTGATTGCTTTAGGTTCCAACTTCAGGCCACGAGTTATACTCGGAAAACGTGATGTACGAAATGTATGAAAACGTAGTTTCGCAACGCAACTTTCTTATTATGTACGTAGCGACTGTTGCAAAGTTGGAGTGTCCTAGTACGCATTGCACCTATTATAGGTTCCAACTACGGGCTGCGAGTGGCGCTCAAAACATCTGTCGTATTGATCGCAATTTGACAATGCTAACTTCCCGCAGTGTGATGACGGTGGCGAAGTTATTCGAGTGTATAGTCCCATGATGTACGAAATGTACGAAAACGCTTGTAATTTCGCAACGCAACTTTCTTGTTAAGAACGTAGTGACTGTTGCAAAGTTGGAATGTCCCAATAGCCATTGCACCTGTTATAGGTTCCAACTACGAGCTGCGAGTGGCGCTTAAAACTTTTGTCGTATTGATCGCAATTTGACAATGCAAACTTCAGTGTGATGACGGTGGCGAAGTTATTCGAGTCTTACCCACAAATTTGTTGTACTTTGGCAATGTAGCCTTCCCCGGAGGGTGATGAAGGTTACAAAGTTGGTGTCCTAATAGGCGTTGTGGCTGCTTTAGGTACCAACTGCCGACCGAGAGTTGCTCAAAAAATCAATAGACCGCGTAAGTGTCGTTGTCGATTTTTCTTTTACCAACGCGAACCGGTCCTTAGCTGTATGGCAATTTTTGCTTGAACTGTAAACGTGTTTCAATGCTGATGTGTAATTAAATAATTGTTTGGAATTATAGCAGAACCACCCTTCTTGGGATTATTTTTTGCTGTTCAGTTCACGACGAAAATCCTCTGCAGCACTTGTTGGTTGTCGGCTGTAGTATTCAACAATGATATCCGATTTGAAGAAAGACGAGTAGATCCTTAACCGGTAGCTCACATTAATAGTCATCCAATTTCCATCCATTTAGGTAATGTGACACTTCGGAATTGGTGACAATTCGGAAAATAAAAATATGCTGTATAACGAGGCATACTTCCACTGCACACTCTTCTGGATAGTAAGTTGTAAAGGTGGCTGGCTGCGAGACTTCACTTAATTTGATATTTGCTTGATATGAAATAAAAACGTGTAAGCGTGATGCTTTATTCTAACGTCAAAAATATTAAAAGCCCATGTCGGTGTCTTATTAAATGGTATTTTAAAACACGTTATTAACATTCATTCAGATGAGGGTAGATTAACGGCGTTTTATTTTATTTTTTGTTGAACAGAGGGAATGGTCTTTGTTTTGTAATCTCTTCCCCTCCTTTTTCTGCGTTGAATTATTATATTTAAAATCATTGAAATCGGTTTATGACGTATATCGATTTTATAGTAGGTGTAGGGCCTTCAACTTCAATACAACTTTGATGTAGTTTATAGTCATTTTTTTTGTGGTGCGGGTACAGTCCAAGAATTTCACACACAAATTATGTAACATGTCGTAAGACATTGTCTATCATTACGAAATTGGTTTCAATTGTGAATTAAGATCCCCATAAACTGAGTCTACAGGGACAGACCCGTCACACAACGATATAAAATAGCTTAGTTAGAGAACAATGCAACAGAATCGTTGTATATTAATATATGAGGGTATTTATACACAGTACAGTGCAACCCTTGCAGAAAACGCAACTTTGAAAATAAAACGTTATTCAAATGACTCACCAGGTTGCTGGTATCAAACCTGTATTTTCGATCCCATGAAGTGACCAATCGTGGAGATACATTGTTGGCCTCGATTATTTTAGTAATCCAAAGAAATACTTCAGCTGCTTTTCTAAATAGGTGCGATAACGGTAAACTAAAAAAACTAATTTGTTTTATTTAATTTATTTAAATTTTGGGGCAAATGAAATATTATTGTTTTACTCTAATGTTTAAATTTTTAGAGTTTTTTGTAACGACCATGTGCTCGGTTTGGAAAACGACGCAACAATGACCAAAATGGCGGCTTGTGTTCATAAGAAGAATCGGTAGCAGTCGAAGTTGATAGATGGCGCTAGGAGCGCCGGATATGGGGCGTTATTGGTGCAATATGATAGCGGAAGTAACGCCATGGCGGGCAAGGGACGTGACGTACTCTCATAATGACTTCGGACGTCAAACGGAACGCATTATAACTTTTATTTCTTTTTTAATATCCTAGTAGATTCAAAAAACGCTTACGTTGATTATCATTACAGTAGAATAATGGTCTTTAATCGATAAAAACTCATGTATAGTTAATATCGATAGATATAGGAAGTCATTAATCAATTTAAAACATTGTCAAATCGAATTGAACTCAATCGAATGCTAGCTACTGAAATAATAAATTATTATATAAATAGTTACAGTATGACCTCCTTATTATAGTTAAATATCACAAACAATCAATGTGAAATAGACATGAGACAACTTCACAACAAGTAGGTCGCGGGATTATCAGAGAGAACACAGCGCCATAAGACACGATTATAACACACATTACTCGCTTCTTTGACTTTCATAATGCACGATCATCGGTTTTTACGGCTCCTGGCAGCACCTTCCATGAGGGTTCAGTGTTCCACTTTTGTAATGTATATCTGCTTAGTCACTCTTGTACCATCCTTTCTACTTAAATGTCCGAACCAATAGAGAATGAATTCCTTACTTTTACACCGCAACTCTTTGAATCGGAATTTGCACAATGCACTTTCTCATCTATAATCATCATCATCATTTGCCTATTGCAGTCCATTAGTCCATAGGCCTCTCCCAATTTGTGCCACAACATCCGATTCTTCCGCATCCATTCTTTTCCAGTAGCCTTTCTGAGGTCGTCTGACCCTCGAGCTGGTGGGCGTCCTACACTACGCTTACCAAGTCGCGGTCTGCACACGTTTTTGCTCCATCTTCCATCGGTCCTTTGGCAGATATGACCATGCCATTGCCACTTCAGCGAGCTTATTCTACGAGCTATGTCGGTTACTCTAGTTCTCTGTCAGATATACTTATTTACTATGAAACCAACTATAAATTCTTTAAACTTCCATTAGATGTTGCTGTTGCTTATCACGTCTTGTGAAATATTTATGTACTAAGAAACTATATACAGTCTAGTTCGGAGTATATTACAGACTTTTCGAAACTGTCCCTGCATACATAATGGTATGAATAAATATACAGTAAGTGGATGTGCAGTAAAATGGAGCGGTCTCCTTGCGCACGTACACGGCCAGTATGACACTCAAGCTTGGCTTGCAAATGCAAATATAAATGCAAGATTCTTTCGTTATTTTTGAGTTCAAAATAATTCTATATTAAGAATATGTAAGCAAGAATAGGTAAGCAAGCGGGTATACTTTATAGTCCCGGTGGTCCAGTGGGCGAGCACACGGCTTCTGATCCAGAGGTCCGGGTTCGAATCCTGACACTGGCTCACACCAATGACTTTTCGAAATGGTTTTCGGAAGTTAAGTGTGACAAATATCGATGACTGAAAACTGTGTGCCCGGTATGGCAATAGGTTCGCCACCTATTCCATTTGGGACGTAAACATAACGGCGAGACGAGGCTTAACAGCCGCTGCCTACACCTTCGCGTAACAAAAGCGTGAAGTTATGTAATGTTAAGCAGGTATACTGCTTAGCTATTATTTTATCACTCATACTATTTACATACTTTAAGTACACGAACCTCTAAATCTAACTGCCCTTACTTTAACATAGACAATTCTCTTCTAAGCCAATTGTCAATCTTAAATTATTATTTTGGAACTTCATTACATAGTGTAAAACAAAGTCACTTTTCCGCTTTTTTTATGGGATAGCAGGGCAAACGAGCAGGCGTGTCACCTGATGGTAAGCAACCAACGCCGCCCATGGACACCAGCAACACATATAGTGTTACTGTTGCGTTGCCGACCTTTAAGGAATAGGGGAGAGATGATGTAAAGAAAAAATGATAATTTTCGAGATTTAGCACTTTAATTGCAAATACTGGCTGAACCCTAAGTGATAGTTCAAAACAATGTTTTATATTATTAAACGCCTTCAAAAGGTCTACAAAAAAGTCCGCGAGGACTGTTGACAAACATGTCTATCTCTTAGGAATAACCCACAATTTTTATTTTTTTTACTTTTTACGAGAAATAATAGCTTTTTGCGAAGCGATTTTAAACATTACAGCATTAATTTTTATCCAATTAAGTGTCTTAAATAGATTGTGCATGTAATATAGATGATCCTGGCCCTTTACAGCATGCAATTTAAACGAATATTTTCGAAGATATTGCAGTATTAACATAGCGGAACAGCAGCTGAAGCCGATAAATAGCACAAATTGAACCTCATGATATCCAAAATCTACTCATTTTTTACTTTTGATGCGGAATAAAGTTCGCCGGGTCAGCTAGTCCTTATAATAAAATCAAGTAGGAGTAATATGCACTACGATATTGTTAGCAATAAAAATAAAACTAATCGCTGATGCCATTGTCCAGATACGGAAGATTTATTGAATCGGAAACACTAGTCCGTCTAGCGGACCAGCTAATCTAATTATAGAGTTTTATTCCAATCACGGACATTTGTCTGCTATTTACGTTACCTTATTAGGAATTCTTCAATTAAATACTTCCTTTATCCTAACAGGTGAGGATAGCATAATATAACTTGACGCCTTTTTCTTCCCGAAGGTGTGGGCAGTGGCTGTTAAGCCTGGACTCGCCTTTAGGATTACGTCCCGTATATGTATATAGTTAAAGTATAGTTTTGCCACTGCACCATAAGGTGTTCAATGTGTTCATCCATCTCATTGTATAACTTAACTTATTATTGTAAGCATGCTTATTTAAGCAAGACTAACATAAAACCAAAGAGGTGGAATTATATAACCACCTACTGTCTGTCATTAGACTGGTCTGTCTCTATTTTTAACAGCGGTAGAACCAGGCACTTCATACTGCATAAATAATAATGATATCTTGGACACAAATAACACAGCGCCCCCTAGTTCCAAATTAAGCAATTATATGCTTGTATTATGGATACTAGACAACGGATAATAATACATATATCCTTTTCTTTCGTAAATACAGACTTATAATACATAGACAAACACCCAGACGCCATAAACAGATTCATGCTTATCACAAATATATGTACTCGGGTAGGAATCGAACTCGCCAACTTCGATTCTGCAGGCAATGCACCACGAGGCTCATAACCAACATAAATGATCCGGCTCGTCTGGTTATACCATGACCTCTCAAAATATCGAGGTAAATTAGCTGATGCTGCATTTCAGTTAGGAAGAGAGGTATTCGTAGACTCAACCCTTTACCCACTCCCCTCTCCATAATTCTTTCTTCTTCCTTAAGTTCTGTACCCTTCCCTATTTTATTTGAAAGGCCGGCAACGTAACTATAATATACTTATGTTGCAGGTATCCATTGGCGGCGTTATTTGCTTAATATCAGATGACTGCTTTGCCCGTTTGCCCCTACGCAATTAGAAACGCCTTGTCACCAAAAGACCATATAAATCTTATTAATTTTTATGCATTAAAATTTAGCAACTTTTATAAACTAAGTTTTTTTTTATGGGATAGGAGGGCAAACGAGCAGGCGTGTCACCTGATGGTAAGCAACCAACGCCGCCCATGGACACCAGCAACACACATAGTGTTGCTGTTGGGTTGCCGACCTTTAAGGGATAGGGGATAGGAAGGAATGGGGAAGGGGGGTGGGCCTCCGGGTACCTCTCTCACCGAACTGTTATATCTTCCCTTTTGTATGACAATGTTGCAATATAGACACAGTAAGTCATGCAGTCAGCATTGCATGTAGAAAGCTTTTAATAATATTAGGCATTAAAGTTCAGTTTTATCTCAGCCCTCATTTGAGGTACTCGTTATTTTCGTCTCGTTTAAAACGTCATCTCCCGGACTCTGTATAACATTGGTGGCAGCGTAAAGGGATTTAATAGAATCCTCGGACCTCCGTGAAGTATCATAGTGCTAAAGTGCCCAGTGTTAAAGTGCCGAAATTAAACATATATACAGCGTGTCCCACAATGGGTATATCAAGCCGCGATGGGTGGATACAGGATGGAATTGCCTATCGGATGGCTATATTTAAAATGTGATAAGTCGAAATTTTAGATCTGAAAAAAAAAAAAAAATTCCTACTGAGTCCGCAAATAATAATATTTGACATGGTCACCCTACTATAAAGACTTTCATTGATATCACATACACACATACACAAGAAATCGTAACATATGGTACAATTTCTTGTGTACCTACACCACGGATATAAAAATTTAGACCTTATTCTGTAGTAGTAGAGCCGATATTGCTAAGTTATGGTGAGATATAAAATAAAAATTTTGTATTTCATTCTGATTAAATAAAATTCATTCATAGTTTAATACATATCTAACCAGATTTTTCGTTTAAGATTTATGGTGAACACTTACCATTTCTCAGTGTGACTACAAAAAAGGTTCAATGTGCTGTCCTCCTCTCGTAACACATAGGTTTACACGCCGCGATACAGATTGTGTGGCACGGCTCAGATACTCCGGTGTTAGAGTACCACAAGCTTCCACAATTTTTTGACGCATATCATTCACAGTTTCACACTGCGTAGCATACACCACACTTTTCAAATATCCCCACAAAAAAAAGTCCATTGGCGTTAAATCGGGCGACCGTGGTGGCCATGGAACAGTTCCAGAACGTCCAATCCACGCATGAAAGCGATCGTCCAGATATTCGCGTACAGAACGAGTGTAATGCGCTGGCGCGCCGTCTTGCTGGAAAATCATGTCGCGGTAAACTAACAAAGGAAGGCCTTCAAGTTCTTCCTCCAAGGTGGTCCTCAACATTTCCAAGTAGATTTCACCGTTCAACCGGTCCGGCAAAAATACAGGGCCTATCAATTTGTCACCGATGATACCGGCCCACACATTAATTTTCCACCTGTGCTGAAAATGGCTTTGACGAAAAGCATGTGGATTTTCATGGGACCAGTAGTGCTCGTTGTGGCTATTGGATAGTCCAAAACGAGTAAAGGTAGCCTCATCAGACCATAGAACCCGAGACGAAAACATAGGGTCAGCAGTAACCTGACTACGATACCACTCACAGAATCGCAGTCTCAATAAAAAATCTGCTTCTGTCAGCTGTTGTGTGCGCTGGTAATGGTAAGGATGCTGACTATCTTTTTTTAAAGTTCTCCATACTTTCATTCTAGACACACCTAATACGACAGAGGCTTTTCTAGTACTTCTAGTTGGATCTTCAGCAAAGTGATCCAAAATATTCTGTTCCACACGAGCATCCGCACGGTCACTCGATCGTCCTTCAGAGTTTGGACTGTGGAAAGAACCGTTTGAGTGCAAACGGTTGACCAGCCTCCTGAAGCATGCATAAGAAGGAAGTCTTCGCTGATTCTCCAGCTCTCTTCCATCAATGTGACGTTGTCGATAAAGTTCGCGCGCTGCAGTAAGGATTCCGTCCGATGCACCCACACACATAATCATATCATAGTACTCTGCATTTGAATACTCGGCCATTATAAAATTACGAAATAACGAAAGCACTTTCACTAACTTGACACGGATATATGATACTGACCGATAGAACAAGCGAACAATAATGAAGAGCGTGTAAAAAAATAATCACTAACGAACATTAGTAAGGATGTGAAAAAATAATTGATTATTGAAATAATCGATTAAAAATCAACTTCTAAAAGTAAAAAAATCTATTATAATTAGTAATTATTTTTATATGACTAATCGATTAATAACCGATTATTTTATTAATCATTCAATTACATATTACCGACTTTATTTCATCTGCAACGCCCCGATATTAAGTTTGGCCCGGAACGAAAACTGCTTAAGAATACTTTTTCCATAATGTTATTTATTTGTTAACGTCATCAATGACCGCATTCCTTCTATACCTTTGAAACAGTTTAGTTATTTATTTATTCCAATATTCACTAGATGGAGTCGATGAATAATACAATTTTATCAGCCGACATTTGGTTGATATGTTCTCTTTTTTTTGTGTATATTTCCAAATTACTAAATATTACATGGATACTCACTCGCTTCGTTAACTTTCATAACTCTTTTCAAGCACGCGCGTCGGTTTTTGAGGCTCCTAACATCACCTTCCTCCAGAACACGTTCTATTTGGTCATGTAATGTGTGTCTTGGCCGTCCTCGACTCCTACATCCATCCGCTTTTGCATTGTATATCTGGTCAATCGTGTTAAATGATCGGTCAGTCTTGCATCATCCATCCTTTCTACATGTCCGAACCATCGAACCAACCATGCCCTTTCTTACTTTTACACCGACACTCTCTTTCAAACCAACTTCCTTCCTTACAACCTTGTTTCCTACGCGGTCAGCGAGAGTCACTCCGCAGATTTTGCGCAGTGCCCTCATTTCTACCGCGTTTATTCTACTTTCATGCACACTCTGTCATACCCAGCTCTCGTTTCCATAAGTTAGCGTTGGGATCAGGACTGCATTGTGGATTGCTAGCTGGGCTTTTCTGCTGACGTTTTTTGCGCCCAGGAATCTGACCAACGCTCCATTTACGCTATTTCCTATCGCCACTCGTTTTTCTACATCCGTGGTGTACCTTCCATCCCTGCTAAAAGCGCATCCAAGATATACAATTTCATTCACCTGTTCCAGCACTACATCATCAATCATTATCCTTGCATCTATTCTGGATTCTTCCCTTTCAAACACCATAACTTTCGTTTTCGTCGCATTCAACTGCAAGCCTTTAATCATGCAATCATCTTTCAAAGTAGTGACTAGTGTTTGCAGGTCCGACGGCAATTCGGCCAGAAGCACGGCGTCATCTGCGTAAAGCAAGCAGCTCACAACTAGGTCACCCATTCGCATCACTACATCCATCAATCTCACTCTCTGGAGACAACTGTCCAGGTATAGGATGAACAGTCGAGCGGACAGCACGCAACCCTGTCTGACGCCGATATTGACGTCAAACCAGGGGGACAAGCCGCCGTCAACACGCACACACGCTGTGCAGTCCTCATAAGTGGACTGCACAGCGCGCAGCAGTGCTCCGCTCACCCCGTAGCCCGGGAGTATATCCCACAGATCCTTTCGTAACACTCTGACAAACGCTTTTTCCAGATACACAAAACCGCAGAAAACCTTCCGGTTAACAGCCAGTTGTTTCTCCACGATGTCGCGGAGAGAAAAAATCTCGTGTGATCCCCAGTTTTATTCGAACCCAAAGATGTCTTGGGCCTACCAACTCATAATCTTTCACTCCGGAAGCAAAGTGGGAGGAGAGAATGACTCCAACACCCCCACTAGCACGGACGTCCTGGTCCACTCCGAACCATAGGGCTACCATGCCACCGGGGAGGTCCTCGGTCTCACTCCCCCTTCGCTTTGTCTCCGTCAAACATAAGGCATCCAGGCATCTCTCATTTATTACATCCATCATCTCATTCATCTTTCTGATCATACTACCTCTAACATTCCACGTGCCTATACGGCACTCCCCTCTCCTCGTCCCACCAGGATTGGCGGTGCGTGAAGAGTGGCGGCCTCCTTCGCCGCATGCGCATGCAGCCGCACCAACGGGGGCTAATCGGTGCCCGTCGCTTCCGGGGCACGCCGGAGCAGCCCGTCCGGCTCAGTTTGCTTCGGTCAAGTTTGCGTCCCACTGGGACGGCAGGGGTCGCAACGTGCACGCTCTTGATAAGACCCCCTAAAACTAATTGTACATATTGCCCAAAAATTTAAAAATCCATTAATTTAAATAAATCGATTATTTTCTTAAATAAATACGATTATTAATTAATCGATTTTTTCATTGTAATAAATTAATCGTTTAATCAAAAATCGCTTTATGTTTAGTGTCACATTCCTAAATACTAGTGTCTCTGCCATTTTTAATTTCTTAGGGTACCGTTATACCAAAATAGGGAACCTTTATACGATAACTTTTTTTTTTATAATAACTTTAAAAATACTAGTCTCTGTACTACAGAGTCTACTAGATATTTTAATTTCACTCAAATCTCATCCAAAGCAAATTGGAATAGTATTTTAGAAAACCTCTAAATTTTAAGTAATAATACACACAATACCGAATACCGGATTTAACATAACATAACTTCACGCCTTACCCGAAGGTGTAGGCAGCGGCTGTTAAGCCCCGTCTCGCCCTTATGTTTACGTCCCAAATGGAATAGGTGGCGAACCTATTGCCATACCGGGCACAAAGTTTTCAGACATCGATATTTATCACACTTAACTTCCGCAAACGATTTTAAAAAGTCATTGGTGTGAGCCAGTGTCAGGATTCGAACCCGGACCTCTGGATCAGAAGCCTTGTGCTCTCCCATTGGACCACCGAGACTCCTAGGATTTACCTACGTAATACTTTTTAAGCTTTCACGTGTTATGCAACATAATGATAATAATAATATACTTTATTAATTTGCGTTGGTACATTAAAATTATACGGACCCATAATAAATAATACATATTAATATTTCAAAATATTTCACTGTAAATTTAGAAATGCCGACAAATTCTTTTTATAAATGCCGCCTGATGAGTTCAAGGTTATTTTGTGCGAGCCGAAAGGCAGGCGGCAATTTTCAAAGGAAGTTTCGGGCGCGTGTAACAGGTCACAGCACGTGTAAGAGGTGCACACATATACACAGCACATATACACATGACCTACAAATGAATCATTAAGTAGGGTTCACAGTTTTTTGTGTAACTTCACGCCTCAAATACATGAGAGTTTAGGCAGCGAATACTATTTACTGATTATGTTTCATGGTAATTTTATATGATTTCTTATTGCGAACCGAATACAGATAGCTTTTTTTGTGTAACTTCACGCCTCAAATACATGAGAGTGTAAGCAGTGAAAACTATTTACTGATTATGTTTCATGGTAATTCCATGTGGTTTCTTAAACAGATCAGAATGTAGTCAGCTTAACATTTTTTTGTAACTTCACGCCCCAAATACATGCGGGTGTAGGCAGCGAAAATTACTTATTGATTATGTTTCATGGTAATTTTATATGATTTCTTATTGCGAACCGAATACAGATAGCTTTTTTTGTGTAACTTCACGCCTCAAATACATGAGAGTGTAAGCAGTGAAAACTATTTACTGATTATGTTTCATGGTAATTCCATGTGGTTTCTTAAACAGATCAGAATGTAGTCAGCTTAATATTTTTTTGTAACTTCACGCCCCAAATACATGCGGGTGTAGGCAGCGAAAATTACTTATTGATTATGTTTCATGGTAATTTTATATGATTTCTTATTGCGGACCGAATACAGATAGCCTTTTTTTGTGTAACTTCACGCCTCAAATACATGAGAGTGTAGGCAGGGAAAACTATTTACTGATTATGTTTCATGGTAATTCCATATGATTTCTTAAACAGATCAGAATGTAGTCAGCTTAATTTTTTTTGTAACATCACGCCCCAAATACATGCGGGTGTAGGCAGCGAAAATTACTTATTGATTATGTTTCATAGTAATTTTATAAGATTTCTTAATGCGAACCGAATACAGATAGCTTTTTTTGTGTAACTTCACGCCTCAAATACATGAGAGTGTAGACAGGGAAAACTATTTACTATTTATGTTTCATGGTAATTCCATGTGGTTTCTTAAAGAATGATTAGAAAGAAGATCAGAATGTAGTCAGCTTAAATTTTTTTTGTAACTTCACATAATTATTAAAAATTAGAGATGACAACCCTATTGATGATCGAAATGGAAAAATGAATGAAATACTTTAGGCGAGTAGTCACAATGAACTCAGTTGTCGTAGGTCATAAGTAGGGTGATCATGGTTCATATTTCTGCGGGATAATTTTTGTAAAAAAAGTAAAAAAAAAAATTTTTTGCCTTTTTTTACTTTCTATAGGATATCTAGATTTCAAAGCATGTCTAGATTCTAGATATAAGTGGTTAGAATAGGGTCTGTGAAGCACCCTGTATAAATAACTAGCTGACCCGGCGAACTCTGTTTCGCATCAAAAATAATAACTGCTGCCCCGCTATGTTAATACTGCAATATCTTCGACAAATTTGAAGTCGATAGCAGCTATAGGTTAAAAATGGGAATTTTCCATTGTTAACACCCCCGCAACCCCCCTTGAATTTGAAATTTGAAAAAAAAATAATAATAATAATAATTTCGTAAAATCCGTTCTTAGCTGACCTCTACTCGGCGAAAGGAATAATCCTACCAAATTTCAAGTCGCTACGCCTTATGGTTCCAGAGATATCGTGATGAGTCAATATATAGGTGGAAATCTCATAAATATATATAGATAAAATAGATAAAAATATCAAAGAAAAATCTTGAAGCGGTGATCTTGCTATCACCACATCCTGCGAGTCCTGGAAAGGACAAGCCCTTGTCTCCACGCTGTACTAGGAGATAGGACCTCGTAATCACCATCCGTCTCCAGCTTCAACTGGTCATCACATCCTGCAAGGTGAAAACAGCAGTATGTTCCTGCTAATCCTGTGAGTCAATTTATTCCTGTGATCTTTAATTTTCTATGCTAAATAAGTGTGTGTACAGAACATGACATTTTCATATAATAGCCGCATCCAAAGTTTTATACTCCTTGTACTTTGTAAATCATAATAAGTTGTCGAAGTACCAAGCGTCTTATCTTGTGGCGAATTTCTTAGAAGAGATAACGTCGCGTCTCAACTGTATCACTGTGCCTCTTTTAGTTAAGTTATAATAATAGCGATATAAGTTTGATTCATATTTCTAATTCTACTATTGTAATTAACTATGTACACGTATATGTCGAAAGTATCATTTTTAAATAATTGCTGCAATGCCATTCAACTTGCTTGTGCCTTTCAAGCAGATATTCTCCTAAAATATATATAAAGCCGCCTTGAAGGTAAAGCTGAAACTGCGTGTGCTATCAAAGAATTCACAAAATGGACACAACTAGAAGAGTTTTTAAAAACATAATTTGGCGACACGTAACATTATGCATATCTTTTATCAGATCTTCAAGAATGCAAGCAGGGTCGTAATGAATCTGTTAGTCAATATTCTCTTAAAGTTGAATCTTGCCTCGCCAAACTCTTGACTGAAGTTAACATTTCTATCCCTACTAAAAAGAAGTATGAATTATCCGGTAGAGTAGCCGCTATGCAAGATTTGGCACTGAATGTGTTTATGATAGGCCTCCAACCGCATTTGTCAACAGTTCTTAGGTGTAGAGATCCAAATAATCTAAATAAAGCGATAAACTTCGCTTCATGTGAAGAAAAACTATTCCAAGCTTCTCAACGACGAAGCATGCCACTCCCTCAAACCCCTAATTTTCAAAATCAACCTCGACCGTCTCCACCCCGAAACGTATTAAATACACAGGCTGGACCGAATTCAAATACTCCTACTTACCGATACTGCAAAAATATAGGCCATACTATAGAAAACTGTAGAAAACGAGCATATAATAACAACAAAAAGTCTAATATTGCCCAAAACCAGCAAAATACTAACCGGCAACCTTGGAATGCTTCCCAAGGACCAAATCAACCCATACTCAGTGTCAACTCCACTAACGTAGAAAGCTTAGCTATGAATGATTTATTTATTTATTTATTTGTATTTGGGACGCCAGTAAATGATGCACATATAATACATTGAGTTACTTAAGTATTTAGTTTCATGACCGGTGCTCATTTTTTTAAGGCATCCACAACTATCAATTAACAACATCCACTATCATATGTTTATGTAGTTACAGAACCCACACTAATACAATACACCAATAATTACTTAAATTAATAACAGACATAATAATAAATACAAATTGACAAAAATAAAAATAAACAGTTTCTTTCTATACATCATCATCATCTCATGTCAATTAATACAGATTAGCTAGTTTGATATTTTACAATTTTTACGAAGTAAATAACTAAGTATTAATTTTTAATTATACATAACTGTTACAATTACTTTTTTTTTTTACTGTTAACAATATGATCAATAATACCAATGATATATATATATATATATATATATATATATCATTATATATATATATCATATACACATGCATAAACGATCTCAATTTAAACGACCAAGCTTTCCCGACCGGTATCGTGCGGGAAAACTAAAAAGGAAAATCGATACGACTCCATCTATAACACAAATTCCTACAAATCCTATGCAATTTGCACCACTGAATCTCACTGTATCCAAGTCCACTAACAAACAGGGTAACCAGCCCCAAACTCATAGTTGCCCCATCACTGTATCTAGCGCTTGTCATAAAGATATTGCCACTGCCGCTGTTTCTATCCCGACTTCTATATTGGGCAATTCATATAATGACAATGGCTCTACTAAATCAAATAATAATACTAACCCTACTAACCTAAAAAAAAAATGCTAGTTCTACAAAATCAAAAATTTTGTTTCTAGATAAGTTTACTCCTAAATCAAGCCCTACGTGTTCAGCTCCTGAAACAGATAGAAACGTTTTTAAAACTTATAATATCACAACAAACCCTATAAGAAAATACTTACCTTTTGTGGAAGTCCAAACATCCGTCTCTTCCAAACCTTTGAGACTCCTAGTAGATAGTGGTGCGTCAATCAGTCTGTTGAAAGTACTCTCGAGAGCAATGAATCCGGGTCACTTAAAGAATGTTAAAAATCTCGGAAACTAAAAATGATAGGTTAATGCAATAAATTGTATTTAATAGACAATGTAATACTCCTTAAATGAAAGTAAAAAAAATATGAGTCACCATACATTTTATTAACACAAAATTACATAAAGAAAAAATCTGCTGATCTCTCCTTAAAACAAAAATAGGAAACATGAAATTTTTGAACTTTATTACGATTTTCTTGAATTTTAATACTTCGTATTGCCTCCTCGTGCTTCCATTACTGCGTTTACGTGGTTTGGCATGCTGTACACCAAGTTCCTTATACGATTTTGGGGAATATTCTCCCATTCCTCTGTGAGAGCAATTTTGAGCTCACGAAGCGTGATTAGGGGAGGGTTTCGTTGTTTTACGCATCTGCCTAGCTCGTCCCAAGCATGCTCGATCGGGTTGATATCCGGGCTGCGCGCTGGCCACTCCATACGAGTAATGTTCATCTCTTGAAGGTAGTCATTCACAATCCTACCTGTATGAGGTCGGGCATTGTCATGCATAAATATAGCATCCTCACCTAAATTGACCATAAATGGACCAACGTGATCATTGAGGATTTCTTCCACATATCTTACGCTAGTTAAAGAGCCGTTTTCTATGATCACCAGCTCTGTGCGACTTTCAGAAGAAATTCCGGCCCACACAAGTACAGACCCACCACCGTAGGCTACTTTTTCCTCGATGCATGCTTGCTTGAATCTTTCCCCTGGTCTTCGATACACTCTGTGTCTTCCATCGTGCTTGTAGAGCATAAATTTTGATTCGTCGGAGAACATAACTTTTGACCAATCTTCAATACTCCAATTTACGTGGCTCTGGGCATATCTTAGTCTTGAAATACGATGCCCACGCTCCAGTTTAGGGCCGTTTGCAGGTCTAAGGGGTTTTAAGTTAGATTCAGCAAGCCGACGTCTTACTGTCCATGCACTTGGGTTACTTCCTCCGAGGCGTCGAAACTGATTGGTGAGTTCAGTTCCTGTGAGAAAGCGATTTCGAAGCATGGTGTTCACCAAGTATCGGTCTTCTCGTGCTGTGGTATACCTGGTTCTGCCCGTTCCTGGTCTGCGTAGGTTAGAACCAGTTTCTTCGTAACGTCGGAGAACTCTTTGTACTGTTGACAGCGACACACCAACAGTCCTGGCTGTATCGCGCTGACTCCGGCCGGTTTCCAGCATTGTAAGTATTCTGGTGCATTCTTCAGGCGTAAGCGACATAATTTCAGCTTGAATAATGAATATAGAGCACTATCAACATGGTTTATGTACCCACATAAATGACAGATTACAAACAAAAGCAAAACCAAATGCTGTAATTTCGTAGTTCCATCTTCGAAAGTGGCCCTTTTTCAAATTTGATTTTTTTATGATATAACTTTACAATAACTAAGAAGTTTTAATACCTTCATTTAAGGAGTATTACATTGTCTATTAAATACAATTTATTGCATTAACCTAGCATTTTTAGTTTCCGAGATTTTTAGGATTCTTTAAGTGACCCGGATTCATTGCTCTCGAGTGTAGATTCTATTCTATTGAAACAATGCCCCAAATAGTTAAACATATAATAAGTTTCAGTGGCTTTGGAACACCAAAGAAAGTGATGCACTCACTTGGAAATATATCAATGGATTTCGATCTTTTAAATTATAATTTTTACGTCGTCCCTAGTCTTGACTTTCCTTACGACGGCATAATTGGTAATGATTTTCTCTCGAAATACAATAGTAAAATTGACTATGCAAAAAACATACTCCAAGTCGACGAAACAGTTCTTAATATAACCACCCTCGGACTGAAACAATAATCGAAGGCGCTGTATCAAACCCCGATGTCAATGAAGGACTCATACTTGATCAAAATTCAATAGAATCCCTTCTAATAGCAAATTGCATTGTTAAAGTAAAACCGAATTCAAAAGTCAACCTTTCTGTCGTAAACACTTCCGATTCTCCAATATACATAGATTCTAAATTAAAATTCGAAATCACACCCTTGCATAAAATAAATATGCATGAGGTCATACACACATTATATTCTAATGACCATGTTAACACTCTGAATCGGACAGAAGAAGTATTAAATCTCTTACGAGTCTCTCATCTGAATGCTGAGGAAACAGATGCGCTATATGACATTTGTTCTACCTATTCTGACATTTTTCATCTTCCAAATGATAAACTGACATACACTGATGCCTTACAACATGAGATCACAACATCTTCTTCGGTGCCAATTAATACAAAATCGTATAGATTTCCCGAGATACATAAACAGGAAGTACAGTCTCAAATAAACAAAATGCTTGACGATGGCATCATCAAACCATCAACATCTCGGTGGTCATCACCAATATGGATTGTTTCAAAAAAGGACGACGCATCTGGTTAACGAAAATGGCGTATTGTCATTGATTATCGCGAGCTAAATGATATCACTGTTGGAGACTCTTACCCAATTCCTAATATTTCTGAAATTTTAGATCAACCCGGAAAATGCAAGTACTTTAGTACCCTAGATCTTGCTTCCGGTTTCCACCAGATTAAAATTTCAGAACAGGACGCTCCCAAATCAGCATTTTCAGTCCCACAAGGCCACTTTGAATTCAATCGCATGCCATTTGGTCTAAAAAATGCCCCAGCCACTTTTCAGAGACTAATGAACTCTGCCCTCTCAGGCCTACAAGGCATTCAATTCTTTGTCTATCTTGATGATATCGTTATCTACTCCTATGATTTGGATATTCATATGAAAAACCTATCCAACGTCTTCGACAGACTCAAAACTTTCAACCTTAAATTACAACCAGATAAGTGCGAATTTCTTCGCAAAGAAGTATCTTATCTCGGACATTATTACAGATCAAGGTGTGAAACCAAACCCAGCGAAGACTGATGCTGTCGAAAACTTTCCAACCCCTAAATGCCCAAGGACATCAAATCCTTTCTGGGACTAGAGTCTTATTACCGACGCTTTATTCCAAATCTATCAAAAATCGCTAAACCTCTAACCCATCTCCTCAAAAAGGATGTCCCCTTTTACTGGAATAACGACCAACAACTTGCTTTCGAAAGTCTCAAAAAGTCATTAATATCTGCACCAGTTTTGGCATACCCCGACTTTACTAAACCATTCCTTTTGACTTGCGATGCATCCAATTATGCAATCTCTGCTATCCTCTCACAAGGCCCTGTAGGAAACGACCGCCCCATCGCTTATGCATCGAGAACGCTAAATAAAGCTGAGTGTAATTACAGCGTCACTGAGAAGGAATGTTTAGCCATTATATTTGGAACAAAAACTTTCAGACCCTATTTATATGGTCAAAAATTTACAATAGTCACCGATCACCGGCCCTCAAAATGGTTATTCAATTGTAAAGAACCCGGTTCCAAATTGGTGAGATGGAGATTGAAACTCGAAGAGTTTGACTATCAAGTAGTTTATAAAAATGGCAAAGTAAATAGCAATGCTGACACTTTGTCACGTTATCTAATCAATCCAGTTATCCAAGATGCCCCTCAACCTTCTACATCAGGATTATCTAATAATAACCCTCTCTAAGATGAAATCCTTCCTTTGGATAATAATGATGAGTTAATTGAGGTCAATTAACACATCATTATTATCCGGCGATTTGGATATTAGTCCACTCAATGAACCAAATATTGATTTCACTCCACTGTATCCTCCAACTCCAATAAATCCTTCATCTCCTCTTGACTCTCTCCCTACACCGAATCCTATTCTATCTCTGTAAACGTCTCCGCCATTAAACACTTCATCTGAAACAACGAGATATATTGATGAGATACCCTCGAACTCTAACAAAGATTACTCTGATTTTCTAAAATCTTTTACAAACCAAAATGAGACCTACAATACACACATAATGGAACATAACGAAAGTCTTCTTAAAAGCAAAGCAAATACCATTCTTGTTCCCGTGTCTATTGATTATGATGAATCGAATCCCTACATTGAGGACATCATATCAGGATCCGATGACTCTTTTAACGATGGTGAACGTGAACTTCATTCTTTCAAAAAACACATTATCAAAGGGAAAATTTACTATCTACTTTTGACAAAAGTATACTACTTCGATACGTGCAGCTACCCTAATATCTTTAAAACATTAAAGTCAGCCAGAGACGATATCTTACTTGCCGGAAATATTAACGAAATTGCTATATCTGATTTTAGAAATCCGTTTGAACAAAATTCTTTCATTAAAATATATGACATGCTCATGTACCTATTCAATAACACTAACGTAACTATAAACATTCATCACAACACTATCATATACCCTGTTCCAACTGAAATAGCAAAGATTTTAAAGGAAAATCACGACCTTCCAATTGCTGGACATGTAGGTTCAAATAGAATGTATGACAGGATCATAGAACGCTATTATTGGAAAAATATGCGTTCCGAAAGAGAAGAATATGTAAAAAACTGCAAAATATGTCAAACGAACAAAGCTCTTCGCAAAATTAATAGAGCTCCCATGCAAATTACGACTACTTCAACTCGGCCCTTTGAAAAAATAAGTCTTGATATCGTTGGCCCTCTGCCTGAAGCTGGATTACAAAAATTGAAATACATACTTACCCTTCAGGATGATCTTACGAAATTTTCTATTGCATACCCCATTTTAAATGCTACAGCGGAAGAATCCTGTGAATGCCTAGTTCACTTCATAACTCTCTTTGGCATTCCAAAATCAATACTTATAGACTAAGGGACAAATTTTACTGCAGATCTATTTAAAAAAACTTGTGAATTCCTAAAAATTAAACAGATTTGGTCCTTATCATACCACCCCCAAACTCAGGGCGCTCTTGAAAGGAGTCACTCGACCCTGAAAGGATATCTAAAATCTTACGTGAATGAGAACCAATCTAATTGGCATAAATTCGTCTATACAGCTATGCTCACTTATAATAGTACCGTCCACACTACTACCCGCTTTACCCCCTATGAATTAGTTTTTGGACATAAACCCTTCATCTCCCACTCTATCTTTGAACTGCGCTTTGACACCACTTATCCAGAATATATCAAAATGCTTCACCATCGACTTAAAATATCTAGGGCGAAAGCATTGCAAAATATACAAACTTCAAAAGAAAAATCAAAAGCTTACTACGATAAAAATAGCCGCTCCGCACAGTACAATGTCGGCGAATACGTTTATTTGAAAAACCACCTAAGGCTCCGAAAAGCTCTCTCCCCTATATGGAAAGGTCCATATAAAATTGTAAAAGTAAATACCAATAATACTTTGAATCTCCTTATTAATAGACGTCATGTTAATCATCATTTCGACCAAGTTAAACCTGCAAATCTAGAATGATATATAAATAGTTAAGTTCTTTCTATAGTCTAGTTACTAACACACTAATTCCTATATACAATATAATATAACTATCTGCCTTTTTACATACAAATCAAATTAGACTAGTAATTATGATTTACAGAATCATCGTCGTTCATTGTCGCATCGCCTTATCGACTGATAACAACCAATTTGTAGAGTACATCACCAAGAGCCCTGGTATACTATTCGACTCTGTTGGCACCTTGGAGACGATAAATGATCAATTTCATATCGTTATTCCGATGGACGTGTCTCCATATAAAAAGTATATTCAGAACATCAACGATGTCTTTAACACTATCCGATTTCAATGCCGCGAAAATAAAGAAATAGATTATTCTAATTGTCAAAATATGTTAGAACCATTAAACTCATTATGCAAAGATATTTCACGCGACTTTGACTCTATCGCACATATAGTATCTAATAGTGTATCTAAACGTTCCGCATGGTTTAGCGGTGTAGATGTAGTTTTTAAGCACATATTCGGCACCATGGACGAAGATGATGCAGAAAACTATAACTAAGCCATTCAGAACTTGTATAACAATGCAAAAAAATATTGCTAATTCCATAAAGAAAAGAAAAATAATTGTATCTCAAATAGCGGTATCTAATATTAATCAATCTTTACATGAAATCAATATTAATGAAGCTAAATTAAATGATGCTATTCACAAAATGTATAATGAGTTCAAGAATATATCTAGAATAGTTAAAGTTCATAATGTTTTTAATATTTTACATTCTAACCTCTTGGCTCTTTCTTACAAAATAGAGGATATACTAAATTCCATTTTGTTTGTGAAATCTAATGTACTGCATCCATCTATTTTGACTACTACTCAATTATATAAGGATATTGTGAGTAATTTTAAGGTAGTTCCTAAGTATAGAGATTTTCCAGTAAGCCTAGAACTTAATAATATTCATATTTTATTAAATGTTGCTAATTTAGTTTGCTATTATGTTGACGATAAGTTAGTTTTTGTAATTAAGTTACCCTTAGTCAGTGTTCTAGAATATAACTTGTATAAAACCATACCTTACCCCATCTCACATGTTACTGACTCTTCTAACTCGTTTGTGATGATCTTACCTTCTGAAGAGTACATAGCTATAAGTAAAGATAAATCTTCATTCACCTATCTGAAAAGTTTAAACTCTTGTGAGAATATTATAACTACTCAAATTTACCTATGTGATACGACTGATGTTTATACAATACCCGGAAACCCATCCTGTGAAATTGAAATCATTACAAAATCTGTAACAACTTTACCTCAAAGTTGTCAATATAAATAATTCAAGGTGACATAAATATATGGCATAAACTACATGATGAGAAATTTATATTTGTACAATCTAAATATTCCAAACTCTCGATTGAATGCAATAACAATGATGTAACCGAACTTGTCATATCCGGTACAGGTGTACTTAGTATTCCAACTAAATGTATTGGTTATCATAGAAACTTCAAACTAATGAGGAAAGTTTCACCTAAAATTAATGTGCCTAGTATTGTATCTACTTTTAATATTCTTAATGATAGTTGTTGTAATTTAAGCCAAATTAGAAAACAAACCTTGCCAATTTCAAAAATATAGAATGTTAAATAAATAATCTTAAAACTTTAAATATAGCCTCGGATAAAATTATAAAGGAACTGGATTTAGTAAAATATCCAAGCAACTGGAATAACCATATTAGTTTTCTTATTTTAAGTGTATTAGGTTGTATTCTATGTTTTAGTATTTTAACTTTCTATTTTTGTAAAAAGAATGGGTACCTCAAAGGATTATGCAGTACTGATAAATTAACCATTAATAAAGAAGGAAATTCTGAAATAGAAATGGAAATAGAACAACCGCGTTTGCGTATAAATTAAATATACTGAAAATTTTATTTTTTTTCAATAAGTTTCCTCCTAACGGGAGGGCGTTATATCTTCCCTTTTGTATGACAACGTTGCAATATAGACACAGTAAGTCATGCAGTCAGCATTTCATTCCTCTTTACGTCGGTCTTCTGAGAGGTCGTGGTATTTCACCGGTCGAGCCGGCCCATTCATGCAGCGAAATGCTTGGCTCTGTCACTGTTGAAAAGTTAAAAAAGAGGATGCAGCTGATTCGTGTCAGATAAGTGCATCCAAGTTAAGTGGTTACCGTGGCCTAAAGGCGCTTTCAATGAGTAAAAGACCAGAAGTAAGTTGGCAAGCTTTTAAAGACCTTTTCATATCTCTTTTCTTTTGTATAGTAGTAGTTGTTTAGGACTTTAAGAGGATTCATTATGTCAACAAACTAAAGGTATTCCTGTTTTCAAGATATAAAAACATAGATAATTTTAATTTTAGCTAGTTTGTTTAATACTTTAAAAAAATTTTTAAGTACGTAATATCACCCCCTTTTCTACAAAAATATGTAGACAGTAGCTGTTAAAGCCTGCGCTCGCTGAAACGTTACCTTACGTCGTAAATGGAATGGTAGCAAACCTATTGTCATACGCCGGGAACAAAGTCGGGTCATATTTATCACACATAGCTTCTGAAAACAATTCCGAGAAATCATTGGTGTGAGTCCGCAATCTAACCTATGACGTCTGAATCAGAAACGAGGAACTCGGCCGTTGGACCATTGGACCACTGAGATTTAAATAGTATATATTCAAATTCAAATAGTCGCAGTCAATTTAAACAATGCTTGAAAACAAATACTGAAAACAAAACCTGTTTATTCATTTAGTTTAGTGTTATTAGGAAACTTCGAATTGCAAAGCTTCAATTTTAGGCCGAATCCCCCCAAATACCCGAGATGGAACAAGGAATCCGAAACTATCTATTTAATCGTTTTTGAAGTGATGCTTCGCGGGTAGTGTATATTCATAGCATTATCAATATTCTGTCGAGCAAGTTTTTAATTAGTTTAATATACAGCGCTGCTTGGAAATTGAATAATTAATCGTAGAGTCAGTAAAGCAGGTAATTTATGTGAAACAAAGCGAGAGATGCGTTTTATATCAAGCTATTTGTAAGGGAACGTCGTATAGGGTGCCACAGTCGCGATAGCGCTCGGGGAAGAGCGATCATCCACGGTCAGGGATGACTCTAACCAAAAACTCCCCGATTTATTGCAAATTATAGAACAAGATAGTCTGATAAACAAATAAAATTTACAGAAAACTGTAGAGTTTTACATATATATACACACACAATTTTACACCAAGTCCGTTACGGGGTAGGTAGAGAGAATAGAGCGCCATAAGGCACGATTCTCGACCCCATCCTTATTCTTGAAGATGTGACATCTTCAAGAATAAAGTTTTAATAAAATAAATTATATTTATTTATTCGTTGCTAGTCATCTACTCTGCCCTCAAACTTTTTAACGAAATTTTCTTTATCTAAAATTAAACATTTGAATTAAAAATTAAAAATTTATTGAGAATTAAATTTATTTTAGACAAATTACCCCCACAATATTTATACATTTAAGCGAGGAAAACCCGCCTTACCCATGCTTGTAACCCTGAAAATTGCCTCGCTGCCCGTTGCTCAGTCTGCTCTGATCCGTTGATGGAGTCGCATCGTGTCTGACGCTCCGGTACTACTTGATAATTACTTCAATATTATACAATACGCGAGTGTGTCTGTGTGTGAGTGCGTACTATAACTATATACAAACTTAAGTGTCCCGTTACACTCCCTCCTATTTTTTTTCCGAACCGTCCCTCCAAGGTCATCATTCAGCAATTTGACACCTGTTGTCATATTATATGTAAGTACATATATCGTAACATTATATATTTATTGTAATGCCTTATAACTTAGCATTTTTGTAATTTTTATATCAGATTTAATGTTCGACAATTTTTATACGTTATTTAAAAGCTAACTACTAATTGAGTAATTACGTTATTCAGACGGAATTTTAGTGACAATTGTCTTCAATTAATGATGTATTCGTTTTAGTTGATTTTGATTTTAATGTGCTGCATATATGCCTATATAATAATATGTATAATGAAGGAATTAGTGAATACGTTATTGTTAGTTACCCGATTACTACGGAAACAGGAATATGTTTATAAGCAAATGGTGTTGAAAAACTTTGATTTAAGATTAAGCTATTTTTATTTTATATAATTTACATAAAGATTTCCTACCGGAATGGTGTAGCCTACGTTTTGGCGTGGCCTACTGATAAACATATTTTTTTCAATCACTATTATTGTTTATTATTTTTCAGTCTGGATAATATTTGGACGCAGACCATTTGTATACTACGCAGAAATATCAGCAACTATCGTAATTGTGTTCGAGTTTTCTTTGCTATAGTTTTCTCTGCTCGGTAGTTTCCGGTGCAATAAATTTCAAGTAAATATCTTTCAAATATTAATAATAACATTGGTTTATTTTATTCTTTATTTCTTGTTAAATATTTATTGATTTCTAATTGAAAAAAATAATAATATCTGAAGTCTCGGTGAATATCTCCAGTAGCTGAGCCGGCTCTTCTGAATCGAGAAGTCGTGGGATCGATTGCACACTAATGTCTTTTCGGTATTATTTTCGGAAGTTATGTGTGATATATATAACTGACAAAAATGATGCCCTTTGTATGACTTTGCCACCGGTGTATGGTTTTGCCGCATATTTCATTTGGTACACAAAAAAACAGCGAGCTACTGTCTAAACATTTTGATAGAAAAAAGCGTTAGGATTTAAGTAAATAAATAGTAACTGAAACTTTATATTGTAATATTCTATAATTTTTACAGAAAAATAATGTAACAGTCTTATTTATATAAATATCTTATTTAGGTATATCTATTTTTTTTCTTTAGAGCGTGGGTTACGGTGCCTGAAATAGAGTATCAAGTTATCTTCTGGGATGCATGAAAGGCAGAGCTATATCTATTTTTTTATTACTTACTTTTTATTAAAAATCTTGGTATTTCACCAGTCGAGCCGGGCCTTTCATGCAGCGAACTACGTGGCTCTACCACTGTTTGAGTTTTTGACTTGTTGTTAAATACTTTTTGTATTTAAAATCAAATACAATGTGTTTTTATTGAATCATATAAACAGAATAGAAAAAAAAAAGTATTTGAAAGTGTCAATTGGTATATCCTGCGCTGTTAGTTGAGCGCTGCTTGTTCGGCGGAAGCGTCGGGCTGATTCAAATAATTCAATTAAATCCTGTGTGCAGAAGGCAGTCTCACTTCACTTTTACTAAACCAACAAGAGATGCATAGCAGAAGCATAAATTTAAGAATCTATTTATGTAAGCAATTTATCATGATATTAATGAAAGACACGTAGAAAGAATGGACGATGAAAGATCGACTAAGCGGATATACTATGTAAGAGTCAAGGATGGTTACACAAGGTGATGTCAGGAGTCTTAAAAATCGCCGAGAGTGTGTGCCAAGACTTAAACAAGTCCAAGAAGCGATTGAGTCGTGCAAGAATTGTGCCTTATGGCGCTATACTCTCTCTGCCTACCTCACAACTTGGCGGACTTGTCGTGAAGTTATATATGAATGCATGTATATGGAAGTAAATTTGTGTTTAGATATGAAGGTATTTCTTTATTGATCGTTTAGATACATAACACATGTTATTTAGAAGCAACAGGAAGCTTGTCGTGTCAGTTTGTATTAGAAAAGTTAGTTAAATTAATGGAAAAAAATATTAAAAAATCATAAAATAAACGAGCAATTTAAGCTATTTAATATGCTTGTTTATATATATATACGTGATGATCACAGCATTTATTAATAATTGGGCACTGAATTTGTCATCTAGAATCAGTATATAAGTATATATTGATTCTTAAATATATATATCTTGAAATTAGTATATTCAAGCCAAAAAAACTAATAAAACCGTTGTTAGCTTTATACTTAATAGGTACCATAATAAAACTTTAGGCCTCTTTCTATCTGAAGGTATAAACAGCGGCTGTTAAGCTTTTACACGCCAAATCGTTAGATTACCTCACAAATGGAATAGTTGGCGAACCTATTGCTATACACTGGACACAAAGTTGCCAGTCATCGATATTTATAACACATAACTGCCAATAACCACTTCGAGAAATCATTGGTGTGAGCCCCTACGATGTCTGAATCAGAATCGGGAAGCTCGACCATTGGACCGCTGAAACTGCATAAAAATATATATATAGGTATCTAAAAACAATTCATCTTTAAGTA
The DNA here is from genome assembly GCA_905147225.2 of Euproctis similis. NCBI lineage: Eukaryota > Metazoa > Arthropoda > Insecta > Lepidoptera > Erebidae > Euproctis > Euproctis similis. The sequence continues at coordinate 12,019,873 of LR990115.1, forward strand.
ATCTTAAAGACAACTAGTCTTTCAGGAGTAAATAAAATACTTACAAGTATCAAATAACCACTTAGTGGTTTGATATAATAATATCAGTATAGTGTTTCAAATGATACTTAATACATGGGTCATTGCTACTGATATTGGATTAGAACATTGCTACTGGTATAATAAGAAGTCCTTGATATGAGCCCGGAATCGATACCACGACTTTTGGATTTAGAGAAGGGGTCATAACTGGAATACCGAGACGTTAAGTAGTATTTCAAATTAGTTGAAGTAAAAAGCTTATAATGTGTTTGAAATAGTACTACGATGATTTTTTATGGGATGGGGGGAGAAATGATCAAGTGGGTCACCTGATGCTTAGCAAATTCTCATCGCCCATGTGGTGTGCTGACGTTCTTTAAGGGAGTAGGAGAGGAAAAGAGGGAGAAAGGGGGCCAGGCCTCTCTCACCGAACGAACCGCGGCACGAGCGACTTTACATCGATATCCTGGCAGTGGTAGAGCCAAGCAGTACGCTGCATGAATGGGCCGGCTCGACCGGTGAAATACCACGACCTCTCAGAAGACCGACGTAAAGTGGCGCATGCCGCGTTTCGTTCGGTGAGAGAGGTGCCCGGAGGCCCACCTCCCTTCCCTATCCTTTCCTATCCCCTATCCCTCAAAGGTCGGCAACGCAACAGTAACACTATATGTGTTGCTAGTGTCCATGGGTGGCGTTGGTTGCTTACCATCAGGTGACACGCCTGCTCGTTTGCCCTCCAATTCCATAAAAAAAAAAAAGGGTCGTGGTATTTCACCGGTCGAGCCACCCATTGATGCAGCGAATTGCCACACAGTCCATTGTATTTTATGCCACCGAATATATTGTATACTTATAACTACTATATTAGTACAGACAGAACATACATATATTTTAATTTCATTTAATATACTTATATATATTACTTAAGGACCTGTAAAAAATCTTAACAGGCCTGCCTTGTCTCTAGCGCAATAAATGAGTAGGTACGTTAAAACAAAAACAAGAAACAGAACAATATGTGATTCAGTTATTTTATATTATGATTGGTTATTGAATTATTGAGTATTTTATTTCATCAACAAACATAATATATCGAGATATAGAAAATGTTTTTAATTTTTTTTCAAAGTTTCTGTGGTCCAATGGTCGAGCATCCCGCTTCTGAATCAAGAAGTCGCGTGTTCGAATCACACCAATGACATTTTTAGAATTTATTTGTCGTTGGACGTTATGTAAGATAAATATCGATGTCTGAAAACTGTGTGCCCGGTATGGCAATTAGTTCGCCACCACCATTTGGGACATAAAACATAACGGCGAGACGAGGCTTGACAGCCGCTGCCTATACCTTCGAGTAGAAAAAGGCGTGAAGTTATGTATGTTATTTTTTCTTATTAGAAGACCTCTAACGGGACTTTATCCCAGAGTAATTGTTACTTTGTGTATTGATGGCAATTAGCAACTATTTTCACAAAGTAAGCCCGTCCTTTGTACTGGCTAATGTGTGGGTTAATTTACTGGGCAATTTGCTAATGGAGCTACCGAGTTACAGCAGGATATTTTACTTGAAGATTTACAAGGTCCTTATTATGGTTCCTTTGCTTCGGCAATGAGATAATCAAGTACTTTAATCAATGATTTTTTGTTAATTTAATAATCTAGTGCTTCTAAACAAATTAACGCTAGTCCCTTACCTTCAAATGAACCGCTAGCTCGTTTGGACCTATCCCATAAAAGTAACGTTTCCCGGGTCTGAGTTTTTATTATGGGATTGGAGGGCAAACGAGCAGGCGTTGCACCTGTTGACAAGCAACAACCGCCGCTCATGGAAACCTGCAACACAAATGGTGCTGCTCTAACCGAACGTAATACGGAATGAGCCACTTTATGTCGATGTTCTAAGAGGCCGTGGTATTTCAGCGGTCGAGTCAGCCCATTCATGCGGCAAACTGCGTCGCTCTACCACTCTACCGCTGCGTCATCATAATTATTCTGCCATTTAATTGGGCACTAGTTATAAGATCTGAGATTATTTTGAATTTAATATATTCTCCATGATGCATTCTTCTGGGATATTAGTTCCATTTTTATTCTTGAGAAGGTCAGGTTATTCACCACCATAGGCGTGTATAAAAGCGATAATGATATTGAAGCAGGCGTGAAATGTGTGCTAACGATCATGAGCAAATCAAAAGGATTTAAGTAGTCTACCCCCATTAGAAAAAATGTGGTCTTACGTATGTGTGTGTTTATTTATTGATTTTAATATAAGCAAAACTAGTAGTTATATTTAAATAACCATTTACTTCTAAATTGAATTCTATTTGGATCTACCTTTGCTCGATTGCGGTCAAAGCATGGTGCTGCAGTTGACATGTCGTGACCTCGTAAATTAAACGTTTATTTGTGTTTGCTAATTTTGCAATTATTTCCCGGCGCGAGGCCGGCGGCTCCCCCAACGACCCTCCCCGGCCGCACCAGGGGGCCATCCTTCCCGGGCGTACTTGCGGGCGGTGCGCCCTCGCAGCCCGTCACTGACTCGAAGGCGGCGGCGGCGACCTCAGTAATCATGCCTTCGAGTGGGATCGGCTTTCTCCCGATCCCGCTCGGCGGCCTCCTTCTGGAGCATTACTGCTTCGCAGAAAGAGACCAGAACCCTCCACTCCTCCTCGCCCGCCAGCATTGCCGGCGGGGACAGGTCTCGCCCGATCCCGTCGACCAGGACTCGACGCTCGGCCGCCCAGGCCGGGCAGACCTCCAGCGTGAACTGGGCTGAGTCCAGGTGCTCGTTTCTTGAAGGTCCCTAAGTCGTGTCGGTCCGGAAATACCTCTGCCGGCAAATGGTTCCATAGAGGCGCCGTGAGCGGCAAAAAATTTCGGCTGAAGCGCACTGTCGTAGTTCGCCAACCATTTGATTTGTGAGCTTGGTAATGGAACTCCGATGTGATCTGAGGGGAGTATTCTTGAAAGAGGGAGCCTCGACAAAGAGTGTCTTTTTAGTGGTTAACGCCCAGACCTGTGTCTTTTTGGGGTTGATTGGACTAAGTTTAGTCGACCCCAGTCCGAGATTCGACTAAGCAGAGTTTCGATTTCAGACACAAGTCCGTTCCGATACTCATGAACGTTTTCCCAAGAAATTCTAGCGCAGCCGTTATATAAAGCATCCCCCGTACTGTCATCTGCATAACAATACAAATTGCTGCTATGCAACATGTCATTGATGTGCAGAAGAAACTGCGTAGGGGATAGCACACAACCTTGTGGGACTCCAGCATTGACCGGTTTAAAGTCGGAGCATGAACCGCCTACAACGACCTTAATACTGCGACCAAGAGAAAATTGGAAATCCAATCGCACAATTTCTCGGGAAGCCCAAGCCCACACAACATAACACAAGCATTTAGTTGCTTAGCTTGGAACTAGACGGCACTGTGTATATTATCCAATATATTATTATTTATATTAAAGAGCATTAATTTAACTTAGATATCGCAATTAATTCTAATTCATTATTGCAGTCTAAATGAGCGCTTTCAAAATCTAAGCGAAAGTTTATTATCTTTAGAGCTCTGAGTGTTAATAAGACGAATAACTTTGAGGCATTAATTAATTAAATATGATTCAAGGTTTATTTACAGAAAATTTTGCCTTTTCTTTATTTAAAATGAAAAAATATATTTATTAGGAAAGCTGTCACGCTAAAAGATTCGTTAAAAATGGAAAAAAAAATTACACGACCACAAAAATAAAGTGAAGATTAATTTGAATGGCTAATTATTTTTGGATATTATTTTTGGCCACGATTTATAAACGAATTTAAGTGGTTACTTTTTGTTCTTTAGTTTTTTTTTATTAGACCAGAGCTAGTCTACATATTTAAATCATTTGATTAGACAAGTATTTGTCTTATAAAGCATCTCGGTGGTCTAGTGGTCGAGCACACGGTTTCTGAATCCAGAGGTTGTGGTTCGAATCCTGACACTGGCTCACACAAACGACTTTTCGAAATTGTTTTCGGAAAGTTATGTGTGATAAATACCGATGACTGAAAACTTTGTGGCCGGTATGGCAATAGGTTCGCCACCTATTCCATTTGGGACGTAAACATAACGGCGAGACGAGGCTTAACAGCCGCTGCCTACACCTTCGGGTAACAATGGCGTGAAGTTATGTTATGTTATGTGTTATGTTAATTCCTTAGTGGCTAATTAATTGCAATTTAAAAATAAGAGGTATAAACAGCACTGATTTAAATTTAAACTTTATTATTGAAACTTTGAAATAAAGAATGAGATAGACAGATGTAGAGAGGAAGAGTGAAAAGTAGAATATAATTTAGCAGCACCAATTGCATTTCATCTAAGAAATTTTCATAATATGAGCATTTCCTATTATATCTCATACATTTATTTCATACAAAACGTGTATAATTAATATATTTATTTTATATTTGATGCATCAGAATTGTTAAGTCGGTTCCATCTCTTTGATCGCGACTCTAAAAAAAAACTGTTGAACGCATCCATTAAATATGCAAAAAAGTTTTTTTTAAAGGAAAATAAATTTTTTCTTGCTAAATTTTCATGTTTTCTAAAGTCTCTAGTAAATCAATCAATATCTATAGATAAAATTTCCATTATTTAAACAAATAAAAGCATACAAATGGCACCGGCATATTGTACACAAATTTTAATGAGTTCGGCATGAATAAAGATGCTTAAAAAAATGCTTATTCAAAGAAAAATAAATCTTTGGTGAATCGCAAATGAATGGCGTATATTCCGCGATAAATTAGCGCCACTGAATCTGGTTACCGCTACCAATTAAAAAGGCAAAGTGCTCCTGGCCGGTACGATGAAATTAGTTTACTTAATAAAACGCCAATTGGATCACGCTGATCCAACTTTATATTAAAACAAACGTCATATTTTAATACTTTCGCCTGTAGAATTTAATTTCTACTATTAAAATCTTAATAATGCACTTTTCATTCAGTTTCATAATTGTTAGTAGTAATTTTTGACTAAGGTCATTTGACGAGCCTCGTGGTGCATTGGTAAAGGTACTGCAGAATCGAGGTTGGCGGGTTCGATCCCCGCCCGAGTAAAAATGTTTTTGACAAGGTGTGTACTGGATGTTTTTCTTTGTATTTTATGTATCTATTATACATATGATCGATGTCGAATGCCAGTTACACAGAATCGAACTGAGGATCTCTCAATTCTGTGAAAATATTCAATCATTCTCTATATTGTATATGATAGAATTATTATAACGGGACGCTTGTCCATATTGACTTGGAATATCTGATGGTTATTTAACACTTAATGTAAACTAGTTGACCCAGCGATATGTAGATATCGATGACTGAAAACATTGTGCCCAGTATGGCAATAGGCTCGCCACCTATTCCATTTGGGATGTAAACATAACGGCAAGTCGAGACTTAAAAGCCACTGCCTACACCTTTGGGTAGAAAAAGGCGTGAAGTTATGTTATGACTCAGCGAACTTTGTTTCACCTGAGAAGCAATAGGAGAAATAATAATAGTGATTGTGTGTTATTCTTAAAAGATAGACATACGCCAACCCGGACTTTTTTGTAGACCTTTTCGAGGTGTATATTAATAAGCAGTTGGCACATTGTTTGGATTTATCATTTAGGCGTTTGCAATTAATGCCCTAGATATTGAAAATTATCATTTTTTACTATATTATACATGAATTATATATAGAAACCGTTGATGCGCTCTATCTTTTAATTAAATACACATCAAAAATCAAAGGCCTATGAAGGGTTAGACAGCGGAAAGCGACATGATTTTTGCTTGGTTTTCTGTAGGGACGGCTCGACTGGTGAAACAGCACGATAGTCGTTGTAGTAATACATGTTTACCACGCGGTGATAAAAATTGATCCGTTTTAATTTATTTAACCAATATTCTCTAACCTTTCAGGAGGTATAGGCATCGTTATAAAACATAAAGATGTTAAGAAAACGATTTTTTAAGTAGCAACTTTCTTGATTGCTTTTCTGTTTCATTTTTTTTTAATACGTATAATATAACCTAGCTTCAATGTATTTCAAACTAGCTGACCCGGCGAACTTCGTTCCGCATCAAAAGCAGTAAATAAGTAACTGTTGGATTTGTCACTTTTTCATTACAGTTCACTTTTTCATTTCTTTTGTCACTTTTACGTTACTTTCATTACACCATATATGAATTACAGATATGAACCACCCCGTTGACATCCTCTATCCATTAAAAAAACCGCATCAAAATCTGTTGCATTTCAATTGTGTGCATTTCGCAGCATAAAGGGGCCGGCTCGACCGGTGAAATACCATGACCTCTCAGAAGATCGACGTAAAGTGGCTCATGCCGCGTTTCGTTTGGTGAGAGAGGTACCCGGAGGCCCACCCCCCTTCCCATCCTTTCCTATCCTACTCCCTTAAAGGTCGGCAACGCAACAGTAACACTATGTGTTGCTGGTGTTCATGGGCGGCGCAGGTTTCTTACCATCAGGTGACAGGCTTGTTCGCTTGCCCTCCTAACCCATAAAAAAAAGACAGCGGAAAGCGTCTTTGTTTTATACTATGTAATGATAATTTCTATCAGTTTCTCAGCTTATGTTCTCGATAGCGTGTTCAAGTATGTTGGCAAATTAATATTTTTGAAATACTTTATGGTTTTAGTAAATTTTGTATATTATATACTTATAATTTATATAACGCCACGATGAATAGATTTTTTTTATTTAATTAAAACAATCTTTTAGAGGATAATATCCACATGCGATGAGTGTTCTACGCCAGCAGCTTGGTAAAACAATAACAAATAGTAGTTTAACATAAATGCCAGATATTTGGGTGTACATGTACATTAGTAATTGTTCCACTTTAAAACAAATTTAAATAACTTGAACCCATGCGGGCAAAGTCTCGGGGAATGGATCCCCACCATATAATTTGGAACTTTTCCCTTACTGACACATGTCCGCCTGGCTTATTCTATTTTCGTTTCATCTTTTGTGATAAAGGTCAGGGAATATTTTGATAACAGGAATCGGTTGAGCGCTCAAACCTCTAGAATAAATATTTTGACCTTTTCTAAGGAGGAATCTAAATTCTTTTGCTGGTTATTTCTTATAGATGAAACATTATACACACAATAATGTTAGCCATATTTTTGTCACTGTATAAAATGACGCATCTAAGTGATGTTACTAATATATTTATGTGTGATGTTTACTTTTTTATATAATATTTTGGACACAATCCACACACAGCCCTTTAGTTCCAAGCTAAGCAACCAAATGTGTGTTTTATGGATACTAGAAACAGGATCTTATTACATGTATACTTTTATTTTTATAAATGCATACTTCTAATCCATTAAAAAAGCCCTTTATGATAACTAACATTTATGATTTTCATAAATATTTGTACTCGGGTGGAGATCGAACCCACCGTATATTATCGTGCTATACAATATAATTCAAAAAGCAGAAATATTTTGGAGTCAAGGTCGTCTTTCCATGACTAAATTAAATGTGTGCCTTGCGGAAAGTGATGTGGGGATTCCTAAAAGCCGAGCGTATATGACAATTATGAAAATCGATTAAGGAAGTGCGGCCTGTAAGAAACACGTCTCATGGTGCTCTATTTATCTTCCTTTCTACAAGGGAGTTGTAGAGTGAGAGCCCGTGACTGCCAGAAATTAGTTATTTTATAAAGTCTGAAAGTTTGTCAGCTCATAATACCAACACAGGTAAGACCGATGGTAAATTATTAAATTTGAATCATGGTTACTTTGTCAAGTACCAAAGTTACCAAAGAAAATAAAGTCTAATTTCGTTATTTTATAAATGTTGAGATTTTGATATTATGAAAATACAATGTATGGTCCATACGAGCGGATACCAAGCCTGATTTGGAATATCAAATTTTAGAAGAAAATTCAGTGGATTTCACGACGCATTGACTGGATGCTAGAGAAAGAACCTAGGTTCAAAGGTCGATCGGGAACTGGATACCATCCACAAGGGGAGTGGTCGTCCACAAGATATTCAGGTCACATCTGTATTTAAATCTTGATTAACCCATCACTCGCCAGGTCTTTTTATAGTAGGTATAGTGCCATTTACGGACTTAAGGTCAGTGTACTACCCAGTCTTTTATTTTCTAGTTTTGTCACTTCACATATTAATTATGTATAATACGTTAATGACGGTTAATGTAATAAATGTAAAAACAAAAGAAAAGAAAAGAAAATAAGTAGTTAAATAAAATTAGGTACCTACATCAACTAAAATTAAACTAATTGCTACCTACATAAATTTAAACTACAACTTATTATATTAAAAGGCAATTATTATAATAAACATTTTCTATTAAGTCAATTTGATATTTAGTTGTTACAAAATAACAAATTATAGATTAAATCCTGAATTATTTAATAAATACATTTTGATACCTACCTATCTATGTAAATTGTTTTGTGCATTTTATTTACAATCTTTACAATTAAAGAAATATATTTAAATGTTTAATGTTAGTGCAAATGAATAAATTAACTATTACAAACTAGGTACCTATAATCTATGTCTACATAAGAAATTTAAAGAAATCGTTTCTTATATGTACCTACGTACAAAGTTATTTTGCTGCTATCCTTTATATACTAATCAAATTTATATTTGAGTAATAACTAGGTGGGTGCCAATAAATTGTTGTTAAAAACATATTTAATTTGTATATTGTAATAATTCCAGGTTGACCACATTTGCCTTCATAATGAGTATTGAAAAGGAATTAATTCAGAAAAGAGGCAGCTATAAAGGCCGTCTCACTAATTTCATAAAATATTTAAAACAGTTAGATATTTGTTCGCTGTCTGCTGCTGATGTAACCGAAATACAATTGCGGATTACCAAGATGGAATCTGTTTATAACCAGTTTGATGAGGTTCAATTAACAATGGAATGTGCAGGTGACGTAGATATACAATTGCAGGAACGAAACGAATTCGAATTACAGTATTTTAAGTGTATTTCTGAAGCACAGCAAATTATACAAAATTTTCAGAATAATAATTCGAATCCTTGTTTAACTAAATCTCACCCTAGCGATAATCACAAATTTGTCAAGTTACCCACTATACAATTACCAAAATTCAATGGTTTCTACAACAATTGGCTCGAGTTCCGCGATACCTTTACCAGTCTCATTCACTCGAATGACGATATGGATGACGTAAATAAATTTCACTATTTACGTGCGTCGCTGGAAGGGACCGCGGCATTAGTCATACAGTCGATCGAACTATCTTCGAATAATTACATAACTGCTTGGACGCTTTTGTGCGAGCGCTTTGATAATAAGCGGTTATTAACTCAGCATCATATCACAGCACTATTTAATATTGAATTTATAAATAAAGAATCATCATTTAATATAAAGCGTGTTATTGACCAGCTTAATAAAAACATACGGGCCCGGAAGTCTCTGGGTGAACCCGTAGAACACTGGGACACATTATTAATTCACATGGTATCACTAAAGTTAGATTCAAAAACTTTACGCGAATGGGAAGAATTTAAAGGGCATTTAGTTAAAGATGAACATATAAAATTGGGCTCGTTTCTCGAGTTCATGCGCAATCGCGCCGATTTACTGGAAACGTTAGAGTTTCAATCTAAAAACAATAGCGGTAACAGTAACACTAAACACCCTAACCTAAAGGTAATGCTTACAATTTCTAACAATAAAAATAAACAGCCATCATTGCCCAAGCTATGTCCTAAGTGCAATGGAAATCATAGTTTATCTGACTGTTCACACTTTCTTGCTCTGAGTAGCGAAAACCGATTGGAAATGTTACCTACATTTAAAGTTTGCTTTAATTGTTTCAATAAAGGACATTTCGCTAATCACTGTAAGAAGTCCGGGTGTAAAATATGTAAACGCAAACACAACACACTAATACATATATCTAATGTAGGTAGGCAGATATCTAATGCAGGCATTTCGGCGACCGCCACGACCAGCGTCCAGCCGTCACCGCCCCTACCACAAAATAACGATGTTGTGTTGTCAGCAAGGGTCGAGTCTTTGAACCCGTCCTTTCGGCACGATGTCTTGCTGTCTACTGCGCTCATAAAAGTATGCGACAACTCCAATCGTGAGGTAATCGCACGAGCGATACTGGACAGCGGTAGTACCTCGTGCATTATGACGGAGAAATTATGCAACCTCTTAGACCTAAACATAAATATGATTGATAAATCTCTAGTAGGTGTTAACAACTTACAATCACATGTAGGCAAAATGTGTAGGGTATTGATAAAATCATTAAATGAGGATTATCAAACTACCTTGCAGTGTTTTATCTTGCCATCAATTACAAATAATATCCCATGTGAACCAATAGATTTATCACAATATAATTTTCCATCAAATATCTGTCTTGCGGACCCGCATTTTTACACACCCGCCAGCATCGACATGATACTAGGCGCGGAGTTATTTTGGGAGTTATTAGGACAAAAAAGAATCAAGTTATTGGGTCCAAACAATACCACGCTTACACTCTGTGAGACTAGGTTGGGATGGTTGGTGGGTGGTACAGTCACATCTATTCGAGCTTCACAAAGTAATATATGTCATTTTATAAAAGTAAATTCTTCTTCCATTGAGACGTTGAATAATGACGTGCAAAATCAATTAGCACAATTTTGGAAGCTTGAAGAAGTAGATTCTGATTTACATACATTTTCTAAGGAAGAGCAAAAATGTGAAAGGCACTTTCTCAAAAATACCATACGTTTATCCAACGGTCGTTTTTGTGTAAAACTGCCATTAAAACAAAGCTCAGTATTATTGGGGGATTCCTTTCAACGCGCCAAACACTGTTTTCTATCTTTAGAGCATCGCAATAAATGTCGAAATGAATATCGTCACATGTATATGGAGTTTATGCAGGAGTACAAAACATTGGGCCATATGTCTGAGACACCCAAGAGCAATTTCTTGCATCACAGTTATTTTATTCCACATCACGGCATAATACGTGAGAATAGCCTTACAACAAAATTAAGAGTCGTCTTTAATGCCAGTAGCACATCCACCAGTGGTTTGTCACTCAATGACATCCAGATGGTGGGACCCACAGTGCAGGATGACTTACTGTCCATTCTTTTACGTTTTCGTCAGCACAAATATATTTTAGCCGCTGATGTGGAAAAGATGTATAGGCAGATTTTGGTACATCCTGATGATAGGCACCTCCAGCAAATACTTTGGCGCGATGACGCATCTCAACCCCTCGGGGTATTTCAATTAAACACAGTGACCTACGGCACAGCCAGCGCTCCCTTTCTGGCAACTAGATGTTTAAAGCAAGTCGGATTAGACTGCAAAGATAGTCAAATATCTGAAATAATCTTGCATGATTTCTATGTAGATGATTTGCTAACAGGTACCGACACTATAACTAATGCTGAAAGAATTCGTCAAGGAGTGACATCAGAGCTTGATGCCGCCTGTATGCCGTTACGTAAGTGGAAATCAAACGTTCCCAAGTTAATGTCACAAACCTGTCAGTCATCATTTGATCTCAATATTGGCACTTCTGTGCCGAGTAAGACTTTGGGTTTAAACTGGTTGACACATTCAGATGAACTCTGTTTTCCTACAGGTACATCTCCTCCGCTTGAATTCACAAAGCGTGAGATGTTGTCAGTTATATCCCAAATATTTGATCCGTTAGGGTTACTAGCCCCTTGTATTATCAAAATGAAGGTACTATTGCAACGGCTCTGGCTAAAAAGGTTGTCCTGGGACGAAAAATTACCTTTGGACGTCAGAACTACTTGGACCGAATTTGTGACAAGTTTGCCTCACTTGAATGAACTTCGCATACCACGTCATGTCATTTGTCATGATTATCAGTATATTGAAATCCACATATTTACGGACGCATCTGAGCGCGCTTACGGAGCATGTTTATATGTTCGAAGTATCCACAGTTATGGTACTGTATTGGTGCGTTTATTGATGGCTAAGAGCCGTGTAGCTCCCTTAAAACCTACCACTGTCCCTAGACTTGAACTTTGTGGCGCTCTAGTGGGAACTCGTTTGTACCAGAAGGCTATTAAATCTTTACGACTACAAGTCTCTAAGGTAATCTTCTGGACCGATTCCATGGTCGTATTGGGATGGTTGAAAATGCTTCCCAGTAAACTTCAAACATTTGTTAGGAATCGTGTAGGAGAAGTTCTAGAAAACACAAGCGGCTGTATATGGAGACACGTTCCTACTGACAGCAATCCTGCTGATCACATCTCTCGCGGCATTGAAACAAATTGCATAGGTTCTCTAGAACAGTGGTGGTCAGGTCCTCAATTTTTAAAGTACGACGAAACACGTTGGCCTGTTATTGGTAGTCTGGATGAGAAATTGCCTGAACTACGTATGGAAGTTAGCTTGCATGTAGTTGATACAAATCAGGTGCCTTGTAGTCTCATTGACTTTAATCGTTTTTCAAACTTTTCACGATTGAATCGTGCAGTTGCTTATGTATTACGCTTTGTTAAGAAGTGCAAAAAACAAACTGTGTCTAATTTCCTGAACACATCAGAATTAAATGACGCATTGAACTTAATTATAAGATTATCTCAAATGGAATCTTTTCCAGAGTATTCATTGCTACTTAACAAAAATGATTTACCCAGGAAAAGTCCATTATTAAAGTTTAATATATTTTTAGATAGTGATAACATTATGCGTGTAGGCGGACGCATAAAAAATTCACAGTTTTCATACAACAAAAAACATCCTATCTTGATACAGTCCACTCATCAGTTCACAAAATTATTATTTAAATTTGAACATCACAGGTTAATGCATGCAGGGCCGCAGTTATTATTGTCTTCAATCCGAGACACTTATTGGCCAATCGGTGGCCGCAACTTAGCTAAGCTCTGTTACAGACTATGCGTACGGTGTGCTCGTATGAAGGGTCAAGTTATATCGCCTATGATGGGTGATTTACCCCAAAATCGCTTAACATCGAATAGCTATCCATTCCAAACAGTAGGAGTAGATTATGCAGGTCCTATTTATTCTGCTAGTCGTCGAGGCCGCGGAAGCAAGCTGGTAAAGGTCTATATTGCACTCTTTATATGCTTTACAACCAAGGCTATACACCTTGAGTTAGTGGGTGACTTGACAAGTAGTAATTATTTGTTGGCTTTACGTCGGTTTGTTGCTCGCAGGGGAAAGCCGAAAAGTATATATTCAGATAATGGTCTATCATTTGTTGGCGCTTGCAATGAATTATCTAAATTTTTAAAGGGCAATTGTGACACGTTGTCATCGGCAGCAGCCAGCGAAAGGATAGATTTCCATTTTATTCCTGCATATTCTCCACATTTTGGAGGTCTTTGGGAGGCAGGTGTGAAATCAACAAAATTTCATCTTCAGCGAGTGTTGGGAAATTGTCATTTGGTGTATGAGGATCTGTATACTGTACTAGTGCAAATTGAGGCGATCTTGAACTCTCGACCACTTACCCCACTTTCATCCGAACCCGAGGACTTCATGCCACTCACGCCGGGCCATTTTCTAATCGGTAGAGCGCTCACATCATTGCCGAGTCAAAGCTATGAAGATGCTACTTATAGCTATTTAAAAAGATTCCAGAGAATAGAAAAACTAAGACAAGACTTTTGGTGTAGGTGGAACAAAGAATATATCTCGGAGCTTCAGCAGCGAGTCAAGTGGCGCACTTGCAAAAATTCATTAGAAATAAATAGTTTAGTTCTTCTAAAGGAAGATAATTTGCCGCCACTGAAGTGGAGATTGGGTCGTGTTGTGGCCGTATTTCCTGGCAACGATGGCATCAATCGGGTAGCCGATATCAAGACTGCAGCAGGAGTTGTTAGAAGATCGTTCTCGAAAATTTGTTCTCTTCCGATACTTCAAGCAACTGGTTGAAAAACAAGTTTTCAACGGTTGGGGGTATGTTAAGGTTTGGTGATCGATTTTGGTGAGACTTCAACTTGTGAGTGCCTACATTAATTTTAAGAGCAATAATGTATATTCCTGTGAGTATGTTATTATAGGGTTAGGCTTTGTGTTGATTGTTAATGTTAGTGTCATTATACCGACATCTCTACAACAGTTAGCATCGATTTATTTATTCCACCGATTTCCTCATTTTCCAATTGGCATCAGAACTTTTATTCATGGACCATGGACCATTATGGATGGACTCTTAAAATTAATGTAGGCACTCACAAGTTGAAGTCTCACCAAAATCGATCACCAAACCTTAACATACCCCCAACCGTTGAAAACTTGTTTTTCAACCAGTGGAAATAGTAAAATGTGGAGAATATGCAGGAATAAAATGGAAATCTATCCTTTCGCTGGCTGCTGCCGATGACAACGTGTCACAATTGCCCTTTAAAAATTTAGATAATTCATTGCAAGCGCCAACAAATGATAGACCATTATCTGAATATATACTTTTCGGCTTTCCCCTGCGAGCAACAAACCGACGTAAAGCCAACAAATAATTACTACTTGTCAAGTCACCCACTAACTCAAGGTGTATAGCCTTGGTTGTAAAGCATATAAAGAGTGCAATATAGACCTTTACCAGCTTGCTTCCGCGGCCTCGACGACTAGCAGAATAAATAGGACCTGCATAATCTACTCCTACTGTTTGGAATGGATAGCTATTCGATGTTAAGCGATTTTGGGGTAAATCACCCATCATAGGCGATATAACTTGACCCTTCATACGAGCACACCGTACGCATAGTCTGTAACAGAGCTTAGCTAAGTTGCGGCCACCGATTGGCCAATAAGTGTCTCGGATTGAAGACAATAATAACTGCGGCCCTGCATGCATTAACCTGTGATGTTCAAATTTAAATAATAATTTTGTGAACTGATGAGTGGACTGTATCAAGATAGGATGTTTTTTGTTGTATGAAAACTGTGAATTTTTTATGCGTCCGCCTACACGCATAATGTTATCACTATCTAAAAATATATTAAACTTTAATAATGGACTTTTCCTGGGTAAATCATTTTTGTTAAGTAGCAATGAATACTCTGGAAAAGATTCCATTTGAGATAATCTTATAATTAAGTTCAATGCGTCATTTAATTCTGATGTGTTCAGGAAATTAGACACAGTTTGTTTTTTGCACTTCTTAACAAAGCGTAATACATAAGCAACTGCACGATTCAATCGTGAAAAGTTTGAAAAACGATTAAAGTCAATGAGACTACAAGGCACCTGATTTGTATCAACTACATGCAAGCTAACTTCCATACGTAGTTCAGGCAATTTCTCATCCAGACTACCAATAACAGGCCAACGTGTTTCGTCGTACTTTAAAAATTGAGGACCTGACCACCACTGTTCTAGAGAACCTATGCAATTTGTTTCAATGCCGCGAGAGATGTGATCAGCAGGATTGCTGTCAGTAGGAACGTGTCTCCATATACAGCCGCTTGTGTTTTCTAGAACTTCTCCTACACGATTCCTAACAAATGTTTGAAGTTTACTGGGAAGCATTTTCAACCATCCCAATACGACCATGGAATCGGTCCAGAAGATTACCTTAGAGACTTGTAGTCGTAAAGATTTAATAGCCTTCTGGTACAAACGAGTTCCCACTAGAGCGCCACAAAGTTCAAGTCTAGGGACAGTGGTAGGTTTTAAGGGAGCTACACGGCTCTTAGCCATCAATAAACGCACCAATACAGTACCATCACTGTGGATACTTCGAACATATAAACATGCTCCGTAAGCGCGTTCAGATGCGTCCGTAAATATGTGGATTTCAATATACTGATAATCATGACAAATGACATGACGTGGTATGCGAAGTTCATTCAAGTGAGGCAAACTTGTCACAAATTCGGTCCAAGTAGTTCTGACGTCCAAAGGTAATTTTTCGTCCCAGGACAACCTTTTTAGCCAGAGCCGTTGCAATAGTACCTTCATTTTGATAATACAAGGGGCTAGTAACCCTAACGGATCAAATATTTGGGATATAACTGACAACATCTCACGCTTTGTGAATTCAAGCGGAGGAGATGTACCTGTAGGAAAACAGAGTTCATCTGAATGTGTCAACCAGTTTAAACCCAAAGTCTTACTCGGCACAGAAGTGCCAATATTGAGATCAAATGATGACTGACAGGTTTGTGACATTAACTTGGGAACGTTTGATTTCCACTTACGTAACGGCATATAGGCGGCATCAAGCTCTGATGTCACTCCTTGACGAATTCTTTCAGCATTAGTTATAGTGTCGGTACCTGTTAGCAAATCATCTACATAGAAATCATGCAAGATTATTTCAGATATTTGACTATCTTTGCAGTCTAATCCGACTTGCTTTAAACATCTAGTTGCCAGAAAGGGAGCGCTGGTTGTGCCGTAGGTCACTGTGTTTAATTGAAATACCCCGAGGGGTTGAGATGCGTCATCGCGCCAAAGTATTTGCTGGAGGTGCCTATCATCAGGATGTACCAAAATCTGCCTATACATCTTTTCCACATCAGCGGCTAAAATATATTTGTGCTGACGAAAACGTAAAAGAATGGATCCTGCACTGTGGGTCCCACCATCTGGATGTCATTGAGTGACAAACCACTGGTGGATGTGCTACTGGCATTAAAGACGACTCTTAATTTTGTTGTAAGGCTATTCTCACGTATTATGCCGTGATGTGGAATAAAATAACTGTGATGCAAGAAATTGCTCTTGGGTGTCTCAGACATATGGCCCAATGTTTTGTACTCCTGCATAAACTCCATATACATGTGACGATATTCATTTCGACATTTATTGCGATGCTCTAAAGATAGAAAACAGTGTTTGGCGCGTTGAAAGGAATCCCCCAATAATACTGAGCTTTGTTTTAATGGCAGTTTTACACAAAAACGACCGTTGGATAAACGTATGGTATTTTTGAGAAAGTGCCTTTCACATTTTTGCTCTTCCTTAGAAAATGTATGTAAATCAGAATCTACTTCTTCAAGCTTCCAAAATTGTGCTAATTGATTTTGCACGTCATTATTCAACGTCTCAATGGAAGAAGAATTTACTTTTATAAAATGACATATATTACTTTGTGAAGCTCGAATAGATGTGACTGTACCACCCACCAACCATCCCAACCTAGTCTCACAGAGTGTAAGCGTGGTATTGTTTGGACCCAATAACTTGATTCTTTTTTGTCCTAATAACTCCCAAAATAACTCCGCGCCTAGTATCATGTCGATGCTGGCGGGTGTGTAAAAATGCGGGTCCGCAAGACAGATATTTGATGGAAAATTATATTGTGATAAATCTATTGGTTCACATGGGATATTATTTGTAATTGATGGCAAGATAAAACACTGCAAGGTAGTTTGATAATCCTCATTTAATGATTTTATCAATACCCTACACATTTTGCCTACATGTGATTGTAAGTTGTTAACACCTACTAGAGATTTATCAATCATATTTATGTTTAGGTCTAAGAGGTTGCATAATTTCTCCGTCATAATGCACGAGGTACTACCGCTGTCCAGTATCGCTCGTGCGATTACCTCACGATTGGAGTTGTCGCATACTTTTATGAGCGCAGTAGACAGCAAGACATCGTGCCGAAAGGACGGGTTCAAAGACTCGACCCTTGCTGACAACACAACATCGTTATTTTGTGGTAGGGGCGGTGACGGCTGGACGCTGGTCGTGGCGGTCGCCGAAATGCCTGCATTAGATATCTGCCTACCTACATTAGATATATGTATTAGTGTGTTGTGTTTGCGTTTACATATTTTACACCCGGACTTCTTACAGTGATTAGCGAAATGTCCTTTATTGAAACAATTAAAGCAAACTTTAAATGTAGGTAACATTTCCAATCGGTTTTCGCTACTCAGAGCAAGAAAGTGTGAACAGTCAGATAAACTATGATTTCCATTGCACTTAGGACATAGCTTGGGCAATGATGGCTGTTTATTTTTATTGTTAGAAATTGTAAGCATTACCTTTAGGTTAGGGTGTTTAGTGTTACTGTTACCGCTATTGTTTTTAGATTGAAACTCTAACGTTTCCAGTAAATCGGCGCGATTGCGCATGAACTCGAGAAACGAGCCCAATTTTATATGTTCATCTTTAACTAAATGCCCTTTAAATTCTTCCCATTCGCGTAAAGTTTTTGAATCTAACTTTAGTGATACCATGTGAATTAATAATGTGTCCCAGTGTTCTACGGGTTCACCCAGAGACTTCCGGGCCCGTATGTTTTTATTAAGCTGGTCAATAACACGCTTTATATTAAATGATGATTCTTTATTTATAAATTCAATATTAAATAGTGCTGTGATATGATGCTGAGTTAATAACCGCTTATTATCAAAGCGCTCGCACAAAAGCGTCCAAGCAGTTATGTAATTATTCGAAGATAGTTCGATCGACTGTATGACTAATGCCGCGGTCCCTTCCAGCGACGCACGTAAATAGTGAAATTTATTTACGTCATCCATATCGTCATTCGAGTGAATGAGACTGGTAAAGGTATCGCGGAACTCGAGCCAATTGTTGTAGAAACCATTGAATTTTGGTAATTGTATAGTGGGTAACTTGACAAATTTGTGATTATCGCTAGGGTGAGATTTAGTTAAACAAGGATTCGAATTATTATTCTGAAAATTTTGTATAATTTGCTGTGCTTCAGAAATACAATACAATTAACAATGGAATGTGCAGGTGACGTAGATATACAATTGCAGGAACGAAACGAATTCGAATTACAGTATTTTAAGTGTATTTCTGAAGCACAGCAAATTATACAAAATTTTCAGAATAATAATTCGAATCCTTGTTTAACTAAATCTCACCCTAGCGATAATCACAAATTTGTCAAGTTACCCACTATACAATACAAATATATATGAACATTCCTGTAATATCCATTTAAATCAATCAGTCTTCGTCTATGTAATAGCAAAATCCACAAAGCGCTTTCACCTTTGATCTGTGAGTTACCTTGCCTTAGTTGATTTTCTAGCTAAGCTATTATCGAAACAATCGAGGGTATTTTAAATTAAACTTAACATTGGCAGAAAAGTCATTAACTATTAGTCTCTATTATATCCAAACTAGTTGACCCGGCGAGCTATGTTCCGCATCAATCTCGAACATTAACACTTTTTATTTTCTATATTATGAATGAATTATACATAAAAACCACCCCGTCGACACCCTCTGTCTATTAAAGAAAACCGCATCAAAATCCGTTCCATAGTTTCAAAGATATAAGCATATAGCAGACAGCGAAAAGCGGACTTTGTCTTATATTATGTACTGTAATAGTACTAGTTCACCCAGCGAACTTTATTTCGCCCCAGAGGCAATAAGAAGAAATAAAAATGGCCATGTTGGGTTATCCGTAAGATAACACATACACCATCGCGGACTTTTGAAAGTGTATTATAATGTTATGATTATAAGGGTTCAACCAGTGCTTGTAATTAAAGTGCTTAATCTTGAAAATTATGCCTTTTCTGCTACATTATACATGAATTATCCATAACAACCACCCCGTTGACACCCTCTATCTATTAATTAAAAACAGCATCCAAATCTGTTGCGTAGTTTAAAAAATCTGAGAATATTCAAAGGTAGACAGCGGAAAGCCGTGATTTTCATAAGCATGCCACCTGGTGGTAAGTAACTGGGTGGGTGAGTGACATGGGTACCGCCTGCAAAACAGATAGATTTACATTTGCGAAAGGGAGTTTGTTAGGAAGGGAAAAAGAAGGGAGGTGGGCCTCCAGGTACCTTTCCCAACGAACGGCGGCATGAATCACTTGACGTCCATCTTCTAAGAGTTTGTGGCATTTCACCGGTCGAGCTGAAATATTCATACGTGATAGTACGATAGTTACATAACAATAGCTGTTACCTAAACACTTGTAAAAACACTCCACAGATAGATATTGGGTAACCTGTTATAACACGCGGGAGCATAACAAAGTTATTTAGTTTTCTGTGACGTAGGTACTGCTCCCCAGTCAGTATCTCTAATTGAAATCTCGTGTCAGCTGTCTGGAGGAAACCGACAAGAGCAACGTAATCAAATCTGAGAGGAATCAATGACGTTACAACGACATTCTGTGACTGGTTTTCGCGTAATAAGATTTCTTCAGCAGAGAGTAACTGTATGGTAGGTACTCTGACGTCATGTCCTGAAAGTATTGGTTGCGCTTAAGTTATTTCGTTTTCCAATCAAATTAAGATAAAAGTATAGCTATATTATGCGTTCAATACAGTTAAATTACGACTGCCAATAGCCGAGCATTCTGTAACCTTACCCGGGCGTTAGATTTTTTCTTCATATGGTTTCCAATTGTCATGGGAGGTTTTGTCAATAAGCTGGACAAAGAGGTTGTTGACCACAGAAGTAACTGTTTTACAATTAAGGACAGCGCTTCCTGTCTCTACGTAAAGAGATTGAGTCATATTTACGAATGGATGTTCATTATTATTTTGCTTAAATTTTTGGAACAAGACATCATGGGGTCGTAGAGAATCGGATGTTGTTGCACACATTGAGAGATCCCTATTTCCAACAGTGGACTGCGATATGGTGTAATTCCCAAGTTTATTTTTAGATTTTTTGTTGGTATGCTTTAATTTTCATCACCTAAATTGTCATTTAAATGTTTTCTACTAATATATGACTAAATATAGTCATTACATAGTATAAAACGAAGTCGCTTTCCGCTGTCTGTCTCCTTATATCTTTAAAACTACGCAACGGATTTTAATGCGGGTTTTTTAATGGATAGAGGGTGTCAACGGGGTGTTTTTTATCTATAATTTATTTGTAATGTACTAAAGAAAAAATGATATTTTTGGAGATTTAGCACTTTAGTTGCAAATGCTGGCTGAACCTTAAGTGATAGATCGAAACAGTGTCTACATTATTAGAATCTTCAAAAGGTCTACAAAAAAGTCCGCGATGCATATGTCTATCTCTTAGGGACTACCCACTATTATAATTTTTATTTATTACCTTTGGACATAAAATAATGCCTTATTTTTAAAGCGAAGAAGTTTATTTAATTATAACATTACAGCATTAATTTTCATCCAGTTAAGTATCTTAAAAAGATTGTGCTTTTAATATAGATCAATATGGGCCTTTACAGCATGTGATTTAAACAAATATTTACGTCGATATTACAGTATTAACATAGCGGGACATAGCAGTTGTGTCGCGCATTAGTACCGGCCAAGACGCGTGCCGATAAATAGCACAAATTGAACTTTTTAATATCCAAATTTTACTCATTTATTATTTTTGATGCGGAACAAAGTACGTTGGGTCAGCTAGTCTGATATAAAACATTAAATTATTAAAACATAGACACCATTTTACCGCAGAAAAATTATTAACGCTCACGAAGAGAATTGAGAATCTCTGAAGCTACCTAACAGATAGTCAAGAGGTGTTCGCAGGTTGGTCGAGTTGTTTTTCCTGGAGCGATCAATAAATTTTGTTTCTATACAGTAACTTGTTTGAAGGAATGAAAGTTTAAGACAGATTGGACATGAATTGCAAATTAGGTTAAGAAAACTTTATATACAGTAAATGTACAACTCGGAAAGAGAATTTAAGTAGGCCAGAGTTACGACCATCCAATAGTTTTAATAATATTTCCAAAGTCCTTACTACTAACAAGGTTAACAATATAATTTACTATTTACCGTACCGCTAACCCACTTCAAACGATCTCAACTAATCCTATAATTTCTTTCTATTAGGATACACAACCAATAACAAAAGATGTTTTCAGCAAATAATAAAAAAAAAATCATAAAACATTTATTCATTATACTGACAAATATTTTGACCGGCGGAGATTCATTTTATTTTTCTTGAGGTATTTTTATTGTACCGCTTTCAATTTCTTCTTTCTTAATAATATGTACTTATTTCTAATAATCGAAAGCTTTATTGGTCACAATTTGTAAGTCAAATCTCACAAAGCTTCTGAAAATATTTCCATCAAAGATTTCCAAATAATTAGGGTGACACCTAAATTAAACTCATACCGTCTTATTACAAAACACAGACTAAGGAAAGAGTCAGGTTTATAATAAGTAACAAATAAAATTCTTATTACAAAATGAAGATTATCGCAAATAGGTGGTCTATGTTTGGAAAAAAAGTTAGTCTCGCCAGACCCCTAGTTTACCGATGGTACCAACTGCATAAACGTCAAAATTGTTTACTTTTGAGGTTAGCTTGAGTTGTTGTATTTCTCATCATTATGGAAATATTTTATAAAATGGAAGACAATAGGACTAATTAAATGGATTTTGAAGATTTAAAATTAATCCAAACTATTTACCGACCTCTAAAACAACAGTCTCATATGAATACGTAAATAAAGTGAGAGTAAAGTGATGACAATTTTCGCAATCAATATAGAAGATTTTGGTAAACAGATTAATATATTAATAAGAGGATTTATCCAATGATTCTCGTGGAGAAATCCAGGTAGCATGTGCATTGCGAAGTTGGGCAGTAAGTAATAGTGTATTTAACATAACAGTTTACGACTGTATTCCTTTATAAACATACATAGCATAACTTCACCTCTTTTTCTACCCAAAGGTGTAGGCAGTGGCTGTTAAGCCTGAACTCGCCGTTATGTTTACGTCCCAAATATGTGGGATACGTCCCAATAGGTGGCAAACCAATTGCCATATCTAGCACAAAGTTTTAAGTCATCGATATTTATCACGCATAACATTCGAAATTAATTAATTTCGAAAAATCATTGGTGTGAGCCAGGAATGGAACCCGCACCCTCTGGATTCAGAAACCATGTGCTCGACCACTGGACCACCAAGACTATATATTCTTACAATAACTAGTGAATTTATTTTTATAGGTTCATAACATTTCCATTGATAAGAAGGAAGGCTTGTTTCCAGCAGAAGATGACAATGTTGGTGTCCAAATCTAGTGGTCTTGAAAGAATACCACCCATTGTAACCAATACTGTACATGGAAATATTAAAAAAAAAAAACAATCAATTCCAAATTACTTTTAATATGTCTTAAAATGGTATCATTAATTATAATAACTCATTTAATATTAATGGATAACTTGAAAGCAGCGGAAATCTGTAAGCAAAACCTGTTAGTAATTATTATTATCCTTTGATGGTGATAGGATAAAAAAATAAGGGTAAAAAGAACATTTTAATTATTAACACATATGTATTGTTTAGTTGACCTTTTTTCTATAATTAAATTTATCTTATTGTCTAGGTAGCAAATCTTAATTTTTAATTTATATTGACTATTTTAATATTATACGAGTGTTCAACTTTCAATAACTACAACTATTAAATAGCAATATTGAATACTAAAAGAAAACCTCTTTAACGGAATATCTTTTAGTATCTTTCCTGTAAATTTAAATAAAAAATACTTTTAGTAATAAAATACAATATTTATATATAAACATCATAATAGACCACATGTATTAAGTATAAGAATATTTTATATACATATTTTTGTGAATAGAAGTACTACTGATATTCTGCATTATTAAGAAAAGAATTTAGTTCTGTTTCACTGTGCTGAAGTAATCATTTGTAAAATATGGAATATTTTATTAAATTGAAAATACATTTTATAAGACATTTTTTATCCTGTTGCACCAATAAAATTAAAAATAATATTACAATATTAAATCAATTAGAATATTGTTTTTATCACTAACCTTTTTTCTCAATTCTTGGTTATTTTCTATGTTAACGGGTGTTTCTGAACTACATACAGCTCGATTCACTGACATCAGCATCTGGACCATTATAAATCTATAGCAAAATAATATTAAGTACATACTTTACTATAATAAAAGAATACATAACCCGAAGAACTTAAATCATTGCCTGCACTGCATCACTGTCAAAGTTAACGCCACAATACCATAATCACGAGGACAGATTTTAATTACTGCTTGGTCCTGTGAAACTGATGGTGGGTTTTCACTACCAGCTCTCTGAATCTGTAGTTGCTAAAAGATGATCGCCTTTTCCAAGCCAATTTAAGTTCACTTTCTTAACTTGTGTTCCCTGTTAGTATGTATAATCTAGAAATTTAACATCATATAAAATTGCTTAATTAGTGCAAATTATAGGCAGCAAATTGTACTTACTTATTTAAAATACTCTCATTCTTTTTGTTTCTTCAAAGTTTTATTAGAGATTAAGAATTTATATAGTAGAAAGACGAGTGGCGATAGGAAATAGCGTAAATGGAGCGTTGGGCAGATTCCTGGGCGCAAAAAACATTAGCAGAAAAGCCCAGCTAGCAATCCACAATGCAGTCCTGATCCCAACGCTAACTTATGGAAGTGAGAGCTGGGTATGGCAGAGTGTGCATGAAAGTAGAATAAACGCGGTGGAAATGAGGGCACTACGCAAAATCTGCGGAGTGACTCTCGCTGACCGCGTAGAAAACAAGGTTGTACGGAAGGAAGTTGGTTTGAAAGAGAGTGTCGGTGTAAAAGTAAGAAAGGGCATGCTCCGATGGTTCGGATATGTAGAAAGAATGGTTGATGCAAGACTGACTAAGCAGATATACAATGCAAAAGCGGATGGATGTAGGAGTCGAGGACGGCCTAGACACACATTCCATTACCAAATAGAACGTGTTCTGGAGGAAGGTGATGTTAAAAGCCTCAAAAACCGACGCGCGTGCATGAAAAGAGTTATGAATGTCAACGAAGCGAGTGAAGCGTGTAAGAATCGTGCCCTCTGGCGCTCTGTTCTCTCTGCCTACCCCGCAAGGGATTTGGCGTGAAGTTATGTATGTATGTGTATGTAAGAATTTATATTCTACTATATGTTTCGACTCGGAAATCAGCTGGCGTTATATTTCCTGTCCAGATATATTTCAGGACTCCAGTTTTACCACTTTGTATCTTTTATTGATCCATTTTAAAATATAAAAGCTATATCCATGAATCTAAAACGACCTAATGACAAGAAGTAGTCAAAGATACTGAATGCTTGCGTGGCGTCCAGTTCACACACTTATCGCATCATTTTACAAA
The DNA here is from genome assembly GCA_905147225.2 of Euproctis similis. Taxonomy (NCBI): domain Eukaryota; kingdom Metazoa; phylum Arthropoda; class Insecta; order Lepidoptera; family Erebidae; genus Euproctis; species Euproctis similis. Next base: position 12,045,061 of record LR990115.1, read on the forward strand.
TATATTACAATTGTTATTTACATTCCGGGACAATAAATTGCTTTATCAAGGCTTCTTTCGTTATTGGCAAAGTGGGGACCACTGGACCACCGCCAGGTTATACCTTTCAAAACTGAACGATAAGACCGAATTACATTCAAATCAATGAATCATTGTGTACTCTACTCTGTGAGGGGAGATGCCAATCTTAGTACAATCAAGACTTGGTATAGTTTGCGATTTGTAATGAGGAGGAGCACTAACCATTTGGTATCGAATCAGCCCACGATCCGATAAACCAGCCTAACTAGCTGTTTTAGTACATCGTTTTGTAATAAGACGGATAATGATTGTCATATTACATCAAGATGCAGATGATTTAAGGATTTAATGAAATTGTTTAAAAAATTAAACATTACGCATGTCATCCGCTAAATAAAACCTTTACAGTTACCTTCTCATTAAATCTTCCTTCCTTAAAAATGATTATTAATATCGGCCCATTTCTAAAATTTATTGAAAATCCGAAATAAAATAAGGCTTATCGATATTCCAATTAGGTCAGACGGTGACGTCAATCGCCCGCTGTTATGTCACTAAACTGGAAAAATTGGGAGCAGATCCAAAAATGTGCTGTATATTTTGGTTCTTGGTGTGTATTAATATATTTTTTGATATTTATAGATTTGTTGTAAGTAAAAATATTTGCGATTTAAAGGGCTGTAGCTTTATATGATTAAGAAGATTTTTTACTACTTTTTAGATTGTTCTTTCGGAGCCTATTACGTAATTGGATTTATATTGGTTGGCCTCCCACTTCCATCTCTTCTCTCCCACTCTTCTCTCTACTTTCCTATTCCATCTTTAGGCTAACAGCTTTGACAGTGGTAAAACCAAGCAGTTCGCTACATGAATGGGAGGGCTCGACCGGTGAAATACCAAGACCTCTCAGAAGATCGGCGTAAAGTGACCCATGCCGCGTTTCGTTCAGTGAGAGAGGTACCCGGAGGCTACCCCCCTTCCCCATCTTTCCTTATACCCTATCCCTTAAAGGTTGGCAACGCAACAGTAACACTATATGTGTTGCTAGCGTCCATGAACGGCGTTGGTTGCTTACCATCAGGTGACACGCCGGCTCGTTTGCTCTCCTATCTCATAAAAAAACAAGGAAACTGTAAGTCACTCGGTTTTGCAGAGGTCTATGACTCTAGTCGCCTACCGGGTGACCCACTTACTCGTATGTCTGCTTTTCCCATAAAAATATTAATTATTTATTGTAGCAAGTAAGGAATATTCTCTTTCTTTTCACGTATTTTCATACTCATATGAAAAATCCCCTTAGGAATTAGGAAGACAGGTTATGAATTAATTTATTTATGTAGTTAATGACGTAGAATGGGATTGCAAACAACTGTGGAGTCAGTGTCTACTGTCTACACCATGTCGATATTTTCTAACTTTTGTTTAACCGTGGTAAACCTATCTTGGTCGCTGCATGAACATGAAAAAGGTATCTGGAAGTCTATCCACCCATTACCAGACCGCTTGCTCGTTTGCCCTCGTTTGCCCCTATCACATAAAAACATTATAGATCTATTTAGAATATTTTGATTTTAGAAGACTACGTATCTTAAACTTACTCATATATAGTCACTAGCTGACCCGGCGAACTTGTTCCGCATCAAAAGTAATAAATGAGCAAATTTTGGATATCTTGAGGTTAAATTTGTGCTATTTATCGGGTTTAACTGCTGTCCCGATGTTAATACTGCAATATATTCGAAAATATTCTTTTAAATTGCATGCTGTTAAGTGCTAGGATCATCTATATTACATGCACAATCTATTTAAAACACTTAATTGGATAAAAATTAATGCTGTAATGTTTAAAATCGCTTTTCTAAGAGATAGACATATGCCCTCGCGGACTTTTTGTAGACCTTCTGGAGGTGTTTAATAATGTATAACATTGTTTCGATCTATCACTTAGGGTTCAGCCAGGGTTTGCAATTAAAGTGCTAAATCTCGAAAATTATCATTTTTTCTGTACAACATCAAATATGAATTATAGATCAAAACCACTCCGTGGACACCCTCTAACTATTAAAAAAATCCGCATCATAATCCGTTCCGTAGTTTTAAACATATAAGCATATAAGGGGACAGACAGCGGAAAGTGACTTTGTTTTATACTATGTAATGATTACTCGTACCAAGCGTTCTATATTATTTTAAAAGGTTTTTAGTCAAGTCGTACATCCCAACATGTCAGCAAATAATGAGACTAGACCGGCGTGGCTTTTTCTTGTCGTAAAAGGCAAGTTACTTACGAGTTTAATGGCTGCAACTGGAAATTTCATAAACTAGTCAGCAAAATAAAAGTATCTAAAAATATCGTCTCTTCGACTGGATGAAATATAGCTAGTTCTCCAGAAATACAGCTAGTTTACAGAAAATTTAACTGAAACCTAGAGATTAATTTGATCCTAAAAATAGAAACTTCTAGCTTTCACTCGTTCAAGTATTTCTTACACAAATAGCACCATTTTAGAGATAAAGCCTTGTAAGTAAATAAATAAATATACCTAGAACATAATACACACGGCGCCCTCTAGTTGCAAGCTAAGCAATTAAATGCTCGTGTTATGTAAACTAAATAGCTGATAGAAATACATATATACTTTTCTTCTGTAAAAACATACTTCAAATACACAGAAAAATACCCCGACTCCATACAAACATTCATTTGCTTGTCATAGGAGCGTCTCGCCAACCTTGATTCTGTAGTCGGTAGTTTTACCTATGCACCAAGAGGCTCATCAGATTTTGAATAAACACCGAAAATGTTTATGTGTTTTTGTCACTTTGATCTTTTTTACTACTTAACATAACATATCATAACTTCACGCCTTTGTTACCCAAAGGTGTAGGCAGCAGCTGTTAAGCCTCGTCTCGCCGTTATGTTTACGTCCCAAATGGAATAGGTGGCGAACCTATTGCCATACCGGGCACTAAGTTTTCAGTCATCGATATTTATCACACATAACTTCCCGAAAACAATTTCGAAAAGTCATTGGTGTGAGCCAGTATCAGGATTCGAACCCGGACCTCTGGTTCAGAAACCGTGTGCTCGATCACTAGACCACCTAGACTATTTACTTTATACTACTTTAACTTTTTTACTTTTGTGTGTTGATTTATATGTTTTCATGAGTTTTATATAGGTACGCGTAAAATGGAACCGCATACTCCACACGGAACTGAGTGCATTTATATACATACAGTTGCACACGTTGAACGTAACACTTGTCTTCCGGAAACAACATTTATTCCATCTACTGACAGTGATTCATATTTTTCGATGGAAATAATTTATACTTTAACTATGATATCAGGCTAAGAAACGTAACAAACCTAAGAAAACTATAGCTATTGAAAAATTTGGCAGATAATACAAAAATAATTCCAGAGGTTTTATAAACCTAGTAAGAATTGAAAATTTAGTAAGAATTGAAAAATTTACAGTTGGTATCAGCAACTCTCCTATAGCGGCTAATATGATTAGAGATAATTTGGGTACTATACTGACGATTATTCGTTGTAATTAATTAATGATACAACTAAATAATGATGATCCGGGTACGGTAGGGATAACACAGCTGTTTTGATGGATGCCTGTTATTATTTTAACTTAATTGCTGCAAAATGATAGTTAAATGCCTCGTAGCGCAATGGTTGGGGGTTCGATTCCCACCCGAGCACAAATATTTGTGACAAACATGAATATTTGTGTGGTGTCTGGGTGTTTTTCTATGTATTACAAATGTGTATTTACAAAATAAAAGTAGATATGTATTAATATCCGTTTTCTAGTATCCGTAACACAAGCATTTAGTTGCTCAGCTTGGAACTAGAGCGCGCTGTGTGTATTATGTTAAAGATATTATATATACATTAAATTATATTAAAAAAAATACCTTTCTGGAACACTAGTTCTTTATTCCTTAATATGGTTAAAGTTACCAGGGAAATTCGCATCGCATTCGCTCTCTGGCGAAATAAAAAATGTTTTATTTGCAAAATGCCACTAATAGAAGATATTTTCCAATTGAACCTCTCAAAGTCGCAAGTGCCAATTTTGTAACTAAATATGGCTGTGGCGTGAAGTTACTGAAAGGTCCTTCTTCGTGATAATTTTAAAACTTAACATAACATAACTTCACGACTTTTGTTACCCGAAGGAGTAGGCAGCGGCTGTTAAGTCTCGTCTCGCCGTTATGTTTACGTTCCAATTGGAATAGGTGGCGAACCTATTACCATACCGGGCACAATGTTTTCAGTCATCGATATTTATCACACTTAACCTCCGAAAACAATTTCGAAAAGTCATTGGTGTGAGCCAGTGTCAGGATTCGAACCCGGACCTCTGGATCAGAAGCCTGGTGCTCTCCCTCTGGACCACCGTGACTGTTATACTGTTAAACTTAGCTATGGTTATTAAAGTAAGATTTTCTGGCGAGGGTAAACCTGATTGTTGGCGTGGCGATACAGGCCGTGGTGACTGTACGTAATAGCGTGTTAGTTGATTATTAAGAAAATTAACAAGTAAAACGCCATCTAGTGGCGTAACCAAGTACGGCAATGTTGGAGCTATCGATAAAATATTAATTTGCAAGCGCCCCAACACAGCACCAACAGAGAACATTATACTTAAAGATGGATGAGTTGAGGGGTCCAAAGTGAAATAGGGAGGAGATAAGGGAAGGGGTCCAAAGTGGAATGGGGCGGGGAAAAGGGGGGGTTATTAAGACTACCTGTCTTACCGATTGAAATGCGGCATGAGCCACTTTACGTCAATATTCTGAGAGATCGTGGTATTTCACCGGTCGAGCCAGCCCATTCATTCAGCAAACTGTGTAGCTTTACCACAGTTAAAAGTTTTAACCTTCAACCAAAAAAATAATTCTTACGCTTTAGATAATTCTTGCAAATGTACTTAAAATAGGATTAAATCGTCCACTCCACTATCTCATTTACTTACTGTTAATTTTCAATAATCCCAGACAAGCCATTAAGAAAAATATGTTTTTTACAACGCTACATTAAAAGTTGTAGTTGGTTGAAAGAATATTTATAAACAATTTTACGTAAAACTTTTTAAAATAAGATTATGTAGTCAATAACTATAAAATAACATATCTTTACGCCTTTTTCTACCCGAAGGTGTTGGCAGTGGCAGTTAAACCTCGACTCTCCATTATGTTTACGTCCCAAAGGAAATTAATTTCGAAAAGTCATTAGTATGATCCAGGATTCGAACTTGCGACCTCTGGATTCAGAACTCGGAATATAGTCTCGGTGGTCCAGTGGTTGAGCACATTTACCATAAAGAATAAGAATCTATTTTACAAATTTTAATCGTTATGTATAGGTGCATATAATAATACTGCAATATGAACGTCCAACGCATAAAATTGAGCATTTTGCAAAAATAACTATAATACTACTTTGATATACTAACTAGCTGACCCGGCAAACTTTGTTCCGCATCTCTCATCATTTGTTTTATTCTATGTAATGATTACTCTTTTTAAAACCAAAAAATAACTAAATAATTATTTAAACATGATTTATAGAAAAGTTTTGTATAGTAGTGTATATTCAAGGCAACATGAAAAAACTAAGTAAAAGTTTGATATAGACAATTTGGATGATCTATAAAGAAGTTACGACATCAGAATAAACCGGGTTAAGTTAGTAAAATAGTTGCTTGTTCGTTGGTTTTGTTGAATTTAACAAGTTTACTGTTCTTGATAATATGCAAACCCATCGTATCGATCAAATTCATCAAACGTTTACAGTCAAGAAATGACTCGATAGTGTAAATTTTAAATACATATTTTAAGTACGATTGGCTTGCTTGCTATCAATAATCAATTATTTTTGTACTTTGTATTTGCTTCGTCAGTCTTTTATTTTTTATGGGATAGGAGGGCAAACGAGCAGGCGTGTCACCTGATGGCAAGTGACCAGCTCCGCCCTTGTACACCTACAACACATTTAGTGTTACAGTTGCGTTGTCGACCTTTAAGAGAGTAGGATAGGAAACGATGCGGAAGAGGGGTGAGCCTCCGCATACCTCTCTCCGAACGAAACACGACACGAGCCATTTCACGTTGATATTCCGAGAGGTCGTGGTATTTCACCCGTCGAGCCGGCTCATCCATGCAGCGAACTGCAGGAAAATTTTATATTTATATTGTCATGGAAGATAAAACAATAAATAAGCAACTACAGAGTACGAAAATAGAAGGATGTAGGACTGAGTGAAGCAAGAGAGAAATATTTTAAGGAGTTTAAAAACACAAAAGTTAAGAGTTCTTAAAATTAAAGCTGTGTGGAATACTAGAAAGTAAACTTCTTTTTCATATAGGTATACAATGACATGTCGTAATTAAATAACCATTCGATACAATTTTGACGTTGACACTTTGTAAACAGAAATAGAATCGATACGAAGGATTTGTTGTTTGTTTAAAGCCCCTTGAGCATATGACGGTACGCGGATGTTGGATCATAGGTTATCGTGATGCGCTGCAGTTGAATAAAAGAATGATTGTATTTTTCATATCTCTACGGGACAGAAGAAGATAGTTCAAACATATGATAGATGTGAGACAATTGTTTAATTGACAACAAATTAATTAATTAATTAATTAATTAATTTAATCTGTTAATTTTACTGAGTCTTTATTATTATTTTTTAGAAACATGTTACCGTTGGAATTCAGATAATTATTTGTAAGAGTCCATTATCTTGGTCACTACAGTAATTATTAAATATACGTTATTCAATGGGATAGAGGGGGAAACGAGTAGGCGTCTCGTCTGATGGTAAGCAACTGACATCGCCAATGTATATTTAAAAAAAACAACTCGCTTTGGACAATTATGTAACTATTAAATGTTCGACCAGCTGGATAACATCTCTTGTAACATTTATTTGTCTAGTGTTTTAGTACCCAAATTTCATTTCAGAGATCTGCTAACACTAATACCTTTTATTTAGGAAGACTTTGAATGGCTGCCATGGTGTTTTTCTCGACGTATTGCCATCTAATACATCTTACAACTGCGGATATTTATAACGAAAAGCTACAGCTATAAATGCAATACATTTATTGGGAAATTATTTGAATCTATTTGTTATATCATCAAAAAAATTTAAAAACGACTCACAAATAAAATCACGCCAAATCCCTCGCAGGGTAGCCAGAGAGAACAGAGCGCCATAAGGCACGTTTCTTACACGCCTCACTTGCTTCGTTGACTTCCATAACGTATATATGTATTTATATAGGATGATCAAGTTCTAATTGTTCAGTGTTTTATACTGACTAAAAACTTACTTTAGTTTAATACTTTATTTAATAGTTATGATAACGACAACATAATCTGCTTACCTAACAGTGATACGTGAACATTATACGGAAAATGAGACAACAAACGTTTTAATAGCCGACAGCCTTTCATTACATCGTCATAAATTAATTACTTAGGGAAAGCTCGTCACCATACTTATAGCATAAATTTAAAGGCGTTTCTCGGTAACTTTAAATGTCAATATCTCACTGAGCTCTTATAAGAAAGAGACATATAAAAAGTTTCAAGTAATCTTAATAAAAATTGGTAACTTTTATTTGGACGTTTTGAAATGCTCTTCAGTATCCATGCTTTTAAAATTCGAAAAAAAAAGACATTTAAGATTTGTACTCATTATGAATAATATTCGCCGTAATAACGTAGCAAGCTGGCGACTAGGATCGACAGGATACTGGAAGACCACCGCAGAAATAAAAAACTATTAGGACAAATTAAGAAAATTAGGAGGAGGCTGAGATTAGATGCCAAGATCATCTGCATGCATTTGACTTCTTGTATAGGATAATCCACCAATGAAATCATTCCCAAGAAAGGTTGACATCAGGCAGGTGGCCGTTCATAAAACCACAGCCAAATCTTTTGACAACATGGACAGTTTGAAAAGATGTCATTTTTTGCTTACTTATTTTACACAGTATGGTAAGGGCAGGAAAATTATGATAATAGCTAATAAACTCCATAACTTTAAGTTAATTCACAATTTGACAAAAAGTTGACACTTTTTTTATGGGATAGGAGGGCAAACGAGCAGACGTTAAGCAACCAACGCCGCCCATGGACACCAGCAATACATATTGTGTTACTGTTGCGTTGCCGACCTTTAAGAGATAGGGGATAGGGAAGGATGGGGAAAGAATGTGGGCCTCCGGGTACCTCTCTCACCGAACGAAACGCGGCATGAGCCACTTTACGTCGATCTTCTGAGAGGTCGTGGTATTTGACCGGTCGAGCCGGCCCATTCACGCAGCGAACTGCTTGGCTCTACCACTGTTAAATTTTCTTTTATACAGAAGAAGGCAATTGAGAAATCTGTGTGTTATCTGAAGATGAGAAACTATCGACGTTAGCCATCTACACTGAAAGAGTCCCAGTTGCTTTCCCAGTGTTGAAGATAGGATAGGTATAGAGAGGGTGAGGGTAGGAGGAAGAAGCTTCGAGATACCAAAGGAAACGCGATAGTAATAACTCTACATTGGTTTTCTGTGAGGTCTTAATAATGCAAGCATGCGCTATACTAATATTAGAAGAAAAAAAGGCCAAAATTTGTGTCACAAGAATCACATAAGTCATCAGTAAGAAGTTGCAATTTTCTATTTCATGTAGAAATAACTCGATAAGCAGATTCTACTCACGAACGAGGTCCACGGACGACTGGGACATCCAAGTTGGAATTAAGTATGATTTATTAGTTTTGTGAGTGACTGTAGGGCCCCGGAATCATCTTATTTGCATGAGTGAACGATCCACTTTTATGATGGTTAGTTGTGACTGATTTGATATTTCACCGTCAATATCTTTTTTTTAATATGCGGGTATACGATGAAAAGGTTGGCCATAAACCTGTCTTCAAAACTTTAACATGAAACTTGTCGTAAACATATTCCTTGAAGGTTTAGAAACTTGTATTTGTAAATTTGTTATACTAAATGACCTCTTTTGAAAATTGAGGTCTCGGTGGTCCAGTGATCGAGCACCCCGCTTCTGAATCAAGGGGTCGAATCCTTACACTGGCTCACACCAATGACTTTCCGAAATTGTTTTCGGAAATTATGTGTAATAAATATCGATGACTGAAAACTTTGTGCCCGCTATTGCAATAGGTTCGTCACCTATTAAATTTGGGACGTAAACATAACGAGACAAGGCATAACAGGCGTTGCCTACACCTTCGGGTAGAAAAGGCGTGAAGTTATGTTATGTTAAATGACAAACATTGAATTTCAGTTTTGATTAAGGATTCAAGTAGTATGCTGATAATTGCCGAGGTTAATTTGCTATTGATACCAGTTTTCTTTTACTGGAATAAAAGGAACAAGTGCAAGCGTATCGTGGTAAGTGACTAGCGTTGCTCATGTACATCTTCAACAAGGAGAGGGCTGCCACGGTTGCCTTTCCAGCGCTTAGCCTAAGATAGAGAAGGAGGTATTTCTCCGGATACCTCTTTAACTATACTAAAAATGATGATTTTTTTGGTATTTTAAGTGAGTGATGAGTGGTGTGGAAGAATTGTGAGTTATGACAATCTCTTCTCTCTGACTACCCCGCAAGGAACCTGATGTGAAGTCATCTAGGTATGTTCATTATGCATTTTACCGATTTAGCCAGCCCGCTCAAGCAATGAAAATAGCCATCCAACTAATTTGATAATACTCTGCCTACATACATGCTATGCTACTATGCCTACATACTATACTATACTATATTTCATGCATTAAATTAGTTTGCTAGTATTATTTTCGGTATTATTCACGGTTAGACCTTAATTATTAATGGTTGTCGGCCATCAGTTATGACTAGAAGCAGTTTCTCAGCATACTAACTCATATCACAGTATACTTATGGAGATCAGTATCGGATTCTCAGGGGAGTAGTCCACGCTCTAAATTAACTTAGGAGTTACTCTGTATGCAGACGGTCGCGCTGTATAACGAAGTCCAAGACCCTACGGAACCTCCCTGCCTACATTCTATATAAGTTACTGAAATGACAATGTTTTGTTGTTAACTTATAAAGCTATCTAATGTTGTTAAAATAAACTTATATAGCTTGTAGATGTTGTTGAAATTTTCGATCCTCGACTCGTAAGGAAATCTCCTGAGAATAATCAATCACTATTAGTCCTGTATATATAGTCCAAACTACATCGAACATATTAATAGAGATTATGAAATACTTGATGTTTGTAGAAAATATAATGAAATAAATAAAATTATAAAGATCGATGGATAGGTTGTAAATTGATTTTTTTTTATCGGAATTTAAAAATTGATTAAAATACGCATAACATTTGGCTAATAACGGCGTAAGTGTACAAAAATACTAATAATCTGTAATTATACATTCGAAACGTACAAAAGACAAAAAGCCTCTTTAGAAGTCAGTAAAATAGTGCTGATATAATGTTGAAGGCGCACTGTCAAAGAAAGCACTCTAAGGCTTTCAACAAAAATAAGTTTTGTCGGAGATAGAAAAATGAACTTCCTTAAAGTTTTTTTTTCGAAGTTTACAAAATATTTATGAGCAAACAAAAGATCTGCATTATTTTTTCTTTATTCAAAAAGTGGTCCTGATACACACTTTTTTATTCAACACGATTTTATTAAGCAGATATAATAATTCCATTTAAAGTTGGCCGCTGCGAAGTTCCAGAAAAAGTCAGTGTCTTCCAAATATTTTTTCCCTTCGCTATCGGAAAATGAATGAACTCATTATACAGTGTTGACTTTCAGTTTGATGTTTTTATTTGCTGTAAAAGTTTGCGTAATACTCTTTACGAATATATTTCAGTTGATTGTATTGCATTTGTTTATTTGATTAATACGTTTTTTTATTAGCTTCATCTGTATGTATGCAAGTATATATGAAATAAAACTATTTGAGCTCGATTTTCTCCTACTTTTAATGATCCAACTTTATTTAAACTTTGCACACCTATCAGGTACCGACGACAATGCAAAAATTTGATCATAATATCCGTTAATACTGATACGATTCGCCAGGATTCAATAATTTCTTTCCGACTAGCTCTATCTCTTTTACTCTCATGCGATATTTCAAACTTCGCATGCGAATATGAGAAATACTATCTCAGCATACTTTTGTAGTATTTGAGCTTTGAGACTCCTGTAGTAACAAGTTAAGTCTTCATTATACATTTATCGATATATCGATAAATTCCGTACGCATAATAATTTTAATATTATAATAATATTTATGTTTTGAATATCTTTCTTATATTCCGCTGGCTATTCACTAAAAATTAAAAAAAAAACTAGTTTGTATTATATAAAAGCGTGTTTTTTTAGTTTTCTTTTAAACTATATATTAAGAATAAATATGTAACTAAATATTCATGTATAAACAAATAGGTTAAAAACAGCCCTTAAATCAAAGGTAATAACAATTATTATCTTTCTTGAAACAAACTGTAGTATTTCACAAATAAATAATAATTTCAGTGTTAATACTTGGGAGAACACGGCTGACAGCGGTTTCAGCTGTTATGAACATAATATTTCCAATTAGAACACTGCACGCTTAATACGTTTCGTGATCCCTAAAAACGTATTTCTCTTTGTATAGCCAGGACTAATCCTTCGGACGATTATCGATTACCGACACCGGATAAGATATAGTCCGTCATCGATATTTATCACATATAATTTCGAGAAGTCATTTGTATGACCCCGGTTTCGATCCCACGACTTCGCGGGACCGACCGACGAGACGCCTGAGTACAAATTACAAATTATCGCTCATTCCGAATCAGTTCTTTTAAATTTTTTCCTTCTTAAACTGACAATATTTACTATACATACTCTTAATATTAAATGGCTTTTTCTTTAAATCCGCTATCGCTGTCTCTATGTGCACTACCTTATAATATTGTGTACGTGGTTGGGGGGAACGGAGGAGACGAAGAGGCCGGCGCGCGCCGTTCGATAAATCGATGTGGGTAATACAATGCTATGCGGTGAGACGGCCTTGAGCTCATGCAGCCTGCAAGACACACCCCCCACTGGAGTAACCAAGTTCATTGCCAACACAATATCATCACATCTCTTAACTAACTAATATTGTGATAGTTGACCCGTTTATGTCTAAGAATGATTGTGACTGATTGTCATGATCTAGCGCTCACGCATATAAAGCGGATGGATCTTTTAGTGATCTATTATAGTTTGCCTTTTCTTATGGGAAATAAGCGCTAAAGGAGCTGCATGTTGCATGTTGTCCCTGGCAGGAGCGAAACATAAACGCGAGTAAGAAAGTCTCCTCAGGGTAGAGTTCACGACCCTGAGATATGAAAAACACGACACAGGGTAGAAATATTTAAAATGTACAGAAGTAATTTTATAATTTTTTAGAATTATATTCTTAGTTACTATTACTGAATGAATATTACCTATTTATTCCCTTATGTGTTATATTTAGTAAAATCTTCAAGAATACTAAAACTAAAACAACTTTTTAGGATTTTATCGCGTTTATTTATTACTTATTTTTATTTATTTCCCGACGATTCGAACTCTTTACAGAGATCATTTTCACGAGTGAATACGCGATAAAATCCTAAAAAGTTGTTTTAATGTTATGAATGTGACTTGCGAAAATCTGAGAAATAAGTATAATAATAAAACTCCTAATTTTATTGAGTAAGTCAATCAATCAATAAAACTGCTTTTAAGACAACTATCATCTTTATTTGTGTTTTGCGTGAAAATGGAAGCTAGAAAGTATACTAAACGTCTACATAAGTAAAATATATTATTTAAAAAAAATATTATTATATTCTAAATTCTAAATTACAATGGGGCCCACATATAGAAACGTTGTCAGGTACAACTAAGCTCGGCAGCTTACGCTGTAAGGAAAATACATCAACTGACCGATGTCGATACTGCGCGTTTAGTTTATTTTAGCTGTTTCCACAGCATTATGTTGTACGGCTTATTGCTTTTGGGTAGTGCCGCGGATGCAGATTCGGTTTTTGTGCTCCAGAAACGAGCCGTTCGTACTATCTATATGATGAGTCCCAGGGATACACTAAGAAATAAATTTAAAGAGATAAGAATTATGACGTTTTATTTGCAATATATTTATGAAAATCTTATTTATGTTCATAAATATAAAACTAAATTTAAGAAAAACTTTGATATTCATAAATTAAATTTAAGAAATAAAAACAAACTCGCTGTGCCCACTACTAGGCTCCATAAAATCTCTAACTCGTTCCCAGGTCAATGTACTCGTATACGCTTTTACAATAAACTTCCAAACGACGCGATTGAATTATCCATGGGGAAATTTAAGAATTATATTAAAAGTAGATTATATCAGAGGGCTTACTATTGTATCGCAGATTATATAAACGATAAAAAAGTTTGGAATTGAACTCCTTTTGTGATGTATTATTGTAATTATTAACATTTGTTAAACTGGAAATTGACAAGAGAGACAAGAAACTCTAGGCAGCCTAGAGTTTCTTGCCAGTTCTTCTCAAGAAGCCTTGACGCCGGAACTGGCACTTAGATTCGCTTTCACATTCAAGACAGTATGATGAAAGAGAATGTAAGCTCCGCGAATTTTAGCTAGTAGTTTTATATGACGATTCTAAGTACTTTGTAAAGTATAAGGAATAAAGATATTTTGAATTTGAATTTTATGATTATTAAAAAACCACGATAAAATCGACAAGTATCGTACAGTTTTAAATTTAATGTTTTTGCCAAAAATTAAGAGATATTTATTTTTGATTTCATCTTGAAGTTTAGAGATTAGCTGACCTAAATCAGTTGATATTAAAAAAGTTATCGTGATGAAAACTCCACTCGAGTGTAGCTGCGGGAATCACATTGTATGTTTTTCAAATATAAATGTATACCATGTACGTATGTATGTATTATATAGTTCTGGAAAGTGAGAAACAAACACCTGTAGTCACGCTCCACGTTCAGCTAAGACCAGTTCAAGCCAGAGAATGGCTTTTAACTTTATCGATGAAAGTCGGATTATAGTCACTTACTTTCAGCTACGTTTGATTTAGAATCCAATAAAAGTTCAACCACTCGTCGAATATAGCGTCGAATATATTTTTTATTGAATTGAACATTTCTTTAAATCTATTGCAGTTAGGTATATGTCTTCATTTATTTTGTAATAAAACAGTCAACGGTTTTACGGTTCTAGCTAATTTGTTACCGTTTAAGTTTTTCAAGTTCAAAAAGGGAAGAATTTTGGGTTTAGGTTAGGCAAAAAGTTATGTTTGGAGCCTTTGAAACTGAGTAAAAAGTGAGGTGTATGGAATCATGTCTTAAGGCTGTCTGTATTTTTTTTGCCACCACACAAGGGATTTGGTGTGAAGCTATGTAAGTTTTTAATTTTTAAATAACAAAGTGGGAATATATGTATTTAAAATAATAATATAAAATATTTTTCGTTGTATTTGTATAAAGTATTGCAGCATAATCGCAAAAGCAATGATTTCATTAAACAACAAGCAAAAATTAAAATGTGACGAGGACAGAAGCGAGTAGAATTATATTTCGTCTCGAAAAGTCTTTGGTTGTTGTTGTTGTCTTTGGTTTCTTAAGCACGTCCTGTAGTCTCACGGGCTGAATGAATGGATTTTAGCTAGATTCATCTTAAAATTACGAACAAATTATTTCCAGAAATTGCCATGAGAACAGAATTTGTGCTTTTTACGTAGTCGGGTAGTTATATTTTTCATATATCAGTCATAATTTACATACAAACTAAATTTATGTCACATACTATTACATTATAAGATGATAATACAATTAAATTAATACGTCAGTATGTCACGACCACTGTTAATCTGACAAAGACCTCTTCATCGAAGATTTCTCCGCATTTAGGTAGCTAGCGCTAGCTACACAAGTAATTTGAGTCGAGTCAATACAAAGTTCAAGGATAATTTCAAGTTTTAGAAATAGCTTAGATTAACTGTAACTAATGGTAGAGCGATCGATGGCCCGCTGATTGTCACGAAAACCAACATAAAATTACAGTGTTTTTCAGTAGAAATCAGCTTTAGTTACTTTACAAAATATGAACAGAACTGGGAGTGAATGTTTGAACTTTCATCGCAGACCATTTCATTGTTAATATTCTGTAATAATATTATCATTATATAGTATAAAACAAAGTCGCTTTCCACTGTCTGTCCCCTTGTATTAATTCTTTGAAACTACGGAACGGATTTTGATGCGGTTTTCTTAATGGATATAGGGCGTCAACAGGGTAGTTTGTGTGTATAAAGTAAAGAAAAAGAAATAATTATCGAGATTTAGCACTTCAATTGTAAATGCTGTAAAGATTACTTCTGATGCGGAACAAAGATCGCCGGTTCAGCTAGTTCTAGTCTTTTGGCGTTCTGTACCTTATATCTACCCCGCAAGGGTTTTGGCGTATAGTTAAATAGTAAAAATTATATCCAAAAGTATTTGGTATTAAATATGATAGTTTGATGGTGACAAATTATAATAATGGGGCTAGCTATGGTATGATATTGATTTATAATTATTATAGCTACGATCAGACCGACTAGCGCTTGACCATGGTTCACCTCATGGTGTGAGGTAATGAAGTCATGAGAGGAGAAGTGTAGTAGGAAAACAGTTATTTTACTGTGGTCTTAGGTAGTCAAGCCAACGACCAGATCGAATAGAAAATCATGCTCCGCACCTTTTTACCGACAAAACTGCAAATAAAATTATCTCAGATCTCAAATAGTCCCAAGAGTTTTTATAAGGTAAGAAAAATATCAAATTATATTATATATAAATTAAGCTTTTTAATAGATATTTCGTATATTAGTTATTCACCCATTTAATGCGACAGAGTGTTGGCAGAATTTTGTAGTTTTAGTTGAATTCGTGGCTATTTTCAGTGGTAGAGCTAAGCAGTTATCTGCATGAATGGGCCGGATCGACTGGTGAAATATCACGACCTCTCAGAAAATCGACGTAAAGTGGTTCATGCCTCGTTTCGTTCGGTGAAAGAGGTACCTAGAGGGCTACCTTCCTTCCCCATCCTTTCCTATCCTACTCCCTTAAAGGTCGGCAACGCAACTGCAACACTATTTGTGTTGCAGGTGACTATGCGTGGCGCTGGTCACCTACCATCAGGTGACACGCCTGCTTTTTGCCCGCCTGTCCCAAAAAAAAACGATTATTAAAGTCAGTACTAAAAACCATGAGACCAGGCTCACTAAATAAACAGGCTCTGCGGGATGCTATATCATATAAGGTATACCAGCCTACTTTAGTTCATTATATTATTAACGCCGGAAGTATGCGAATATTAAGAGAAATAAATAATAAGGGTGAATTGGGTGCGTCAGAAATGTATTTTAGAGGATGTGATGTATTTATGTTTAACAGTTTTGCTCAGTACATAACTTCACGCCAAATCCCTTGCGGCGTAGGCAGAGAGAACGGAGTGCACTAAGGCACGTACACACCTCACCCGCTTCGTTGACTTTTATAACTCTTGCGCGTCGATTTTTGAGGCTCTAACATCACCTTCCTCCAGAACACGTTCTATTTGGTCATGGAATGTGTGTCTTGGGCTTCCTCGACTCCTACATCCATCCGCTTGCTTTTGCATTGCATATCTGCTTAGTCAATTTTGCATCATCCATTCTTTCTACATGTCCGAACTATCGGAACATGCCATTTCTTACTTTTACACGGACACGCTCTTTCAATCCGACTTCCTTCTTTACAACCTTGTTTTCGACGCGGTCAGCGAGGGTCACTCCGCAGATTTTGCGCAGTGCCCTTGTTTCGATCGCGTTTATCCTACTTTCGTGCACACTCTGCCATACCCAGCTCTCGCTTCCATAGGTTAGCGTTGGGATCAGTATTGCATTGCTCAATAAATACAAATAATTGCTACTAAAGAGGTTTGGGTTTCAATCACTTCATGCTTTGAGTTGGTTTCCACCTTCCGAGGCTAACTTCATCGGAAATTAAAGCTGGGTAATTATACCACAGCTAGTGCTCCAATGTGTAAGCAGTTTGGTTTTGATTCAGAAGTGGCGAATTCGAATCTCTGAACACACTAATCACCTTTGAACTCTTATCGGAAATTAAAAGTGAAATGACTGCATTAAACAATGGGCTTATCCATTTCTTTTTCTAAAAGTAGGTAACTGAGTTTTTTATATTTTTTTTATTTTTGATACCCAAAGGTGAAGGCAGTTATAATTATGGATCTATATGGATTCATTATAATTATCACTGCTGTCGTTCAAATTTTAACTTTCCTTTATTTTTTATAGTAAACTGCTTCTATCCATAGGTTTTTACGTCTTAAATGGTGGCGGAACCTATGGCTATACAACGGATTTAATATATAATACACAACTTCTGAAAAAAACTTGAAGTAAAAAGAAGAAGTGTGAGCCCGGATTTGATCCCACGACTTCCTTTTAGATACGGAAGCAAATAACCGAGGCCATAAACTATACTTATGATTTTTCGAAAAGCAATTGGTTTCAAACATTTTAGTAATTAATAGTAGTAAGTCTCGGTGGCGCAGTGGGCGAACGCACGGCCTCTGATCCAGAGGTCCGGGGTTCGATTCCAGACACTGGCTCACACCAATGACTTTTCGAAATTGTTTTCGGAAGTTATGTGTGATAAATGTCGATGACTGAACAACTTTGTGCCCGGTATGGCAATAGGTTCGCCACCTATTCCATTTGGGACGTAAACATAACGGCGAGACGAGGCTTAACAGCCGCTGCCTACACCTTCGGGTAACAAAAGGCGTGAAGTTATGTTATGTTAGTAATTAATACTATGTTAAAATTTTACGTCACGTAGCAACCCTGGTATGACAGTTATTCCGCTTAGTATTTTTGTCCCGTTGTTTGGGAATATAAAATTCGTATCACGATACTTACAGGCCCCCTCACACTGCTTATCCCAATACTATACGCGGCATCTTGTAGACATGTTTACTAGTAGCATTTTATGTAAACATAACTTCACGCCATTTTCTAACCGTGGTAGGCAGTGGCTGTTAAGTCTCGACTCTCCGAATCGTAATATTACGAGACGAAAATGGTATAGTTGTTGAATGGTATAAGCCATACACCGGGCCCATCGATATTTATTACACATAATGTCTGCCCCGAATCAAATCCATGACTTCTGAATCAGAAACGTGGCGCTCGAACATTGGACCACCGGGACGATCAGGACTATAAGTAAATGATGTTGGTCTTATTTAGTTATATATTTCCACTCCATAAATAATTTAATAATAATTTAGTAATTAATTTATTTGTTCTTATTATTGTAAATAAAGTTATTTACCCCATAAATGTTTTTAATCCCACACAAAACTGACAAACAAATAAATAACAGTGGTATATAAATAATTTCAACAGTGGTAGAACTAAGCAGTTCACTGCACGAATGGGCCCATTCGTGCAGTGAACTGCTTAGTTCACCAGTAGGCTCGACCGGTGAAATACCACGAACTCTCAGAAGACCGACGTAAAGTGGCTCATGCCGTGTTTCGTTCGGTGAGAGAGGTACCCGGGGGCCCACCCCATTCCCCATCCTTTCCTATCACCTATCCCTTAAAGGTCGGCAACGCAACAGTGACACTATATGTGTTGCAGGTGTCCATGGGCGGCACCATTGCACCTTGCTTACCATAAGGTGACACGCCTGCTCGTTTGCCCTCCCATCCCATAAAAAAAATTGGAAGTTATTTTTATTTTTTTACTATTCCATAAAAATTAAACTAATAAAAGCATCGCATATATTTGTTTATTTGTTCTCGAATCGTTCTATATATATTTTTTTGTTTTTAGTATTGGAAATTTCAATTAAAAAACAGTACAAATATTACGAACAGTAACTAAACAAATAGATATTACACCATCAATCATATCACCAAACTAAGGCAATTTTGGAAACTTAATTAACATGTATGAATTGTACTTTAGGGATTTGTGTACGAAAACCAAACGATACGTAAAGCTTTGTGATAATTATTAATAGTTATTAATTAGGACAGATTTAATATTAAAAGCAAATAAATTAAAAAAAAAAACAGTGTTTTAATTACTATTTCTTTATGGAAAATAAATATCCGAAACGTCGAGTCGGTTGCAGTTGCATTGTTCGACATTAAAATGAGATGAAGAAGGGAGAGCAACGGGGCACTTTCCGTCGCTTTTCTAATAGATAATGATTTCACCGGTCGAGTCGGCTCATTCATGCAGAAAATCAACCAACCAAGCTGCTATGATGATAACATGATATCATTATAGTCACTTCTACATAACATACAAACATAACATAACTTTATGCATTTGTTCCCCGAAGGTGTAGGCAGCGGCTGTTAAGCTTCGTCTCGCCGTTATGTTTACGTCCCAAATGGAATATTTGGCGAAGCTATTGCCATAACGGGCACAAAGTTTTGAGTCATCGATATTTATCAAACTTAACTTCCGAAAACAATTTCGAAAAGTCATTGGTGTGAGCCAGTGTCGGGATTCGAACCCGGACCTCTAGATCAGAAGCCGTGTGCTCTACCACTGGACTACCGAGACTTTTAACATCTACTTATTAGAAAAATAAACACTTATAACTTCAGAGAATAATGCTGTCCCATCTTTCTCCGTGGGTGTAGTAAGATTAAGGGAGTTGAAATTAAGTTAACTGTCAATAGCAGTATTAGACTGGATGACTATGTGTTCTTCAATTTCTTATTTAGATATTTTTAAGTCTGAATTGATAGAAATAATATTTTAATACTGACAGACTTTTAGCAAAAGGTTTAATGTATCGAAGACAACACAATGTATTCAACATGTCGAAGATTAATTGCAGTTGCCTATACCTTCCCCTAATAATGGTGTGAAGTTTGTGCTAATAATATTGCGGAGGCTTTACATAAATGAATGTATCTAATGAAAGTATTATTACGCCTCACTGTAATTATAACACACTAACCTATAATTTGTAAGTTTATGTGCGACGGAAATTGAGAACGTGAGAATTTGTGGCGGGCCGAAACGGTGGTGGATGACCACGTACTCTAGTATAACTTCCAAAATAATGTGACAAATATGTAACTATCAATACAACAGTGGTAGAGCCAAGCAGTTCGCTGCATGAATGGGCCGGCTCGACCTGTGAAATACCACGACCTCTCAGAAGACCATCGTAAAGTGGCTCATGCCGTGTTTCGTTCGGTGAGAGAGGTACCCGGAGGCCCATTCTCCCCTTCCCCATCCTTTCCTCTCCCCTATTCCTTAAAGGTCGGCAACGCAACAGTAACACTATATGTGTTGCTGGTGTCCATGGGCGGCGTTGGTTGCTTACCATCAGGTGACACGCCTGCTCGTTTGCCCTCCTACCCCATAAAAATAAATATTAATTTAATATGGCATAGTGCATTATTACGATACCGGTAGTTGCTGTCGCGTCTCAACGACAATACTCAGTAGAGTTGGTAGTAACCGTTCAAAGAGAGGAAATTTGGTCTGCTCGGGTAGCTGTCCGTTCACTTAGCTGCAGTTATCAGAAGTACGCCACATAACTGCGTATTCCTCTCTCAAAATCTTCGGCTATCTGCTTAATACTTGTTCGAAAACATTCGGCTTTCGTAAATGGCACCCTTTGAATACTAATCACTGCGTAGTACTAATACAATCCGTGTTTTACAGAGTAAAACCAAACCAAAAGAAACCTCCAGATGGCTCTACTGTGTTTATGTTATGTGTGGGATATGTATTGAATTTTTAAATTTATATTAAAATTGATTGACACAAATAATAAATTTCAAATTGATATTTATGCCATAGAAATATAATTACGAACGTAAACCACAAGCGCGGTTGTTTGTATGTCACTGTTAAAATAATTATAACTTCCAGCTGTGCCGATTAAATATATATTTATTGTACTGTAACTTCAGGACTTTAATAAACGAAGCCGTAGGCTGCAGCGATTGATGATTTGCGTTAACAAACAAGACAAATATTTATAAAATACAAGCTGACCCGGCGATCTTTGTTCGTCATCAAAAATAATTATTACAGCGTCTGTACTAAATTATACATGAACTGTACATACAAACCACCCTGTTAACATTCAATATCTATTGAAAAACCGCATCAAAACCATCAAAATGCATTCAAAAATCTAAGCTTATATGGGGATA
The DNA here is from genome assembly GCA_905147225.2 of Euproctis similis. Taxonomy (NCBI): domain Eukaryota; kingdom Metazoa; phylum Arthropoda; class Insecta; order Lepidoptera; family Erebidae; genus Euproctis; species Euproctis similis. Next base: position 12,066,418 of record LR990115.1, read on the forward strand.
GACAGCGGAAAGCGAATTTGTTTTATACTATCTAATGATATTTATGAAGTCTAACGAAATATAGTTGCAGTTGATATGTATATATATATATATGTGTGTGAATTTTAATTCCATGCTTATTGAACAAATGTTCCGAAACTTGACTAAATAGATTAAATGACTTAGCATGGCTACGGTGTAATTATGTACCTTCAAAGGGCAGTTAAAAATAACTTGGAACTTCTAACGTACTAAATACCTAATACTTAGTGAATTAACGTGCTACGGCGGTAAGCTCTACTAAAACATTTTCTGTAGTATGTTTGTTCAAATTTGAATTATGTAGTAATTTAGTGTAGTGGCATGCTGTGCCAACGTAACTACTTAACTAGTGTCCTCTGGTCACGGAAAGTGGAACTAAATGTGTAACAGCTTAATACGTTCTAGAAACTATATTTCAAGTGTTATGCTAATCAAAGAATTTCAGTATATGGAAACCGATTTAGGTTTGATTCTTTCCAATTTTCCTCCCTTAAAATCCGGCAATGCAACTTTATGTTGCAAATGTCTATGGGCGGGGCTGGTTACTTACCATTAGGTGACCTGCTTACTCCTTTGCCCCCTATATCATAAAATACATATTTCACCAAAAAATCTCTGAAAGTCAAGGTAAAAGGAGACAAAAATAATCCAGAAAAATCGGTTCGGTATCGGTTTTAACTCAAACAAGAACCTATAATGCAAATGAACATGCAATTTTCAGTATAGATAAAATACAATAATCCTGATGTAAAAATAATGATCTATCAATATTCCCATGAAAATAATCCAAATAAAAAGAATATAAATAAGAGCTTGTAAAAACTGTATCGTCGTTCCAGCAGTAACAGTAATTCATGACCCATATTTTTAAAATCAATAAAGAACTCTGTTTGATGTATAGAGACACTTCACATAACATATTCTTACATCAAATATCCATACGCTTACTGGATCATATTTTATCGCGCACACCCTTACGCTGAATAGTGGATAGATTTATGTTTTATATAACTTCACGCCATTTTTTCTATCCGAAGGTGTAGACGCGGCTTTTAAGTCTCAAGTCGCCGAGTAATTATATCTTAAAGAAATAGGTCGCGCTAATTACTGTCATACACCTTAAACAATGTCGACATATATTATATTTCACATAACTTCCAAAAATAATATCTAGTTGTTATTTAGTCCAGTCTGGAATCGATCCCACGACTTCTTGATTCACAAGCGGAAAGCTCGACCACCGAACACATGATATATATATATATATACATATAAAAGAATTAACCATGACCTCTGTTCTGATACAATTCAAACATTATGGTGAAAACCAGATAAGTGGAACGGCAATGAAATGGCACGGAATATATCGTGCCTTTAAAGTAACCTCATTATTAAAACGATAGAATTATTAAGACCTTGTGAAAAAAAAACATAAAACTAAAAATAATAATGCGACCGAAGAAAAAATAAGTCGTAGTCTAAATAGCCTTGTTTAGTGTATACACGTCAGCTGTTTAGAAGGTCCTGAAACTTATATCTATGGTTATTGTGAAAAAAAAAAAAGATTACCAAGCATAATGTTATACGAAATGCGAATATTATGATTTTATTATTGTCATTACATACTATGAAACAAAGTCACTTTCCACTGTCTGTCCTCTTATATGCGCATATCTTTAAAACTACGCAACAGATTTTGATGCGGTTTTCTTTAATAGTTAGAGGGTGTCAACGGGGTAGTTTTGATCTATCATTCATTTATGATGTTGTAAAGAAAAAGGCTAATTTTCGAGATTTAGCACTTTAATCGCAAACGCTGGCTGAACTCTAAGTGATCGATCAAAACAATGTTCTACATTATTAAACACCTTCAAAAGGTCTACAAAAAAGTCCGCGGGGGCATATGTCTATCTCTTAAGAATAATCCACCATAATCATTTTTATTTTTTTACTTTATACGAGAAATAATGGCTTATTTACGGAGCAATTTAAACATTACAGCATTAATTTTCATCCATTTAAGTGTCTTAAATAGATTGTGCTTTTATAGATCTTATTATAGATCAATATGGTCATTTTTATTAGCTTTTTATTAGCTTCACCTGTATGTTTGTTTGTAGGTTTGTATGTTTGTATGTTTGTAGGTTTGTATGTTTGTTTGTAACCGACTTCTTTTTTAGTTTCCGGTGATTGCCACTAGATGGTGCGATTTGTGAACTATGAAAGTTCTAGACTAGAAAACCGAACTAAAAAATAGAAAATAAATAATAGTTTAAAAAAACTAAAAAACACGCTTTTTATAGAAAACCGAACTAAAAAATAGAAAAATAAAAAAAATATTTTATTTTAAAAAAAGCGTGGGGTGCATGGTGTCAATAGTTATAAATATTTTATTGACAGATATGAGTAGAGTGATTATCATTTCGTTAATATCTAAAAAGCACCCCACGCTTTTTTTTAAATAAAATATTTTTTTTATTTTTCTATTTTTTAGTTCGGTTTTCTATAAAAAGCGTGTTTTTTAGTTTTTTTAAACTATTATTTTTAGTATTTAATTTAAACGAATGTTTACGAAGATATTACAGTTAGTCAGGTTTCGGACTGGGGCCGACTAAACTTAGTCCAATTCAACCGCGTTTACCGCTAAAAAGACACCCTTTGTCGTAGCTCCCTGTTTTGAGAGCACTCCCTTACCCGCCTCAGCCGCTATCGGAATTCTTGGTGTCGACTTGTCGAGTGACGTCCAGTTCCGCGGTCATCTGGAGGGCAAGGCCAAATTGGCATCCAAAAACCTTGGTGTGCTCAATAGAGCGGGACAGTATTTCACGTCAGGTCATCGCCTGCAACTTTACAAGGCACAGGTCCGTCCTCACGTGGAATACTGTTCACATCTTTGGGCGGGGGCACCCCAGTACCAGCTTACTCCATTTGACCGCATCCAACGACGCGCGGTTCGGCTTGTCGACAACCAAGCTCTTACTGATCGCCTTGATCCTCTGGCGTTGCGGAGAGAGGTGGCATCTCTATGCATCCTCTACCGCATATACCACGGGGAGTGCTCTGAGGAATTGTTCGGATTAATACCGCCAGCTGATTTCCGCCACCGTTCGACGCGCCAACGCTACCACCCGCATTGGCTGAATGGTTGGCGATCGACAACAGTGCGTTTCAACAGACACTTCTTGCCACGCACTGTTCCTTCATGGAACCAGTTGCCGGCGACGGTATTTCCGGACCGCTACGACCTAGGAACCTTCAAGAAACGAGCCTATTCTCATCTGAAAGGCCGGCAACGCTGATATGATGCCCCTGGTATTGCGGACGCCATGGGCGGCGGTGATTGCTTTCCATCAGGTGACCCGCAAGCTCGTTTGCCCCTTCTCCTATAAAAAAAATAAAAAAGTATTTTTTTCAGGAAATTTCAATTGCCATTTCAGGATGATGAGAAATAGTATTTGACTTTTTTCGTGTATGGAGGAATGTTTAATGATGCTTTTATCAAATGAGTCAATATCGTCTGATTTCAATTTACCTATCTAAATTCTTGTTCATTCTTCATCTCTTTACAATTAATTTCATTATTTATTTATCCCAATATTTCAGGCTACAAAAGCTTCACGGATAATTAATAACCGTAATACAACATTGTTTATATGTCACGATAGAAATTCGCACAAACATTAGGAATAAATATGTACTCATTCAGGCACCCAAAATTCCAGTGTTCTACCCTCAACTTTAAACAAGGACACGAAATACAAATAAACTAAACTTAAACTTTAGAGGCGTACATAAATTGGTTTAATACGATAAATACTCACAATCCACACTCACTCCCTTATGACTTTTGAAATTATATACATTATAGATAAACAAAGAATGGATGATACAAGATTGACTAAGCAGATATACAATGCGAAAGCGGATGGATGTAGAAGTCGAGGACGGCCAAGACACGCATTCTATGACCAAATAGAACGTGTCCTGAAGGAAGGTGATGTTAGGAGAATCAAAAATCGACGCGCGTGCATTAAAAGAGTTATAAAAGGCAACGAAGCGAGTGAAGTATGTAAGAATCGTGCCTTATGGCGCTCTGTTCTCTCTGCCTACCCCGCAAGGGATTTGGCGTGAAGTTATGTATGTAATATATAAACAATAATAATTTAAAATTTATTAATAACACAATCACTAATAAAATCAATTAGTAAATTTAATGAAATAAATAAATCTTCAAAGCGCTATTGAAGTTTTCAAATATACGTCAATAGCATTACTGATTCAAAGTTTGTAACCTGTCAAAAGTTACAGAAAACTTTGTTCAAGTATGATTTTTTTTCTTGATCCATAAATCTATTAAATTATTGGTAGTAGATACGCCCACATGTCATAGTTTGTAAACCGTTTTGGCAAGTTGCCCTCCCTTTGTATTCAGAGAGAGCGTTGTCAATAAATAGTAATGGAATTTCGCTCAAATTGAAAACTCGTGTTACCCAAGCTTGGGGCGATATATTGTGCCATAAACGAACTAATCGCTTTAGTACTGTTATACAACAGTTCTTTGTGTTCCTTATATTGTTTATTTTGTTATTTTATTACAACGAAAATGTTTGGTTAATAAATCATTATTGTTCTATACCTTTATCTTAGAAGCAGAAGAAGGTTATACTGGGTTTTTTATGAGGCCATATAAAATATTTGAGCCCATTGCCACATGTAAATCGGTCACTATTCGCTAAGTTTTCAACGTTATATTACATTTCATTTAGGAAAATTCACTAGTGTACGCCAGGGATCAAAACTGAGACCCACTGAATTTCATTGTGCTAAATCGTTGAGCTATCATGAGGGCATATTTCTTTTTATAATTTGGCTATAGCTGTTCGTTGATTTACTTATAAATGACTTAAGCTCCGACTAATAGCTACTGTGAAATTCCATTTGTTCTGCTCTCTGCTTCGTGACACGGTGTCACCGCGTCAGCGGGCGCCACCCTCAAAATGATACCGTTCTGTTAACCACCCCTTGTTTTGTGCTACTGATTTGTGCTGTTACGTTAATTTCGAAGGGTTTTGTTTATCTTTGGTTGACATAATTTAAAACAAAATGAACATTTGAATACCAATTTTTTGTTCAATTTAGTTAAAGTGACTGAATTTGATAATAGAACTTATCTATAGTTAAATTGTAAAAATTTGTATAAAAAAATCTACACCTATTGTTCGACTTAACCCAGTATGTTTACAATTTTTAACACTATATGTGGTTATATTTGAGCAAACTTTGTTGAAAGTTATAAATACACTCAGGGATATTCATTCTTTATAATTTTTAACTAACAATAGCCGTTCGGTCCACAATTTAAAATTTAACTCTAATTTCATAAAGTTTATTTATCGTTTCAGGAGTTTAAGTAAATGTGGGAACCAAAATCAATCGTTTAAAGCACATTCAAAGATTTTGAGACTTCCCACGGTAGTAAATAATGTTAATGAATAATGTGAAAAATTAATGAATGGTCTTACAAATTTGTTACTCATGTACTCAAGTATCCACAATTTATTCTCTTATTCAATCTCTTGAAACCTGATAAAACAAATAAGTAGTGAAAGTGAAAACCCAAACAATGAATCAACTGTCAACCAAGAATATAGTACACACGGCAATCAATTCAAAAACAAATTACCGTGGGCGGCAATAACAATTGCCATCAAACAAACATTATTACCGGCCGTTATTTCCATTCGGTCGTATGTAACCCCACGTACGGGTAACATGTCCCCTGTGACGACGGGCCGCGTGGCCGACGAAATAATGATCATAGTACTAGGTACCGAACGAGCAACGATCTCATCGAAATGTAAAGATAATATTGACCATTTAATATTATGGTTTTTATATCGAATGTGTAATCATATACCAAATATTAATATTGTATCATTTATTTATTTTAATGAAATAACAAATATTTGGATGATCGAGATTTATACGTAGAGTATTTCGTTAAATATTTATATGTATACTAGCTGACCCGGTGAACTTTGTTACGCATCAAAAGTAAAAATTGAGTAGATTTTGGATATCATGAGGTTCAATTTGCGTTTGATTTTTGGGTTTGATTTGGTTCAATCGGCTTTAACTGTGTCCGGCTATGTTAATACTCCAATATCTTCGTTTAAATTGCATGCTGTATAGGTCCAGGATCATCTATGTTATATGTACGATCCATTTCAGACACTTATTTGGCTGTGATGTTTGAAATCGCTTCGTAAATAAGTCATTATTTCTCGTAAAAAGTAAAAAAATAAAAATGGTCATTGTGGGTTATCCCTAAGAGACAGACATATGCCCTCGAGGACTTTTTGTAGACCTTCTGAAGGTGTTTAATAATGTAGAACATTGTTTCGATCTATCACTTAAGGTTCAGCCAGCGTCTGCAATTAAAATGCAATCAATTAAAGTTTTTAAAGTGCAAAAGCTAATCGAAAATAATCATTTTTTCTTTACAATACCAATGAATTACATATCAAAACCACCCTGTTGACACCCTCTAACTATTAAAGAAAACCGCATCAAATTCCGTTGCGTAGTTTTAAAGATATAAGCATATAAGGGGACAGACAGCGGAAAGTGAGCGGAGAGAGCGGAAAGTTGTTTTATACTATGTAATGATGATGTGCTTATATAATTGTAGCGGTAGAGCTACCTAACTGCGTAGCTCTACCGCTACATGAATAGGCCGGCTCGATCGAAGAACTACCACGACCTCAGAATATCAGTGTAAAGTGGCTCATGCTGCGTTTCACTTGGTGAGAGATGTATCCGAAGACCTAACCTAGTCCTTTGATTATGGGGAGAGTATCTCACGTCCAAACCCTTCTGATTCCAAGGAACTCGACGTCAGGCAGGCATCCGGTCATAAAACCAAAGCCAAATCTTTTGACAACATAGGTAGTTCGAAAAAATCTCGTGTTATACCGCCACCACTTAAAGTGGAATACGTCAGGAACGTACATTATTATGACTTAAATATCCGAAGAAGCTGACAGCGGTAATGACTTGATGCTATGGGTAGACTAGTGGACTTAGTGACACACGTCAGGCACAGTTTTGTCAATTATGAAATTTCCAAAGAGGAATAGGTGGCGAACCTATTGCCATACCGGGCACAAAGATTTCAGTCATCCATATTTATCACAGTTAACTTTCGAAATTAATTTCACAAAACTTTCGAATTTTAGACAAAAACTTTGCAAAAATCAAAACTTTAACTATCAAAAAACCAATAATAACAAATTTACAGTTCAGTCAGACAGAAAATTTACTGGTATCATGTCGCGCGTATCTGCAGGTACCCACAGCTATAAAATGTATAAATAAATTTGAAACTTGTACGATATTATCTTCAAGCGAGGCGTGCCTTTAAATATTTAGGTTAGACGTGATTATTGATTTACCTGTTATCAGTAATCAACCACTCGCTTAAGATTTCTTGCCCTATTTAATTAATTTAAAAACTTACGATAAACCATACCTATATACTATATACCTAAGTAGTTCATGTGGAGAGTTCTAGAGATATTTATAATTATAATTTCATAACTCTTTTCATGCACATCGATTGTTGGGGCTCTATCATCACCTTCCTCCAAAACTCGTTCTAAATGGTCATGGAAGGTGTGTTCGTCCTTGACTCCTACATCCATCCACTTTTGCATCGTATATCTGCTTAAACAAATCTTGCAACGTCCATTCTATATATGTTATATGTTTATGTCCATTGTATAGCTTGCGTTTTGGTATTTGGAATTTGCTCACTTATCTTGGAGTTGAGGTGTTCTGTAACCATTTGGGGATTAACCATCCTCGGGGAGCCTCGGTGAAGCTCCCCCGGGCGGGGCGGCTCCGACCGCGCGCTGTAAAGAGGTGCGCAGCCAGCGGCGCCCCAGACGACCCTCCCCGGCCGCACCGAGGGGTCATCCTTCCCGCGCCGCGACCCGGGCGCACTCGTAGGGTGTGCGTCCTCGACGCCGTCGCCGCCTTCGAGCGGGATCGGCTTTCTCCCGAGCCCGCTCGGTGGCCTCCTTCTGGAGCATCACAGCTACGCAGAAGGAGACCACAGCCCTCCATTCGTCCACTGTCGAAAGTTTAGAAGAGTTAGTCTTCTAAACTTTCGACGGTACAATGAAATAACAAAAAAAAAGTGAGCAGATTCCTTCGTTAAACAGCTTTATTAGTAGGAAAAAGCAGTAGAAAAAAGTACGTACGTTACTTTACGCTTTTTCCTACCTGAAGGTGTAGGCTCGTGACTCGTCAGATCATTACGTTGATGAAAATGAAATAGGAGCCAAACCTATTACACCATTACACCAGGCAAAAAGTTTTCAGTCGTTTATATTTTTACACATAACCTCCGAAAAGAATTCCGGGAAATCATTGGTCCGGAATCAAACCGACGACTTCTGAATCAGAAGCGGGGACCTTGACTACTGGACCGCCGAGACTTAAATAGAATAAATTATGAATACTAAATCCGTTTAATACTTTAAATATACTGATATACAACTTATGTCAAAGAGCACAATCTTTTTACCAACTACGTAAATGATTCACATAAAAGTGTACCTCAGGTCACATGAAATAACATCACAACTTATAAATTTTCAATCGTATGACGCTGAACCAAACGTTGGTACCTGCTTTTAAAAAGGTTTAAATTGTTTGTACAGTAACTCGTTACAGTACCACATGAATTTCTTACAACGTAGAAATATTTTATTCCACTGAAAGCGAAATACTGTTTCAGTGTTTTGAAGCTTTCAACACATAAATAAGGCGGCAGAATTTCCATGAATTTTTTTTTTTGTAACTTTATGAGTTTTTATACAATGGTGTAGATGTGAAGGAGCTGTTACGTGGCCTACCTTTTGATATATATATATAAGGCATAACGTTATTATTAGTCATCGATATTTATCACACACAAATTCCAAAACAAAATCCAATAATATTCGATTGACTACTTGATTTCTAGGTTCAAAAGAAGGGTGCTCGATCACCAAACTAGCTAGAAATATATGTTCACTAAATGTTTTGTATTATTCAAAAGTATTGGAAAGAAATGTAAAAATTTTACTAAAATTAATGTTTGTTTTTTTTTTGTTTCAGGTACAACTACGGGAGTATATTGAGAAACACCAGAAATGTGTTTTAATAAATTCTTCATTAAGCTGGCTGATTACTTTAGATTGCAACCAGATACATCTCGTTAAAGTGTGTCATATATAAAAAAATCGAGATGATCAGCAACACCATTGTTGTGTTTACCAAACTGTTACTTTGCGTCTTTGTGGCCAACGTGTGTGGCAGATCATGGGCCAACCACCATGATACAACCACGTCCACTACACAAACAACGCCTACCACCAGTCCTGTACCAAAGAACTTTCATAATGACCCACTTATTGTTGAAACCAAAAGCGGATTGGTCAAAGGTTTTGCTAAAACTGTCATGGGCCGTGAAGTCCATATTTTCTTAGGTATACCTTTTGCTAAACCACCCCTAGGACCATTAAGATTTCGTAAGCCAGTTCCCATCGACCCGTGGCATGGAGTTCTAGAAGCTACGGTGATGCCAAACAGTTGTTATCAAGAGAGATACGAATATTTTCCCGGTTTCGAAGGGGAAGAAATGTGGAATCCAAACACTAATATATCAGAGGATTGCTTATATCTTAACATTTGGGTTCCCCAGCATTTGCGAGTCCGTCATCATCAAGATAAGCCTCTTACAGAGAGGCCAAAAGTGCCAATATTAGTGTGGATCTATGGCGGTGGTTATATGAGTGGTACGGCAACCCTAGATCTGTATAAAGCGGATATAATGGCCTCTTCAAGTGATGTGATAGTCGCATCTATGCAGTATAGGGTAGGTGCATTTGGATTTTTATATTTGAATAAATATTTCTCACCGGGAAGCGAGGAAGCGCCTGGAAATATGGGGCTTTGGGATCAACAGCTCGCTATACGCTGGATTAAAGAGAATGCTCGAGCTTTTGGAGGTGATCCAGAATTGATCACTTTATTCGGAGAATCAGCGGGTGGTGGAAGCGTCAGTTTACATATGCTGTCACCAGAGATGAAAGGATTATTTAAACGAGGTATTTTACAATCTGGAACATTGAACGCTCCCTGGAGTTGGATGACTGGAGAGAGAGCACAAGACATTGGAAAAGTTTTAGTAGATGATTGTAATTGCAATAGTAGTCTTCTAGCAGCCGATCCAAGTCTTGTAATGGACTGCATGCGAGGTGTAGATGCTAAAACTATCTCAGTGCAACAATGGAATTCGTACACTGGTATATTGGGATTCCCATCAGCACCTACAGTGGATGGAGTATTTTTGCCCAAAGATCCAGATACTTTAATGAAGGAAGGCAATATACATAATACCGAAGTACTTCTAGGAAGTAATCTGGACGAAGGTGAGTTTATTTGTGTTCAATTTCGTTATAAGCTTTTATATTGAATGTTAACTTTTATCGTTAATAAGGTCAATACAGAATTTGTCATTTAATTTTTATTTGCCTCAAGTAGGTAAATTAAAGAATATTATACCTATCTTCCGGAGTATAAATAAACAATGAGTGCTTATTAATGCCTCTCATTTCAAGACAATTATCAAATTAATCTTTAGAACTAAATCTCTAACTAATCCCATCATAAGATGCTACTTTAAGAATTTGTAACAAATATATCTGCCTACTATAATATCCAGCCGACAATAGTCACCTACTTTAGGTCAAGCTATTAAACTGGGTGGCTCCTGCTTTATGTGTATTAGCTATAAAGAATATTTTGCAATATTGAAATAGCCAACAATATTATTATAACACAAACACACGGGTACTTGTTGGTTCTCAGTTTTCATATTTTATGACAGTCTTCTTATTAATTAATTACTAATGTACATATTTAATTTTAATATTGATTGACAATATTTTGCTATAAAAAATACGCGTTGTCACACTTTAGATTTGCGAACGTGTAGGCAAAATTAAAATAGTCTCTTGTAATAAGTAGCAGTTCTGTTGCTTATACCATGCTGATTTTTTCTCATTAATTATTACACTAGAATCTTTCGCCTGTGGAGTAGTAAAGAGAAAGCAAAATTCTGTCTGATCAAGCAAAACATTTAAATGAAAAACCTATGATACAATTATTTCTAAATAGGTAATTTTTAAATTATTATTAAACGTTTGAAAGATCCCGGTATTGAAGACCGCTTGTATAATATCAGCTCATCCATAGCAGTCGTTAGGTGGTAACGCGCATGCGCAATTCAATGTAGACACAACAACTTCGTGTTGTAGATTCCTAGTCGTACTACCAGGTACTACAGACTCGCCCACGTATCTACGACGCAATACCTCCATACCCGGCTGCCTCCCACCACCCATCTCCATCTTGTTACTACGCGACTCCCACTCTTGAGAAGCGACTCAGCAAAAGACAAGTTGTAGAAAATGAGATATGTTTTTTTAATATTTTTATTTACCTGGAGTTTTATTTATTAAAGTTATAAAATAAATATATTATTTTCAAACGAAAGAATGATTAACATTTTTATTTATTTACTTGATTGTTTTGTTTCGTACCACATTTAAATATTGGATTACTTAATCATTAAATCTGGTGAAATTAGTTACTAATAATTCATTTCAAGCGGCATTTCAAGGAATGTTGTAATTGACACTTAAAAATTGTATTATGTATTCTCGTAGAACTAATATTTAGTACTTATAAATGGTTAGTTACATTTAATTAAATAATTAATTAATAATTATCATGAATCTATCTGGTAGATATAGTATATTAATATTGTGATTTTTTTGTTCAATTTCATTAAAATAATACCTTTTATAAAAGAAAATGTTGACAATTCGATAGAAGTTCATTTAATCATAGATTCTTTGCCAATAGTTATCGGTTTGAGGATTTCAATTCTGGGCCACAGAACTAAGCTGTCGAAAGAAGGTTCCTCTTCGTAGGTTACAAATGACACTATTCTTTTAATGAGTATACTTAATATTTTCACCAAGGTGTACAAATATACGTAGTAGCCAATTTCTTCACCTTCAGGTATATAGTAATACGGCTTGAAATGTAATCCAATTTGGACATATTCAAACTTTGCATCAAATAAAGCATTCTAGATAGTATGCTGATTGTTTTAAATGTATTCTTAAACTTTTTAATATTTTCAGAATTTGTGTGTATAAATATTGATGATTTTTTATGGGATAGGAAGGCGAACGAGCTGGTAGTGCCATCTGCTGGTAAGGAACTAACGCCACCTATGGGCACCTCCAATATACCTAAATAGTAAATGGGAAAATGGGATAAGCAGGGGAGAGGAATGGGTTGAGCTTACAGATACCTCTCTCACCGAGTGAATCGTAACTTGAGCTATTTTATGCAGTGGCCAATTCATGCAGTGAACTGCGCGGCTCAGGGTTTTGAAAGCGAATGCGGAAAATGTATAAATATTGATGAAGGACAAAATGGTGCCCGTTTAAAAGAAATAGGTTCCGCTCTTAACTTCTCCAAATAATTTAGTAGTTGTACTTATCTTTTTCTAACATTATACAGGTTATTATACAGGTTAGCGGTTTACCTCGCTTCACCTGATGGCAAATGATAACGAGGCCGTACATTGTAAAGGGCAACGTCGAAATAGGTATATGTGTAAAAGTTTAAAAAACAGTTCACTTAACGAAAGTTGATTTAAAAAAAAACTCAAAATAAATAGCTGGAGAACATTGAATAACTAAGTCCTGAAATGATCGGCGTCGCTCGTAAAGCATGTTTTTCTAGAATGGTTTTAAATCCTGGCACCTGGCATCTTGACCTTGACCTAACAATTGTCGATGGCAAAGTTCCAAGATCGTGGTATATATGCAAAAAAAAAAAAGAAAAACTCACCGATATACTGAAGTGCAGGTTTTATTTTTTAATTTCGACTATCGTAATATTTTTTTAAAGCAAATTACTACAATTACTGGCCACATCAATCATACTATACATTTATGCCCTCGTATGTTATGTCTGCGATTGGAATTCCAAATTATTATCTGTAATAATATTTTCATAATTTTATTTTCAATGACTTTACCATTTTTTTTTCTACTTAGTAACATAACATAACTTCACACCTTTTTCTACCCGAAAGTGTAGGTAGTGGCTGTTAAGCCTCGGCTCGCCGTTATGTTTTCGTCCCAAATGATATAATGAATAGATGGCGAACCTATTGCCATACGGGGCACAAAGTTTTTAGTCATCGATGTGAGCCAGGATTATTTTTTTTAAATATTCTGACATTATTTGTCATTTGTTATTCTGCAAGGCCAATAATATAATATATATAACAATACAATGCTGTGATGCGATGAAATGCCAAAATCACAGCAGTCCTATTTTCTTGTAAGAGTAATAAAACAGCCGCTCGTCGGGACGGATTTTTGCAGATATTTATAAGAAATGAGAATAATATTTCATCCTAAAAATATTTATAAAGTTACGTAATTCCTTCATTTCGCGTAAGACATATTTTCTTTTGATGTAATGCCAAGGCTAGTCCACATGACCCCTATTGTCAAAGAGTTATCAAACCTTTTAGCACTATATGTCCTAAATGTACAAGTCATTTCATCAGAATTTTGTAGTAAAATATGGGTTGGTACCCATATGGGTATATATATTTTATAATGTAATAACTCTATTTGCCATTGGTAAATATTATATCCTAAACTATTATCTGCTTTTAACTACATACTATTAGCCATTTACCCTTTTCATTCTATAATTCTATTCTCTTTACTGACCTCAAAAAAATCATAATATTAAAACAACTTTTTATGGATTATATCGCATTTATTTAGAACCTATTCTTATTTATTTCCCGACGTTTCGAACTCTTTACAGAGATCATCTTCACTCGTGAAAACGATCTATGTAAAGAGTTCACTCGTGAAAACGATCTATGTAAAGAGTTCACTCGTGAAAATGATCTCTGTAAAGAATTCAAAATGTCGGGAAATAAATAAGAATAGGTTCTAAATAAACGCGATATAATCCATAAAAAGTTGTTTTAATATTATGAATGTGTTTCAAAAATCTAAGAAATAAATATCCAAAAAAATCATTATATTTAATGTTACTTTTTAACTATAGGGTACGTAACTTTAGGTTTTTTTTTTCTAGCGGAAGGTGTAGGCAGCGGCTGTTATGAGTATAAAGGGTACCACGTGGGCTGTAAATGAAAGAAGTCTAATAATTTTGTCGCAAAATTTTAATAACACAAGCACACCCATCTGTGTGTGTTATTGTTATTAAAAATATTAGAAAGAGAGACAGAGAAAGAAACACAGGCACCAAGCTGTAACTAATTGTGTCTTAAAGAATCATATTACCTATTTGTGAGAACTTAAAATAGCATTAATGATCATTATTCGTAATTTAATAACAGTATATTGTGTTTATATTTTGTCGTAAATGTAATGGTCTCACTTAACTCAGGACAAGCCTCCGATATTTTTTTAACTTAAAACGTCTGAATTTTTTCCTCTCACAAACTGGCAGAATAGATTCATCCAGGATAATAATATTATTATGTTGAGTACCATCTTGTTCTTTTAAGTGGCACTTAAATGTTCTTGTAACTTGATAAAATGAGTCTTTTTACTTGGCTAATAATAAATTTATCTAGCCTTTAATGTATACGTATAATAAAATTGTAGGCAAATTGAAACTCTACATTAAATAAATAAAATAAATAAGTAATAATATCTTTGGACACAATACACACAGCGTCCTCTAGTTCTAAGCTAAGCAACTAAATGCTTGTGTTATGGACACTAGATAACGGATATTAATACATATATACTTTTCTTTTGTAAATACATACTTATAATACATAGAAAAACACCCAGACGACACACAAATATTCATGTTTGTCACAAATATTTGTGCTCCACGAGACTCGTCAATATATTTTTGAATATATTTACATTTTCACATTGAATATATTTTTTTAAATACTTATATCTACCTAATCCAAAAATATGATTTATTAGATTTTTCGTTTGTTTGTCTAACTCTAAAAGTACTTTATGCTTTTATTTCTAATTATTCATGAATATTCCTAAGAGATTGTTTTAACACATAGGCCAAACATTATCACTCTATTACAGTTATAAGCCATTATATTAATAATAATATAGTAATAGCGCCGGTATACTATATTTGCCGCTTTATGGCGACCACGCAGACGAAGTCACGGGCAACAGCTATTGTTTTATATTATACATTATTATATTTTATATACTATTTTATATTATAAAATCATAATTTAAAAGTTTATTAAAATCGCCACAAATATAGTTCGAAAATGAACAAAAACTATATGTTGTTTGTACATTTTTTATTACATTTTTGATATTGATTAGTTAAAACTAGATATGAAAGTAAAGCTAAAGCCTATTTAAGTACAGTAATATTAAAAAATCAAAAAATGTAACGAAAGTTAAATATGAAAGTAAAGCTCAAGCCTATTTATTTACAATAATATTAAAAAATCAAAAAATGTAACGAATTTTAATATATAGCATTAAAATTAAAGCTTTTAGATTTAAGAGAGAGGATCAGAATCAGAATATTTTAAGTAATAAAATATTTATAGCCACACTTCAAAAGAAAATGGATTTAATATTGAATCCTTTCATTTGGTTATCTTGCATTTATATGAAACTTTACATATATTTATTATCATTATTATTAGGTACGTAGTAGAGATTAAGTACTATAATTGCAAACGCTGGCTGAACCCTATGTGATAGATCAAAATAATGAACTACATTAATAAACACCTTCAAAAGGTCCACGAAAAGTCCGCGATGGTATGTCTATCTCTTAGGGAAAACCCACAATAACTCGTTTTATTTCTTTTGTGAGGCGAAACCAAGTTTCCTGGGTCAACTAGTATAAGTAAAAGTCTTTTTAGTGCAGTCGGTTTAAAGAAGAGACTTAGTAGTCTTTGAAATAGATACTATATGGTCAAGTTAGTCTTCTAGAAAAAATATACAGACTTTTTTTATAGCTGAATTGAAAAGTTGTTATTCTTCTGAACGACTTACTATTCTTATAGTATCTATCTCAATAACTACTAACTAAGTCTCTTCTTTAAACCGACTGCACTAAAAAGAGTTTTACTTATACTAAATGACCCAGCAAACTTGGTTTCGCCACACAAAAGAAATAAAACTAGTTAATGTGGGTTATCCCTAAGAGATAGACATATACCATCATAGTCTACTATATGGTCAAGTTAATCTTCTAGAAAAAATGTACAGAGTTTTTAAAGTGAAACTTTTATTACATCGTCTCAAACTTTTTCGTCTGCGTGTTGCATGTCGCGTGACGGTCGGCCGCGGAGTAGGGATAAAGTGAAAGGCGCTCGTCAGAGCGCCTTTCACGTCTATTATCGTTTATTTATTATTAATTAATTACCCAAATATACACTTTATTTTTGTAAATAAATACCGTAAAAACATGTAGAATAGAAAAACACCCCCAGACGCCGTACAAACAACACAATAAATATATTTGTTTGTTTGCACTCGGGTGGGATCGAACCCGCCCCGACCTCGTGTTATCGGTAGTGCGGTTTACCGATGCACCACGAGGCCCGTATGAATGATTGTCTAATTACCGTCCTCTTTACCAATTTCGACACATTTTCTAGGATCGGGTTTGTTTGTTTGTTTGTTTTTTACATACATACATATACGTACGTACGTATTGCAGGCGGAGAAAAAAAAAATTATTAATATAACAAATGACACGATAAAAGGGAATATAATAAATTCGTATGTATTGTAAACGACGGAGGCTTTTAAGTTTCCAATTCCAAAAAGTGAACTACATATATGTGACACAGTTATGTTCGTCAATTTATTAGCGATAAGATAGTGCTCTTTATATATGTATTTGTCACATTTTCATAATAAATCAAAATATCATATTTACTGGAGGAAAAAATATCGTTTTGTTTTGTAAAGATCCTTTGTTGTAATGTTGTTAACGTTTAATAGGTGTCGCGTTATCCCTAGTGCCGTAGCTGGAATACTTGTCGATTCGGGCGACATCTATCGATATAATACGATATTACGGCAGAATCATCAATAGTAGCAACCTAGTAGCGCCATCTAGGAATTATTGTCGTGACCACGTAAAATAAAAAACATTTATTAAACCCTATTAACAAATACAAGATGGCAACTAAATTAAAATCGCCCTTATCGCATAATCCCCTGAAAGCCGGTGACGTCCGGTTCGATTTCAAATTAAACTAGTTTTCTCTCTCTTTGCAAAACTGCCACTGACTTGTAACTAACGAATTAGTGGAGGAAGCAGACTGACGCCTTTCTTACTTTACTTAAGTTTCCAATTCCAAAAAGTGTGCCAGGATTCGAACACGCGACCTATGCGATTCGGAAGCCGTGTGCTCGACCACTGGACCACCGGAACTACATATATGTGACACAGTTATGTTCGTCAATTTATTAGCGATAAGATAGTGCTCTTTATATATGTATTTGTCACATTTTCATAATAAATCAAAATATCATATTTACTGGAGGAAATATTTTATGGTAACTAAAATACGTGAACAGTGACTTACATTCGATTTTCGAAAAAAATAATATTTCGAAAATTTTTAGTTAAATGTCTATAATGTGAAAAAAAGTTTCACTTTTACGGTGGTTTCATAAAACCACACAAGTTTTTTTATAGTTAAATTGAAATTACAATATTGCCAACTTAAGTAATTTCATAAATTACTAAACTCACTCACCTTTCATTACTACAATAAATATCTTTGAGAGTATTATAGTTTAACTAAAATATTACATTTTTGTTCTAAAACTAAAAAACTTTCGGAATCTTTTTGAAAGCTTAAGTATCTTTCTTTGAACTTTCTCAATGACTTAAAATGTCGGTCGGTAGTAAGTATTCTAGCTAGACGTTTTTGTAAAATATTTTAAGCTACTGAAATATAAGTTTTTTTTTGTAAAATTTTAACTATCTTAGTGCAGATAAAATAGACTTGTTCCAGCTTGTTGGTTGCGCATCAATTACTATAATAACATCTTACAAGATACACACAAGACACAGAAGATACAGACAAGTCTGTTTCACAGATCTTCGTGATAAGATTAATAATATTGTTATTTATTATACATACATACATAATTTCACGCCAAATCCCTTGCGGGGTTGGCAGAGAGAACGGAACAAAATAATGCACGATTCTTAAACTCCTCACTCGCTTCGTTGACTTTCATAACTCTTTTCATGCACGCGCATCGATTTTTAAGGCTCCTAACATGACCTTCCTCCAGAACACGTTCTATTTGGTCTTGGAATGTGTGTCTTGGCCGTATTCGACTCCTACATACATCCGCTTTTGCATTGTATATCTGCTTATTCAATCTTGCATCATACATTCTTTCTACATGTCCAAACCATCGGAGCATGCCCTTTCTTACATTTACACCAACACTCTCTCTCAGTCCAACTTCCTTCCTTACAACCTTGTTATCGACGCGGTTAGCGAGGGTCACTCCGCAGATTTTGCACATTTATTTGTTATATTTACTATTATTATTTTCTTTTACTACCTTTCTATTCTGAAGTTATTTTTACATTATTATTTCGGAACGTGATAGTTTAGAAATATATATCGGATATTTGGGGTTGGCGCAATATGTCATCCTTTCCAACTATATATAGTCAAAAGATTTGGCATCCGTTTTATGACCGACCGCCTGTCTAAAGTCAACCTACCTTGGGATTATTTTTGTTGGTGGTTTATCCCCCACCTACATGTGCTTAAGATCCATGTTTCCATGAACATAAGTATGTTTTCATAAATTTTGGCTGTGGTTTTATGACAGACCGCCTCTGCCTGTTGTCAAGCTCCTTAGTAGTTTGTACAAATATGTTATTGCAATAAATATGTTATTATTTATGTGAATTTAGTACGCAACCGCAAATTGAATATAATTTTTTCATGGTACAGGGTGGCTAACCAATAGGCGTGTCCCCTGATGGTGTGCAACAAACACCGCCCATGGACACCTGAACACATGTAGTATTACAGTTGCGTTGCTGACCCATACAATGATATATGGAAGGGGTCGGGAGTGGGATGGAATCAGGAGGGGGAAGGGGTTAGTCCTCCGGATATCTCTCTTACTGAGCAAAACAACAACTACAATTGTTGCACAACGTTACCACTCTAATTAAAAGATGTCGCGTCAGTTGTGCTCGACTACTGTGATCGCATAGAATTTCTTAGTTAACATGTAGGACGTTGATTTTAATTTGGTTGGATCTTAATTGTGATTGTTGAGTGTTCTGTTTGCTACACCTTTTATTGACCAACCTATTGATTTGTTTTCAGTAGTTATAATAATATTGTTATTTATTTCAAATGGTTTGAAAAGAGTATTTGGCACATGAGTTTCTTGCCCGATTCTTCTCATGATAGCCCCTACACTCGGAATCGGGCCGCTCGTGGCGATTGCGTCCGTGTCTTTTTTTGTTCCACGGAGGCACTTTCCACAAGCGCTCGTGTTTGTATTTAATTTTAAATAATATGTTATCTGTACTTGTTGACTATTTTTAAGTGTCTGTGAAGACCTATAAAAATAAAGTTATTTTGAATTTGAATTTGAAAATGCGGTAAGAGCCACTTTACGTCGATATTCTGAGAGATCGTGGTATTTCACAGGTTGAGCCGGCCCATTCATACAGCAAGCTATGTGACTCTATCACTGTTGAATACTAAGTAGTACTACTTTGTAAATCTCTAAGTTAAAATAATAACATATATTTTAACATAATTGTGTTTATTCCAATTAGTATTTATGAGGACTGTTAAATGTAAATTCACGTCGCGATTACATTTATGAAAGGCAATTCAAAGATTTTATTCACTTCTCGTTTTTTATTATCTTATTAATGTTCTGTTGTGAGTTTTAACCAATAATTTTGTTATAGGACTTGACTTATCGAATGCGCTTAATTATTCCTATTGCGTAAGCACATTACAAAAGTTATTTATAAAAGCAAGTAATTTACACCGAGTTTAATAAATGGGTTACTGACAATAGATGATATGATATCAGAAGCAAATGTAGATTACGCAGTTCACTGCATGAACCGTTTGGTGAAATACCATGGCCTCAAAGAATATTGACGGTCGATCGGTAAGAGAGGTATCTGGAGGCCGATTCTCTCTCTCTTCTTTCTCATCCTAAATCTTTAAAGGCCGGCAACGTAAGTCAAACAGTTGCAGGTGTCAATGGGCCGCGATATTCATAAAAAAATGAAATTGGGTAGCAAGAATTATCTCGTAAAAATATTGTAACTTGTAATTGTACTTAGTCTCCGCAACCTTTTTACAGCAAAATAACAGTAATTTTGAGTCCCTTCGTGTGTATAAAATGGCAAGCGGAAGCAGTGACACTTTTACTACTAATATAACTGAAAATATCGCTGGCCTAGTATCTCCATACATGGCTTCTAATTAAAAAGTCTCGATGCAAATGTATATGCAGCTTTACGCGACAACTTTTAGCCATTTTTTCCTTAATATGTTATCATCATCATCAGCCTTTTGAGGTCCACTGCTGGACGAAGGCCTCCCCCATAGAGCGCCACAACTGCCGGTCCTGTGCAACCTGCATCCATCGGCCTCCCGCGGATTTCACCAGGTCGTCGGTCCACCTAGTGGGGGGACGGCCTACTCCACGTTGACCAGTACGTGTTTGTCCATGTTTATTCTGAGACCTACTTGTTGGGAAAATCTGCTGAGATCCTTGAGCATTGTACCAAGGTCCTCCAGTGACTCTGCCATGACCACGATATCGTCAGCAAATCGAAGGTGAGTGATGTATTCGCCATTGATGTTGATGCCTAGTCCAGACCAATCCAGGAGCTTGAATAGGTCCTCCAATGCAGCAGTGAACAGCTTCGGGGAAATTACATCCCCTTGTCTGACACCTTTCTGCAATGGAATCGGATTCGTAGTCCCAGGCCCAATCCGGACTGACATAGTGGCGTTTCTATACAAACACTGCAACACTTCGATATACCTATCGGTCAATTTGGCAACTCTGGAGGGACTGCAGCACTGCCCAAGTTTCGACGGAATCAAAGGCTTTCTCATAGTTCACAAACGCCAGGCACAAAGGCTGATTATACTCCTCGGTCTTTTGTATAATTTGACGCAGTGTGTGCATGTGGTCTATGGTACTATACCCTTTCCGGAAACCAGCTTGTTCGGGAGGCTGGATGTCGTCGAGTCTGCGCGAGAGTCGATTTGTAATGACCCTCGAGAACAGCTTATAGACATGGCTCAAAAGCGAGATGGGTTTATAATTTTTCAAGCGGGTTGTATCACCCTTTTTGAAAAATAACACCACTACGCTCCTGGTCCATGCCTCTGGAACGTCGCCCCCGAGCACGACAGAATTAAAAAGTTTCTGAAGGGCCTTAAGGATCGGTGTACCACCCGCCTTCAGAAGTTCGGTAGTAATTCCATCGTCATCCGGTGCCTATCCGTTCTTTAGTTGCTTGAGAGCCATTCTGATCTCTTATAGACTGACGTCCGGGATGTCTTCGCTGAAGTGCCGAATTAGCTTGGATCTGGGATCTCGAGCCAAGCCGAAAGCAGGAGTTTGTGAAGACCCATACAACTGTCTATAGAACTTCTGAACCTCTCCCAGAATGTCATCTTTGGAAGAAACAACGACGCCGTTATCCTTCTTCAATTTAGTCAGTTGACTCTGCCCATTAGACAGATCTTTTGCAAATACTTTAGAGCCTTGGTTTCGCTCTATAGCTTCTTGTATCCGCTGGGTGTTATATTTGCGAAAATCGCGTCGCGTAATATGTTATATGTCGTCATTAATTGAATTTTGGTCAATCAATTTTGCTTAAGATAAGATCTTAAGATATAAGATCTTAAGATAATTTCTTAAAATATTAAAAAGTTATTGCTCAGAAGTAGAATAAATTCTACAATTACTGCTTTTTTAATTCAGAAGCGGAGAGCTTGTACTACCAAGAATTAAGAATATTTTTTTAGGTTAAAATTATTATAAGATATAACGATGTTTCAACATTTACATAATAAATTTTTCTTTCATTTCAGGTACCTATTTCTTGTTGTACGACTTCCTTGACTACTTCGAAAAGGACGGACCTAGCTTTTTGCAGAGAGAGAAATTCCTCGAGATTGTTGATACAATATTCAAAGATTTTTCTAAAATCAAACGAGACGCTATTGTGTTTCAGGTATAAATATTAAACAATCATAATAATATCTTTTTTTTTAAATTGTATAAGTTATGCATTCGGTTTGTCCGAATTTATGTGTGTAATTTTAGGTCACGTATGTATTAACATAACAAAACTTCACGCCTTTGTTACCCTATTGATGGCAATAGGTTCGCCACACACCATTTGGGACGTAAATATAACGGCGAGACGAGGCTTAACAGCCGCTGCCTACACCTTCGGGTAACAAAGGCGTGAAGTTATGTTAAGTTTGTCGTGTTAAAATAACATAACTTCACGTCATTGATGTGAGCCAGTGTCAGGATTCGAATCCGGACCTCTGGATCAGAAGCCGTGTGCTCGACCACTGGCCACCGAGACGTATGTTATTAGAGAGAGATTTTTATGAAATGCAATTTTTTCAACAGTGGCAGAGCCACAACTCGCTGCATGAATGGGCTGGCTCAACCGGGAAAATACAGTTCTCTCGACTTAAAATGGCCCCGCCTGGAAACGCAGGTGGCGCAGGTGTCCATAGGCGGTGTAGAGGTTCACAACCTGGTGAACTAATTTGTCGGTTGCCCCATAAACTATAAAAAATATATCAAACTTTGGTCATTAAAATTTGTTGTAGGTAGGCCATAGGCCATTTAAATAATTACCTTAATATTTCTACGTGTATCTCTATTGTAGTAGATATAATCAATGTAATTTAAGATAATATTTTTTAAAGAAATAAAGACATACATACATACCTAACTTCACGCCAAATCTCTCTTTAATTGAAAAACTGAAATCAAATTTCTCCGCATCTCGGTCTACTGGCAGCGTGCCCAAAAGACTGGTCGCATTGCCACGCTGTATGGCAATGCTAATCCTCTGTGCGAAAAATAGAACCAGCCCTCTGGTTGCGCGGGCAAATAATTCATAATATAATTAATGTAAAAATATGATAACAATATTTCCCCAAAGCCAAACTTCATTAGTTCGGGTCACATTTTTTTATGGGATGGGAGGGCAAACGAGTAAGTGGACCACCTGATGGTAAGCAACTAGTCACCGCCTATGAACACCGTGGTGCGTCGCCGTCCTTTTATGGGAGTAGGAAGGGAAAGGGGATGGGGCCTCTGGATACCTCTCTCACCGAACGACTCGCGGCACAAGCCACTTCACGCCGATGTTCCGAGAGGTCGTGGTATTTCACTGGTCGATCTAACCCATTCAAGCAATCAAAGTAAGCAAGAGTAGAGCAAGCATCTTTTAATATTATTCAAACTTTTCTACGAGAAAATTAAATTGTATTTAATTTGTACACGAAGCACTGAGGGATAAACATTCTCGTAACAAGTCTCAGTTGCGATCGCCTCCGGGGAATGAATCCTTTGTGCACTTTCTTGTAGGTAGAATCTTTTTGTAAGAAAAACAAATAAGTTATTCTATGTTACGAAAGGATCTGTGGGGGATACTCCCGGGCTACGGGGTGAGCGGGGCACTGCTGCGCGCTGTGCAGTCCACTTATGAGGGCTGCACAGCGTGTGTGCGTATTGACGGCGGCTTGTCCCCCTGGTTTGACGTCAATATTGGCGTCAGACAGGGTTGCGTGCTGTCCGCTCGACTGTTCATCCTGTACCTGGACAGTTGTCTCCAGAGAGTGAGATCGATGGATGTAGGGATGCGAATGGGTGACCTAGTTGTGAGCTGCCTGCTTTACGCAGATGACGCCGTGCTTCTAGCCGAATCGCCGTCGGACCTGCAAACACTAGTCACTATTATGAAAGATGATTGCATGATTAAAGGCTTGCAGTTGAATGCAAAGAAAACGAAAGTTATGGTGTTTGAAAGGGAGGAATCCAGAACTGATGCAAGGATAATGGTTGATGATGTAGTGCTGGAACAGGTGAATGAAATTGTATATCTTGGATGCGCTTTTAGCAGAGATGGAAGGTACACCGCGGATGAAGAAAGACGAGTGGCGATAGGAAATAACGTAAATGGAGCGTTGGGCAGATTCCTGGGCGCATGAAAGTAGAATAAACGCGGTGGAAATGAGGGCACTACGCAAAATCTGCGGAGTGACTTTCGCTGACCGCGTAGAAAATAAGGTTCTACGGAAGGAAGTTGGTTTGAAAGAGAGTGTCGGTGTAAAAGTAAGAAAGGGCATGCTCCGATGGTTCGGACATGTAGAAAGAATGGTTGATGCAAGACTGACTAAGCAGATATACAATGCAAAAGCGGATGGATGTAGGAGTCGAGGACGGCCAAGACACACATTCCATGACCAAATAGAACGTGTTCTGGAGGAAGGTGATGTTAAGAGCCTCAGAAACCGACGCGCGTGCATGAAAAGAGTCATGAATGTCAACGAAGCGAGTGAGGCGTGTAAGAATCGTGCCCTATGGCGCTCTGTTCTCTCTGCCTACCCCGCAAGGGATTTGGCGTGAAGTTATGTATGTATGTTATTCTATGAAAAGTACTATATACATAACATCGCGCCGTTTAGTACCCGAAAGTGTAGGCAGCGGCTGTTAAGTCTCGTCTCGCTATTATGTTTACGTGCCACATGTTATCACACATAACTTCCGAGAATAATTTCGCAAAGTCATGGGTGTGAGCCAGGATTTGAATCCCCTACTTCTTGATTCAGAAGCGGGGTGCTGGACCACTGGACCACAGAGACCTTCTTGCGTTGTATAATTATATTTACTATTTTTTATTGCTTACAGTATACCGATTGGGAGGAGATCACAGATGGTTATTTGAATCAGAAAATGATTGCTGACGTGGTCAGTGACTACTTCTTCGTGTGTCCAACCAATTATTTTGCTGAGATCCTGGCCGATTCTAGTGTCGACGTCTACTATTATTATTTTACACATGTAAGTACAAGTACATATACTCTTTATTAATCTACTGGTAAAGCATCAATTCAAATTCAAAATATATTTATTCCTTAGACTTTGCAAAGTACTTAGAATCGTCATACAAAACTACTAGCTAAAATTTGCGGAGCTTAGGATCCCTTTCATCACACTGTCTTGAATGGGAAAGCGAATCTAAGTGCCAGTTCCGGCGTCAACGCTTCTTGAGAAGAACTGGCAAGAAACTCAAGGCCGACTCTTTTCAATTTCCAGTTTAACAAATGGTAATAATTACAATCAATGCAACACAAAAGAAGCAATTCAATTCCAAACTTTTTTATCGTTTATATAATCTGCGATACAATAATAAGCCCTTGGATATAATCTACTTTTAATATAATTCTTAAATTTACCCATGGATAATTCAATCGCGGCATTTAGAAGTTTATTGTAGAAGCAAATGTATACATATTGACCTGGGAACGAGTTAGAGATTTTATGGAGCCTATTATGGGGCACAGCGAGTTTGTTTTTATTTCTTAAATTTAGTTTATGAATATCACAGTTTTTCTTAAATTTAGTTTTATATTTATGAACATAAATAAGATTTTCATAAATATATTGCGAATAAAATGTCATAATTCTTATCTCTTTAATTTTTTTTCTTAGTGTATCTCTGGGACTCATCATATAGATAGCACGAACGGCTCGTTTCTAGAGCACTAAGCGGATTTTGATGCGGTTTTTTTAATAGTTAGAGGGTGTCAACGGGGTGGTTTTGATCTATAATTCATGAATAATGTAGTGAAAAAATATGATAATTTTCAAGATTTAAAACTTTAATCGAAAACGCTGCCTGAACCCTAAGTGATAAATCAAAACAATGTACTACATTATTATACACCTTTAATAGGTCTATAAAAAAGTCCGCGAGGGCATATGTCTATGTCTTAGGGATAACCCACAATGACCATTATTATTTTTTAACTTTTTACAAGAAATAATGGCTTATTTACGAAGCAATTTTAAACATTACAGCATTAATTTTCATCCAATTAAGTGTCTTAAATAGATTGTGCTTTTAATATGGATAGCCATTTACAGCATGTAATTTAAACTAATATTTACGAAGATATTACAGTATTAACATAGCGGTACATAGCAGTTGCGTTTGCTCGCCAAAACGCGTGCCGATAAATAGCACAAATTGAACTTTTTAAGATCCAAATATTACCAATTTATTTCTTTTGATGCGGAACAAAGTTCGCCGGGTCAACTAGTTTAATATAATTCTTAAATTTACCCATGGATAATTCAACCACGTCGTTTGGAAGTTTATTATGTACACACTCTTGAAAAAGCTTCAGAATCACCATTTATTTAACTTTAGCTCCTGCAATCTGAAATTTTAATATTTTATCACGCCTATTTTAATGTCACCATAATGACCTGTTATCTGCTATATAAGATGTTATTGACACTTAATTATTCGAGTTTTCAATCGTACATACATACATACATAACTTCACGCCAAATTGATTGAGGGGTAGGCAGAGAGAGCAGAGTGCCATAAGACACGATTCTTACAGGCCTCGCTGGCTTCGCTGACTTTCGACTTCGTCATTTTTTCAACTTAGATTTTCACGAATCACATTCATAACATTTTTGTTCATTACTCGACAAAATGATCTCTGTAAAGAGTTCGAAACGTCGGGAAATAATTAGAAAATAAGTTCTAAATAAACGCGACATAATCCATAAAAAGTAGTTTCAATGTTACGTATAAACACAATCTAATTATAGTTTTCAGGCTTTCGTTTCAATTTCAGAACAATATTAAAAACAATTTTATAACATAATTTTTTTCTACAACAACTGTCAATAAATCAAATCTTAAAATATTTTGATATTCATCAATTACATTACTAAACAAACATAGCGTTTATAAGTCCCCAGTGGGTTGCGTCAAAAGGCTAATATTTGTGATATCTATTAAGTGTTGTACGTGTCAAAATATTCGTCCCTACTGAATCTAAATACCTAAACACTTATTAAACACTATTCCACTGTTATTTTTTTTCATATAAACACTTTTTTGAGGTTTTTTAAGTTCAAAAGTCTCGGTGGTCCAGTGGTCGAGCATTTTGATTCTGAATCCAGAGCTCGCAGGTTCGAATCTTCACATTGGCTCAGACCAATTACTTTTTTAAATTAATTTCGTAAGTTATGTGTGATAAATATCGATGACTAAAAAAATTTTGTGCCCGGTATGGCAATAGGTTCACGAGCTATTCCATTTGGGATATAAACATAACGGCGGGACGAGGCTTAACAGCTGCTGCCTACAACTTCGGGTAGAAACAGGCGTGAGGCTATGTTATGTTTTTAAGTTTTGAAATTTTCGTAATAATATAGTCATATTGATTTAGTTCTAAACTAGGCCGGCAAAATTAAAATTCAAAATATCTTTATTCCATAGACTTTACAAAGTACTTAGAATCGTCACATAAAACTACTAGCTAAAATTCGCGGAGCTTAGATTCCCTTTCATCACACTGTCTTGAATGTGAAAGCCAATCTAAGTGCCAGTTCCGGCGTCAAGGCTTCTTGAGAAGAACTGGCAAGAAACTCAAGGCCGACTCTTTTCAATTTCCAGTTTAACAAATGGTAATAATTACAATCAATACACCACAAAAGAAGCAGTTCAATTTCAAACTTTTTTATCGTTTATATAATCTGCGATACAATAATAAGCCCTTTGATATAATCTACTTTTAATATAATTCTTAAATTTACCCATGGATAATTCAATCGCGGCGTTTAGAAGTTTATTGTAGAAGCAAATGTATACATATTGACTTGGGAACGAGTTAGAGATTTTATGGAGCCTAGTAGGGGGCACAGCGAGTTTGTTTTTATTTCTTAAATTTAGTTTATGAATATCACAGTCTTTCTTAAATTTAGTTTTATATTTATGAACATAAATAAGATTTTCATAAATATATTGCGAATAAAATGTCATAATTCTTATCTCTTTAATTTTTTTCTTAGTGTATCTCTGGGACTCATCATATAGATAGCACGAACGGTTCGTTTCTGGAGCACTAAAACCGAATCTGCATCCGCGGCACTACCCAAAAGCAATAAGCCGTACGACATAATGTTGTGAAAATAGCTAAAATAAACTAAACGCGCAGTATCAACATCGGTCAGTTGACGTATTTTCCTTACAGCGTAAGCTGCCGAGCTTAATCTACCTGACAACGTTTCTATATGTGGGCCCCATTGTAATTTAGAATCTAATGTTATACCAAGGAAGACAACCTTATTGACCCATTCCAATCTCTCATTGTCCATCACTACACTGGTTTCTACTTGTTTAACATTTTTTTGTAAAAAATTTAACATATTTGGTTTTATAACTATTTAAAAGCAAATTATTAGCACTAAACCAGTTTACTATTTTTGAAAGAGCATTGTTTACATCGTCAATTACTGTCTGTTGTCTATTAACCTTAAAAACTAAAGAAGTGTCATCTGCAAACAAAACTATTTCATGATTATTTTTCACAAGATATTGTAGATTATTAATGTACAAAAGAAACAGGAAAGGATTATTATCATTAAAGTATTTTAATATCTGTGCGAGGATTAGCTTTTCGAAAATTTTGTCGGTAGTACTGATACTGGTCTGAAGTTAGTGGGGTCTAATGTACTACCCGATTTATTCAATGGAATGATTTTACTTAATTTCATCAAGTCAGGAAACACACCACAGTCAATACATCTATTAAATATCAGAATTAGGGTGGGAACAATAGTGTTAAATAAAGGTTTTCTAATATGTACAGAAATGCCCCATAAATCAGCTGGCATTTAATAATTGATACTTGAACTTATATTAATTGATTTAAACGCGTTATTTACATCACACCCATTAACATGACGGAAGTGAAAATCGTTAAAAAATTCAGGCACGTTATCTTTAAGCAAAGACTCTGCAATGGAAGTGGAAGAGCCTAGAGCACTAGTAAGATTGACAGGGAAAACAGAAAAAAAATCATCAAAGGTATTGGCAACCTCACAATCTGACTTGGTAACATGTCCATTGATATTTAACGTAAATTCTGAGTCCCAGGTTCGACCCTTACCAGTCTCTTCATTGATGACTGTCCAAGTGGCTTGGATCTTATTACTACTATTTGTAATTTTAGATTTAATAAAAATAGATAGCGACTTGAAAATCCTTGAATATAATTTTACATGATTTCCAAACTGTTCACTGCTATTGAATTGTCGTTCATAGTATAACATGTACAAATTTTGCCTGCTCTTATGAATACCTATGGTTGCCCAGTCCCCAAAGACAGGGTTATTAGTAACAGTCATCTCCTTGGAAGTAAATATTGAATTAAATTCGCGAAGAAAAGAGTTAAAAAATAAACTATACATCACATTAGATTCTAAGTCATCATTAACCAACGGTAAGTTATTAGATAAGTTAACTCTCATACGTTCCAAGCGACTTACTGGCACAAAAGTATTTTTTTTTATTTTTTTTTTAATACTAATCATTTGCCCACAATGATCAAAATCTAATTTAGTAATAATACTTTTTTGTGTTGGACTAATATTTGTGTATATATTATCTAAGCAGGTAGCACTAGTGGCGCTTATTCTAGTAGGCTCCATAAATAAATTTACTAAATTAAAGGACTTAAAAAGACTTTAAAATTTTACAGGATGCAGTATGCATTATCAAGAATATTGACATTAAAATCCCCGCAGACTAAAATAGTTTTATCAGAGTTACTAACTTTGGATAGGGCTTCATCCATGATTTCAATAAATAAATTAAGATCCGCGGAAGGAGGTTTATATACGCATATAATAATGAACTGGTCTAATTGTACAAAGGATATTTCTATGCAACATTCTACAGAGAGAGACACAATATCTTTCCGTTCTTTAAATTTATTTTTTTTATTGAGCAAAATTAGCGACCCTCCATGTATTGTGTTGTCCTGCAGAATGAACTACCCACCTGGTGGTTACTGAAATTAAACATGAACTAATGCGTCTTTAACCAATGCTCAGTAATACACATAATACTAATATTATCAGAGTTCATGAATAATTCCAGTTCTAGTATGTTTACCCTCAGTCATACAATATTCTGATGCACCAGGTTAATATACTATTTGTATTATAAGAATTACATTTTTGTAGGCGTAGTGACCTATTGTAGTTGTTGTTTGACTGTATGGCTAAATTTATTAACCGGGAATGTAATAAGTTTGAGCTAGAGGTATTTACCTCTATTGTCTCATTAATTAATTTAAATGATTATAAGACATGTCAAACTTATGCTCAAAAGAAGCTAAATTATAATTAAAGTCATTATTACTAGAATAATCAATAGAAGATTCTATGTCACTAGACCTCTCAATGGAAGATACTATATCAATAGTCTTCCCAATACAGGTATATTTAGTAGCCAAGTTATTGGCTAGAATATAAAAAAAAATAGGATAGCGAAAGTGCTATCTGTCGCTTAAAACTATTGGTGTGGTAAATAAATTGTACTTTTTAATCGCAAACGAAATCACGATTAGCCCAAACAATGAAATGGCAAAACGCTAATTATATATTTTTTAATGTTCATATTAAATATTCTAATTAAAAACTAGTTTGAGTGAGAGTAACCGAGTTTTCTTTTAGTTCAAAATCCTTTGTTTACTTAACATAGAAGTAAGTTTGGTTATTATTTCTACTTATTTGACGAGCCTAATACAAAAGGCCTAATATAAAACAAATATTTGTGACAAGCATGAATGTTTATATGGGGAAGTATGAAAAAAAAATCCTGTTGTACAGACCTCAAATAATAGGACCAGGGCATGAAGATGATGATGATTATATCGAAGGCAATGTATAGGGAAGACTTTGAGATTCATATAGTTTCATTTAACAAAATATTAAGTGAGCCAGTTTACGACACTGATATGTTGCAATATTTCAGTAGTAGAGCTAGCCCATTGGTGATCATGTGTTATTTATCTTTATTTAGTTCCTTTTATTCTTTGTAGATGACACTGTATTAGTCTAGTCTTTGTGTAGTAGCAAAAGCTTTAGTCTTTACTGTCACGTACATGCTGTTTGTCGGGAACAAATTGTACTGTTTTAAGATATTTGTACAATAATATTGTTTCAATTTTATTTCTCAATATGTTCTATTTTGTTTTGTTGTAAAACAATATTATACATACATAACTTCACGTCTTTGTTACCCGGAGGTGAAGGCAGCGGCTGTTAAGCCTCGTCTCGCCGGTATGTTTACGTCCCAAATGGAATACGAAACTAGTGGCGAAACTATTGCCATACCGGGCACAAAGTTTTCAGTTATCGATATTTATCACACATAACTTCCGAAAACAAATTCGAAAAGTCAATGGTGTGTGCCAATATCAGGATTTGAACCCGCGACCTCTAGATTCAGAACGAAGTACTCAACCACTGGACCACCGAGACTTATAACACAATATTATAGTTATAATATAATAAATAGTGGGGCTAATTAAATCTTAGTGGGGCTAATTTAAGTTCGTTTGTATTCTTGTATACTGTATTACAGAAAGATAAAAACGAAAAACAATGTCTAAGAAAAATACATGTTGTCCGATTCGCAGACTTATCCAAAAACCTCAGAGAATTACACGAAAATCAGTAAAGCAATTTCGGAGGAGTTTAATTACAAACACCGTGACACGAGAATTTTATATATTACATACAAATACAGGTCATAATCGAATATCGTATTTATTATAATTAACTGAAGTATTTTTTTTATTCAGGAACACATAAACGTTTCAGTAGTACGCAAACAAACACATGAACAAAATACAATTGTTTTAAACACACGTTTGTTTTGAAAACAAATATACATTTTCCCCTCACAATATATTTCGTTATATTAAAACGTAATTGTTTTTCTCTAAAAATAAGGTAAAATTGTATTTAAAAACAAAACGAAAATTTTAAGGTATATAAAATATACAAACATCAAATTCAGTGTAGTTGACAGCTGAAGTAAGATAAACAGGCACTCAAAGCATTTCTGTGACGAAGATGTGCTCCAACGTGCTGCAAGTCGGTCTGCCAAAGCCGTAAATTTAGGTAACGAACCAGACATGAGGGCTCTTCTGAAGTACCTGCCAGCAACATTCCCTCTTTACTTTAAACCTTTGACAGCACCGGTATATAGAAGTGTACATCAGCATCAAGTTTTAATGTCTATTTTGTTCAAATATTTTAAAATATCCTTTAAGGGATAGAGAAAAAACAATCAAACAGGTCATCTAGTGTTAAGTGACTAGCACCACCGCTTGAAACTAGCAATATAAACAGTACTACAGTCGCGTAGTCAGACTTTAAGGGAATAACATAGGGAATGTAGATGGAATGAGTGATCCTCGTGTAGGGAAGGGGTGATCTTAACAGTAGTGAGCCTCGCAGTTCACTGCATAAATGGGCCGGCTAGACCGGTGAAATACCACGACTTGTCAGAATATCGGCGTCAACTGGCTTGTGCAGCGTTTCGTTCGGTAAGAGACGTATCAGGTCCGATCCCCTTTCCCTTTTCCTCCTACTCCCTAAAAGGATGGCAACCGACCACTGTGTACATGAACGATGAGAGGTAATTTACCTAATTTACCATCATGCGACCCACTTGCTCGTTTGCCTATCCCATAAAAAAGAAAACAATCCTTAAAAAAAGATACGCCACTTTACGTCTATTTTGGGTCATAAAAATTCATCGGCATGCATTCATGCAGCAAACTGTGTGTCTCTACCACTGTTACTGCGTTGAGCTGCTACTGTTAAAATCCCATTAAGCATCTTTTTATGTTATCTCCGCACCCTTAATAGCTGTCCCGGCAATTACGTAAAACAGATTTGCCACTGCAGGTATTTAAAGCAGGCAAATTAAATTGTCTGCTCCCATGAATGGGCGGATTATTCTTTTCCCATATATAGAACACAATTTTCTGTCATTTATTTAACATTGTACAGGGAGGTAAATGTAAACTTCGCAGCAATATCCCCAGAGAATTCTGGAGCAATTGAAAATTAGCTTTGACCTTATTCAAGCGAGAGTCAGATACGAATCCCTTTTTTAAAAAAAATGCGACGATCTGATACAGAAAAAAGGAAGAAAACTCGGAGATTAATATTAGGTAGATACTTTATACTTTCTTAACCTTAGATTCGCTCCCAGGGGACGCAGTAAACACTGTAGATTTCTACATTTTTTATTTTAACATACAACACACTCTGCAGTCTTCTTAGCGAGACAGCGTGAACTGCTAGAATAGCTGACTTATAATTATATTAACTCATACCAAAAATAAGATATTAGCTACTTTGTAATAATTAAACATCTATTGCTTTTTTACTAAAATAGTAAAAAAAATAACCACAAATTTTCAATTTGCATTTTAAGTAGGATAGTACATTATAGGGGTTTGGAACTATTAATATTATATGCGGAAGAGAGTTTCCATGTAATACTTAATCACTTTTTCCATTGTTAAATAAATTATTATATCTATTAATATATTATAATTATTATATTATATCTGTAGGCTGTGTTCGGAATCATTTTGTACACGTGAATATTGTACACTCATACATTCAATTTTGTGGTCAATCAAAGATAAAACAAAATATATATTTAAATTTGGCGGTGACTAAAATGCAAGATATATTAAAAAAAATCAATTAAGTTATTTGTCACGTTTTTTTATGTAAAACATCTATAGGCGAGGGTAAACCTGACTGTCGGCGTAGCGGTATATGCCGTTGCGACACGGCACGGCACGGCACGTTATCTTTGTAATTAAAATCACTGAATATTTATTTATTTAGGACAACTTACAAAACATATGAAGTATATAGGTAACGATTTTTATATGAACAGAAATGTATGTAAAATATTGTACATTTTTTTTTACTTTACTTTTTTAACGTTTCGTTGAAAAAGTAAGCAGATAGATATATATTATTTTATTTACATTATATAAATTACAAAAAAAGAAAACATAAATTATTGACAAGATTATGTACATCTATATCTATACTAATATTATAAATGCGAATCTAAGTTTGTTTGTTACGCTTTCACGCAAAAACTACTGAACCGATCATCATGAAACTTTGTACATATACTCTTGAAGGTATTAGAAGTAACATAGGGTACTTTATATTAAAAAAAAAATTTTTTTTACGAACGATAAAACAATTGTTTGTCAAAAAATCGTCAAATTTAGCTACTTCAGTAATGAAGTTTTACAGTATTCGTAAATTAGATAACATAACGTACCTTCACACCTTTTTCTATCCGAAGGTGTAGGCAGCGGACGGTATTACAGTATTCAGGGTTGATACTTATACTTATATACTTAACTTTACTTATCCCTATTTCTATCCCTATCCTTATCCCTATCCCTATCCCTACCCTACTAATATATAAATGTGCATGTAAGTTTGTTTGTTACGCTTTCACGGGATAACTACTCAACAGATCATCATGAATCTTTGTACACATATTCTTGGGGGTATAAGAAGTAATATAGGATACTTTCTTTTTTCTTATTTCTCTCTTTAATTAACATATATTTGCACCCTAAGGAGAAACTTATAATATAGTCTACAAAAATATCCTACATTAATACTCTGCATTTATATCATATAAAATTGTTAAAGTCCAAAATTATTTATTTTTGTTACAGAGAAATATATTTTACCGTTTGTTGTTGCATTTTAATAAAGCATATTGTGAGATTTTTAAACGTCATACCTAATGATGTAATTTCAAAAATTGATAATCCCAGCTAAGTAAGAAAATAAAGTTATTATATTGATTCAATTCTATGGTAATGATTTTGATACTTATTTATTGGCTTCAATGCGAGCGAAGCCGCGGGTAAAAGCTAGTAAGGTATAAATGGCGGCCTTATCGCTAACAGCAATTTCTTCCAGGCAACCTTGGGCAATGTAACAGAGCCTAGAAAGTACAATCATTACATAGTATAAAATAAAGTCGCTTTCCGCTGTCTGTCCCCTTATATGCTTATATCTTCGAAAATACGCAATGGATTTTTTGAGGTCTTTTACAAGAGAGTGGGTGTCAACGGGATGGTTTTTATCTATAATTCATGTATGATGTGGTAAAGAAAAAGTAGTAAATCCAAAATTTACTTATTTATTACTTTAGACGCGGAACAATGTTCGAAGGGTCAACTAGTATTTTATAAAAGCATACGGCTTCTGAATCCAGAAGTCACGGGTTCGAGTCCTGGCACGCGCCAATGACTTTTCGAAATTAGTTTCAAAAGTCATGTGTATGTTATGTTATTTACATATTGTTAGTATAAATTTCAGATTGTTAGTCCCAATGCATTCCACACATTTTTATGGACAATCTTTTTCTGTCCAGGCAGTTCTACTGTGGAATGCTCTACCGGTGGAAATTAGAACAGCGAAGTCATTAACTACATTCAAAGCACTTCTAACGCATCACTATCACACGTTACAGTAGTCCATTTCTGTTTATATATTTGATATGTATACCTGTAGTTACTATTACCACTATTACTAGTATTACTTTTGAATTATTATTTAATATATTCATTTTATATTATATTATTATTTATCTTATTTATATGTATTTATAATATATATATATATATATATATATATATATATATATTTAAATTGTAATTTTGTACCATTACTTATGTATATATATATACACCTAAATTACCCGTTTTCTTTAGGCACTATTGTACTTCCACAGGTTGCCTGGAAGAAATTGCTTTTAGCGATAAGGCCGCCATTTATACCTTAATATTGTGTTTATCCTTGTCTTATTTGTATGTTTTTCCTTTTTTTGTAATTTATAAGGTGTAAATAAAGAGTTATCTTATCTTTACACGAAGCCAATTTAATGACTAAATCTATTTCCATATATCGGACACATTTAATTAGTTATCGACATTTATCACGCATCGCTTCCGGAAGGTCAATGGAGTGAGACGAGTTTTGATTTTTCTATGTAAATTTTCATAAATTGATTGAAAAACAAAATGCAAATTTTATGTGCGAATAAACGAGTAAGTGATAAATAAATATTTTTGACTTATTTAGAATTCTTCGAAGTCAAAGACCATTAATTTCGAGGTATTAAGTAAATAATCATTAACTTTTTTTTCTAGTATTAAAACATATTACTGGAAAGTGTAAAATTAGATCTAAATGAATTAGTTGCTAGCCTTTGATGGATTTGGCACAGACTCCAAAAATAAGTGAAATTTGTAAAAATATTTTATTAGTTAAAAATGACTTTATTAAACGTTTTTAAGACGTTTTGTATATTGTATTAAGTATACAAATGAGTAAATAACATTATTTATCGCTTTTTACTTATAGAGGTACTGTTTTCATATCCTTAAAGATTTTGTGGTTTACGTTTCTAGAAGTCGGTTTAACTTTTTTTTTAAAGTAATTTTATTCACGAATTTTAGTGATATTAATGAGTTGTGAACTTCAATAGAAGTTTGTTCATTTACATGGCTTTCAGTTTATTAAATATATTATCACTAATTACAAGTTTGTTTGTTAAATGGTTGATCTTTTTAGGGAGCTATAATTGTCATAAATAGGTACTTTTATAAAATTATTATCAAAACTTGCTAAATATTTATATTTTTGTAATTATCATGGGTAGACCCAATAACACTTCAGCCCCAATGAAGGCCAATCGTAGCCTGGAAACAATTGCAGAAAAAAAAAATATTTTTACAGAATTGTGTCCTAACTCCTAACCATTTAAGAGTTCTGTATCTTCACACCAGCACTGAAGTATCAGACGTTGATTCAAGCAAACTTCTCACGCAACACGTTAGTCATATATACCACTAAACAGTTTTCATCGACTAACTGCACTACTGTCTCCCAACTCCTAACCGTTAAGGAGTTCTGTGGCTTCTTCATCAGCATAGCTGCATCAGGTGTATATTCAAGCATAATTTACAAGCACCACGCTAGCCCTACATACTACCAAGTAGTTTCTATCGACCAAATGCAGTGCTGTCTTCAAACTACTAACCGTTGTGGAGTTTTGTGGCTTCTTCGTGGCACAGCAGCATCAGATGTTGACACCATAAAGGATATTCCTAAAACATCACTATTA
Source organism: Euproctis similis (assembly GCA_905147225.2). Lineage (NCBI taxonomy): Eukaryota > Metazoa > Arthropoda > Insecta > Lepidoptera > Erebidae > Euproctis > Euproctis similis. Next base: position 12,103,954 of record LR990115.1, read on the forward strand.
CGTAACAAAAACACCATACAATGTTTGGTGCATACCTCCTCGTTTCCATGATCAGATCCTGACCTGGTGAAAATGGGACCGTTTCGGAGGTAAATACTGTACAAGGAAAAAAATTGAAATCCGTCCATAATTGACGAAAATATCGGTGAACATATATATAAAAAAAAATATACATACTTGAGAACCTCCTCCTTATTTCGAAGTCGGTTAAAAAAGGAAAAACGAGTTTACATTTTAATAAAAGAAAAAATCTTATTTTGCTATAAAAATTCTTTTTAAATTATTTGATTGTCAGTTTGATCGGTATCTATTCGTAATTGAGTTATAATCGATATTTGTTTGTCCTATAGACAATAGATAATCTATTCTAAGTAGAGACGAGACAGTGTGTAGATGTTTGTAACAAACGACTGTAGCCGGCATTAATAAATAATGTCTCAACCCTGGGCCCTGGTCGGCGGGGCCAAAGGTCACAGATTAACAACGCGCTATTTCGGGTTGTGACCAGTTGCCGTTCCATTTCTACTACCGACACTTGGGTCTAGTTTATTATGCCATCTTTATTTCCGCGATATCTTTTGATAGTGATATTTAAATATTTATACATGTTCATAATATGTTCACAGCAGGGAAGCATGGAGTATATTTGAAACAATCATATTATTATCTGAATTAGAATATCTTGGTAATAAAATAAACCACATTAGTTTTTAAAACTCCATGCCCTTTTCTACTTAAAACTTTAGGTGTCGAAATCCACCGCCATACGCCGGGCCCAATGACAGTCATATATATCACACAATCCGAAAATAAAATAAATTTCCGTTCTAAAACTCCACTAAAAAAATAACTTAAAATTTGATTTTCTACCAATCAGACTAGAATATAGCCGTGTAGTTGTATATTTTAATATTTTAGGTGAATTATATTTTTTCAATTTTATACAGTTAAAATAAATTAATTAAAGTCATCTCATTATTACAAAGCAAAAAACAAAAAAGTAATTAGTTAGTTAGTTAGTTAATAATAATTCACTCAATGTGGCAAAGGCAACAACTCAACTCAACTAGGCAAAGGTCGTTGACCATACAGCCATTTCTTATGTTATTTTATTCCTTATCATATAAAAATCTGGAATCACACCATTCAAAAAACTAATGAAAATTTTCAGTCACGCGCGTCCATCTTGACAACGGAACGCGACACTTAAAAAGTAATTAGTAGAGTCTGGCCAACGAAAGCTGTCCATGTATTATTTTCAGAAGTTTTGATATGGCAATAATTTAAGACTGTCAAAATTGACACTTTGACGTTTCGTACTTGAGTCATCTTCTGTTTACGTTGGTTTATGTGCATCATATTTTCATTGATTTTGTTTAAAATAATGCCGAGAACAATTAAAAGTTCGACGAGGAAGCTTCTATTTACTATGATTGACAAATATAAAGACATAAAAAGTGATTTAAATCAGAAATCTGCAGAGAAAATACTACGACTGGATTCAATCCTTTCACTTTCAGGTTAGTTTATTGAATTTCTAATGAACCATTTTGATACTTTTAGACTATTTAAGACAAATCGCAATATTTTTCATGGTGTATCTACTTTTCAGGAAGTATTAACAACGAGGAGACAAAACTTAAAATTGTGGAAGCAGTACAGAAATTGAAAACTCTCGAAAAAAACGAAATGGCGACTTCTGAAACACATTATTTAGAAAAGATATCTTCAATGACAGGTATTACTTTAGAAATTATAGATTTTAACAGTTACTTCGAAGAGTTATATAAATTTATGACAATGTATGGATGGCTAAATTAAATAATATAATATTATGGTTTTGTAATAATGTCTTTGTATATTATTATGGTTTTTGACTTTAATGACTAATAATTAATAATATACTGTTACATACATAATTTATTGTATTTGTTATCTTCAGATGTCAGTGTGAAGACTCTAAGAAGAATTAAAATTGAAGGGTCCAAAAATCAAGGACAGTGGAATACTCCGGGGAAAAATCGTCCACATTCAGCAACAGTTTCCAATTTGGATAATTTTGATATTTCAGCTATAAGAAACAAAATAAACGAATTTTATGGAGTTAGAAAACAAGTCCCAACACTGAGAAGCCTGCACAATGAGCTGAAGGAAGCAATTGAATTTAAGGGATGCCGTGAAACCCTTAGAAAAATTTTACACAAAAACGGGTTTGAGTTTCAAAACAATAAAAATGAACGGGCTTTACTTACAGAAAAATATGAAATTGCGGCATGGAGACATAGATTCCTGAGGACAATACATAAAAAGAGGCTAGAAGGTAAACAGATTATTTACCTTGATGAGACATATGTACATCAGAACTATAAAGTTAAAAAATCATGGCAAGGACCTTCAACAAGCGGTGTCACTACTAATATATCATCAGGAAAAAGACATATTATTGTGCATGCCGGATCGGAGGAAGGGTTTGTGCCAGGTGCATTATTGGTATTCAGCACAAAATCCAAATCAGCTGACTACCATGATGATATGAATGCTACCAACTTTATGAAATGGTTTGAGGAAATGTTGATACCTAATCTCACTAAACCTAGTGTAATCGTGATGGACAATGCAAGTTACCATGTGAAACAAGTAAACAAACCCCCTACTATGTCTGATTCTAAAGTTAATCTCTGAATATGGCTTCAAGAAAATAATATTCATTTCGAAGAATATCACACCAAAGCTGAAATAATGTGTTTGGTGAAAGATAATAAACCTGCCGTTGTTTACGAAGCAGAAGTGCTTCTAAAAAAACACAGTCATATCCACAATCACGAAATTTTGTTGTTGCCACCGTATCATTGTGACCTCAATGCTATTGAGCTTGTATGGAGTCAAGCGAAGAGAAAAGTAGCAAGCAAAAATATAGGAATACCAGGGTCTGAAATGCAAAATTTAATAAAAGAATGTTTTCTATCCATAACTGCTGATGACTGGAAGAAGTACACTGATCATGTACTAAATGTGGAAAATCAGTACAAATTAAGGGACCATATTACTGAAAACGAACTTGAACCATTCATAATACATGTTGGGGACAGTAGCAGTAGCAGCGAAGAAAGCAATGAAGCTGATTCAATATCAGGTGTAGAGTTTTTGGAATCCGATTTTAACTATGACTCATAGCTCCTATATTTGTACGGCTCCTCGGGGTCCTCGACTGTACATAAATAATAGATTATTTGAAAATAATAAAAAGACAGAATTAAAAGTTTAAAATCTTTTATTTGATATTCTTCATAATACAATCGAAAATTGCAACAACAGTTGTTAACAAAACAAAATTTTTTCAACTCGAAAAAAATGTACTTGCTGAAAAATAAATAGTATTAACTCCGTTTATGCAGTGTATAGCCAGGGTTAACAGCTCTTGATTTTTTAAAATTCCCGCCTTTTTTCTTGGACAGCTTTCGTTGGCCAGACTCTATTGCCAATGTTATTTATATTCGTTTTGTGACATTTTATGACAAATAGGTTTATTACCTATTACATGATACGTTTTATGTAAGCGTATAATAGATGGCACATGTCAGCAAAAATGTACTTATATTCATCACTGACAGCGCAACCGCGTATATTAGATTTTCAGGATATTTACATTTCAACACATGAACATTGACTATGTAAAAGTTGACACTTTGACGCACACATTAATAAGTCACTCACACATCAACAACCCAGTTTTGGTCTCGTTGTTTGGGTGACTATTGCCGATCTATTATTTTTAAATCTAAGGGTTTACCTGTTACATGATGCGTTATAAGTAAGAGCTCAACATTAACAATATATCATTCATAGTGAAATGTGTCATTTTGTGTTTGAAATTGAAATTATTTATTGTAAGTATTATTTTAAAATTTAACCAAAAAATATGTGAAGTACTCTACATTGTATTTGACGAGCCCTTTCAACAGATATACGTACATATGATTGTCTCATTAACGCATTACTGATACGTCACTCAAATTACGATTCACTTAAATTACAATCATGGGTGTTCTCTATAATAAAGGAGTAAGTAGGCAATAGTAGTATATCCAAGCAGTTCGCTGCAATAAAATACTAAATAAATTTTGCATATTTTTTTTACTAATTTTGTTTAGAATAAAAGTATTTATAAATTGGAAGCACTTTAAAGTTATAATAATAAGGTACATACAATTGAAAATTATACATAACTAGCTGACCCGGCGAACTATGTTCCGCATCAAAAGCATTTTACTACATTATACTTGAATGCTATAGCTATACCCTCTATCTATTAAAGAAAACTGCATGAAAATCCGTTGCGTAGATTTAAAGATATACGCATATAAGGGGACAAACAGCGGAAAGCGACTTTGGTTAAACTATGTAATGATTATGGTATATAGATATGGGCAGAACAAGTTAAAAATATTAAAATTATCTTCTATTAAAGCGATTAATTTTAAAGCCTAGTTGAGTAAAGTAGAGATTTAGCACACCGACTTCAGATTTAGAGAAGATTAAATACTGACGACTGGTAACAGTGTGCACGATAGAGGTCCTAAGAAAATTAAATACGCTGAGTGTCCGAGCAAAGAGCCTGTTCGTTTGCAGATAGCAATTCCACGCGCAAGACAATTAGTGTTGATTAATTTTAAGTGCAGTCATTCCACCTTTGTTCGTCATCAAGGCAATACACGTTTTTTACTATTTTGGAGTTTTATGAAGAGTCCCCATTCAATTCCCTAACATGTGGTCCATCGAGCTCGGATTTTGGATTTCTTGAAGATTGAAGAAATTACCTATATCAAACAGCGGAATTGAATAATAATTACATTAAAATTTGCCGTGGAGGTTATAAGCCGGTAACGTGTATCTGGACAAAAAACTTCAAGATAATTTACGGTGTTTAACATTATAGTAAAATATCATCACCCAACACTCGGTCAGGTAGTATGTAACCATAATTAAGGATATTAAAAGGTTAGTGCTGTTTTTTTCCTGAGATTTTATGTACTTTAAAGTAGGTACCTATGTGCATTGTGAATAACTTGCCATATCGTCTTTAATGATGATTATTTGCGAATACAATTATACGTACTTATTGTAACAGTGAAGTACAGTAGATATTTGCTACATTTATAATTGTATAGTTGCATTTTAGCTAATTATTCACCTTGAATAGTTGTTAGTGTAGGTAGGTATTAATAATGTTTAGTTGGCGTTAGATAGATATTAAAGAATTTAATTTGCTATAATTCAGTTAATAAAACCGTATTAGTGTACATAATAAATAATTAATTATTGTATTGTCCTTAATTTCCGACGTTAGGTAATTAGTATATCGGTATTTAGGAATTTGGTCAAAATTAAATTGTTATTAAATCAATTCCAGGTTGATTACACTCGGTTCCCAGTATGTCCGAAGAAAGAGAATTAATTAAAAAACGAGGAAGTTTCAAGGGTCGTTTAACTGCATTTCACAACTTCATTGATGCATCGAGTAACAAGCAGTTGACTAGTTGTGAGATCAAGGAATTACAGTTACGGATGGGTAAAATCGAGGCTGTGTATGAGCAGTACGACGAGGTACAGTTACGATTAGAATGTTTGGTAGATGATGTCAAAGCTCAGTTCTCTGAACGTGCCGAGTTTGAGTCGCTGTATTACAAAACTCTGTCTAGGTCACAGGAGTTGATAAGTAAATATAAAAATGATAATGAGTCTGTAAATAGTGATAAATGTTCCCGTATTAGTCAACGTAAACCTGTCAAGCTGCCCACTATACAGCTGCCAAAGTTTAATGGGTGTTATAGCAATTGGTTGGAGTTCCGGGACACTTTTACTAGTCTCATTCATTGTAACGATGAAATTGATCAAATTAACAAGTTTCATTATTTGCGAGCGTCTCTGGAAGGATCTGCTGCTGTGGTAATCAATTCTATTGGGTTCTCGGCAAGCAATTATGATATAGCTTGGAAGCTAATTTGTGATCGCTTCGATAACAAAAGGTTGTTAGTGCAAAACCATGTGTCGTCCTTATTTAACCTGAACACTATTTCAAAGGAATCCTCTGTTGCGTTAAAAGGTATGATCGACCAACTTAACAAGAATTTGCGAGCTTTAGAGTCTTTAGGTGAACCTGTTCAGCATTGGGACACTTTACTTATATACATAGTTACTCGTAAGTTAAGTCAGCAAACATATCGTGAGTGGGAGGAACACAAAGGTCGCATAGACAAAGATAGTACAATAACATTTGATGCATTCCTGCAATTTATTCGCACTCGCGCTGATTTGATAGAAACACTAGAGTTAACACGAAATAGCAATAATCCCACTGTCGCTAAGCCTAAGTCCAATTATAATGCGATGCAATCTATGGTTATATCACAGGATTATAATAGTTCTAGTAAGCAATGTCCCCACTGTCAAGCCGATCACATTCTAAGTAATTGTTCAGCATTTCTTGCACTCAGTATAGACGCCCGTATAAAATTATTACCTAATTATAAAGTCTGCTATAATTGTTTTCGTGCAGGTCACTTTGCTAATCGATGTAAAAGGCCGGGTTGCAGAATATGTAAGCGCCGGCATAACACGTTGATACATTCGTCGGAGAACAAAGGTACTTCAAACTTTAGTAATAATAATCATAAAACCATGTCAAACGGGAGTTCGTCTCATCCCGTATCTACGTCATCGCACACTGACGCCGTGGCGAGCACTAATGCGACTGCGAGTGCAAATAATTTAGCGTTGTCGGCGGCCCTCAGCTCATCTTGTGGCGAGCGTAAACAACGCGGTGTGTTATTGTCCACCGCTCTTATCAAGTTATGTGATCAAAATGATCGTGAGCACACAGTGCGGGCCATGCTTGATAGCGGTAGCACATCTTGTTTTATGACGGAACGATTATATAAACGGCTTAACTTAAATTCTAGTCAGGTAAATGGTTCAGTACATGGCATTAATAACGTGAGTTCTCGCGTAGGCAAAATTTGTCAAGTGAAAATGACGTCATTAGACAATAGCTATTCCAATAAGTTTTATTGTTTTATTTTGCCATCATTAACGACTGTGTTGCCAAGTCGTGAAGTCGACATTTCAGACCTGAATATTCCTGATACCTTGTGTTTAGCTGACCCCACCTTTTATAAGCCGTCAGAAGTGGATGTCTTAATCGGTGCTGATCTCTTTTGGGACCTGGTCGGTTCACAAAGAATTAATTTAGGTTTAGATAAGCCAGTTTTATGTGAAACATTGTTAGGCTGGATTGTATCTGGGCCTGTTAGTTATAATAATATCAGTAAATCATTTTCGCATGATATATCATGTAATTTTACTCAAACCGATCCCTCTGGTAATAGTGATTTAAATAAAATTCACACAGATTTAATGAAATTTTGGAATTTAGAGGAGATTAACTCGCAATTCCCAAATTATTTACCCGAGGAAAAGTTGTGTGAAGAACATTTTGTTAAAAATACGACACGTTTAGAGGATGGTCGTTTTTGTGTTCGTATTCCTTTAAAGCAAAGTCCTTCTGTCTTAGGAGAATCCTCTCAAAGAGCTTCTAAATGTTTATATTCTTTGGAACGCAGACTGAAGTCAAAACCTGATTTAGGTAAATTATATCGCGACTTCATGTCCGAATATGAGACTTTAGGACACATGACCGAAAATCAAAATAGTGACAGTCCCAATGACCATTTTATACCTCACCACGGGGTACTGCGTGAATGTAGCACTACTACCAAACTCCGTGTAGTCTTTAATGCGAGTAGTGTTACTTCTTCGGGAGTGTCCTTCAATGATCTGCAAATGGTGGGTCCTACGGTGCAGGACGATCTTATATCTATACTTCTTCGGTTTCGACAGCACAAGTTCGTCTTGTCAGCTGATGTTGCGAAAATGTACAGGTGTGTATACGTCCACCCGTCTGACAGATACCTACAAAAGGTACTGTGGCGTGATACTGCGTGCGACCCTGTTAAGACGTACACATTAAATACTGTAACGTATGGTACGGCTACTGCACCATTTCTCGCTACGCGCTGTCTAAAGCAAATAGGTATTGACTATAAAAACAGCGCTATTAAGATGTCTTCGCATTCTGTAGGTGAGTCATACCCAGGTATCAGGGATAGGATCGCTGACGTCATCAATCATGACTTTTACGTTGATGACCTGCTGACTGGAGGTGATGATTTAAATGAGGTTATGTTCATGCGCACCGAGGTCACCATCGCACTGGCGTCTGCTTGTATGCCACTCAGAAAGTGGAGATCCAACGTACCTGGCTTAGTATCTGGCGCTTCACAGTCGTCGTTAGATTTAGATATGGGCTCTAATGAACCCAACAAGTTGTTAGGACTTGACTGGTTTTCTAGCTCCGATGAATTGGGCTTTTCATGTTCTACGCTATCTACTAAAGTTTCTGCGACTAAGCGAGACATACTTTCTGCCATTGCACGTATTTTTGACCCCCTAGGACTTTTATCTCCTTGCGTAGTTACCATGAAAATGTTATTACAAAGAATGTGGTTAGATAAACTCTCATGGGATGAGCCGTTAACCCCGGCACTTAATGATATTTGGAATAACACTGTGAAAGCATTGCCATTCATCAATGATTTCCGTGCTCCACGACTCGTGTGTGATTCATGTACGAACGCAGTATTACACATTTTCACGGACGCATCTGAGCGTGCGTATGGCGCCTGCGCCTATGTGCGCAGCACCAATGAACAGGGTGAATATAAGGTTAGTTTATTAGTCGCTAAAAGTCGAGTGGCGCCGATCAAGCCGACCACCATTCCAAGACTGGAATTGTGTGGGGCTGTTGTAGGAGCTCGTTTGTGCGAGAAAGTCGTGAACTCACTGAGACTACAGTTTCGTCAAATTCATTGCTGGACTGACTCCACAGTCGTGTTGGGATGGTTGCAGATGTTGCCTTCTAAGTTACAGCCGTTCGTGCGAAATCGAGTTGCTGAAGTTTTAGACAAGGCGGGAAATTGTACTTGGCGACACGTCCCAACCCATCAGAACCCAGCAGACCTAATATCTCGTGGCGTGGATATTAGTGTTCTGCAATCATTGGATTTGTGGTGGAGTGGCCCTAGTTTTTTGAAGCAGGAACCGTCTCATTGGCCTTCTCAACAAAAATGGTTAGAGTTAGATAAGCTGCCTGAAACTCGACCAATTTCATGTAGCGCTAGTGTTAGTGAAACTAAACACTGTAATAATGCATTCATAGAGTTCAATCGGTTTTCTAATTATTTAAGGCTTATTCGCAGCATAGCAACTGTTTTAAGGTTTATCAAAATGTGTAGAAAAAATCCTCCTCACAGTAAGTTTCTATCACAATCAGAGTTGCAGGATGCATTGAATGTAATTATAATTATTAGTCAAATTGAATCCTTTCCCGAATATAAATTATTAATTAACAATCAGAAATTGCCTAATAAAAGCGCTCTTATTAAATTTAATGTGTTTATAGATAGTAATAAAATAATGCGTGTCGGAGGACGCTTAGCAAATTCTGAATTTTCTTTTGATAAAAAACACCCAATAATTTTACAGTCCACTCACAAATTTACCAAGTTACTGTTCGAGTATGAACATGTAAAACTAATGCATGCGGGCCCTCAATTATTGCTAGCTTCGATTAGAGAATCGTACTGGCCCATAGGCGGACGAAGTTTAGCAAAGAGTTGTTATCGTAATTGCGTGCGTTGTTGTCGCATGTCGGGTAGAACGATTACTCCGTTGATGGGTAACTTGCCACAGCAGCGTCTCCTTCCAGGCGGTTATCCATTTGAAAGCACTGGTGTGGATTATGCTGGTCCCATCATGGCTGCTAGTAGGCAAGGTCGAGGATGTAGGCTATTAAAAGTGTACATAGCAATCTTTGTGTGTTTCACCACCAAGGCTATTCACCTGGAGCTGGTTAGTGACTTAACCAGCAATAAATATTTACTAGCCCTATATAGATTTATTTCGCGACGGGGAAAACCTACTAACATCTACTCAGACAACGGTACCTCTTTCGTTGGTGCATGCGGTGAACTTTCAAAGTTCCTTAAATCTAGCTGTGATTCCTTGGGCGAGCAACTAGCTAATGACGGGATTAAATTCCATTTCATCCCAGCGTACACCCCTCATTTTGGCGGACTCTGGGAAGCGGGTGTCAAGTCGACAAAATACCATCTCAGGCGAGTGTTGGGAAATTGTAATCTCACTTTTGAAGAACTTAACACCACGTTAGTCCAGATTGAGGCAATAATAAATTCACGTCCGCTGACGCCGCTGTCTTCCGATCCAGCAGACTGCACTCCACTGACTCCGGGTCATTTTCTCATTGGTCGGCCGCTTACGTCACTTCCGCAACAAGATGTACAGGACTACTCCGCTACTTCACTGTCTCGCTTTCAACGGATCGAGCAACTTCGCCAGCATTTTTGGACTCGTTGGAGCAAAGAGTTTGTGTCAGAGTTGCAGCAAAGGACCAAATGGCATACTTGCAAAGACACACTGAAGCTTGGATCCTTGGTTATTATAAAGGAGAATCATCTACCTCCCCTCAAATGGAGATTAGGAAGAGTCGTCGCCGTCCATCCAGGATCAGATGGGATTGTTCGCGTGGCAGATATTGAAACCACCGCTGGAGTCATCCGCAGAGCCTTTAACAGGATTTGCCCACTGCCCGTTGATTCTACAATTGGTTGAAAGCGCACCTGCTGCTTCCAACGTCCGGGGGCATGTCCGAGCAAAGAGCCTGTTCGTTTGCAGATAGCAATTCCACGCGCAAGACAATTAGTGTTGATTAATTTTAAGTGCAGTCATTCCACCTTTGTTCGTCATCAAGGCAATACACGTTTTTTACTATTTTGGAGTTTTATGAAGAGTCCCCATTCAATTCCCTAACACTGAGCATCGTTTCGAAGCAATTGGTTCTACCAATACTTTCGGATATTAATAGCGTGACTGTGTATATATCTTCTTTTCATGGGTTAGGAGGGTAAACGAGCAAGTATGTCGCCTTATGATAAGCAACTAACGCCGCCCATAGACAGCTGCAACACAGATAGTGTGAAATTTGTATTGACAGCCTTTAAAATGGGGTTAGATGTACCCTTCGAATACGTTTTCACCGAGCGAAACGCGGCATGAGCCACATTAGGTCAATATTCTGAGAGGTCGTGGTATCTCACCAGTCTAGTCAGCCCATTTATGCAGCGAACTAAGTAACCCTACCACTTTTATAAATAATACTAATAATTAAATAATCACTTTACCGTTCCGATAGCATTCGGTATAACGACTAGAGAAAATGAAATAACAGCAGTTATGTGTGAGTTTCTAGCGAGTGAAATAAATACATGTATCGTGCAAGAAAATACTTTGATATAATCACATACCAACATAAATACATACTTGGCTTTAACTGCTTTCACCTTCATATTAACGGCCTTGTATTTGTTACCATGACATTTGATGGAAGTTAATGTCAATAAAACTTTGTATTACCCACCTAACTATTGCGTAGGTGATAATTTTACAGTTGAAAACAAGATGTTTTCCGATATGCCATTATAATATTTTGACGATAGAAGAACCGAAGTAGCCAATGAACCATTTAAAATTCACCAACTAATTTGTTTACATTAATTTTATATTATTACCAGTTGACCTGACTTGATGTTGTTTTTCAGTTTAAAATATTTTCAGTCGTCACTTTCCTGCCCTTGTCCCACGCTAAGTGGATTCGGTACAACAAGCCACCCTTTCCAATCTCTTCTATCACTCATATCTCCTTTCATATTCATGTCAACTTTTACAAAGTCCGTCCATCTCTTTTTTGAGCTTCTTCTACTAAGGTGTTCAGTCATTCTCATCGTCCTCCTTGTGCCATGACTTTCGTCCCTTTTCATAATGTGCCCATACCACGCCAATCTAACCGTTTCTATTTCTTTCAGTGATTTGTGCTATTTCGTTTATAATTATAGTAAAATGACAATTAATAAACTACTATCGGATTACTTATCTGCGGATGAATGTCAATATCATTATTAAACTTAGAGTTTTGGCGGGACTGTAGAAGAGACATGTCCGTTATTTGCATTATTTTATCAAATTTGTGTTTCAATGGACATTATTGGATAAAATTCGTGGCGTTTGATTTAATAAGTGTTCGTATATGAGTGTAAATGTGGGAAATGGTGTCAATATCGTGTTTAGTGTGCTCTTTTACATTGCCGTCAAAACTCCTTCGGAAAATCATGCATAAAGTGCCACTACTTTATGGATGATTAGGTTAGGTTAAGCTGTAGGTTAAGGCTAGGTTAGGTTAAGATTAGTTTAGGTTAAGAATGAAGATGTTATTTATAACAAAAAGACTTGACTTAAAAGTCTTAGCAACCAGGTCGTTAAATCTTAAAAAAATAAAAAATTATTACACTAAGTATTTATTTCTTAGATTATCGCAAATAATACTCATAACATTAAAACAACTTTTTAGGATTATATCGCGTTTATTTAGAACTTATTTTTATTTATTTCCCGACGTTCGTTCGTTAGTCGTTCAAAAGCTATTTTCTATTATGTGAAAATATCACTCATCACTCGTGAAAATGATCTCTGTAAAGAGTTCGAAACGTCGGTAAATAAATAAAAATAAGTTCTAAATAAAGGCGACATAATCCTAAATAGTTGTTTTAATGCTATTATTAAACTTGCTCTTATGTCTTCAGAAGACAGTATAACCTTACAATCATCATCATCATCATCAAATCCAATATTTCCTTGACAAAATATTATAATTTCTCGATTCATCTTAGTTAACTTGAGTGCCGCCATACCACTGATGAGATTCAGGCTCGTGTTCCACTTGGCTTCTGACAAACAATAAACATCTACACGTGTCACATTCTTATTATTTTCATACATTCTTTCATCGATTCCATATCTGATATTTCTCGTGCCTATACGACCAGCGTTCACAGCGTATCTCTAGGAGAATAAGTGATATTCGTCAGTAGGTCCACTGACCTGCGTCATAAAAGGCACGCTCTTGAAATGGCCTCCTAATGTTAATATTTAATTTTAAAAAAAACTTAGTTTTTTGTTCATGGACGGCGATTGTCGCTTTCCACCAGCTGACCACTTTGTCCTATTTCCCATAAGAAATTTTAAATTAGTGGTAAATATTATGTACATGTCGATAGCATTATTTTTAATTAATTACTAAAAATAAGTACTAGAAGTGGCAATAAACGCTTTCTTATTTAATAATTACTTAGACATTAAGTCTATTATCAATACTTAGATACATAACTTCACGCCAAGTCCCTTGCAGCACAGAAAATATAAAAATGTACTCTACAATACATTTATACAAAAAAGATATGAACGCCAACAGGATTTTCTGAAATATTTATGGTAATCAAATATAATGGAAGGTGTAACTTGGAAAATATGAAAAGCTGCAGTGTTAGATTGGATTTAGGCGGGTCACGTACACCGGATGCAGTCCGACAGGTCATATTAATATGTCACGAAAAGTGTGCCGGTGATTACTCAAAAAATAAAATGATACAAAATGTGTTGCGCGATATTTAAAAAAAATGTCTTTTTATTCTTTATAGTGATGCTTGAAAGAAAGAAAGAATTTTTTATTTGCTAGATATGTGGTACATTTCAAGATGTTACAATTATATGATTCCAACACACATCACCATTTGGCATGCAAATATTTACTGGTCAATATCTAAATGATGATTTATAATTTAATTACACATTAAATATTAAAAATAAACCTAAAAAGAACAGAAATCATGTCACACATTAAATATAATCAAATATAAATTTAGTCATAGTTCATAAAAAAAAGGATTATTGAGATGTCAACATATCAGAATTGTCAAAAATTTAATAAAGGTGAATTATGTCATTTTAAGAAGAAACTATTTGTTAAAGAATTCTTTAATTGTATAGAACGTGTTTTCCACTAGCCAAGATTTCAAAGGCTTTTTCATTTTTGCTAGTGGCAGTTCACGTATTGATTTAGGTACTTTATTAAACACTTTTAAGCACATCATGTAGCAGTTATTCAAAAACAGTGATGACTTACAGTTAGTCATCGTAAGTAACTTCGTGGGATCTCTTTTATCTAAACTTGAATTGTCGCGAGCACAGTTAAATTCTTCTAGAAATCGTTTGACGTGAACTCAGATTTCAAAAATGTAAATTCCCACCAGCGTCAATATTTCATTATTTCTGAACAGCAGCCTACATGACTCGAGCGGCCCTACATCACATAAAGCACGTGTTGTTATGGATACTAGATAACGGATACTAATACATATATACTTTTCTTTTGTAAATACGTACTTATAATACATAGAAAAACACCCAGACGCCGTACAAATATTCATGTTTGTCACAAATATTTGTGCTCGGGTGGGAATCGAACCCCCGACCTCAGTGCTGCAGCCGGTAGTTTTACCAATGCGCCACGAGGCCCGTCGATATTGAAATAACTGCTTTCTTTTACATTCATATAAATATATATATATATTATATAATAGTCTCGGTCGATCACACGGCTTCTGACTCAGAGGTCCGGGTTCGATTCCTGACACTGGCTCACACAAATGACTTTTCGAAATTGTTTTCGGAAGTTATGTGATAAATATCGATAACTGAAAACTTTGTGCCCGTTATGGCAATAAGTTCGCCACCTATTCCATTTGGGACGTAAAGATAACGGCGAGACGAGGCTTAGCAGCCGCTGCCTACACCTTCGGGTAACAAAAGGCGTGAAGTTATGTTATGTTACATTATTATATACATACAGTACATACTCCAAAATAATATTTTTCACAAAATTAAGTCTCCAACCAACATTTTTGTAAATTACAGTCTCATAAAAACGTTTATAATTTTTTTAAGCTTTCGTAGATATAAATGGATAAACATCAAACGAAAACGGAAGAAGAAAATATTTTCCGCTTTCTATCAAATTGAGAAAGACTTAAATTTCAAGGCTTTAATATAGCTTAATAAAATATTACTCAGACTCACTGAACTGCTTACAGAGTGAATTACAAAGAAAACGCGAGTATTAATTAAAAATGTATTATATTATTTAAACCAATTACTTCTGAATAATATTATATCTACGGATAAATGTTTTCAAAGACTAAGAAATACTTATTATGAAATAATTGAATTGAAAAAATTAAAAGTATGAAAATAATTGCAGAACACCATACAGATATAGGATTATTTCATATTATCTTCTATCTATCACGAGCAAGCGTCCCACCTGATGGTAAGCAACTAACGTCGCCCATGTACATGTGATACATAGGTAATGTAACAATTGCATTGCCGGCCTTTAAAATGGGATTAGGAATGGGTCAGAAGTGGAGAGCGCGACATAAGCCCCTTTACGTCGATATTGTGAGAGGTCGTGGTATTTTACGTGTCGAGCTGACCCATTGAGGCAGTGAACTACATATCTCTACAACTGTTAAACAGCTAGTATTTAGTATTGTTTGCTGAGAAAATGATTAATCTTCCCTTATTAATCTTGAATTGTTATTGACATTGTAGTCATTATAGAAAAATATTATGAACGATAAAATATTAATTATAGTACCACCGCCAGCCACTAGATGTCTTTATACAGTTTAAATTCAAGTTTAAGAAATTTTCTCACTTGGCTATTAGATTGATGGCTTTATATCTTAACAATATATAATAATTATTATTGACGCATGGGAGCGTTAAAAGCGTTAAACGATTGCAAGAGACATTAGAAGTTCCAATTCAAAATTCATATTCACCGAAGCGAAGCAAAGACAAGTCATCACAAGTCGTCACTCGTCAGTCTAATATAAACCTTTGAAATTTTTTTTATGACATATGACAATTCAACGAGTACTATAAAGATGTAAAGAATGAGTGGGTAAATGTATAATGCGTGTATCCGTAAGTGTTAAGGGTTGAAACCCTATTATAAATTTAATGCTGATGTGTAATGGTAAAACTGAATTTGTTTACGACCACCATTAAAACTTTAAAATGAGCTTCTCTTTTGTGGTCGAATTATTATTGTAGTAAGGTATATAGGATATAAAGAATATTGTAACATTTTTTTTTTCCAACAACACTTCTTTTTTCAGCCCAAGCATTCGCTGTTATGCCTTGACTTGCGGAGTTTTTAGGTTACTTTTTTCAATCGTCGGTATTTATAACCCATAGATTCTTAGAATAATTTTGAAAACTTCATGCTTGCTGCTTATAAAATATCTACATTTTGTATTTGTTTCTTATTTAATTAAATAATAAATTAAATTTATTTATAATAAATAAAATATAAAAATTAAAATAAATAAATAAATTTAACAATAATAAAGTACCTACATCACTATAGGTAATTAGGTACTCTTGAAATAACTTTCAAAAAATTGACTAATTAATTGTTTGATAAAATGAATTGTTTGAGTGATTAGAAGAAAACACTTTGTGATAATGTTTTTTCTATTCACTTAATATTAAGTCACATAAAATGAAACGAAAAATATCTTAAATTGTATGAGATTGGAAATCAAGTAGGTACCAAAATTAAAATCTGTCTCCAAAAATTTATTTGTACATTAAACAAGAAATCCTAATAAAAGAGTATTATATTCTAAATTATAGTAAAATAATAATATTTTTATAAGTAATCACTACTCGTATATCTCTCTCTATCTGATCTACTATATTTATTTAAACGTCCGGTGTTAACATACTAAATACTAACATTCTTTTTCTTTTTCTTTTTCAGCGTACGAGCACAAGCCTTTGGGGCGAATGGATGGGAGTGATGCACGGTGATGAGATGGAGTACGTTTTTGGTCATCCCTTGAATATGTCTCTGCAATACCACACAAGAGAACGAGATCTCGCCGCTCATATTATGCAGTCGTTCACCAGATTTGCGCTCACAGGGTAATTATTTTTGTGTGCATTAGTATATTAGCGTCAGCAATACAGCCTAAAGTATTGCGTTTACAATTCAATGAAAAATAGGTATAACTGATGGAATGAAATACTTTGAATGAAACTTTAACACGTCTTGAATGCCTGCAGGCATATTTTAAATTCTTACTTACATCATTCAAATCGATATCAATCCGATTAGAAATAATTATTGACATGCATGGATGTTTGCATCGGGGCATTTTTCTGTGTATTACATTATAAGTATTGTCTTTACTTGATTGAAATGTATAAATACTAGAGGGCCCTTTGTTAGTGTAACGGTAGGTTGTTACTGATGACTGTTCTTATGGTTAATGTCATCGAGAGGCGGATGTTCTTCGGTGATGGTGTTCGTCATCAGAAGGTTGCGTGTTCAGATCACGTCGGGGTCACCAGTGTAACGGTAGTTGTTACTTATGGATTTATCTTATAGGTGATGCTGCGGTCCGGTAGTTCCTCGACGATGGTGAATGAGTGGTCGTTAATAAAAGACAACTATAGTCTTATTATATTTGTTTGTGCCAATGACAAATCTTTATCATTACACGCCGACCACTGCCGCATACTGTGCTTGCAGTGGTTATATACTATTGATGGCACGTACATGTACGTGCCATGAGGTGTAGTATCCCTTACATTAGTATTACAAGTCAGGTCAGGATCAAATGGGGTTGAATATTTCATGTGATGGAATAAGGCAAAATCTTTCCCACACCCTCCGGTATTTCGGGTATAAAAATATAATAACCTGTTATTATTAAAATTGATATAACCATCCAAAAAAACAAGTCTCACTAATCAACTAACTACATTATTTTCAGAAAGCCTAACAAACCGGACGAGAAGTGGCCGTTGTATTCAAGGTCTTCTCCCCATTACTATACCTACACGGCAGATGGAACCAGTGGACCTGCAGGTCCTCGTGGTCCCCGAGCTTCAGCATGTGCATTCTGGAACGATTTCCTCAACAAACTCAACGGTAAAGTTTTCCAGTAAAACAATCTTGTTCATTAAATTTCCAAACGACTTATTTATATTGTGAACGATATTTAACTGAAAAGTTTTTAATGCTTTGTTTACACTTAAATCTATGCTATCTTAGTGGTAGAGCCCCGCAGTTCGCTTGATGAATAGGCCTGATCGACTAGTGAAATACCACGACCTCTCAGAAGAACGGCGCAAAGTGGCTTTGCCACGTTTCGCTCTGTGATAGAGGTATCCGTTGGTCCTACCCCTTTCCTCCTACCCTCCCGTACCACTTCTAACTTCTTGCGTATTCCACCAACGAAAACATTCTCAAGGAGGGTTGACGTCAGGCAGGCGGCTGGTCATAAAAGAGTCAAATCTTCTGACAACATGGCTAATTCGCAAGGATGACATGTTGTGCCGACCCGATTTAAAGTTGGGTAAGGGAAGGAAAATTATTACTTTTATGCTTAGCCTGAAATTGTAACAGGGGAATGTTTTTACCTAACAGATATTGAAAAAATTATACGTGTGCGTCTCTAGGGCTATGGAAAGCGAAGTAACAGTTTTAGTTTTTCTTTGTCTGTACATTTATCTCTTAAAAGTTTCTAATAGGTCTTTAGCATGGTTTTAAATAATTAAAGGTCCTGCTATTGTATATTATTATAATAATTTTGTAGGCAATATTTCACTACAAAAATCAGATCATAGCTCCCACAGAAACATCAAAGCTCTCTTAAATTATTTATCAGGTGTATATGTTGTTTAAAAAGAATTTATAGATGAATTTTTCGTTATTTTAATCTGATATCTGTAAAAAAGGGTATGTATACTCACAATAAAGGCTTCATACAACGACTTGTCCCGTAGTATAACAACAACTTAGTCATTGTTGTGATTCCCGTTGCAATTGAAAGATGGCGCTATACTACATTGTATTTTAAAATAAAAGACACTACAATACTGTCAATTGTTGAAAACAGATGTCGTAGTTTTTTATCAAGGTATAAAAATTCTAATGTTACCCTAACATGAGCCAGAAAGAGGTTTATATGTTAAACTTAGTCCGATTTAACTTGATTTTTTCTCGTACTATTTTTTCTTTCGTATTTTTAAGGCAATATCTTAAAAAGTAATAACATATTATTTTTTTATTTTTAGAATTGGAGCATGTGCCATGCGACGGTGCAGTAACTGGACCCTACAGCAGTGTTGCAGGCACCACTCTCCCTATACTCTTATTAACCACATTGGCCACAACTATTGCGTTGTAAATAAAATTTAATTTAAAAGCAAAATTAGATGAGATGTTTCTAAAATAGAACCATGTATCAATTGAAAATTTAAAGTGAGATTGTAAATCGTTACGCAAATTACGGCAGAATTATTTTGTCAAACTATTGACAGTTTATGATTGATGAAAAAAAAAACGATAATTGATTGGAGAAGAAATTCGAAATTTTAAATTTCGAATACCTGTCAAATCACTAGAAATAATTGTTGTATTATACGTAAGTACCTAAATTGTATTTATTATTATTATTTCGTTGGAATGTGGTACATAGTGATGTGACTCGTTAGTGAATTGATGTGAAGTGATGATGTGAGATAAAAACTTGTACTTTTATAAAGAAGATGGACAACACTTTAATTTTAAATAATTTAAATTAATTATAATGTATGATTGAGTTACAATGTTCCTGTGACTGTTTCTAGTTCTTTTAAATGTATTGCGATTAATATTATAATCATATTTTAGTTGAAGTAATTTTAAATATTATTATTATTGTATATGTAATGTATCGATGTTGGTGCACTTTAGAGAAATATAGTTTTTTTTAGATGTTGTATAGAAAGAAATGTACGTCAGCTTTGATCGTTGAAGCGATGCTTACACACATATACTGATATACATATACTAATGTCACTTTACATATCAAAGTGTGCCTCTGCTTTAATAGCAAAAACAAAATTATCTTGTATCTTTGCGAAAATTTTAAGATTTTTTATATAGACGATATAAAAATCGTATGTATACTGCGAAAATGAAACATTTTTAATGGATTTTCTACTGTGTAATTTAGATTGCTAATAAATATGTACTTGAAAGGTCTTATGAACACTAAAAATTCTTAAAGTAATGTTTTTGGACGCTATCCATGTAGCGCCATCTAGTCAAGAGCAACTGAACCTTGTGAAATTCTTATGACTTCTTAAAAAATAATGTATTGGGTGAATAAATTGATTTTATGTCGGAGTTGTGAACGCCGTAAAGACTTACTTATATACCTTACCACTGAATAACTTATAGGCAAAGCCCGAGCTATCAATTCTATCAATACATTTATGATAAAAATTTAAAAAAGAAAAGAAGTACTATATTAAAAAAAAAAACAAATATTTAATGAAACTGGTGTAATATTATTGAAAAAACAATAGCGAACTCTGAAACTGTACGTAATATGTAGCTTAACAATGCTTTAAGTGAAAAAATATCTTATGAACTTAGTAACAATTTTATACTTTAAAAATAATATAATATTTATACTAAATAAAAAAAATTAGCTATAATAAATATATTATTATACTTACAAGCTAAAGTCAATTACTATCCTTGAACAAAGCGATGGTGATGAATCATGATAGAAAGTGATCAAAATATTATAACAACTAAAATTAATATTTTTAATGATAAAATATCCAAGAACAAAAAAGAAGCAACAGTATTTCGGTGAAAAATGGTAAAAAAAAATACTGAATCATTTCAATTCCAACGTTGATAAAAATATTGTTATTATTTCAAAACACATCTTCTGTATTTTCCAGCTATTTTCCTCTTATGAACCCTACAGAGTATTATTATAATAGATTATATATATATATATATACATATATGAATGAAATAACAAGCAATTTTGCACAAAACTCGCTTTCTTGTTGATTAAGCACAATTTGAGAAGTTCTATGGGATAGCTTTAATTAGTAAAATTAAGATGTAAAGTGATGTAATTAAATATATATAGACAAAATAAGTAGATTGCAAATATTTTTTAAGATGATGATTATAACTTTTTTGTGCTTCTACATAATATATAGGCATAGGAATATATATATATATATTTTGTAGACATACATATAAAACCTATTATACTATATATTATATGTGTTATATATATTAAACTATAATATATATTAACTAAAATCACTTGTAATATTAACAGTATCTGTACCGTGTCCATCACAAGACATATCAATTTAATATTAATTAAAATGCTTACTTAGTATTAAATAATTAGATGAAATTTAATAAATAAGTTAAATATATAAAAAAAAATACTAAACATATCATAATTACGAAATATCATTATTATATACTAGGAAATCGACTATTAGCTATGTACATATTTGTCACTGAATAAAAAGTAAAAAAAAAACATTACCAGGTAACCATAAATGCTGAATCAATTCTGCCCATTAGCATTTATCATAATATTCCATATTATAATAGCAATAGTTTGCAGCAAATGAAATTAAAAATTAAGTTTTTCAAATGTATCTCACTGGTCAAGGTGATATGTAAACAGTTTCATCATTCATCACCGTTCATCAACGTCATATCTGTCATGTAATCATCGTTCAACAATACAAATTTTGACAAATTGTAGGAACATTATTTTACTTTTCTCTTTATTTTTATGCTTTATCTGTGGATATTTTAAATTGATGATCCCTATGAGTTTGATGAATTTACACATAATAGTTACTTAAAATCATTATCATATATTTAGCGGAGACAGTATTTTTTTAAATTCGAGTGTGTTATTTTTATTACTGTAATTTGAGAGATTTTGAGTATCTGCTATTTTGAGTATTACCTTTCCTCTCCTATAAATTAAAGCAATCTTGGCGTTACTCTTTTCTGTGAATCCTCTTTCAGAAGCATTATGTTAAAATATTGGTGTTATCAGCGTCCATAAGCTGCGGTAATCGTGTACTCTCGGATGGATCTGCTGCATATTACCAATCCATGATTGACGCAAGACAAAACAATATTCTAATTTATTTTTTACAAGTAATATATTTTTATCATATTGAAACCAATAATGATTATAATTTACATAATCAGAATTTTATTTTATTGAATATTTTTTCTCCAAATATTGTTCCACAAATGTAAAAACTATTCTCCAACATAAGTTGTTATAATATTATATATGGAGTTTAAATTAAATTCATTTCCACATATATACATTTAACTTATTCTGACCAATATCAAACATCAATAGGCCTAAATTTAAATTTCTTAAATACCAAAAATGAGTATTCCTGAATGTTCAACTATTATTATCACAGACATATCTCTTGTTATTAATTTTAGATAAATCAGTAGGTAGTATAAATATAAGGCTTAGATTCAATGTGATTGCCATTAGGTTTTTATGTAAAACTATATATCATATAGATAAAGATACTCTTTTAATTTCAATTGTCTATTTGCAATTGCATTTCTTTATAGAATGAAAATCTGATATGCTCTCTAAAATCAGATATAGATATTGTATACGTTACGATACCGCGGTACATAATTATTATTTTTATTAAATAATTAATTATAAATAAATAAAACATTTCATGTATGTGTAGCGATGGTAGATAATTCGGAATTGGTATTATTTATTAGATTGGATAAATGTTTGATGTTATTTGTGTATATGCTGTTTATCTGTTATGCTAATATAGTCGGTACTGCTTTACAATTTAGGTGCTAATTCAATTGTATGTATACATGGGTGTGCACTTAGATATTCGTGTTTTTTTTTATTATTATTACGGATAACATTGCGAATGACGTCGACAATATGTGTTTTATATATTTAAATGTTCACTGTCGTGTAATCTTAGTGCTTTTGTAGACGAACTATCTCTATTGTTTACGTTTTAATTCATCACAAGTTGTCAACGCTTCGCTCAATACTAAATATATCGATTGTCAAATTCGATGATGACATTTTGAAATTTCATCAAAATGTTTTTGTTTTTATTTTAATTAAAATTTAAAACAATCGCGTTTGTGAAATTCGTTTGTACAGTTGCACGAGGGTTGGTTTTAACGTAGCCGAATACTACCGTAGGCAATAGTTTATAATTTGCTTTTAAATAAGAATTAATTTATAAATTTATCCGAAAATTACTCAATAAAATTTAATTCAAGATGTGTATTGTTTTTTTTTTATTTCTAAGATATTTAATACCTATTATGTAATTATTTTTCTACGCAGATAGAATAATGTATAGACTAGGTATGTAGGAATGAATGTAAGTGAATAAGGATACAAAATGGTCACTCTATGAAGCAATAGTCTCAAAATATATCATGTAGGTAATTATCGGGGGAACTGAACTATTTTTATTTACCTATCTTATGGGACCTTATATTGGACATAAGGCATGGCTACGTATTCACATATTAGCTTGTGAGAGTACTTAAATATATAAAAGCTATAAATTGCAACACATACACAAACCAATGGTCAAAGAAAAGTAGTAGAATTATACCTAATGATATAAGGTACTAATCAAAAGTTTCAGTGAGATGAAGTGGCGTTATTTATAAATTCCTATAGTGTTTTAAGTATTCTTCAATCAGATGAATCTCTGATAAAAATCTTGTATCAAATCAGTTAAGTAAATATACAATACTGATTTGTGTAGGTGGTGTCACTAGGAATTTCAGTAGCATAATTTGCGCCTAAGTAAAGAAAAAAATGAGGCAATTAATAAAAATGAAATGGAAATTCTGCATTAAATATATTACGGCAAATATAAAGATCCAATTAAAACATAAATTAAACTAAAAACCGTATGAAGACACGATCAATCGAGGAAGGCACTTTTAGGACAGCCGCACACGGGCCACTGGCCACAACCACAAAACGACGCCACTGGCATATTTCTTGTAATTTTTATACATTTTATATGGACTCACTGCACACGTCTGCTCGCTGCACTGCTACAAATCGTCGCAGCTTGCTTCTTGTGGCCCACACTGGCCACTAAACAAGCCACTCACCACTCGCGCGATTTTGCGTCCCTCCCTCCCTTTCCTCAGTAAACCCGTCGACGGTAACGTACGCACGTAGTATGTGGTTCATATGATAATTAAATTCATATTCAACCCCGTCCAGCTATTTGGGATTGAAAAAGTGATAGTTATAGTAATAGAGGAGATAGCTAGTTTTTCCGCAGGGATGCTGCTTCTCCGCATGTTGGTATGGTGGTGCTTTATTTCAGCATATAATAGAGCATGTAGTTCCCAAAATGTACCTGTAGTTAAACGAAAATATTTGAAAAACTACTTTGGATGATTTATAAGATCATCGAAATGGTCGTAACATTTCTGTACATTCGTTAAATTTGGATGTAGTCAATAACTACGGTTTAGTCTTCTACGACGAATTCTTTTTAACAAAAGTAACACATTTAAACCTTTTTAATCTGAGTTTATTATGATACTACAAGTGTCGACAATCGGCCACAAGTGGCTGTAGCGCGCTTCAACTACATTTGTAGCCTTTTTTGCATCTTGAGGCGGCGTTTTGTGGTTGTGGCCGGTGGCCCGTGTACGGTTGCATGTACTCGCCAGAAGCGACTCGCTATCCATATGGCCTTATGGCCCGTCAAGGTAAGAATTTTCACACTTTATTAATTTACTAGAAAATAATATAACATAACATACATAACATAACTTCACGTCTTTTGTTACCCAAAGGTGTAGGCAGCGGCTGTTAAGCCTCGTCTCGCCGTTATGTTTACGTCCCAAATGGAATAGGTGGCGAACCTATTGCCATACCGGGCACAAAGTTTTTCAGTCATCGATATTTATCACACTTAACTTTCGAAAACAATTTCGTAAAGTCATAGGTGTGAGCCAGTGTCAGGATTCGAACCTCTGGATCAGAAACCGTGTGATCTCCGACTGGACCACCGAGACCGTCACTTTCATTTTGATGTTAAACTTTGAGACGAGGCTTAACAGCCGTTGCCTACACCTTCGGGTAACAAAAGGCGTGAAGTTATGTTATGTTATGAAAATTCGTTGATGCATATATTACGAGCATTGCGTATACTAAGTCTATATATATATATCTTCATATCATCTTCCTGTCCTGTTAGCCTCCATTATTTATTTCTCCACTTCACTATCATTCGCATCTTCTACGCGAATACTCAATCAAATGTAGTATTTCTTCAAAATATTGTCGTAATTTGAGAAATTAAGTTAATGAAATCTTTTTAATTTTCATGCCCATAAAAGACCAAAAAGACTTTTTGTCAATACATTAGCTTTCCCAAAATGAAAGTATGTTTCAATTCTGATCAGTAGGTAATTCTTGAGATTATTGCATTTAAC
This sequence comes from Euproctis similis, assembly GCA_905147225.2. NCBI lineage: Eukaryota > Metazoa > Arthropoda > Insecta > Lepidoptera > Erebidae > Euproctis > Euproctis similis. Next base: position 12,129,383 of record LR990115.1, read on the forward strand.
TCCCCATCTTCATCAGCACGAAAATATTTTTTTTTTTCATAGGTCGTTATCATTATCTTCTTCCACGCCAACACCCTTCCTAATACAATCATCTTTTACACAATCCATTCATATTTTCTTTTTTTATGGCATTGGAGGGGCGAGCAAGCGTGTTAACTGATGGTAAGCAACCAACGCCGCTCATGGACACCAGCAACACATATAGTATTACTGTTGCGTTGCCGACCTTTAAGGGATAAGGGATAGGGAAGGATGGGGAAGGGGGGTGGGCCTCCGGATACCTCTCTCACCGAAAGAAACGCGGCATGTGCCACTTTACGTCAATCTTCTGAGAGGTCGTGGTATCTCACCGGTTTCGAGCCGCCCTATTCATGCAGTGAACTGCTTGGCTCTACCACTGTTGATAATATTTTCTTTTTGTCTTCCTCTTCTCCTGTTTCGTTTCACATTTTAATTTATAAATTATATCTTCCCTTTTCATCACTTGCAAGGTACAATACGCATTTAGCTTATTTCAGGTCAGGAAAGGTCAGGGAAAATAAAACAATTCAAAAGATACACTTATATACTGACGAATAGCTAGTTGTGTCTGTTGCTTTATTTTAATGTATGACTAGAAATATTGAATTAGACAGTAAAATTTATTTTTAATATAACAGAATTGTAATAATATAAACAATAATTTATTTTATTTATGCATTATTAATGAATAATAATAGTAGTCTCGATGGCGCAGTGGTCGAGCACACGGCTTCTGATCCAGAGGTCCCGGTGCGATTCCAGACACTGGCTCACACCAATGACTTTTCGAAATTGTTTTCGGAAGCTATGTGTGATAAATATCGATGACTGACAAACTTTGTGCCCGGTATGGCAATAGGTTTGGCCACCTATTCCATTTGGGACGTAAACATAACGGCGAGACGAGGCTTAACAGCCGCTGCCTACACCTTCGGGCAACAAAAGGCGTGAAGTTATGTTTATATGTTTAATGAATAATAATATTATTACCTAATCTACACGTAAACGTACAATATGTGTATATAATCTACACATATCTTAATATTTAAGGGAGATATTAATATATCTAATCTTCTCCTTATAGTTATGCCCTAACAGTAACTTATATCAAAACCGATATCGTTTGATAAACTTTGGACTAAGTTATAAACTCGGGCAAAGTAAAGACAATCACTTAGGATTGATCCATAAATTTGATGCTAGTTCGCGTACGTACTAAACCTTAGTGAAGCGGCCATCAGCTCTAAGTAGTGCATTCTATTCAATCCATCCAAGAATTATGAAGACTGATCGAACATTAGGTATATTTGAGATTGACCGTAAATAAAGTTTCAAAATATTTCCTCACCAATATATTCTAAAATAAAATATACTTACTATAGTTAATAGTTGATGTTTAACAATAATATTCAAGTAATATTTTAATTACAAATATATTTAAAAAAAAAACCGCTAAAATAAAAAGAATTGCACTCATATTATAGAAATATCCCTGGAGCCAAGGTCGAAAAGATTTATCGTAATGTATATATTGTATCTTTAGAAGTCATTTAATCCACACATTAGGTCGGCGTGTTCAATATCTTCATCAGATAACGGTGCAAAGGATAGGGTCGCGGAGTTGTGATAGCGACCGCTGGAGACAAGCCGGACCACGGTGTCCTCACAGGCGATTAAAGCGGGACGTCGAGCTAAAAATATATATATTTTGTATAAAATTAAATAAATTATAAATAAATGAATAAATTTTTTTTGATGGGCGTAATAAGTCCCTTTCAAGTATTGAGTGAGTAGGCTCGATGTAAACAGTGATGACGAAAACCGAACTCTAATTTAAACGATACAAATTTAAGATGAAAAGAAATATTCTAATGAGGACCGTCCTCATTACAATATTTCTTTTCATCTTAAATTTGTATCGTTTAAATTAGAGTCCGGTTTACGCCTTTTACTAATACAGATATTCAGATGGCCAATTTATTGTGATGACGTCATCTATTAATATAGATTTTTCAATATTATATTTCCGATAGTGTAGGCAGTATTTCCTTTCGTTGAAAATTGTGAGTTTTTATTTTAGTCTTCATTAAACTTTTTTTTTATTTACGATTAGAGAGCGTTTTTATTTCTCTTACTCCGTTTTTCAACAATAAAATACATTTTCGCCAATCCAGTAGACACCGGAAATATTGTATCCCATTCATTTTAACTTTTGAAAAGTATATTCTTGTTTATCTAGAACGTAACTTATACTATGTACAAAGAATGAAAATTCGATCCCGAACCTCATTACATGAGTTTGTTTCTATCACTTTAAAATATTATCCTTCTTCTGTTGTCGTGAAGTCACTAATGAATTCTTGGAATTATTTTCAAAGGTCATATGTGATAAATATCGACTGAAAAAACTATACCCAATGTATGATAATAAATTACGCTAGATATTACAATTTGGACGTAAACATTTGCCGTCAAAATAGACAATTCATTTCAATCTGCATAAACGATATTAATTATTTTAGTAGTAGTTTGTATAAATTGTATTTATTAAGATAACGTTGATAATATCACCTAATAGAAGATATATAATTATATGTAGTTTTACCTTGAGTAGAGTCAAGTCCACAAATGCTGTCGAGAACCTCCATTTTGGTGTGATCAAGCCCGTTTGCCCCACCAATGTCCACATAGTCGGTGAGACCTCGCTTTGTACACTGTCAACACAAACAGCACGGCTTTAAATTAAACTAGTTGGTGTCAGCAGTTCCAGCTCTCGTGACCTTCTGATGACGATATAATTATTTCGTACTAATAAATAACATAACTTTACGCCTTTGTTACCCGAAGGTGTAGGTAGCGGCTGTTAAACCTCGTCTCCCCGTTATGTTTACGTCCCAAATGGAATAGGTGGTAAACCTATTGCCATACCGGGTACAAAGTTTTCAGCCATCGATATTTATCACACATCCGAAAACAATTTCCAAAAGTCATTGGTGTGAGCCTGTGTCAGGATTAGGACCCTCTGGAACAGAAGCCGTGTACTCTGCCAATGGGCCATCGAGACTATTCGTACTAAAATCAGATTTTAATGGTACCTACAATAATTTTTTAAAGTTTCAGCTGGAGTTAAATCGTACTACGACACTGCATTAGACGGCATCACAATTTGTAACAAATAACGGAATAAGAATGTATATTTTAGTCCGAGATTCTTGATTTTCATTTGACAAGAAATTTCCATTTATGAATCATAACGAAACTGAATAATTTCGATTTCTAGCTAAACTTACACTGATAAAACTTATAAAATGTCTTATAAAATCCAGACAGTGTTACACTTTTTATAACTTTTTGTTTGTCTGTTTAGTAAAGAAACAGACAAACAAAAAGTTATAAAAAGTGCTACTTCGGCTACTATTTCCCTAACAAAAAGCTCTAAAAAGTGCTATTTGTAAAACTTGACATATAAAAATTAGTAAATAACATATTTCTCTGAGTTTGGAAACGGAACCAATTTATTCAATTCAATACGTATAAATCATCAAACACTTTAATTAAAAGCTTTTATTATTATTTTTTTAACTTGCACTGTATGTATGTATGTATGTATGTATGTATGTAAGTATGTATGTTCGGTGGAATCTTGCAACTCAATTTTGAAGTAGATATCTTCAACCGATTGAGCTAAAATTTTGTATACACGTTTACTTTGGATGACAATGCATGATATGATGTGTGACATTATTCTATATCCAATATGGCGGACCACCCAAAATGGAGGAATGGATATTTTGAATGCATTTCTGCAATATGGGTATCAAATGAAAGGACTTATTGAGTGTAACTCAAAAAATAATATGACGTCATTCTAAATCCAATATGGTGGAATATCCAAGATGGAGGAAAATATAGTTTAAGCTTCTGTACAACATGGATATCAAATGAAAGGGCTCATTGAGAGTAACTGAAAAAATAATGTGACGTCATTCTAAATCCAATATGGCTGATCATCCAAGATAGAGGAACTGTTTTTGTTAATGCATTTCTACAATATGGGTATCAAATGAAAGAGCTTGTTAAAAGTAACTCGAAAAAAATATGCCGTCATTCCAAATCCAATATGGCGGGAAAAATATTTGCGTTTCTACAATATGGGTATCAAATGAAAGGGCTTGTTAATAGTAACTCAAAAAATAATATGACGTCATTATAAATCCAATATGGTGGAATATCCAAGATGGAGGAAAACATATTTTAAGCTTCTGTACAATATGGGTCTCAAATGAAAGGGCTCATTGAGAGTAACTGAAAAAATAATGTGACATGATTCCAAATCCAATATAACGGATCATCTAACATAGAGGAACAGTTTTTTTTAATGCATTTCTACAATATGGGTATCAAATGAAAGGGCTTGTTGAGAATAACTCGAATTTCGCATTTCTACAATATGGCTATGAATTAAAAATCATCATTGCGATTAAATGGAAAAGAAAGCTCCAAGCTGAAATTGAATCAGATGATCTCCTTATTGAAGAGCTGGACTGTTTGAAATTAAACGGTAAACTAACTTGCAATAATGATGCGTTGAATGAAATGACACTAACCTAGCCAGCTATAACTAAAAATAAGAAAATAAATTAAAGCAAAAATCCTTTTTAAAGAAGCTTTTATTTAAGCGCTCTAAAAATAAGAAAATAATATTTCCTTAAAAATTTCAAGTATCAACTTAGAGCCTCAGTATGTACAATTTATATAATAATAAAAGCTTGTCGCGAGGTTTGACTCCCTATCAGTAGGTAATTAAAATGCAATAGATAATATAGTAAAGTTAGTAGATTAATTTACATGAGTGTTTTGCCCATTTCTTCTCATGACAACCTTACACTCAGAATCGTCCGTGCGTTTTTGTTCCAAGGAGGCAATTTTCTCAAGCGCTCGTGTTTTAATATGTTATGCTTTAAATATAATAATAAGTTAAATATCTGTATTTACGGACTATATTTAACTGTGTGTGAAGACCCATGAAAATAAAGCTATTTATTAAAGAAATTTTTAAGGAAATATTATTTTCTCATTTTTAGAGCGCTTAAATAAAAGCTTCTTTAAAAAGGATTTTTGCTTTAATTTATTATAAATCAGAACATTTTTTATCAATGCATTTCTAGACTTCCATATTAGCAATTATTGGTTTGTTGTATTATAATTATTGGTATAGTGTATATGTGGTATACGGAACACATAACTTATTTTAAATTGCAAAAAGAGACAATTACATTTTCAAATCAAAGAAACAACTCGTGTTTTATTTCTTTTCCAGTTGCTTTTTTACTAACCAATTGCATCCGCCAAATATGTACTGTGCAATAAAGAACGACTTTGTAATATTTGTCTATTGACATTTGTAATCACAAATGACTTTGTATATTTGTCTATCGCCCGTATACTGAAACGCCACTCAAATCTGATAATCAATAAAGTGCTACTTACTGCTCAAATTTCACGTATTCTGTCTAATGTGACAGCTACTTAAACGCTAAAGTAGCGCTCATATAATTGAGTAGCGGTTCAGTATTCCGGCTTTTGTTTCTTAATATTATTTGATAGCGAATGAAATATATGCGTTAATTTCAGAATACAGAATCCTTCTCCATATTATTATTACATAACCAAGTATTAAATTTGAATAGAATTATCTATATACTATTAAATATTAGCTCTTGTCTTGTAATATTAAATATTGTCTTGTCGGTTTAATATGTGGTCTCTGTGTCTTGAATGTATTGGTTCCATAGTTATGAAAATATCTCAAGTAAAATATAAATTATTATCGATAGTGTCAAAATAGACAGTCTCGGTGGCGCAGTGGCTAGCACCCTGCTTCTGATTCAAGAAGTAGTGGGTTCAAATCCTGGCACACACCAATGACTTTTCGAAATTTTCGGAAGATACGTGTGATAAATATCGATGACTGACAACTTTGTGCCCGGTATGGCAATAGGTTCGCCACCTATTACATTTGGAACGTAAACATAACGGCGAGAAGAGACTTAACAGCCGCTGCCTACACCTTCGGGTAGAAAAAGGCGTGAAGTTATGTTATGTTAGTGTCAAAATATTTTAGAAATATGTTAATAGATTCTCCACAACATTTGCAAGAGTCAATATTTTATTCTGTAAAATATTTCGAAGTTCTGCGAATTACTTCCGTACAGACTGTAGTATGGCTATAACCATATTTTCTTGTTGAATGGATAATGATCCCATTACTTGAAGATGTATACTTACTATTAGAGGTGGTTAACATATAAATTATTTTATGTCAGTTTACAAATACATAAATTCTCTATGGAGAGCAGAAAAAATATACGCTTTTATTAATACTATTTATATAATTAAAAAGGTCTCGGTGGTCCAGTGGTCGTGCATCCCTCTTCTGAATCAAGAAGTCGCGGGTTCGAGTCCTGGCTCACACCGATGACTTTTCGAAATTATTTTCGGAAGTTATATGTGACATTATCGATGACTGACAAACTTGGTGCCCGGTATGGATTAGGTTCGTCACCTATTCCATTTGGGACGTTAAACATAACGGCGAGACGAGACTTAACAGCCGCTGCCTACACCTTCGGGTAGAAAAGAAGAGAAGAAAGAGAAAGAGAAGAAAAGAAGTTATATTATGGGCAAGTTCCACTAAGCGACCGCGGCGACCGCAACGCCCACAGTAGCGCTCCACATAAAGCCCGCGGTCGTTGCGAGCGATCGCTGGACGTCATAGATGACGTCACTGTTCGCGACCGCTTCGCGCCCACTTCGCCCGCAAAATATTGGTAGGTCTTGGTGGGCTTTCAATAAAAAATGACATATGTCATCAGAACTTGATGATTTTTCCGAGCCGCCATATTGCTAGAACACAGCGCTCAAGTTTTGCGTTCCACTTATAACATTCGCCCACAACGCCCGCGGCGTTTTTTCGTTAGTGGAACGGCAATTTCCGCGGTCGCGGTCGCGGTCTTTGTGGGCTTTATGTAGAACGCGGCCTATGTTATAATTATCAAAAAGAACACTAAGTTGTTATAATGTCTAATAAATTAAACCAAAGCGTCTATTTAAAATAAAGCATTTATAAAGATATGATTAATGTTTTCAAATTATCCAATTTTCCATCACAAATTTGCCGGCGGCCTTGTAAAGTGGATTTAATTCACTTTAAAATTTCGATGGACCCTAATTTGATAAAATTGTTTACTTTGCCATTCTCTCGATCATTATTATGTAAATAATAACACGAACGGCGCTTAAACGACGTAACACCAATAAGTGTCTCGAGAAATGTTATATTATTTTATATATTCGCGCTGTCAAAACGCAAACGTGTAGACAGTATATTTTTTGTAAGCGAACGATTTCGTCCCACAGAATAGATGACATTTGTTACTTTGTGTCCCGATGAGATTAACTTACGCTATACACGACCACATATGTACTTTCTCGTGTATATAATGTTCCCTTTTGTTGGTATTGGGGTGCGCAGTAAGGTCTTTAGAAACATGATTATCACAAGATAATTGCGAAAACTTTATCAGAATTCTAATAAGTCACTTTCAAAAAGTATGTGAAACCAATTAAATTATAATTTTGACGTAGGTTATGGAAGAAGACGAGGAAGGAAATAACTTACGTGATGAATGGTTCCAGTTTCCATTTCGATGAGGCGTCCTTTCTTTATAGTCTCACCCACGTTTAAGTCCAGCACGTGGACAGTGGCTGGTGAGATAGCCAGTACCGAACAGTTACCGGTCTCACCATGGTTACGGAGAGTATACACGCCCTTGGATCCAAACAGCATCACGTTACAGGCTGTGGAGAAATAAAATTATAGAAAAAAAGACTTATACAGGTATTTATTAAAGTTTTCTAAGAACTTTGGAGAAGGCAATATTTAGTAAAAGCACATTTTGGGATTTCACACGTAATTCGCTGCATAAATGGGGCGGCTCGACCGGTGAAATAACAATATCAGCGTAAAGGGGCTCATGCTACGTTTTGCTCAGTGACAGGGGTATTCGTAGGCCCTAACCCTTCCTCTCTCTCCACCCCGTATCACTTACAACCTCTTCCCAATCTAAAGAAACGACAACATTCCCAAGAAGTTTAACGTCAGAAAGACGGCCGGTCGTATAAACACAGTCAAATCTTTTGACAAGATAGATGGTTCGAAAGGATGACATGTTATGCCGAAACCCCCTTAAGGTGGGATAAAGGTAGGAAAAAGTTTGAATTTTTGTCGGTTTATAAATACTCCGTTACTTGTGTGCGAATACTATTTGTATTAGTATAAATGTCATTTTGTTAATTTCAGAACTCCAAAGAAACAGAACGTGTGTAATGTAGTTTAGTAACAAAAGTAACTAGTTTTTCTCATAATATATTATTATAAAGTTCCTTGTATCAGCGATGTTGGTTAAGTAAATTAATTATACTTTCACTTTTGTTAAGATAAGACAACAACTTATTTTGCATTCTTCACAAGTATAAAATTTCAAAGTAACAATAGCCAAGCCATATCATAATTCTTAAGGCCTCATCCTATACTGATAGGAGTCGATAAGACGTGGTATCCTTATCCAATCTCCACACTTGCTCTCTTCATACTTCTATCCAGCCTCACTAAATTCTTCTATACCTTTTAGATTTTCTTTCACTGATTTGCACATCTTCGGTTCTTTTTATCGTTCTCCTATCAATATAGTTTTCTTTTTTTATGGGATTGGGGGCAAAAGAGCAGCCGTGTCACTCAAGCTACAAACGCCACCCATGGACACTAGAATACAGATAGTGTTACAGTTACGTTTCCAGCCCTTACAATGGGAAAAGGAAAAGGTCGGAAGTGGGATGGGAAGGGGTTGGACCTCCGTATAACTCTCTGACCAAGCGAAACGCGGCATGAACCCCTTTAGGTCGATATTCTGAGAAGTCGTGGTATTTCACCGGACGGCTCTATAACTGTTAGATATTTATTTTTCCTTTCTAAATGTACTCTACTGTTTTAGTAACATATAAAATATTATAAAAAAAAAAAACTTACGTTTTGAATTTTTCAAATGTCGTATAGTAAGAGCGAAACCCTTCCCTCTGGCTGGCACACGGTATTGCACCAGAGCCGCGTTCTGCTTCGACACTAACTTATGCTTAGGGCGTTGATCACAGGACTCTACCACGCGGTCATCATCCCACGAATCAGCAGGCCACACCTGACCACTAAGCTCCCAGCCATCTACCCACTGAAAATATTATTTTGGTAAAAACGTATGCATTTTAAAGTCATCAATACTTGCTGAATTAATCCTCCTGAATCATCTAGTATCATGGAATTACGCCAGTAAGATTTGCATTAAAGAATTAAATAATGTCTGGGTCGTGGAGCACCCCGCTTCTAAATCAAGAAGTCGTGAGTTCGAATCCTGGCTCACACTAAAGAGTTTTCGAAATTATTTTCAGAAGTTATGTGTGATAAATATCGATGACTGAAAACTTTGTACCCGATGTATGGCAATAGGTTCCCTACCTATTTCATAACAGGGACGTAAACATAATGAGACGAGACGAGGCTTAACAGACGCTGCTTACACCTTCTGGTATAAAAAGGTGTGTGGTTATGTTATGTAATGTTGTACTTTTTATCTAGATACATATACATTCTAGATATTTATACATTCAAAATTCACCATACAAATATTTCAATGCAGGCGGGGATCAAACCTACCGCCCTCTAAATAGAGCAATATTAATCAAAAGGTTTTCATTTATCACGTCGCGTCTATGAAAATTAACTTACTACTTTGTAATACGCTGTCTCAGTTATATCTGACATTTAAACGTTAAGATTAGTTAAACTCTTGTTAAACGTTAAGAACATTAATTTTAGTTGTAACTCCGTGAACGAATTTGACGTGACCACTTTAGATTCTCATGTGTTACGTTAATTTTTTATCTTACCCCTGTTTAATACAAGTACTATGTAATATCTTTGTAAATAATATTAAGCAGGAAATGATAAGAGACTGCCAATGTTAATATTGTCCGTTCCACCAAGATATATAACTATATTATATTATTGTTTTATTAATTGTCAAACAAATTACTATCCGCGTGCGATTAAATTTTAATCCTTTAGTTTTCTTTAAATGAATTATTTTTATGTTCTTAATAGTGCTTGTAATGTGCTTCGTAATAAAATTTAAGTCGATAAGAAAATCTACCTCAACCTTATTTTTGTATCCACCTAACTATCATTACTAGCTAGTTAGACTCCAAGTTCTTAAAGTGTATTCAAAAACATTATTTCCTTATACTACGCAACTTATTACACAGCCAATAACAGCTCACTGATTTTATTTAATTACTTATATATATGTGTGTGTGTGTAATAATACCTGTAACAAATACACAGACTGACAGATAGTCAATCGTTTTTAATATACAAACATTACATTTAATATTTAATTCTTAAGTAAGAACATAGGAACTAATTAATGTTGTGGATATTAGAAGTCTGAGAAGTATAGCTGGAGCAAGCTTGGTAGATAAAATGAGAAATAGTGTAACTCGAGAACGTTGTGGCTTAAAAGAAAATATAGTAACAAGGATAGAGAAAGGAATGCTTAAATGGTTCGTACATGTAGAAAGGATGGACGAAAGAAGACTGACTAAACGAATTTATAACTTATAACACAAGTGTGAAAGAGCAAACCGGTAAAGGTCGACCTAAGCGGACCCACCACCATCAAATCAATGTTGTGTTGGTGAGAGGCCAGGTCAAGAGTGGCCACAACAGATGAGCATGTATGAAAATGAGAGTGGAGGAAGCATGAAATGTATGTCAGCATCGTAGCAAATGGAAAGAATTAGTCTCTGTCTACCCTATGGGAAAAAGGCGTGATTATATGTATGTAACTATTAAAACTGCAGTATAGTTTTGTATACTTTTATATTTTTGTATATATTTATAAAATTGGTAATGGGCTCAGTTTAGATAGACTGTCATAATTACCGAATGATGTAGGCAAAAAGGAAACACTTTAATAGGAAAAACTAGGTCTTGGTTTCTTTTTATTTTATATTGTATTATATACTTGGCTATTATTAAAGCTAAGTTTGTTAGTAGGCGGTTTAAGATCTCACAAAGTCAAGGAAGACTTAGAACTGAAAGAGCCACCAGTGACAAGGATTCAATTAAAGTTTTGCTGTCAGCTTAATAAGACTCTGACTCTATATTGTATAGAGTTTGCGACATGAAGTTTATACTCGTAATTGTTTATAGAAAAGCCTTCTAAAATGATATAAAGTTAGTAGGGTAATAGCTGGGAAATTAAGTTTCAATTCGTACAAAAAAAATATTTTTAAAACTTATGTTAAAATAAAATATATTGTTCCTGACAGCAACACAGAAAACTTTTCTAATTACTTTCTATATTTTTATGGGAACAAATGGGTCACGTGATGGTAAGCGCCAGAGGGTAACAGTTTTGTTGCTATTCTCTAACAACTAATGGATGGGGAGAGGAAATGGAAGAGAGTGGATGACCGGAGACTGGCTACCTCTCTCACCGATTGAAATGTGGCATAAGCCGCTTTACAACAATTCTCTGAGAGGTCCTGTACTGGTCGAGTCAGTCTATTCATGCAGAAAACTAGATTTCTCTTACCACAGCATTAATTTTATTTACATTTTTAATGAAAGAAATTTCATACTAATACAGAGTTTCTTTTGAAATTATCATTAATTTTTTGCTAATGTTTTACGAACAAAAAAATTAATTAACATTATCATGAAAACGGATGAAACTTTCGCAATTATTATTATAACCATAATAGAATAATTATAAAGCCTGGCAATTAAACCAACTTAATTAATTTACACTTAGTTCAAGGCCGACCTTGTAATCAGTATGACGTTTCGTCATAGTAGATGCTAGGGTGCCACACTTAAACGGTCTAAGATTCTCTGACCAATATTTAGTTTAATATGAAGAAAAACCCCCGCAAAAGTACTTCTATAATTATTACTAAAACATATTTTCAGAAACATAACATAATATATTATCCAAAGGTCGCGGATTCGAATCCTGGCACACACAAAAGACTTTTCGAAATTTAATTTTATGTGTGATAAATATCGATGACTACAACTTTTCTGCCCGGTATGGCAATAGGTTCCTATTCCAGGCCACCTATTCCATTTGGGACGAAAACATAACGGCGAGTAGAGGCTTAACAGCCACTGCCTACACCTTCGGTTAGAAAAAGGTGTGAAGTTATTTTATAACATATTATTAAGTGTAGTGCTTCTTTCTTCTATATTTGAAATATTTGTTGATTTTTTTTTGTAACATAACTCCCTTTTTTGCTACGCCTTTTTTGAAGCTATTGCGATACGTCAGGCACAATTGATATTTTCGATACAAAAATATTTGGAAAAAAAACAAAAAGGTTGTAGTCTCGGTGGTCCGGGTTCCGGGTTCCGGACACTGGCTCACACCAATGACTTTTCGAAATTGTTTTCGGAAGTTAAGTGTGATAAATATCGACGACTGAAAACTTTGTGCCCGGTATGGCAATAGTTTCGCCACCTATTCCATTTGGGACATAAAGATAACGGCGAGCCGAGGCTTCAGAGCCGCTGCCTACACCTTCGGGTAACAAAAGGCGTGAAGTTATGTTATGTTATGTAAAACCGAAAAGTCATTAGCACAAGCCAGCGATCGAATACGAGTCTTCTGGATTCGAAACACCGAGATACGGTCTAATATGTTTGGAAATATATTAATCTGAGTGGTTTCCTACTTTACAATGGTTTTACAACCTTAAATCTTTTTTATGACAAATTTTCTACGGCGTATTCTATCACGGGAAGAATGGACCTTAAGATTTTATTATTAAGTTATATCGCCCGGCTTCCGTCCTTGGTGCGTGATAGGCAGTAAATAATATGACTTTACCGCAACTAGTCCACCATTGTCGCAAGGCACATCAAGATAATTGAAGATGACCTCGATCCTTTTATCCGGCTCGGCGATCATATAGATTCCGCAAACAGCCGGGTTGTCTGATGGTGACTTGAAAAATATCTCTCCCTCGTCTGACGTAACCAGGAAACAATCTGTAAATAAGAATTTAGTTCAAGTAAACATTAACTAATTTTAAGAAAAATATGTACAGTTTACTAAAATTTGTTATCTAGCTCTATGGGCTTATTAGTCTGTACTCAAACCTTAAGGCTCAGCTTGGTTCCTAGTACCTAATAACAGGAAATAATTTACCTTCGTCTGGATTAATGATGCGATGAGTTGGTTTTGAAAGCCGACGCACTCTCGAGAACCAGGAGAGTGATGGTGTTAAGCTGTTTTGTCCGTATTCTTTACCCTGGTAACATAAAAAATACTTTTTTTAAAACTTCACGCTTTCTACCCGAATCTTCTGAATCCTCGAATTCTCCGCAGTGAATGACATATGTAAGAGACATATCTCTTATGTCTCTCTGTTCTTTCTGCCTACCCCACAGGGAACATGGCGTATACGTGTGTTGTTGGTGATCAAATATTTCACTACGTATACATGTAGATTGTGGCTATTAGAGACGTGAAGATACGAGTATATAAACAGTCAAGTCAACTTCGAGAAAAAAATAAAAAAATAAGTTCTAAATAAACGCGATATAATCCATAAAAAGTTGTTTTAATGTTATCAACTTGACTTGTCTTTTGGCACTGAGGGATCTTGGACGAGAAGATTACCCTTAGTTTCCCAAACGCTGACCAAGATCGAGTTGAAACTGTCGGCTTACTTCTTTCCCAAAAGTTACTGCTTCTTAAAAATGGGTTTAAAAAAGCTTACACCAATCAGAATAAAAATCTAATAACTACAATTATTATCCTACAACTTTAATATCAAGTTTCGGCGGTTCAGTGGTCGAGCTCTCCGCTTCTGATACAAAAGTCGTGAGTTCGATTTCGGGCTTACACCAATGATTTCTCGTAATTCTTTTCGGAAGTTATGTGTGATAAATATCGATGACTGACAACTTTGTGCCTGTTGTATGGCAGGAGGTTCGCCACCTATTCCATTTGGGACGTAACATAACGGCGAGTCGGGGCTTTAACAGCCGCCGCCTACACCTTCGGGTAGAAAATGGCGTGAAGTTACGTTACAATTATCATAATTCTATTCTAAATTCAAATGTCATCGGTTAATGGTGGCTACATAACAATGATGAATGACGACAAAATTACATTAACCACAAATTGTTGCAACTATGTCACGTTAAATGATCTATCGCCGTGGTGAGAATTTGACGTGACGTTTGCTACGTGATCAAACCCTATAATGTCTACTAGATTAGAATACTCCAAATATTTCGATATAAACTATTAAATTTATTTAGGACGTAAACATAAAGGCGAGACGAGGCTGAACCGCTGCTGCCAACACTTTTGGGTAACAAAGGCGTGAAGTTAGAAGAAAGAGAAGAAAATCTTAACATAGGGTAATGTAATGTCTCTAACACATGAATTTTAAAGTTCCAGTTCCTTTGCGGAAATCTTTTCGAAAGTAATACGAGATTAATAACGATTACTAAAAAATGCTACTCATAAAATGGTTTTCTGACATAATAATAGGTATAATCACCATTGCCCACACTTACGAATATTAAACACTTGCAGTTATTATAAAAAAAACTAAACCATTGTTATAAATCTCGACAAGGGTGAAAGAAGTTTATTTACTCTTACCTTAATATCTCGCCCAAATCCCTCAATCGTTTATAAATTGGGTAAAGCCTACCATCTCAACTGATCACAAATTCACAAATCATGAGTACCTTAACTTTGCAAATACTTAGAAGAACTTACTTATAGAAGAATGATTTGACTTACAAGGAAAATGAAAACCCTTTTTTCAATTTACAACAATAATCACTAAACTGTTAACGTATAGATTAGAGTTAATAGTTATCAAAGTTCTAAGTTCAGTTTCAAGCTGAAGTATTCAATATTGAGGCAAACTAGCAAACGGAATAATTTATTCATACAGTTTCTAAAGGTGAAGTTAAACAAGCATCACGATTAAGTTAAGGTTACGTACATACATATAAACTCACGCCTGTATCCCACAGGGGTAGCCAGAGACTTTGGTTTTCCACAAGCTACGATCCTGACACACCTCTTTCGCCTCATCCAGAGTCATACATCTCATAAGGTTAGGTTACATTCAAATAACGTTACATACACCCTGACGAGATACGAGTAAGTTGTATGACTATGGATGAGGCGAAGTAGGTAAGTGTTTCTATCCCCTCATCCACACTCATACATCTCATAGTACATTCACGTCGGTTTCGGGTGCTATGCATTTTCTTTTTTCGACTAATACGATTTAATTAGTCCTAATAGTCCCTCTTGGTCCCCGATCCTGACCAGATTCAGGATCGCGGGAAATATGAGGGCCAGACCTCATATTCTGTGCATTTAGAGAGAAAGAGCTAGATTCATATAGTATCAGTGTACACTGCCAAATAAACATACTTTACATACATATATAATTTACAGTACACTATATTACATTTACATTACAATGGGCCGGCACGACCGATTAAATACCACGATCTTTCAGAAAATTGACCTAAAGTGGCTCATACTGCGTTTCGTTTGGTGAGAGGTGATACCTGATGCCCAGCCCTCCGCCACCCCCTTAAAGGTCGACAATGAAACTCTATGTGTGGCAGCACTATATGTGTTACAGGTGTCTATGGGCAGCGCTGTTCGCTTACCATCAAGTGACATGCCCGCTCGATGGCCCTCTTCTCCCTTATAGGTATTATAGGTATTATATATTGGTAGGTAATGGTGGTAGATACGATCTTAAACTTGCCAGGATCTCTCTTTACCCCTTTATGCGCTGTCAGATAATATAATATAATAATATGACAAACCAATGTCAATTTTGACCAAGACAATAATCTCGCAAATATATTCAAACTTTTCTAAATGACAGCAAACCAGACCGACCTCAATCGTGTCTGAGGTACCTCCTTCGAGATATTGGACAGTAAGTCGTATGAAAGATGTAAATTCGATGTCACTTTCAGGAACATTGACTTTCCCATTTGAATTGTTACAGGATGAGACACAAATGTTGATTTAGTAGTTTTAACTACAGCTTTTCTTGCCTATAGGTAGGAGAGAACTGAGCGCCAAAGGGCACGATTTTTACAAGCCTCACTTCCTTGTTTGACTTTCATGGCTCCTGTGATGCACATTCGTCAATTTTGAAGGCTCCTGATATCAGTTAATCACAGGAATAGTGTCACGACCGTCCTCGACTCCTAACATCTATCCGCTTTTGCATTGTATTATATCTGCTTAGTCAATCTTGCATCTGCTCTTCCTACAAGTCCGAACTATCGGAGCATATCTATATTCTATTTATATAACATTTTTTATCTAATTATTTTCAACAATTGATCCGTAATTGAATAACAAACAACATCCAAAAATCTTCACAAACTTTCAATCCAATAAATCCAAGTTTTCTTCTTTATAACTCACAACGATTTTGATAAAATAACTACAAAGTACTTGTGATTTATTGTGAAATCACGGAAAAGGATGGTTTTATCCCTTATTAAATTTACAAAAGGAAACAAGTGTATATCTATTGGGTTTTGATTATTTATCACGCAAAAATAATGACATATAGTCATTGTAATACATATTACATCGTTGAATTTAATACAAAATCGCTATTTTCATTCTGTTAATATTCAACATGCAATGATTGGAGATACCGAATGTACCTTTAATTTATGGATAGTATGAAAGTTGGTTTGCATTTATTTAATTATTAATCTCGATACACACATGATAATTCTCAATTCTAACCTGAAATCTTATGCTACCAATCAAGACATTTTTAAATAAAGGACTATGTATGAATGTGAATTATTCTCAAATAAAAAATGAAAAATGTACAGTGCATCACAGTGTATGGCAAGTTGGCTTGAGTTAACAACTCGACAATTTTTTTAAAGGCCCAAACTGTATGTAATTACAAGATTATGACATGTGCTCAAGTATCTTCTTTAAGTAGCTCACAAAATCCAGCGTAATGCACATCCTTTAATAGTAGTAATGATTACTTGAAATATGTGTTCCTTTCTATTATATAAATATAAACGAATATATTTTTGCCTTGGTCATCCCATCACGTGAGAAGAGCTGGACAGATTTTGCTAATTCTTGTTTTATAATATTACTTGAAGCACAAGGATGGTTTTTACGATAATAAAATTCAAAAAAGTCCCTTTTATAAAAGATTCGTAATAATAATTAAAATTAATTTTGAATTCAATTTCTATAATAGTTTAGCTGTTCGTGGAGAGATTCAGAGGAGGGAAGATAAAACAATTGAGTTATATTAGTTTTGTATTAATATTTTTAATTATTTCAAACACAAATTGTTAACTTATCGTTAACAAATTGTGTTTGAAATGGAATGGAATTCGTAGTAAAAGAAAATATGTTAAGTTGTATTTTTTTTTTATTTCTTATAGACTACTTATATAACATAACTTCACGCTTCTTTCTACCCGACGGTGTAGGTAGCGACTGGTAAGCTTCGTCTTGCCGTTATGTTTACGTCCCAAATGGAATAAGTGGCGAACCTATTGCCATATCGGGCACAAAGTTTTCAGACATCGATATTTATCACAAATATTTTTTGAAAAGAATTTCGAAAAGTTATTGGTGAGAGCCAGGATTCAAAGCCGTGACTTCTTGATTCAGGAGCGAGCACTGGACTACAGAGACGCATAAATTGACTACTTAGAAGATTTTTTCAATTCCTGCTCCCGAGATTAGCAAGTTCAAACAAACAAACTCTTCAACTTTATAATCCTAATCCTAACTAGTAATAAAAATGCAAAAGTAGCTCTGTTGGTTCACTTTCACGCTAAAGCTACCTAAGCGAAATTTCTCATGTGTACCTATGAAATAGATTCAAAAACTATTATGCTACCTTTTGTAAGGCATGAAAAGAAGTATGGAAAGGTATCGTCATTTTTAGAGCTAGGAATTTGAGAGATATAAGATAGGATTTTTAACTTTCAAGATATACATTATATATAATTCAAAATATAATGATAAATGTCAAGAAAATTAGCCAAGTATAATGTCTGTGAAGACAATAGAAAAGTAAGTATGGATGATAGAACATAAAAATAGATATAGAAATACAATGTTATAGACCACTTTAATATTTACAATAACTAACAACTAACAATAACTACAGCATCGGTGGAATGACCTTCATATTACTCCTATGCTGCAGTAATCCCAAAAATCGGATATCGTACATTTCATACTAAAGATATAACATTAATAAAATTCAGCTATGTACAACGCAAAGGTTAAACCGCTGATCGTTGACACCCGGAACTTGGGTATGTATGTATGATAAAACATGTCCAATCATCTCCAAATTACTTTTACTCAAAAATGCTTTAACCTCTCCACAAAGTAAAAGTGTTAAGGTGCTATTAAGCTCGCGGAGTCGGCTAGTGGATTATAGTAGTAACTCATTTTCCAGTCTATAATGCTATAAAGGTGACGAATGTTCAATTATTTTATGATTATAGATACAAAGTCTTTCAGGCAGATCTAAAGATGAAATAAAAAAAATATCACTCATAATCCATGAGATAATATTCCGTTCCTTAGTTTATTCCATTATTATGCTAATACAAAATAACTTAATTAATGTTTTCGTAATCTTAATTCTTAATTATATTTCAAAGATAAATTGCAAACTTTGTAATAATGATATTATAATTAATTAATTAATTTTCCAATGAGATTATTCATAATTATGATAAAGTTTGACAAATTTACAGAAATTTGTTGCATTTACATAATAAACACATTGATGTTCTTAGTTTTATGGGCAGGAAACATGCTTTGAAACTTTATATTTAAATCAATAGAGGATTCGTGAAATCACCAAAATATTACAAAAATGTAAAAAATATCTACCAAACTAAACATAAATAAAAAGGTCTTTGGGTGTCACAATGGTCAAGCTTCTAAGGTCGTGGGATGGATGTCGGACTTACAAAAAATCTATTAAAATATCTATTCTATTTTTGGGTGTAACGATTCGACGAGTCGAGGCTTATTAGCCGCCGCCTACACCTTCTCGTAGTGCGTAGGCGTGAAGTTATCTTATGTTTATCTTAAACTATTAGTTGCGCTGTCCTACTGCATGTACCAACCTAACACAAATTTTAATACTATCTACTAACAATTTCATACGCATGGTTAAATAATTGTTTTGAGAGAGATCCCATTAAGATAAGAACTATTCCCATATCTCTTATTAGCCTTTATTATAAATATATATTGTGTAAATTTCATCCAGAGATTTGTAGCATAATTTCGTTGTTCAGTCGAAACAAAGTTAAGTGTTTTGACAAGTCATATCCGGTCTACGTCCGGTTAGTACGTCGAGGCATAAAGCCTTAATAGCTTACATTATTTATTTATTATCTTTGTTCATTTCGTAGAACAGATTTGTAATAAATCCCCAAGTGTTTTCCCTTAGCAATCCAAGGTTACAATCGTCTTATATAATAGGTATATTAATACGTCTTCACTACGAATAATATGAAGGATCTTAAGACATAGTTAATTAATGTGGAATAATAAATGATAACTTTAACTTTACGCCTTTTTCTACCCGAAGGTGTAGACAGTGGCTGTTAAGCCCGGCTCGCCATTATGATTACGTCCCAAATGGGACGTAATAATCATAATCGTCGTGCGAACCTATTGCCATACCGGGGACAAATTTATTTAACAAAAATTTATCACCCATAACTATAGAAAAGTCATTGGTGTGACCCAGGATTGGAACCGGCGACCTCTGTGCGAGACTAATAATAACTACCTATAAAAATGTATGACGTATAAGAGGAGATTAAGACGACATACTTTTGTTATGGCAACTCTAAAAGGTCCAATGTGAACCGCTGACTGTGACGTCAACCTTCCTTGGGAATGTTTTCATTGGTGGTCTATCCCCCACAGCCATAGACTATATTGCCACCTAAAGTTTCTTAGCGGAATCTTACGGCATCCTTAAATCTGAAAATGACTGCTTATCCTTAGCCGAGGTAGCACGACATAGCTGATGAAGCGTTTAATGAATAAATTCATACAAATAACAATTTCAAGCGGCGTAATTAGTAAATAGAAACCTTGTCGGTGATTATGTTTTTGGGGTTGAGACTCTGGGGACATGGGGTCCGAGTGCATGTGCACTTTATGAAGATCTTACAAAGAGACTGATCTAGTCCTCTCGCGACCAGAGAGCTGGTCTATTCGTCGCACAGAGGATTAGCATTGCAGTTCAGCGTGGCAATGCGGCCAGTCTTCTCGGCACGCTGCCGTAGACCGTAGACCGAGATGCAGAGAAATTCATTCAGATTTCAGCTAGTTTTTTTAATTTTATATATTGTCTATCCTAAAAATTTAATTAATATAAACAAATGATATAGTTGCCATGTAGCCCTATATAGTGCTACTCCTTTTTTTGTGGACATCTTGCTCACAAAGGGCTCACAATGCTCACTAAGGGATTTCATTCCATACAGAACATATGTGGCTTAATATATTATCAGATTATTACCAATGACTGCACAAGCTGTTCACAATATATTTTATTACGATAGCCTCGTCACCTAACTAATGTGACCCAATATTTTTTTAGGTGAATTTCTGAGAAATTTCTCACTGAAGGTAGATAGATAGTTACAGGGTTTATCAAAAAAATGTGAAAACCAATTTCAGACGTGTCAATCAAACACTTCAGACCCCACTGGTCTATCTGTAGGGGTACGTAGATATCAGTGTGAGTGATGAACGCGCAAAATTTCATGGCTGCCATCTCTATAATAAAACGCGGATAAATCTACGCATTCTTTGTAACTTAACACACACTTGATAGCTGAAGAATTAAGCCTATCGAGGCTTAAATCTTCAGGTATTCATAGCGTATCGTCGCTAGATTAATTTCCTAGTCCTAAATGTAAATAGGTGGCGAAACCTATTGCCATAATATGTATATTGGTTACGATTTAGTTAGTCATTGATATTTATCACGTTGTTGTTGGGATCGAAAAATGAATCTCTGAACTTTTAATAATAATTAATAAAAAAATTAATAATAAAACGTGCATACACAAAAAGGTTGTGCTTATACACATATTATATTTTTGAACTGTTTGAAACGAGTCAAATTTAATTTTAAGTGTAAGATTTTCTTAATATATAAGTATATAATAATAATAATTTGTATTTGATTCATAATTTGAATTTGGATTCTATATCGTACATACTTTACGCTCTTTACGCCTTTTTCTACCCGAAGATATACTCGCCTTTATGTTAAGTTTATGTCTTAAATAGCTGGCGTTAAAAAACTGGTGTTATTGCAATATGTTTGCAATAACACCAGTTTTCAACTATCAATTTTTATCACACATTATTTCCAAATAGAATTTCGAAAAGTCATTTGCGTGAGCCAGGATTCGAACCAGTACTTCTTTATTCAGAAACGGTGCTAAATTTGCTTACATTTTTCTAGCAATACTACATTACTTCTTCTTTATTATTTTTAAAAGAAAAATTGTTGGCCGTTGCGGGACGTCTCAAATGAATAAATATCTATCTTTATTTATTTATCCATTTTTATATAAATGTTATTTATATAGTATACAAAAACACAATATATGGCTTAATAAAATAACAACAAGATTACTACATTCGAATTTTCAAAATAATTTATCATTTTTACTTTATGATTATGGGGTTTAATTTTTAATTAATTTACAAACTAGTTTATATCTTACTCCTCTTAAAAGTAACTCCGTATATAACGGCGTTACTTTTTTTAAATAAGCCAAGTTTGATCCGTCTGTCAGAAAGTATCGAGCAAACTTCACCATGAATAGAGACGGCTTCATAACATTTTAATTAAAGCTTATCCTCGCTGTTTATTATTTCTTTTTTCTTCATCGCAAACTTTACTGAACATTAGTAATAAAGTATAGTATCGCATATAAAAAAATTAATAATCTGTAATTTTGTATTACCTTATAATATTTAGCTAAGCTTGCTGAGAAAAAAGCTAATATCACGGCTAATCTAGCAGTTTACCACAATGAATTAATTCTATTCGTGAGACTCAGGAGTCGGAGTCCAATGTGTTTTTTTACAATTTAGATACATTGTGTAAATGTAATATCTACTTCTAGAAATGCAATAAATCTGTTGAAAATTTGTTTTAGATTTATTATATTACTCTCATACAGAAATTGTTAGTTAATACTTATAAGACATAAATTCAGAAAATACATTTCGATAAGTTATTAATTCGATCCTACGACATCTTCATGCAGAAGCGGAGCGTTATACGTCCAGATCGCCGGGATGCCTGATATGATTTTTTAATAAATTGATGAACAGGGATTAGTGTAGTATATATCTCTCTTCATTTGATCCCCATAGAGACTCTAAAACTGCTGGACGCATAACTAATAATATCTATAGTTCCTAGGAAAGTGAAAATTGTACACTATTTTTTTTCAGAATACTTGTGATATGATCTAAAATTGATACTAAACGTGATAATATGGTTTTTAGAAAAGTCCCCGGTTTGTCTGTATGTGTGTGTGTGTTTAACAGTGGTAGAGCCAAGCAGTTCGCTGCATGAATGGGCCGGCTCGACCGGTGAAATACCACGACCTCTCAGAAGACCGACGTAAAGTGGCTCATGCCGCGTTTCGTTCGGTGAGAGAGGTATCCGGAGGCCCACCCCCCTTCCCCATCCTTTCCTATCCCCTATCCCTTAAAGGTCGGCAACGCAACAGTAACACTATATGTGTTGCTGGTGTCCATGGGCGGCGTTGGTTGCTTACCATCAGGTTACACGTCTGCTCGTTTGCACTCCTATCCCATAAATAAAAAAAAAATGTTTCATACGGAAAAAAAACTTTAAAAGTTACTGCATGTTTATGTATTAAATTTTTCATGAATATTTCTAAGAGGTCGAGTCAACACATAGGCTAAATATTATCATGCTACCGCTAATTAGGGGTGAGCAATGAACCGCGCAGACTATATTTCTGATATTCATAACTTAGTGCGTGATCTAGACTTTGTTTTAAAAAAAATCCTATGTCTATGAAATAATTACTTAAGTACATACCTAATAGTTAAAAACAACAACAAAACAAGAACAAAAAAGCTACATTATCACTGAGTTTCAAAGGCTATGTGTAATCATCGTCGTCATCGACATTTTGTTTGTACGCGAGTAACATCGTGAGGCGGGAAGCTACATACAATATAGCGGTACGAAGTTCGCGCGGTCTGCTAGTTATAAATAAAGTGTCAAATAGTAAAATGACTATAAGTGTACGATTTGCTATGCTATTTATTGCCGCACAAGACTCAAATCGCTGGATCAACGTCATCAAGTTAAATTATAAAATATACCTACTACGCTATTTGAACAGACGAAAGGAATTAAGAGAACATATCAATTTCAAAAAACAAATAAATAAAAAGACTACTTCAGAATTTGATTAAACAGCGGCACTTTAAACTTTTAATAAACAATTTCTACGATCTATAAAATTAAATTAAAATAATAATTGAGTGTATTTTGAGTTTTGTTACGAGGAGTTTCTCAACTAGAATTTAGCTTTAGGGTTTTGCGTCTCTAAAATCCAGCCTGAATAACTAGAGATATCGCTGATATAAATGCTGTACCTATAACCGTTTGGTAACATAAATCTACGCCTTTTTCTACCCGAAGGTGTAGGCAACGACTGTTAGCACTCGTCTCGATATTATGTTTACGTCCCGAATGGAATCGGTGGCGAACCTATTGCCATACCGGGCACAAAGTTGTCAGTGCTCGATATTTTTCACACAACTTCCGAAAAGAACTTCGTAAAGTCATTGGTGTGAGTTAGTCTGAGGTTTCGATTCCGCGACCTCTAGTTTTAGAAGCGGATGCTTGACCACTGGACCACCATATTTTTATTTATATTACATCACGCTTGTATCTTCTAACAGTAATTAGCCATTTGAACTTGCTACAGATTAAGATCTTGACTTACTTTTTCCCTTCATCATGGTTCATTCACAGTTATACGTCTCGTCATTTATTCAGGTCGGTTTCATTTCGTCAGTATTGTCTTGGTGGTCCAGTGATTGAGCTCTCAGCTTCTTATTAGAAGAAGTCGTCGGTTAGATTCCGCACTCGCAGCAATCATATCTCGGACTTATTTGCGGAAGTTATGTATCGTAAATATCGATGACTGATAATTTCGTGCCCGGTTTAATGGCAAAAGGTTTGCCACCTATTCCATTTCGGGACGTAACGTAACGATTCGCCGAGTCGAGGCTTTAACAGCAACTATTTACAAATTGAATTAAAAATAGGTGTGAAGTTAGGTTCATTTTTATTTTTTAACAGGACATCAATTTTCCATTTCTGCTACTTCTAACACAATAACACTTCGTACACTTGTTCTGTCAGTTGGCTTTTATGCATTTTTCTAAAATAATCATACCGTTTTAACACACTCCTTTCCAACATTATTCTTCTACTTGTATTTCACTCTTATAGCCTCTCTTATTTGCCTTTCTTATCTTATTTGCTCGCTACGCAAGTTCCATACATTCTTCTTATAGAACAGATTTTGAGCGTAGTTTACCTTTACTAATAAACTATCTCCCAAACTTTTCACCAATGCTCTGGAGGATGTTTTCAAGACACTGGATTGGACTGGACAGGGTATCAACGTAAATGGTGAGTACATCTCGCATCTTCGGATTGCCGATTGTAATGGCAGAGTCGCTGGAACAGTTAAGCGGAATGCTGCGCAGCCTGGATAAGTCCTCCCGGCGGACCCATGCCCGGTTTGGGCATGAACTTGGACAAGACCAAGGTCATGTTCAATGAACATGTCGTGCCCGGACCGATAAGCGTCGAAGGGTCAGTTCTCGAAGTCGTAAACAAATACGTCTACCTAGGCCAAATCATCCAGTTAGGTAGACGAAACTTCGAGAAGGAGGCCGAAAGGAGGATTCAGCTTGGTTGGGCTGCATTCGGCAAACTACGTCGAGTCTTCAGCTCGCCTATACCGCAATGTCTGAAGACCAAAGACTTTGACCAGTGCGTCTTACCGGTGATTACCTACGGTGCTGAAACGTGGACACTCACGGTGGGGCTAGTCCACAAATTTAAAGTCCCTCAGCGAGCTATGGAGCGGGCTATACTCGGAGTATCTCTGAAAGATAAACTCAGGAATGAATATACTCGCCAGAGAACTGGAGTAACCGACATAGCTCGTAGAATAAGCTCGCTGAAGTGGCAATGGGCTGGTCACATCTGCCGAAGGACCGACGGTAGATGGAGTAAGAAGGTCATAGAGTGGAGACCGCGTCTTGGCAAACGTAGCGTAGGACGCCCACCAGCCCGATGGTCAGACGACCTTAGAAAGGCTGCTGGAAAAGACTGGATGCGGAAGGCAGAGAATCGGATGTTGTGGCGCACATTGGGAGAGGCCTATGTCCAGCAGTGGACTGCAATAGGCTGATTATGAATAAACTATTAATTTTATTCCTATCATTTCGGACCTAATATATATAAATGCATGCAGTGATTCTTTTACTAACGCAATTTTAATGGGTTATGTTTTATCAAGACTGATGCTACTGTTTTGGACCCAGTTTAGAAACCTTGAAAGACCGATATAAAACAATATGTGTATATCTATGCTATGTATCTTTGTGATGAAAATGCCTACAGCTGTGTTTTGAGCGCGTGTTAAATCGTAGTGATTTGAATGAGTTTAAAAAAAGAGATATTTTCTCTTTGTCAATAGACTCTCAATGGCTCAGTTATGTATCTATATATGTACCTGTATCCATATAAATATAATTGGAGTGGTTATTTATAATTTTAAAACACATCTTTTTTAAATTATTTGAGGCGCCTTTTAAGTAGGATTAAATTAACTTTTAAGAATAATCAAATTAATATTATGCGTTGTAATCGTTAACAAATACACCGAATCTATATTCGTACTCGGAATACGTTGTTTTCAATGACAGGAACAATCTGATTTGACCTAAACAAATACTGAGCTTTACACGTTAAATATTTACTTTGACCTATTGTAAGCTTTATTAGAACTCTTAACATAGTAAATCTAACTAGTAAATCTCTCATATCCTGCTCGCTCAATTTGCTATTATATATGAAACATTTACAATCAAACAACATAACTTTACACCAAGCCCTTTGCGGGGTAGGCATAAGGCACAATTTTTACACGCCTCACTATCTTTTTAATATCACAACTCTCTATCTCTTTTTCATTACGGACAAGCTTTTTCCATTTTCCCGTTTTTATACTAAATATCAGCGTAGTCAATCTTGTATCATCCAATCTTTTTACATGTTCGAGCGGTCAGAGCTTGTCCTACTTTTGTGTCATTTTTGAAGTGGAACTTCTAATGTCTCTTGCGAAAGCATTTAACGCATTTAACGCCCCCTCGCGGGTATTATAGATAATATATAAGACTAGAACTTAAACCGGTTTATATAAACCAAGGAAGAGAATTTGCATAGCGTGATTAAAAACAGTACATAGACATCTAGTAGCTAGTAGCGGCACTGTTTTTATCGCACCATGCCCCTAAAGTACTAACTGCATAAAAAATATTGTTTTTAATATTTAAATTTATATGCAACTAAAAAATAAAATAAACTAAATTTTAAATATTATTAGAAATATCCAAACAAGATACTCTCGAGAGCAATGAATCCGGGTCACTTAAAGAATGTTAAAAATCTCGGAAACTAAAAATGATAGGTTAATGCAATAAATTGTATTTAATAGACAATGTAATACTCCTTAAATGAAAGTAAAAAAAATATGAGTCACCATACATTTTATTAACACAAAATTACTTAAAGAAAAAATCTGCTGATCTCTCCTTAAAACAAAAATAGGAAACATGAAATTTTTGAACTTTATTACGATTTTCTTGAATTTTAATACTTCGTATTGCCTCCTCGTGCTTCCATTACTGCGTTTACGCGGTTTGGCATGCTGTACACCAAGTTCCTTATACGATTTTGGGGAATATTCTCCCATTCCTCTGTGAGAGCAATTTTGAGCTCACGAAGCGTGATTGGGGGAGGGTTTCGTTGTTTTACGCATCTGCCTAGCTCGTCCCAAGCATGCTCGATCGGGTTGATATCCGGGCTGCGCGCTGGCCACTCCATACGAGTAATGTTCATCTCTTGAAGGTAGTCATTCACAATCCTACCTGTATGAGGTCGGGCATTGTCATGCATAAATATAGCATCCTCACCTAAATTGACCATAAATGGACCAACGTGATCATTGAGGATTTCTTCCACATATCTTACGCTAGTTAAAGAGCCGTTTTCTATGATCACCAGCTCTGTGCGACTTTCAGAAGAAATTCCGGCCCACACAAGTACAGACCCACCACCGTAGGCTACTTTTTCCTCGAAGCATGCTTGCTTGAATCTTTCCCCTGGTCTTCGATACACTCTGTGTCTTCCATCGTGCTTGTAGAGCATAAATTTTGATTCGTCGGAGAACATAACTTTTGACCAATCTTCAATACTCCAATTTACGTGGCTCTGGGCATATCTTAGTCTTGAAATACGATGCCCACGCTCCAGTTTAGGGCCGTTTGCAGGTCTAAGGGGTTTTAAGTTAGATTCAGCAAGCCGACGTCTTACTGTCCATGCACTTGGGTTACTTCCTCCGAGGCGTCGAAACTGATTGGTGAGTTCAGTTCCTGTGAGAAAGCGATTTCGAAGCATGGTGTTCACCAAGTATCGGTCTTCTCGTGCTGTGGTATACCTGGTTCTGCCCGTTCCTGGTCTGCGTAGGTTAGAACCAGTTTCTTCGTAACGTCGGAGAACTCTTTGTACTGTTGACAGCGACACACCAACAGTCCTGGCTGTATCGCGCTGACTCCGGCCGGTTTCCAGCATTGTAAGTATTCTGGTGCATTCTTCAGGCGTAAGCGACATAATTTCAGCTTGAATAATGAATATAGAGCACTATCAACATGGTTTATGTACCCACATAAATGACAGATTACAAACAAAAGCAAAACCAAATGCTGTAATTTCGTAGTTCCATCTTCGAAAGTGGCCCTTTTTCAAATTTGATTTTTTTATGATATAACTTTATAATAACTAAGAAGTTTTAATACCTTCATTTAAGGAGTATTACATTGTCTATTAAATACAATTTATTGCATTAACCTAGCATTTTTAGTTTCCGAGATTTTTAGGATTCTTTAAGTGACCCGGATTCATTGCTCTCGAGTGTATTTGTTTGAACATTTTTGAATGTAATATTATAATAATAACAAATAACAATTAGTTTGACGTCGCTATAACCGAAAAGCTAACTTTGGGAATTTTGCATAGTAGAAGTATACATACAAGCACAGGAATAATAACTAATTCAGTATTAATCAATCAATCAATCAATCATTTATTCACATAATTCTGGGTATTTGCAGTATGGTGACATGACGTAAGTATGCATCTCTAAAATTTGCCTGGTAAGGCGTGTGATATGTACGTGCAGTATAAAAAAATAAATAATAAAATTATTACATGTAACATGTCAATAATAATAATAAATAATAATAATGAAATAATGTCATAGCTATTAGAAAATTGTCTGCAAACAAAAAAATAAAAAAAATCTATATATGTCAATAAACTAAGCAATGTAATTACAAAAAATGTTTGTCAAAAAATTTATTTATACAGTATTATAAAAACTAAATTTTTATTTGTCTTAATTATCTACTTATTTATATATACTTTATTGTACACAAGAGATAATAGATACACAGAAAGAACCTTATAATTATGGGCATAGAAGGAGTCATAGAAACAAAAATGGGCTAAATAAATAATTTCGTGCTAATATTACTTGTTGTGCTATCTGTACTAGTACATTTTTTGTAAATTTTATATGTATGTAATTTTTTTTGTAAAACATCAAGTAGTTACGAAGCGAGTGCCGGCCATGGCGGACGCGTCCCGTACTGTTAATATTTGATATTACAAAGATAATTAAATCGACATTTTTAATTTTGCAATGTATATATATATGTGTCATATATTTTGTATGTATATATTATGTATGTAATAAAAATGTATTAGGTAGTTCTTAAATCATAGAACTCCATTTTTAAGTTTTTATACACGCTAAGTTTGGATGATATTATTAACAGTCGTAGAGCCACGCAGTCTGCTGCATGAATGGGCCGGCTCGACAAGGGAAATACCACTACCTCTCATTCAGAGATAGTTTTAATGCTTTTTTACAATGTATCAAATGGTCTTGCGCTTCATTATTCTTTGGTTTAGTTACTCCCCGTAACTAAATCAAAGAATAATGAGGCGTCGATTAAGGCAGATCCTCCTAGAGAGGAGTAGTTACCAAATCCTACCCAGATTTATACTCGAGTGGCGAGCGAACCCGCCAATCTCCATTCCACAGTCGGTAGTTTTACTAATGCACCACGAGGCCCGTCCTAATGTAAGATGTGCTCTTTTTAAATTAAACGTGTTTTTTTATTGGATAGGAGGGTAAACGAGCATGCGTGTCACCTGATGGGAAGTAACCAGCGCCACCCATGGACAACTGCAACACGTTTACTCTTACAGTTGCGTTGCCGACCTTTAAGGAAGTAGGATGGGAAAGGATAGGGAAGGGAGGTGGGCCTCCGGGTACCTTGCTCACCGAACAAAACGCGGCATGAGCCACTTTACGTCGATCTTCCGAGAGGTCGTGGTATTTCACCGGTCGAGCCGGCCCATTCATGCAGCGTACTGTTTGACTCTACCACTGCTAGAACGTGTGGTGTTATACCTACATTTATGTTTGTGGCAAAGTTTCACTTCTCTAGCGCGGCGGGACTCCACGCACGATTTTTTTTTCATGTTTTATGCAGTGCCCACATTTGTAAAGGATTTGATACAAAAATACAAAACAGTGGTAGAGTCATTCAGTTCGCTGCACAAATGGGCTGGCTCCATCGGTAAAATATCACGACCTCTCAAAAAATCGATGTTTGGATACGGTCACACCACACTCTTCACCCCCATTAGCACGCCTACCCCCTTTCTCATAAACTAAAATTAACACTAATAATAATTAATTGAAGTTACTATAAATCCAAAGGCGACAAAAACCGTAAAGATTTCCACGTAGTACTCTAACTTAAGTATGCATATTGCGTTTACTCCGTCAATTTTATTAGCTGTAAGGGTATTAACAGTAGGTATAGTGACGACGCCTACATCCTTGAAACGTGCTCGAGTGGCGAAATGATAATCTTCATAAGATGAAATATTCTGTCTCTATCCTGTTGCTTTATTACACATACATAATAATCTTTATTAGATTACTATCACTATAACAAATATCGTCAAAGTATACTCTAATATACCATTTCCCATCCCCCGTACCCTGAACAGATGCGCAAGGGCGCTAAAACCTCCAGTTGCCTCTCTCACTGACCCTAACCCGATATGAGACTCGTATTTACCAGTCGAGACGGCCCATTCATACAGCAAACTGCGTGTCTCTACCACTGTTAAATATGTTCATATGATTGTTGTTTAGTTGTAATATTTGGTTGGGTAGTAATTCTCTATAATTTGTCAGTCATTTTCTCTCTTGTCTTCCTTGAAATTATTTGTTAGCTAGCTTTAGATGCTTTACAACAAAATATAACTTTTCCTAATCACCTTTACGAGAAATGGATGATGCAAGACTGACTAAGCAGATATACAATGCAAAAGCGGATGGATGTAGGAGTCGAGGACGCCCAAGACACGCATTCCATGACCAAATAGAACGTGTTCTGGAGGAAGGTGATGTTTGGAGCCTCAAAAACTGACGCGCGTGCATGTAAAGAGTTATCAAAGTCAACGAAGCGAGTGAGGCGTGTAAGAATTGTGCCTTATGGCGCTCTGTTCTCTCTGCCTACCCCGCAAGGGATTTGGCGTGAAGCTATGTATGTATGTATGTACCTTACGAGATTTTTCATACAAACTCGACGACAAAGGATAAGGTTCTTATAAACTTTCATAACTTTCTTACCACTTTTGAAGAGAATGTCTTAAAATACTAACGATATTTGTATTTGTAAATTAATATTTGTATTTATAAAGAAAAGTGCGTCGTGATAATCTACTCTTTCTCTCTTCAACTTTAGCGCAATTGTTATTCGATTCAAATGTCAACTTTGCCATGAATTTCGATCAATTCTTAAATAAACTCAAGTCTTGTTGAAACTTATATATAGGTCTGAGATAGCAAATGAATATTTAAAACTCTAAGGGATTGTTGAATAGGAAATATTTTCTTGCTTCTCGCAGACGACTTTCGTATCAAAGAAAAACACGATCACAAAATCATAGATAATCGTGAAATATCAAAGAAATACAAGATCACCAAATCAAAGACACATTCTCCTATCTATTGTATTTACAATAAAACTTGTAGTATTACTATAAGTTTATTTCAAATATTGGAGAAAAACTTATATGAAGATTCCTTGATGAAAGAACAGAAATCTTAATAACTATTTATTTCACAGCAATAGTTTATAATAAATAATAATTATAAATTAAAATTCTTAAGTTACTAGCGGACTGGGTGATTAAATGAGTTAATTTTAATTGGCGCTAAGTACTTAATTGGATAAGGAATAATGCAAATGTGTTTAATATTGCTTCGTAATATAGCTATGATTTGTCGTAAAAAGTAACGGATTTAAAATTTTCACTGTGTGATATCCTTAAGGGAGAGTCATAATATACTTCTAAAGATGTGGTTCAGCCAGCGTTTGCAATTTAAGAGTCCCACATGCATTAAAAACAAAATTATATAAACTAATATAATTTCGATAATACTTGATGCTATAATATAGTTTCACATAATTAATGAATAGCAATATTAAATTTAATCGAGTATGCTAGATTATGTTATAGGTGATGGATACAGGAGGAGCAGCCTTAGTCTGGAATAAATGTATATATACATAAGTGTACCGGTATGAAATAAGCGTTTTTTTGTGAAAATAAAATATTAATTTTAATTAGATTAAAAAAATAAATTTATTCAAAATATTGTCCATCACTTTCTACACATTTTGTCCACCTTTTTGGTAATTTATGGATACCATGCTAATAGAAATGTACTTCTTTTCAAGCAAACTAATCAGACACCCAATTTTCCACTTCCGCGTAGGAATCGAACCGCTGTCAGCCAATGCGTGTCCCATCTAGGAGTTGCTATCTGGGAGTTGCTACCCCACCCGCCGCCGCCGCCACTTTGATTGTATCCTCAACCGATTTTGCTTTGTGTGCAGGTGCATTGTCGTGTAACAAAATTACTTTACCGTGTCTTCTGGCCCATTCTGGTAGTTTTTCGATCAATGCGTTGTTCAAATCGATCATTTGTTGTTTGTAGCGACTAGTATTCACAGTTTCACCAGGTTTTAGGAGTTCACAATACACCACACCCTTCCGATCCCACCAAACACAGAGCATTGCCTTTTTCCCGAAACGATCTGGTTTTGCAGTCGATGCTGATGGTTGTCCCGGATTAAACCATGATTTTCTCCGTCTAGGATTCTTAAAATAAATCAATTTTTCATCGCTCGTGACAATTCGATGCAAAACTGATTTTCTTTCGTGTTTTTGAAGCAAAATTTCACAAGTGTTTTTCCGGTTTTCCATTTGTCTTTCATTCAATTCATGTGGCACCCATTTTCCACACTTTTGAATTTTTCCCATAGCTTTCAAACGGTCTGAAATTATTTGTTGTGCAACATTTAACATAGCTGCCATTTGATCCTGACTCAAAGTATCATCTTCATCCAATATGCAAGCCATATATATATAGTATATAGTTAGGCGTCTTCGAATTTTTTTGGTGGTCTTCCACGTTCTTCATTTCTCACATCAAAATCATTACATTTGAATCGTTGAAACCATCTCTTGCATGTTGCTTCTGATAGAGCATGATCACCATATGCTTCGACAAGCATTCGATGTGATTCTGCAGCATTTTTTTTCAAATGGAAACAAAAAATTAATGCTTTCCGCAAATCATCACTTTCCGGCACAAAATTTGTCATTTTTAACACAATAAAAAAATATGATGTTGTATGTTTACTGTTAGGTTAATTGAATGTTTGACAGTTGTCATGGCAACCAAACAGAAAAAAAATTAAGGTTTATTCACAACAAATAACCCCTACCAACACATTTGTATCTTAACTATCATTTCATACCGGTACACCTGGTATATATACTTATAAATATATATATATATATATGACGGCGCGCTGAATTTGAATTAGTAGATGATTATGAATTTGTTTGTTTAATGATAAATTGCGCAATTATTACATAGCAACGTATTGTTAACTTGATTTTTAAATGTAGCTGGACTCGATTAAATAATCGAGTAATATTAAGAATATGAGCGGGTAGACCCGAATAGAGTAGTGGGCGTGGCAAGATGGCGCGGAGCTACACTACCGATAGCTGCCGTACGAGTTGCACGCGTGCTAACCTATTGGCTCATAATCTGTTCTAATCGTGATAATCGTTTGTGATTTTGTGATTTTATGTGAAGTAATTAAATAATACCGAATTGGACAACAGTCGTGTACGTTCATTTTTGACTTGACATTTACCTATTTGAATCTTGACCGTTACAACGCCTACAATGAATGACGACAGCCAAGACCGTTATGACGCTCATACTGACGCCCCTTTATCAGAAGTGGGATTACCTGTGACGGATCAGGAACAGAATACAGGTCGGTGCGAAAATATTTTACAAGATAACGAGTGTGACCGTTGGAAATGTCTTTTTGAACTGCAGCAACAAAGTATTATGGAGTTAATTCGTGCTATACGACAACCATGTGCATCCAGCATGAAAATAAGTTTACCTGAGTTTAATCCCGATACTCCAGAGCACGATGCTAGGGCTTGGTGTGAAACAGTGAACATATGTTTACAAGAAAAACCTATTTCCGGCGGTGATTTGATAATTGCAATGAGCAAGGCACTCAAGGGATCAGCGTCATCGTGGCTTGCCCAATCTAGTTTTTCTGGAATTACGTGGCCGCAATTTAAAGACCTGTTCTTAGCTAGATATGATACGGTCGAGACTCCAGCAGCAAATTTATGGCGATTACTGAACAGTCATCCAAAGGAGGCGAGTGTTTGTCTGCTTATGCTGGGCGATTTATGAGCACTATATTGGCGCGGTGGAAATCTTTGTCAAAGGAGCAGATTGCAGTCGCACTTACTCTAGCACATGCTTCCAAAATTGAGCCGCGATTGCAAAGAATAACATTTACTACAGAGATTGATACTCGTAATAAATTACAACAAGAGCTCATGGCTTTTGGCTTTAGAAAAAGGGGACCTCCGATTAGTGAGAAGACTACCCCCACTGTGGAAACAAAGAAGCCACGTATGGAGAATACACAGCGATGCTATAGCTGTGGCAGGCCGGGTCACATATCTAGTGAATGACGAGGTAATAGTAGTCGTGACAGCATTGCTAATACTCGTCGCGAGTTTTCAGACACTACCTCCTCCCAGCAATCGAAGGAACCTGGCGTGCAGAAGAAACCAATTACTCCAACCTGTTTTAAATGTGGTGAACGAGGCCACATCGCGCCGCGCTGTCCTAGAGCCGATGTCAAGGCCAGCGATGTACAAACCGAACGACGAGTGAATATCTGCTCCATCCAACCAGCTATGGGCGAACTTTTAGATGAAACCGGTGAGAAGTTTTCATATTGTTTTTACTCCGGTGCCGAATGCTTTTTAATAAAACAAATTCTGATTGATAAGTTTCCCGGTACACGACAGTATAATTCAGTAACATTATTAGGTATAGGTAACGCGCGTCTTAATCGCAACATGCAAATTCTTGCAACAGTCTTGATTCAGGATTATACAGTGCAGTTACTATTTCACGTGGTGCCCGACTTGTGTATTTCCAACGATATAATGATCGGATGGGATTAGCTTACATTAGAATTTTCTATAGAGATTTCTGAAAATAACCTCATTTAAAAAAAAAAAAAAGAATAAGATTTCTATTTGTGCCATTGGTACAGCGGTCAACAATTTTGAAAAATATAGAGTGTAATGTATGTGAACGCGAGAAAGTTCAATTAATAGCATTACTTAAATATCACTCTAGTAATTTCGTAGAGGGCACACCCACAGGTAGGGTTACTACCGGTCAGCTGGTCATTAAACTAATTTATCCTAATCTCACGGTTTAACGTAGACCCCTTTAGGTTATGTCCGCACGAAAGGCAGGAAGTACGCCGTCAAATCAAAGAACTTTTGGATAAAGTTCGGTCTGATAAAAATAAAGCAAGGTTAAAAAAAAAATGAGGTAGGCGAATATGTGCTTCTTGAGAATCACGAGCGTAATCAAATCAAACTTGACCCAAAATTTAAAGGCTCTTATAAAGTGGTTGAGCTGTTAGATGGTGACAGGTATTTACTGCGGGCACTTAACTCTAATGGGACGTATAAGTATGCGCATGATCGCGTGCATGCTATGTCCGAATGTTACGTTCCATCGGAGTTAAGTGGTGCGCTGGAGATCCCAACCAACCTAATAGAGACAGAATGTGCCGGTGACGGCCATGTTAAGTAATTACATTTCCTTTAAATTGTACGTTTGATCTATGTGACATTGATTAGCCTGTGTGGCAACGAGTAGCCAGTGTGGCAGCGACTAGCCTGTGTGGCAACGACTTGCCTGTGTGGCAACTACTAGCCTGTGTGGCAACTACTAGCCTGTGTGGCAACGACTAGCCTGTGTGGCAACGACTAGCCTGTGTGGCAACAACTAGCCTGTGTGGCAACGACTAGCCTGTGTGGCAACGACTAGCCTGTGTGGCAACAACTAGCCTGTGTGGCAACGACTAGCCTGTGTGGCAACGACCAGCCTGTGTGGCATTGACTGACGTTTTTTGACATTTGTAGAACCCTATGCTTTGTGCCTACTATCTTGTTGTATTTGTAATCATCGTGAGCTGTGATATAACATAGACAAGATGCCTATTTGTGGAGTCAGGAGACCGATCGGAGTATACCATAAAAGTACCATGTCTTTGGCTTACAGATGAGATCCACACACACGAGGACGTGTGATAATGCAGGACGGCCGTGACGGCGCGCTGAATTTGAATTAGTTGATGATTATGAATTTGTTTGTTTAATGATAAATTGCGCAATTATTACATAGCAACGTATTGTTAACTTGATTTTTAAATGTAGCTGGACTCGATTAAATAATCGAGTAATATTAAGAATATGAGCGGGTAGACCCGAATAGAGTAGTGGGCGTGGCAAGATGGCGCGGAGCTACACTACCGATAGCTGCCGTACGAGTTGCACGCGTGCTAACCTATTGGCTCATATTCTGTTCTAATCGTGATAATCGTTTGTGATTTTGTGATTTTATGTGAAGTAATTAAATAATACCGAATTGGACAACAGTCGTGTACGTTCATTTTTGACTTGACATTTACCTATTTGAATCTTGACCGTTACAACGCCTACAATGAATGACGACAGCCAAGACCGTTATGAGGCTCATACTGACGCCCCTTTATATATATATAATATATATATTGATGAATCAACATTTATATAGTAAGTGTATTATTATGTACAAAATTGCAATTGACAGTAATATTATTATTTATTTATACTTTAAACTTTATGTAGTCCTGATCCCAACGCCAACTAATGGAAGCGAGAGCTGGATATGGCAGAGTGTGCATGAAAGTAGAATAAACGCAGTAGAAATGAGGGCACTGCGCAAAAGCTGCGGAGTGACTCTCGCTGACCGCGTAGAAAACAAGGTTTTAAGGAAGGAAGTTGGTTTGAAAGAGAGTGTCGGTGTAAAAGTAAGAAAAGGCATGCTCCGGTGGTTGGGACATGTAGAAAGAATGGTTGCATCAAGACTGACTAAGCAGATATACAATGCAAAAGCGGATGGATGTAGGAGTCGAGGACGGCCAAGACACACATTCCATGACCAAATAGAACGTGTTCTGGAGGAAGGTGATGTTAGGAGCCTCATAAACCGACGCGCGTGCATGAAAAGAGTTATGAAAATCAACGAAGCGAGTGAGGCGTGATTGTGAATGATTGAATGATTCTTCATTCTGACTCTCTGCCTACCCTGCAAGGGATTTGGCGTGAAGTTATGTATGTATGTATTTAGTCTCGGTGGCGCAGTGGTCGAGCATACGGCTTCTGATCCAGAGGTCCGGGTTCGATTCCTGACACTGGCTCACACCAATGACTTTCGAAATTGTTTTTCGGAAGTTATGTGTGATAAATATCGATGACTGAAAACTTTGTGCCCGGTATGGCAATAGGTTCGCCACCTATTCCATTTGGGACGTAAACATAACGGCGAGAGGAGGCTTAACAGCCGCTGCCTACACCTTCGGGTAACAAAAGGCGTAATGTTTATGTTTTTGTATACTTTATTGTACTCAAAGACAGAATTACAGAATAATATAAAATTACAACAAATGTATGTACAAAGGCGAGCTTAACTCACTATTGAGTGCGTATAATAGTTAATTTTTGGACTAAAAATAGTTTTTTTCAAGCAATCATTTCCACATAAAAGCATAAAATACCGTTTTCTAGTTACTTAAGTGACTGTATAAAAATTATTTTAGTTTATTTTTAAGACATTAATAGATTTATTATATTTGAAGATATAAATAATTAAATATTATATCTCTTCATTTAATAAGACGTGCGTTACATTAAAATTTACTTTGATTCCCTGATGCTCCAGGTGTTCCACGCCGATTTACGAGGACATATAACAACCACCTGAATATCTTATTATCCAATGAAAAAGTCGTGAATATATTTCAAACACAATAGACGCTTTTATTCTTACTGTGAGTTTACGCCCTTGATGCCCGAATTATTTTTGCCCTAGTAGAAAAATCAAAAATTTCATTTTATTATAGGACTAGCGGCCCGCCCCGGCTTCGCACGGGTACATACACACACATAAACCCTTTTTTTTGCATCGGGTTTCAAAAAAAAAGTAAAATTATAAAGGAAGTTTGAATTTTTTTTAATGAATTTTTTTTATTCATATTTTTTATTAATGTTTTTTTGTATTTTTTTATTTTTAAATTTTATACATATATCATATTATTTACAAAACAAAAGCCATTAGTTTTAGTGAGTCAGAGCTTTCCTGTAAACGATATTTGAAGTAGTTTTATTTTGTGGCAGCAAAATAAATTGATTTTCAGGAGCTCCGGCACGTGATAGGCCAACATACAGTTGGCCATGAGTGAAACATTCTTTTCGTAGGTCGATCCCTAATAATTCGAAGGTTTGGCCCTGGGACTTGTTAATAGTTAACGCGAAAGATGATTTCACCGGAAACTGAAGTCGTTTAAAAGGGATTGGCAGATCAGTTGGGATCATCGGTATCCTCGGTATATGAGCTAGTTGACCAGCTGCTGGGCCAGTGATAATGGTCGCTACAATTAAATTGTATGTGTAATTGTATGTATGTATGTTATGTCCCATTACACATGCTCGGAGGGCTTAAATTTCTTAAAAGCATTATTGGAATTCCAATTTTTAACGTCAATTCATGTGGTGGCAGTCCAGAAGGGTTTAGTGAATTTAAAAATTCCTGTGGATAATGGACTGCGTCTTCAATATTAGTCACGGTATCGATCGATTTGTAATTTTTTATTTGGCCGGAGACTTTTTGAATAATGAGATTGTTTATTTCGTTGACAGTATCATTCCTGGGTGACACTATTGCCCTTGAATACAACCAATGAAAGTCCTTTTCGTGCAAATTCTCGATGTCAGGGTATACAGCATCTATTAAATTTTCTAAATTATGGACTATTTAGCCTACAGACTCATCCAGCAGGATGTCACAACTGCTTCAATTTGGAGTGGGAAAAATTCCTTCTCCAAGTTTTAGCAGTTGTTGTGGGAAATTACTATCTGTGATTCCATGAAGATGAGCTCTCATGTTCGTCGGTAATTTTAAATTTTCTATCGAAGTCCATAAGGGAGAGGATATTAAGCATGATTTGATTATATCTGCTCGCGTACCTCTGTTAATGACAGGAAGAGTCTGTCGGCAATCTCCAGCAAATACAAAAATAATCCCGCCCATGAGGGCAGAGGAGTTTCTAAGGTCTTTTAATGTTCTGTCCACGGCCTCTATATGCGCTCTGTGACTCATAGTGCATTCATCCCACATAATCAATGAGGCGTCTTGTAATAATTTACCAAGAGGGCCGTTTTTACGGATTGAACATAACGATTGTTGCTCAAGATTTACGGATAGTGGAAGTATAAAAGTAGAATGAGCCGTGTTTCCATCCTTTAAGAGAGTTGCGGCAATTCCTGACGAAGCAACTGCAATCGCTATCTTCCCTGATTCTCTTATCTTAGCTAGTATCAAATTTGCAAGAAAAGTCTTGCCAGTGCCACCTGGCGAATTTTTTTTTTTATGGTATAGGAGGGCAAACGGGCAGGCGTGTCACCTGATGGTAAGCAACTAAAGCCGCCCATGGACACCAGCAACACATATAGTGTTACTGTTGCGTTGCCGACCTTTAAGGGATAGGGGATAAGAAAGGATGGGGAAGGGGGGTGGGCCTCCGGGTACCTCTCTCACCGAACGAAACGCGGCATGAGCCACTTTACGTCGGTCTTCTGAGAGGTCGTGGTATTTCACCGGTCGAGCCGGCCCATTCATGCAGCAAGAAAAATATTTTTCCTTTGTTATTATTCACGCTATCGACTATAGTGTCAAAAGCATATTTTTCCGAATGAAATGTCCGAATTGAATAATTCAAAAAGTTATAAAAGGGTATTAAAGCCGTCTTGAATATAAAGTAATTTATTTTGATGAGGATTAATACCAAGGTACAAATGAAGATCCTTTTCAAGAGGCGGCATATATAAATTAATATTTTAGAATAAAAAACTGCTTACTGTGACATAACTATAATATTTAGACAAATGCTGTCGCGACACTTTTTGTAGATAATGATGAGTTCTGCAAAGTCGTAGTAAATGATTTTGTTCTATCATCAATAGTTTTCGCAGCGCACGCGACGTAAGGAATTTTTCAGGTCATTTTTTTACACCTTATGTTACATTATTGGAGTTTTAGTAAGGATCCCTAATTTTTTTACAATATAATATAGTCTATGTTACTCGAGAATAATGTAGCTTTCCAAAGGTGAAAGAATTTTTGAAATCTGTCCAGTAGTTTCGGAGCCTATTCATTACAAACAAACAAACAAACAAATCTTTCCTCTTTATAATATTAGTATAGATAGGAGAGGAAACGAGCAAGGGGGTCACCTGATGATGAACTATTCACCGTCCATGAACATGGTGTCAAGTCAAGTCAAGTCAAAATAACTTTATCACAGACACTTAAAAATAGTCAACAAGTACAGGTAACATATTATTAAAAATTAAATATAAACACGAGCGCTTGTGGAAAGTGCCTCCGTGGAACAAAAAAAGACACGGACGCAATCGCCACGAGCGGCCCGATTCCGAGTGTAGGGGCTATCATGAGAAGAATCGGGCAGGAAACTCATGTGCCAAATACTCTTTTCAAACCATTTGTAATAAATAACAATAATAATATAACTACTGAAAACAAATCAGTAGGTTGGTGAATAAAAGGTGTAGCA
This sequence comes from Euproctis similis, assembly GCA_905147225.2. NCBI lineage: Eukaryota > Metazoa > Arthropoda > Insecta > Lepidoptera > Erebidae > Euproctis > Euproctis similis. The sequence goes on from LR990115.1 coordinate 12,170,407, forward strand.
AACAGAATACTCGACAATCACAATTAAGATCCGGTGGTGGTGCGTTGCCGTCCCTTACGGAGGGTTATGAAGGGAAAGGAAGGGGAAACGCGGCATGAGCCACTTCACGCCGATATTCTGAGAGGTCGTGGTATTTCATCGGTCAAGCGGGCCCATTCATGCAACGAACTGCAAGACTATCACAGTTATATTTGTATTTTTATTTCTTACTAATCGCGCTTAAATGCTGTTATTTTTGAAAAGGCTATCCCTAAAACTTATCTCTAGATCGGTATATAAAATTAAAATTAATTCCGAAAAATATAAATTATACATCATATAATATTTTCAAATGGAACCTTCGCAAATCATAACATTTTTCCACTGAACTTTTATTTGTATATATTCTTAGTTTACAGAGAGAACAGAGCGTCATAAGGCACGATTATTACATGCCTTACTCGCTTCTATGACTTTTAAAACTCTTTGTATGTGCGTCTATTTTTAAGGCTCCTGACATCACCTTCCTCTAGAACGCGTTAGTTCAACACATTTTAATAGTAATAGACTAATTAATTATTTATTAATAATTATTTAATTTCAAACGTATATTCTAAATACGTTTATTAAAAAGTAAAACCAAAAAAAAACCAATACAAGACATTATCTCGGATTACCTTGGATAAAATAGTAACATATAAATACACATTTATTACATCAATAACTGGCTGTATCGGAAAAGCTTTTAGTATAAAACTTTATACACAAGATATACCCGTAATAGAAATATCATCAATATCAATCTTGGTGTAAGTGGAAATATGTCGACGACAGAAGAATGGCAAGTACCTAGCTAACACTGACAACTTTTGCTAGTACAACTGAGATGCATAAAAATTTAGAGTGCTTTGTAAGTAGCTCACCATACAACACTGTCATGGTTTTTACCTCATAAATATTAAATAAATAAGTAGAGCAGGAATGGCAGACATGACAGGTATACCGCGGATGTTGAAAGAAGAGTGGTGTAAGGGATACTACACCTCGTGGCACGTTCATGTACGTGCCATCAATAGTATACCTTCTGTGTACTAAGTATCGGGAATTTGTCAATAAAACAAAAAATACAAATTATTCATCTAAATTTATTTTATCGCCTTCAAAGTAGGCCCCATCGCTTGCAATACAACATCTCCACCGCTTCATCCAGTCTTCCATACATTTTACATAGGCTATTTGCGGTATGGCCTTTAGCTCATTCAGCGAATTTTCTTTTATGGCTTCTATTGACGCAAAACGTTTTCCTCGAAGTGGTAATTTTAACTTGGGAAATAAAAAAAAGTCAGACCGAGTCATATCAGGTGAATAGGGTGCTTGGTCGAGCACGTTTGTTGAATTTTTCGCTAAAAACTCTATCACTATAATGGCTGTGTGTGATGGTACATTATCATGGTGCAGCATCCATGAGTTGTGTCGCCACAAATCTGGACGTTTTCGGCGGATACTCTCACGCAAACGCTTCATGACGCCTAAATAATATTCTTTATTCACTGTTTCTCCCTCTGGAAGGAATTCGGAGTGAACCACACCACGGTAGTTAAAAAAAACTGTCAGCATCACCTTGATTTTGGTGCGACTTTGCCGCGGTTTTTTGGGTTTCGGCTCGTTTTCGAGACGCCATTCTGAAGACTGTTGGCTTGTTTGCATGTCATACTCATAAACCCATGTCTCGTCGCCAGTTATTATACGTTTCATAAAGGTTGGATCCGTAGAAGCTCGGGAAACCATGTCTTCAGCGACATGCTTTCGCTGCCCTTTTTGAACAAAATTGAGCTCTTTTGGAACTAGTCGAGCGGCGACGCGTTTCATGCCTAAAATGTCAATGAGAATATTGTGGACGGACTTAAAAGATATGTTCACCTCACTAGCCAACTCTCTCAGACTCATACGTCGATTTTCGAGCACTAGCTTCTTGATTCTGTCGATGTTTTCTTTGGTCGTAGCGGTTGAAGGTCTACCAGAACGAGGCAAGTCTCCTACTACTTCTCGGCCTTCTTTAAAAGCCTTATACCATTCATAAGCCCTTGTTTTCGATATACATGATTCGCCGTAGGTATTTCGCAACATTTTTAGTGATTCACCACATGAAATATCATTCGAAACACAAAATTTAAGGCACACTCTTTGTTCAACAATATTTTCCATTGTAAAAATCGCCGAGGACTCAAAACTATGACCAACAAAAAGTTTAGTTTAAAACAAATTAAATGACAGATCCCGTTCAAATTTTGCGCGCTAAATCAGTACAGTGCTACCAACATGCAGTAAAAAAATTAGAACGACCTCTTTTACGCGGGTCGAAAGTAGGCGGTCGTATGGAGTGACTCTCGCTGACTGCGTCGAAAACAGAAGAAAGTTCGTTTGAAAATGAGTGTTGGTGTAAAAGTAAGAGAGGACATGCTCCGATGGTTTGAACATTTAGAAAAAATGTACGACACACCTTCCATGGCCTAATGCAACGAGTTCTGGAGCCTTAAAAATCGACACGCGTGCAGAGTTATAAAAGTTAACGAAGCGGGTGCGGTGTGTAAGAATCGTGCCTTATGGCGCTATGTTCTCTCTGCCTATCTTGTAAAGGATTTGGCGCGAAGTCATGTATGTATATAAATAAATAAGCATAATAAAATCGTTGACCATTTCTTTTTGTAACCTACACTCAAAATACACAGTTCCATTTAGCTTTCCAAGATAAACAATTAACAGCTCTTTTTATGTTAGACCGGATACAGACGGACGGTTCTATGTTATTTTTTATTCTTTTAATAGAAAAACACTGGTCTATATTAAATATTTGTACTAGGATACGGATTGAACCCGCTGTACACTATTCACTAGTGTTTTACCCATGCACCAAGAAATGTCACTAATTAATATATTAAAATAATGATATAACTGTACGCTTTTTTCTACCCGAAGGCGTAGGCGGTGGCTGTTAAGCCTTGAATCCCCAAATCGTTATGTTACTCGTGCCAAATTTAATAGATGGTAAACCTATTCCCATAAATATTAAATTAGCAAATTAATCTATGAATTTCACAGATTACCAATATATTTTAGTTCCAGTAATGTCTTTCCTTATTGGAATTTTCTTTATGACGCTTAGCAGTCATGCGTTGTATTATCGCAATCTGATAAACGCTGAAATTTCAATTTCAAGTCAATTACAGGAAATATTTAAGGAAAAGTCTTAGAACATTGCCACACACAATTAATATACCATTTTTTGACCGTAGCTTTGCTTACCAACATGTACAGGAGAGTGTATTATCGTACGTTAGGGTTAAGAGGCCATTTTATAATAAGATCTGGGCTAAAGTTTTGTTTCCTCGGAGGGAACTTATTGGATACTTGTATGTACAGCTAATGTTAATCTTGTTCAACGTTTGACTTGCCATTGCTTACCATTGATTAAGAAATATCCAAATATTTTCACAAACGTTCGCATTTGTAATATTAGTAAGAAGTTCAGATTATACCATACACTGGGCACAATGTTGTCAGTTATCGGTATTTATCACACAGAACTTTCGAACAAAATTCTATGAAACCATTGCTGTGAGCCTGGCTTCAATCCCGCGACTTCTTAACTCAGAAGCGAGATGCTCTACCTCCAGACTATCGACAAATACAATGTATTATGATTATAACAATATAACATAACTTGACGCCTTTTTGTACCCGAAGGTGTATGCAGTGGATGTTAAGCAACTCGCCGTTATTATGTTTACGTCCTAAATGAAATAGGTGGCAAACCTATTGCCATACCGGTTTTCATTCATCGATGACTATCACTTGACGTTTATCATGATAAATCTAATTTAGAAAATAAAAATATTTTAGTTTGAGTTTAAAATTATGAAAACCCTGTTGGGTACCGTTATGAAAGTGAGGTAAAAGTGTTCAATGTAAATATTAAATGATTTTCAACTACAAGTTAAATAAACTAAACTCGTAACTAGTATGTAGCTTGTAGTACCTAGTATGTTCTTAGCTTATTCAGGTTGAACACTAAGGAATTCTAAATGTTATATAATATTACATATAATATAATAAAAGCTGGGTGTATTGATTTCAAATTGACGTAAAAAAAACGTTTTTAATTACGAAAGTTCTTTAATTATTGTTGTTTTTAGTTTGACGGCAACGAAAAAATAACCTATAACCTAAGCTAACCTAACAGTGGTAGAGCCAAGCAGTTCGCTGCATGAATGGGGCGGCTCGACCGGTGAAATACCACGACCTCTCGGAAGATCGACGTAAAGTTGCGTCCAAGCGCGGCGCTGGTCACTTAACATCAGGTGAGACGCCTGCTCGTTTGCCCTCCTATCCCATAAAAAAACATATAAGTAAAATTGATATTTCTGTTTGTAATATTGAAATTACTGTTTTCCACTACATTCATATGAACATATATACGATAGATACATTAACATAACATTTTTTTTTAAATCTGTCTGCCTGCTTGTTACGGGTAATCTCTGATTGGACTGGACTGATTTTAACGGGACTTTTATTGTCAGGTAGCTAGTATAACAAGGAGTAACTCAGGCTACTTTTTTTAGATTTTATTATTCTAGTAGCTGACCCGGCAAACTCGGTTTCGCCTCGAAGCAGTAATTTTTTTTTCTCGAACCCAACAAATGGGGGGTGGTGATAACGACGCTCTCTGCTAAGCGCTATTTATTATCTGTCATTATTAAGCCGTTGACGTCAAACTAAGAATAAAAATCAAATAAGGAACCTGTATAATTTAAAACCACCGTGTTTAACGATAAATTAAAATTAAAACACCAAGATTTTTATATTGTATACGATTTTTTCTAAAACTTTTATTAAATTGTCGTTAAAAACGGTGGTTTTAAATTACACAGGTTCCTTATTTGACTGTTTGAGATGGGTGCGATTCTGAGATTGACCTCAAGCGCCTAGCAGTAGTCGTTGTTATTACCATCCCCCATTAATTAAGTAACAAATGTAAATACTAACAATACTCATGACGTTGGGATTCACGTAAGGATTGTTTTTTAAATTGAACTTTTCACATTTTTAATTTATATCCTGGTAAAAAAAACAAATTAACTTAATTAGATTAAGTTTATACTAAATTATGTTAAATTTATTAAATAAAGATAAAAACAAAACAAAACAAAAAAACATCCCCAGTGAAGTCACACTTGTGAAATTTAAAAATGAAAGCAATTGAAATAATTGGAACTCGTGCACGAAATTTCCGGCATGGGATGTCGATTCAAAAATTATTATTGTGATAATAATTTTTTTTAATGGATATATAGTTTAGATATACATTATAGAAATGACTGCCTGGTTCTATAGGCGGTCAGCAGAAAGGCAGAAAGCATTTTTGCTCAACGCATATCGTGAGGAAGTTCCTCTCTCTGGGAACTTCAAATCTGGCTGCTTGGTCACTGTAACCGATTCTGGTGGATAAAGTCTCGGTGATTCAGTGGTCGAGCACACGGTTTCTGAATTCAGAGGTCGCGGTTCGAATCCTAGCACACATCAATGAGTTTTCGAAATTTATTAATTTCGAAAGTTACGTGTGATAAATATTGATGACAAAAAACTTTGTGCCTGGTGCCTGGCCTGGCAATAGGTTTCGCTACATATTCCATTTGGGACGTAAACATAATGGCGAGTCGAGGCTTAACAGCCACTGCCTACGCAGTCGGGTAGAAAAAGGCATGAAGTTATGTTTTATGTGTATCTCCATTTTTTTTGTATTTTTATAAATAATAATATTAATATACATTTATTTTATAGTCTTAAATTTGAGACTTAAACATAACGGCGAGACGAGGCTTAACAGCCGCTGCCTACACCTTCGGGTAGAGAAAGGAAAGGAGTAAAATTATTTTATGTTTATATTTATATTATGTTTAAAACAAAATAAATTTATAGATATTATTTATAATAATAATTTAAGTATTTGTAAGCGCAAATTAAGCCAGATTTTTTTTGATCGTTTACTAATAGTTTTAGAAAAAAATATATTGGACAAAATCTACCCGGATGTATGGCAACAGTATACTTTTTTATCAGAGCAAATAACTCATTGGGCGTGTCGAGGCATAATTGCCCCCACCTTACATCTTTACAGTTATATTGACTTAAAAATGGAAAAATTGAAAAATATGGAAACAATATTCACGTTAGAAAACATTGCCAACGTTGGCAAAGAATTTTAAATGTATTTTTATTTTTGCATTGTACATAATGGCCTCTGGGCTGTTAGCCGCACGCTGCATTCAATCAGTGCAAAATAAACTTCAGTCTACTAACATTTATGTTATAATATCCGTTGATAGTATTTTAAGTGGGTTATTAGCGTAATGGACAATAAGTTCCGATAAAGATTACGGTTATGATTGTGTACCTTTTCGTTTTTATTTTGAAGTCGATCAAAATAATTGTTAAAACTGTTGGTTGATTTTTTTAAAATTTTTCATTGATTTAAATTGAATTAATAATTTTGGGATATACTTTTATTTCATTTATATTTTTTAATGTAATCTCCCATTCCAAAAGCTCCGTATTTTAAGTTTATATAAATGTTTTCTTTCCTACTCTCCGTTCTGTTTTCCTACCCTGCAAGGCATAGGATGTCAATTTGTTTTTTTTTATAACAATAGGTTATAAACAACAATTATTTCCTATTATAGTATTAAGTTTATATAATCGGATATCAGTTGTGATAAAGTAAGTTATTAATATAATTTTGTCTCATATTCATAGTTATATATATATCTATTTATTAATGAAATTAAAATGTAAATTTAAAATGTAAGTATATATACATATTTAAAAATATAATCATTATTATATTTCAGTTTACCGTATATTTTACTTTACTTTATTTGTTAATGTTTGAATAATAATATTATTAATAAATAAATAAGTTAGTGCTATATATACTCAACAGTAGACACTATAACAAGAATTGTTTTATCTCTAATAATATACACTTACCGGTAAAAATAAAGAGTTGACCGCTTCGCATGTTAATATCACGGCAACCACGAAAATCAAGCTCTTCATTTTTTTAATACGAAAAAAAACTCACTTCGCGAAATAGAAAATTTCTTTTCGCAAACTGTGAAAGTTCCGTCAGTCGGATTCAGCCAACTTTGCTGTGACGTCGACGTCGGGTAACTTGTGAATGGGGCCGATAGTCCCTTCCCTTTATAGGGTTACTAAGAGTTACTGCGCAACTAGTACTGCGCTCAGTAATTTCTATACACGCAAGCGGCACTTCCTTCTACTGTATCTCGCAGTCCTTTAAAACTGTTCTTTTTTCAAATACACTGACAGCAATATTAAAAACTGTTTTGGTTTTTTTTCAAACACCGGTGATATTAAAAACTTTTTTGTTTTGTTTTTTTTTCAACACGTTTCCGGCAAAATTAAATGATATTAAAAAAGGTTTTTGTTTAGTTTTTTTTTTCAACACCTTTCCGGCAAAATTAAAACTTTTGTGATTTCAAATTTAGATTTGGATTGGAATATTGTTCTTATTTTTAAAAGAATCCTCCAAAGGTATATATTCTGAGATCAAATAAGTAGACATTTTGAATGTTGTATTAAACACAATGGAGTCCAAGAATAAAATGTAACGCTATCTGTATAATATGGCACGAGCTTATCAACATCTCGTGTTTGCTCGTTGTGAGTAAATATTTTGAACGTTTCAAACGCATATTTTCTGTATTGTAGTACTGATAAATGGTTAAACGTAAATTAATACTTTAATTTTCGTAAACGATAAGTAACTCAATTCCTGTGATAGTCGAGTGAATTTAGCCAGTTTTTAATGAATAAAGAAGGACGCGTTAGTGTAAAAAAAAACAATTATTGACAGTTCAAGGTTTATAGTACATAAATAAACAAATAACGAAAATTTCTTGGTGTTTTCAAATTTAAAAATAATATCAAAATTTTAAGTTAAATGAAAATTTCTATTATCTTTTAATAATTTCTTGTGTTTTGCACATCCATATCCTAGTAACATATTCTCCTCAACTAATGTGAACTTTTATATTTAAACATAAGTCACGGCAAACATAACTTCACGCCTTTTGTTACCCGAAGGTGTAGGCAGCGGCTGTTAAGCCTCGTCTCGCCGTTATGTTTACGTCCCAAATGGAATAGGTGGCGAACCTATTGCCATACCGGGCACAAAGTTTGTCAATCATCGATATTTATCACACATAACTCCCGAAAACAATTTCGAAAAGTCATTGGTGTGAGCCAGTGTCTGGAATCGAACCCCGGACCTCTGGATCAGAGGCCGTGCGCTCGCCCACTGCGCCACCGAGACTGTTACGGAAGTCACGGTAAAAAAGTACGTTACCATTGAGGTTCAGTACTTTGTAATCTTCATAGGACTCAGCGTGGAGTTAGTTATGTCTATTAGATAAAGTGAATCACCCAATCACTTGTTCCCGCCAAAAATAATTTATAATATCGCGTGGTAACACGTAATATTAGCAATTATTAAAAGAATTATAGTAAACTACGTAAATTTTTCAATCTATCTCTATTTCTTTAAAACATAATACTCACCGTTTTTACGAGTAAATGGTGATTTATACTTTTATCAAAGACAAGAGTATACAAAAACACTTTCGACATTGTATAAATTCCATCCAAAATGTTTTATTATACTAATTATTTGGTTAGTAACGGGACAAGACAGCATAATGGTTGAATCTAACCAACCTCACCACACCACAACTTACTTCTATGACTTGAATAACTCTTGTCATATAAAGCTTTTTCCATTTGGTCCTGGAAAGTGTTTAGTAGCCGTCCTGAACTCTCACATCCATCGGCTTTTGCACTGCATATCTATTTAGTCAATCTTGTATCATCTATTCTATGCGCCCAAACCAACGGAGCATAGCCTTCCATAATTTTATCTTTCTATAAACATAACATAACATAACTCCACCCCTTTTTCTACGCAAAGGTGTAGGCGGCGGCTGTTAAGACTCGACTCGTCGTTATGTTTACGTCCCAAATAGAATAGGTTGCGGATTTAGCCACACACCGGGCATAAAATTCATTGTATCTTTTTAAACAATTTTATTATATCAATTATCTGATAAGCGAGGGAATAGAGCATCGTAACGAATAAATCTTCCACACTTCACTCACTTCTACGAGTAGTCACTCTCTTCTCATACACATTCGTAGATATTTAAGGCTCCTAACATTACCTTATGGTCAGTTCAATTTGGTCATAGAATGTGATTCGTGGCTTTTTCCAACAACACATCTATTAAACATACATACATATATATTGATATATAATATTAATGTATATAGAACGTACACTGCGGATGTAGAAAGAAGAGTGGCGTTAGGAAATAGCGTAAATGGAGCGTTGGGAAGATTCTGCACAGTGACTCTTGCTGACCGCGTCGGAAACAAGGTTGTAAGGAAGGAAGTCGAATTGTAAGAGAGTGTCGGTGTTAAAGCTTACTTTAACACCGACACTCTCTTTGGACTCATCGGAGCATGCCCTTTCTTAAAAGGGCATGCTCCGATGGTTCAGACATGTAGAAAGAATGGATGATGCAAAATTGACTAAGCAGATATACAAAGCAAAAGCGGATAGATGTAGGAGTTGAGGACGGCCAAGACACACATTCAGATTCAGAAGGTGATGTTAAGAGCCTCAAAAATCGACGCCCGTACATGAAAAGAGTTATGAAAGTCAACGAAGCGAGTGAGATGTCCAATAATCGTGCCTTATGACGCACCGTTTTCTTCCCTTACGGGGTAGGCATACCCCCCATTTGGCATGAAGTTATGTATGTATGTATGTAAGTTATGTTATGTTATATATATTTATTTGCTGTATTAGCCTTCAGATAAATTATCTGACATGAATTGGCCACGCACGTCAATTAATCAAATTATTTTATGACAGTACTTATATAACAAGTTAAGCCTTCATTTTACAATTTTTAGTCCGTATGTTTATCTCTACTTTGACGTGAACGCATGTAAAAATTGATAACAAAAATGTTATAACTATAATAAACTTGTATAATTTGAGCGTATTTGTTGTTTTATTTTAGGCATATTTTGCTTAGAATCAAGAAATTTTAGGTGGCCTAATATTCAGTTGTAAACGTCGCGTAATGAAATGTAGGTGTGTATGAGTGCATGTCAGCATTATTTATAGTCCATGTGTGTATTAACGTTATACACACATGTCTTATGTATAGTCTAAGCAATGAATGTTGTTATTATTCATTAAAATATTTGTGATTATATACGAAGTCTCGGTGGTCCAGTGGTCGAGCACACGGCTTCTGATCCAGAGGTCCGGGTTCGAATCCTGACACTGGTTCACACCAATGACTTTTCGAAATTGTTTTTGGAAGTTAAATGTGATAAATATCGATGACTGAAAACTTTGTGCCCGGTATGGCAATAGGTTCGCCACCATTTGGGTCGTAAACATAACGGCGAGTCGAGGCTTAATAGGCGCTGTCTACATCTTCGGGTAACAAAGGCGTGAAGTTATGTTGTTGTTTTTGTTATATTCAGTAAAATAAAAGTGAATATTTATTTTATGGAAAATAACATTATACCCTGTAATTACTTTATTTTAACTAGACTAGAACCTCATATACGTTTGACTATCATTGGCAAGATATTAAAGAAAGAGATTTAGCAAAAACAATAGTAAATATTATTTGTCTCTCGCATTCTATTGAATCTTTCCCAGATAAATGGTAGATAATAAATTATTACATTAACTAATTTGTGCGATGACCATTTCCAATATTCCAATAGGTTATATCAGGTCGATGCTTCCATTTTTTTGGGAACAAAATGTGAGCAGTAAAAGGGTTTTAATAACGTTTAACGCTATCAATAATTTGTCGAAATAATTTTGTTTGCAATATCGGCAATCTTTGTTTTTTGTGCATTTTCACATAGGGACATTTATGCGCGTTGATCATTTTCAAAATTCAAAAAAGTTTTTCCTTTATAAGTATTAATTTGAATAGTACTTCTTGACTACAATGCAATCGTTCACATAGTCATAACAGTCTGTAATTATATTTTAAACAAACTAATACAGATAACAGATTCCAAAAAACAACCGTAGGTATATGTTTAGATCCCTTTGCTTTTCCAATAACGAAAGAATTAAATATTAAGGAGATTTTATGCTTACAGTAGCTTTACATCAGCTACCTGTCAGTAAAAGTTGCGTCAAAATCGGTACAATCATTTGAGAGATTAGTCGCAACACGGAGAGACAATATCATAAAAAAATGTTTTTCGTTTATGTACCGTATATATATTCATATTATTTTTATTTTCATATAAGGACAGTAACAGATACCCATATTTTATTTTCATGTTTAGTCACTAACTAATTTTTTCGTTTGTCGCATCATTATATTAATTGTTATAATTGTTGTGTACTTATTTAAAAGAGTTGGATAATACTTATTATCTAGTAATATTTTTTTAGTATCGTACTTAAACAAATCGTAGCCTGGAAAAACAAGAAATAAAAACATATTTCCAAGAATTGTCTCCCAACTCCTAACAGTTATGGAGTTGTGTAGCTTCATCATTAGTACAGCAGCATTAATTAGATATTGATACCCCGAGTAAGACATAACTTTTAAATAACAAAATTTTCGCTTAATTCTTTCCAACGAACAATATATAACATACAAATATATTAAGAACCTCCTCCCTTTTTGAAGTCAGTTAATCGTCACGCGTATTCTTACCAGAGAAAATAAAAAATATAAGAAAAAATATATAGGCCTACATTTATAGTGTCATAACTTGTAAGCTTAACAATAATAACAAAAATTGAAATAAATTGTTGACACGTTGGCACAAAGGTGTTTACGCAAAGCTCATTCTTTTTCCTTATGAAAGATTTTATCACCTGAATGTTATTGACTATAATTTTCTTTTTAATATTATTGTTATTTTCGTAAAAGTAAAATGGGAAAACTTAAAGACAAACAACGATTTCTTGCATGAGGTTAAATTAAATTAATGTGTAATTTTATTAATAGTAATATATAATATACTAGCAGACTGCGTGAACTTCGTACCACCATATTATATAAGTTTTATGATAATATTAACGCGTTAAACGCTTTTGCAAGAGACATTAGAAGTTCATTATTTATTTTGAGAACAATTTTTTTCCTATAACATTAAAACAAACTTAAGGATTATATCGCGTTTATTTATTACTTATTCTTATTTATTTTCCGACGTTTCGAACTCTTTACAGAGATCATTTAAACGAGTGTAAAAGTTTCATTTTACGATCTCTGTAAAGAGTTCGAAACGTCGGGAAATAAATAAGAATAAGTAATAAATAAACGCGATATAATCCTAAAGGTTGTTTTAATGTTATGGAAGAGATTCGCGAAAGTCTGAGAGATAAATATTTTTTTCCCTAATTAAAAATTTTTGTAACAATGATTCTTTGTTTATATATGTATATAAAGTACTGGCACATACGTGAAATTTTATATTTAATAATTTAAATTCTTTTGTTATATTTAAAATGGTACTCTCACTCCAATATCAGTAAATACCAACTTTTATCAAATTTGCTTTAGTTTATTTCAACAGAAATTGTGATTAGAATTCCTACTTCTCTAATACAAACCCAAATTTAATTCATATTCGATATACCTACGCATATCTTAACTCAATTGCTAATTTCTGAGATAGATTTATTATTCCAGCAAAATTTTCACCTCATTGTTGATATTTGAGAGCACTCACTCAATATGCTAATTAGTTAAAATGTATGGAGAATTTCAAGACAAATGCTGCTTTGTGATACGCGAATGGTGAAAAGCTATGAATGGCCATATTTCCAGAAAAGTCTTAAATTAATTATCCCTTATTACTTTATAATCTAAACTAAAACTTTTTAATATTTTCGTTCCTTAGAGGACTATAGTGAGTACGTTCCATCAAACGCTGATCATACCACCCTCTGTATCGTAACACATAAGACCCGAGGTTGTTGCGAACGATTGCTCGACGTCATAAATGACGTTACTGTTCGCGACCAAATCACACCCACTTCGCCTGCAGAATATTGCTACAACGCACAGCACTGAAGTTGTGCGCTCCACCTATTCGTCTCATTCGTTTTCAACTGTCGCGGAGTTTTTACGTTAGCGTAACGGCAATTTCAGCGGTTGTGGTTGATGGCGTTGCGGGCATGAAGTGGAACGTAGCTATTATGTTAGCAATTGCCATAGATATAAGAATAATACATCGGCAATAGTCACCCAAACAACGCGACCAAAAATGGGTTGTTGATGTGTGAGTGACTTATCAATGTGTGCGTAAAAAGCGCTTAAAAGTGTCAACTTTTACATAGTTAATGTTCATGTGTTGAAATGTAAATATCCTGAAAATCTAATATACGCGGTTGCGCTGTAAGTGATGAATATTAGTAAATTTTTCCTGATATGTGCCATCTATTATAGTCTATGCTAAATCTATGGCAATTGCACTTCAAGTATGATAGCTGTCATCACTGAAGCGTTCTGTCAAACGTCATTGATGACTTTCGAAATTCAAACAGAGAATTCCTGTACCTATTAGACCTCTGTAGACCGTAGGGGTGTTATTAATGGTTTTATTTGCCCTTGTCTGTCCCTGTTAGGACCTTTGTAAGCATTTAGGTAAACAAAGGAGAAACCTAACTACTGACTAAGAGAATTGTATGACTGCCAGCACCAGGTGGGTGCACAGAACATTTAAATTTATTTATTACCAAAAACTTGTAATACCATATGCGAGTAAACAATTTTGTAGCGAAATTTTATTATATTTAAAAAGATAGTGTTTCAGATTGAATGAATAAATTACGTGGATAGTCTGTTTTATCTTAATCTTAAAACAAAATATTGATATTTCTTAACCTGTTAACCTGATATCCTAAACATTGAAGGGTGTGAAAATGTTTTCCAATGAATAAAATTTCCCTTATGAGTAGTAACAATTAGATTTATTTAGACGTCAGAAATTCCATACATCTAAAAATATATTTATTCCTTGCATATATACCATATTTTTTATTATATAAACGTTAAATAAAATAAATTGACTTCACGTCAAGCATAAAAAAAACAAAGCATGCCATGAATGAGATAAAGGACGTAATTTTCTCTCTCGCTTCTTGGACTGAAAATAATATATACTCTTTTTAAAAAAGATAAATCAAGGACATAGTAATTTAACAGCTGGATCTCGTTCTCTGAGCTCGATGTCATCAAATATTCACTTCTAAATTGACATTTAGATGAGCTGACGATGCCTTTAGATGTGCAAATTAGTGTGTGTTTATCAAAACAACACAGAAGTAATCTGAATACCCGTTGTTTGTCAAACAAACAATTTATTTATTTTGAAGGTTTAATTTGGTGTCATATTTAAACGGCTGCCTTTCATGACGATCCTAATATAAAAAATATAATTCTTTTCGGAAATTAAATGTGATTGATATTGATAACTGACCACACTTTCACTTTTGAGAGAGAGAGATGTTCTCCGAAGCATTTTCTGCTCAGGCTCAGTCAGGCTCTATCCGACCCAACGACTGACAAATAGGCTAAATAAACCCTTAAAATAGTATCTATTTAGTAAATACAATTTACGCATGTTCCTTAAAACGTTACTAGAATAATTACATTGTGTCTCTGAGACTTTCTAATTGTTATAATGGTCTAGGCATTTACACTTTGTCTACTAAAATTCGGGTATTAACGTTTACAAGTTGAGAACATCAATTTAGACAAGTTTTTAGACGATTTATACTCGAGACACGTCCCTAACAAGGTTACTACTTAAATTATCTTAACAAATAGATTATTCTAAAAAGAAATTTGCAAAATTTATTAATTATCCAAAACGTTTTTGCAATAAAAATTTTAAAAAGGTGATTTGCACTGACTTATTTTATAATTTCATGTTAATAATGACGTCCAACGAGTGGCACCATTTGCGTATTTTTTATTTCTCAAATGGAATGGGTGGTGGAACCTATCGCTATACACCGGACACAATACGGTCAATTAGCAATTTTTATCATACACAACATCTGAGGAGGATTCCGCATTCCGCAAGTAATTGGGTTGATGTCATGATTCAGATTTATTGTATAACAGAACTTATTTTTATTTTATAAGTATTTTTATGTACGTGACAATAATGACAATAATATACCAAAGATTAGACATTTGAATATGAAGACTTAATTCTGGAATAAGATTTAATATTGTATAACCTCCCTACTTGTAAACTTATAATGGAAATGATATCAGAATTGATAAGAATAGATAGATAAATAAAATTAGAATAAACAAATATTGAATAAATCTCCCCATTGTTGGCAGACTGATCCAATATTTGATAATTTACGAGTGGTAGAGTCAAGCAGTTCACTGCATGAATGAGCCGGCTCGACCGGTGAAATACCACGACCTTTCAGAAGATCGACGTAAAGTGGCTCATGCCGCGTTTCGTTCGGTGCGAAAGGTACCCGAAGGCCCAGTCCCCTTCCCTGTCCTTCCTTATCCCCTATTCCCTATCCCTTAAAAGTGGGCAACCCAACAGTAACACTACATGTGTTGCTGGTATTCATGGGCGGCGTTGGTTGCTTACCATCAGGTGACACGCCCTCCTATCCCATAAAAAAATATTATTAACACACTTTTAATAAGTTTACCGAAAAATATATTGTGTTTCCTAAGATTCGCGCTCGAGTTCCTTCTAAATAAAAGATAAAGCGGTGTGAAAATTCATGAAGTATTTATTTTTGGCGATAACTCCTACAAAATATTCTCAAGCCAAAAAAAAATCATTTCATCATTGCTTTGAATAATATATATCTTACTTTTACTTGATTTAATATATCTAATTATAAAATTCATAACAAAGTTTTGTATTCAGGTTAAATGGTAAAGTTTAAAACACGTATTTACAACTGAACACAAAACGCCTACATACATACCTACCTAATAAGATATGAACACAATTTTCTGCTTCGCGTGGCAAATTAACACAACGAATCATTTCTCTGAGCGTGCAATAAAATATATTTGCAGTAAACATTTACAAAACATAAAATTATCACCTTAAAAATAGAATCAATAGTTACACTACGCAGTTTTCTGCATGAATGGGCCGGCTCGATTGGTGCACCACGACCAAGACCACGCCTCTTAGAATATCGATCTAAGGTGGTTAATGCCCCGTTTCATTCGCTGACAGAGGTATCTGAAAGACCAAACCCTTTTATAAAAAACAATTCTTATACTCCTCACTAGTTTCGTTGCCTTTCATAACTCTTGTAATAAATACGAGTATGCGTATATTTTTAAGGCTCCTGACATCACCTTGCTCAAAAAATCGTTCTATTTGGTCTTGGAAAGCGTGTCGTGTCTGCTTAGTCAATCTTGCATACTCAATTCTTTCTGCACTTAAATATCGGTGCGCTTTCTTGCTTTTACACCTACACTCTCTTTAAATTCCACCTCCTTCCTTAAAACTTTGTTTTACCGCAACCGTCTAATGTGGACTGTACAGAACGCAGCAGTACGCTGCTTACCCTGTAGCCCGGAATTATATCCAACAGATACCTTCATTGCACCCTATCGACTGACTAACACTATATTTGTTGCAGGTGTCCGTAAGTGGCGCTGGTGTCTTACCATCAGCTAATCCGCTTACACGCTGAAAAATGTACCATGTCTATTACGAAAAAGAAAACTATTATATATAAAATCAGTGGAATCAAACACTAGCAGTGCGAAGGCATAGGAAAAATATTATTATCATGATCATCATCAGCACAGATCTCTCCACTTCTGAACGTGGGCCTCACTCTTAGTACGGCATAGCCTTGTTATAGCTTTACAACATACCAGCGATTGCATTCTCAAAGTAACAAGGAGACGTTAAATAAGTTAGTTGAAAATGACTCCGATAAACCAAAACTTTCTTCATGTGGTTTATTTTTCTTTATTTTAATCTTAATACTATCCTTATGTACACGTATTTCGTCGGGCGTGTATTAATACATTTATATATTAAACGTGGAGTAACTTTTCGACTCGATCCGATGTAGGTAATGTGTTGTTTGTGAAAGTTAGCAACAACCCATTATCCATGTATTATTTTGGAGCAAAACCGACTAACTTATAAATACGATTGTGCGCTATTTTTTATTTACCCAATATTTTCTTTTCATCTATTTAAACTGCAAATAACCGGAACTATCACTATCCTTGTTACAATTTTTTTTATTCATCTCTATAAATTAAGAGATTTTTCAGACCTATTTCTTTTATATTTACAAAAAGGAATTATTCAACATATTTTTCAGCAAAATTTTATAGAGGTTCCATATCTTTTGACATCGTAAAAATTGTAATATTCATGAGCATGTTTGGCCAAAGGACCGTCGTCTGTCGGATCACCACAGCCGAACTAGCACTCTTCACTTTGCTAATACATTTAAAAGGTTTCCTTCGGCTCAAAAAAGTGTTAAACCTAATATTTCTGTTGCAGTATTCTATATAAGTTATGTATGTACTGTACGTACATACATAACTTCACGCCTTTTTCTACGCAAAGATGTTGGCAGCGGCTGTTAAGGCGCCGAATCGTTACGTTCCAAATAGAATAGGTGGCGGAACCTGTTACCATACACAGGGCACAAATTTTTCAGTCATCGATATTTATTACACATAATTTCCAAAAAGAATTCATTGGTGTGAGCTCGCAATCGATCGCACTACTTTAGAATCAAAACCATCGAGACTGGTTATGTATCATAACTTCAGGCCTTTTTCTACCCGAAGGTGTAAACAGCGGCTGTTAAGCCATGACTCGCTGTAACGTTTATATCCCGAATGGAATAGGTGGTGAGTTTTCAGTCATCAATATATTAAATAATGCTAATATGCATGGTCTTATTATAATTGGCACAATTAAAATAAATTGCACAATTACGTTTTAAATGCATGCATTTAAATATTTTTAATGTATTTATTTGATCATTAGACACTGTCTTTAAGTGCTGATTCATAATTACAGCATGTTGCATACTTCTTGAGCAGTGTAATTGGATTATTAGTTCCAATTAGAGAGTAACAAACAGTTTTAATATTTTTAAAATTCACTTGGTTGATTAATATTTAACAAAGGGTTATACTGTCGTTAAGAGTTATTGGTGTTACATAAAGGAAAATACTTAATCTTCTTTCTGAGTAATCTTTCACGTACTAATTAAAATAAAGTATTATGTCTAATAATAATAATAATAATAAGGTAGTTACATGATATTTCATTAAATATGGGAACAATATTTCAAAACAAAATGTTCTGCTGGTACTTAAAATAGGAGCTCCTGTGCTATAAGTACCAGCGTCCTTCCAGTTTCACAGTAAGTATAGTAGTTGAATTCGGTTTTTTACAATTAAATTTTAATTAATTAATTCCACCTAATCATCACATCTTTTAAAAATTTTATTTCCAATAATTGAGGATTGAGAACATATTACATACCCAAACGTAATTTGAAGAAATGTGTGTGTGTGTGTGTGTGTGTGTGTGTGTGTGTGTGTGCGTGTGTGTGCGTGTGTGTGTGTGTGTGTGTGTGTTGTGTGCAGGTGTGTGTGTGTGTGTGCAGGTGTGTGTGTGTGTGTGTGTGTGCAGGTGTGTGTGTGTGTGTGTGTGTGTGTGCAGGTGTGTATGTGTGTGTGCACGCGCGCATGTGTGTCTGTGTCGTGGTATTCCTTATTTCATTGGATGTATAAGTTCTTCAGTTTCGTCGTATGATAGTTTTAGAAGCCATTTTGTTACTTTAGTCTTAGCTTGGTGTTTATTATTTAGGATATATGTAATTTTGTTATTTATTTATCTCGATATCAGGTGTAAGTTCGAATTTCAACACATATTACTTCTCGCCTTTGTTGCCTGAAGGTGTTGGCAGCGGCTGTTAAGCCTCGTGTCGCCGTCATGTTTACGTCCCAATTGGAATAGATGGCGAACCTATTGCCATACCGGGCACAAAGTTTTCCGTCATTGATATTTATCACACTTAACTTCTGAAAACAATTTCGAAAAGTCATTGGAGTGAGCCAGTGTCAGGATTCGAACCCGAACCTCTGGATCAAAAGCCGTGTGCTCGACCACTGAACCACCGACACTCAACAACTTCGATAAGCAAATATCGATAAGTTTTTCTCAGTATACTAATATGTTGATATAGGCCTCGCTACTGATTACATTGGTACATATTTGAGTGGGGTGCAAAAGAAAAGCTTGCTCTATTATTGCCTATTTGGATAACTTACCATCTAGAATGGTTAAAATCTTTATTTGAGTAAAACAACTAACAATGAACAATATTGTCAGTCAAGGAAATTTATACACACATTACTTCTGAAATCCACTGGCGAGATTCAGATTACGACTCTGAGACATTTTGATTAAAAAAACTCATGTTCCACCTCTAAACCATTGACACTACATTTAGTTTTTATGATATTTCAAACAAGTTATACGAGCATTATACCTATGTAACTTTGTCTATGCTCTTATCATATTAAGACACCCACAAGTTTCATTAATGTGAGTAGACAGATATTATCCATTAATACTTTTCCCATTATCAAACCTTCTCTGTTCTGTATTGCTATGGATTGTAATAACATATTTTATAAGTCATCAAAACAACTTTTTAGGATTGTATCGCGTTTATTTCTTATTTATTTCCCGACGTTTCGAACTCTTTACAGAGATCATTTTCATGAGTGACGAACAAAAAGATGGTAGTTGTTCAAAAGCTATCTTCATTGATACAGAGAGCACCCACTTTTTGGAAATAAAAATCTAAAAGTTGATGTCAAAAATATGATTTTTACTATTGGTAACCCACATCAGACCATGAGAACAAAAGTTAAATACTTATTTATAAGATGCATTCATATATCCTGCTTCTAGAGATCCTTTGTTGTATGATTTAATAATTAAAAGTTGTTATTATTAAATTATTACAAATTAACTTATTTTCTAAGTTGGTTGAGATTAAAGTACAACTATTATTAAATATTCATTGATTTTAAATTAAAAGGTAAAGTATTTATTTAAAAATCTACCACTGGGTCAAAAAATATACGCGATATAATAAACGCGATACAATCCTAAAAAGTTGTTTTGATGAGTGAGATTCGCGAAAACCTTACAAACAAATATATTTTATAAGTGTTCTAAAGAATGGCAGTAAAGACCGAGATCTATTTTTTTGGTATAGGAAGGCAAAGCAAGCGGGTCACTTGCTGGTAAGTAGTGTTACACTTGACGGCCCTTAAGGGAGTGGAATGGAATGGCAGTGGTAAGGCAGGTGGGAGTCCGGATACCTCTCTTATCGAATGAAACGCGGCATGAACTACTTCATAACGATATTCTGAGAGGTCGTGATCATTTCACCGGGTGAGCTGGCCCATTTTTCTCAGCGAACTGCGTAGTTCTATCACTGATCAAGAATGCAAGTGGTGTTCTTTCGTCACATGTATAATATAATATGAAGTGTATTGTACTCATAGTACATGTAAAAAGAAGATTTTTTTTATGGGATAGGAGGGCAAACGAGCAGGCGGGTCACCTGGTGGTAAGCAACCAACGCCGCCCATGGATACCAGCAACACATATAGTGTTACTGTTGCGTTGCCAACCTTTAAGGGGTAGGGGATTGGAAGGATGGGGAAGGGGGTGGGCCTCCGGGTACCTCTCTCACCGAACGAAACGCGGCATGAGCCACTTTACGTCGGTCTTCTGAGAGGTCGTGGTATTTCACCGGTCGAGCCAGCCATGCAGCGAACTGCTTGGCTATACCACTGTTAGTGGCGTTAGGAAACAGCGTAAATGGAGCGTTGGGCAGATTCCTGGACGAAAAGAACGCTTGCATGAAAAGAGTTATGAAAGTCAACGAGGCGTGTAAGAATCGTGCCTTATGGCGCTCTGTTCTCTCTGCCTACACCGCAAGGAATTTTCCGTGAAGGCATGTATGTATTTTACAACATTAATATTTGATACTTCGTGGAAACTATCTGGACTAATATTATTATTAAACTGATAATATATTAGCAGCTGCAACCCCAAGTCGCTATGACACCCACGTTCATTAAAACTATAGCTGTAGTCTTTTAAGGTCATCATTTCGGAACCCAGAGATGGTACTTTGAGTTAGTGATGATAAGCTATGCGTGGAAAACACAATTGTTCTGTTAACTGCCCGTTTGTTATTTGGGTGGATATTACAAGTATTTTCCTACCCAAACGAAATATATGTCGGAACTAATTACACTACACTAGAACAATTTTGTCAATGATGGATATTTATCCTAAGTAATTTCTGAAAACAATTGTGCATACCAGGATTCGATCCCACAACTTTGTGATTCAAAAGCGAATTTTTTTTTAATTTGTTATTATGAAGTAAATTTTATCGAAATTAATAAAAATGAATATATTAAGCTGGGTTTTTTTGATAGTTTTCAAAAAGATAGTGTTTATAATTTGTAGATTCCTAACATAATAGATTAAAACAGCGCAGAATATTATATACTAGTTCGCTTAATTTGAATAACAACATTATTAATAACGATTACGTCTAAGATAATATTAATTTATTAATGAGTGCCTTAATATGAACAACAAATACAGTAATATATTATATATATATATATTAGGTCGGGGAAAAAGTCTTTTCGCATAACGTAGGTATAAACTTATTATAAAATTTCTTTGACTGTACTATTTGTGTCTGGCTGGTTTTGGTAACATTAAAAAGGTTTCATTATAAAGAAAAGAAAAAAATAAAAAAAAGTTGTTTCCCGCTATTTTTCATTTGTTTTTCTCTCCGTAAAAATTAGTGAATCTAATGAAGAAATTCGATACATTTTAAAATTTTATTATAAAAACGGCAAAAATGCAACTCAAGCAGTGAAAAAAAATTGTGATGTTTATGGACCTGATGCAGTGTCAGTAAGAGTAGCACAAATTTGGTTCAAACGTTTTCAGTCCGTAAATTTTGATGTTAAAGATGCACCTCGCTCTGGTCGCCCTGTTACGAATAAAATGGACGCCATTTTTGAAAGAGTGGAGCAAGATCGGCATATTAGTAGTTACGATGTAGCTGAAGAACTGGGAATTGACCACAAAACAGTTTTGACCCATTTGAAGAAAGCTGGTTATACAAAAAAGCTCGATATTTGGGTGCCACACGAGCTCACTCAAAGAAACTTAATGAACCGTATACTCATTTGCGATTCATTATTGAGACGTAATGAAACCGAGCCGTTTTTGAAGAGATTGATAACTGGCGATGAAAAGTGGATCACGTACGACAAGAACGTGCGAAAAAGGTCGTGGTCGAAAGTTGGCCAGGCTTCACAGACTGTGGCCAAACCTGGCCTAACACGAAATAAGGTGATGCTGTGTGTATGGTGGGATTGGAAGGGCATTGTTCATTATGAGCTTTTACCGTCCGGCAAAACCATCGATTCTGATCTTTACTGCCAGCAACTGATGAGATTAAAGGAAGCAGTCGAGAGAAAACGGCCGGAATTGATCAACAGGAAGGGTGTGGTCTTTCATCACGATAACGCTAGACCACACACATCTTTAGCCACTCAGCAAAAATTAAGAGAGTTCGACTGGGAGGTCCTAGTGCATCCACCATATAGCCCTGACCTTGCGCCTTCAGATTTTCACCTGTTTCGGTCTCTTCAGAATTCTTTAGGTTCTGTAAGGTTGACCTCAAGAGAGGACTGCCAAAACTATTTGTCCCGTTTTTTTGATCAGAAGTCCCAAAGTTTCTACAGTAACGGGATAATGTCTCTGCCCACAAAATGGCAGAAAGTTATTCAACAAAACGGTACATATATATTGTAAATAAATGTAAATAAACTTTGAAAAAAATGTCTTGACTTTTCATACAAAAATACGAAAATACTTTTTCCCCAACCTATTATAATTTATATAAATTTATAGTCTCGGTGGCGCATTGATCAACCACACGGCTTCTGATCTAGGGGTCCGGGTTTGATTCTAGACACTGGCTCACACCAATGACTCTTCAAAATTGTTTTCGGAAGTAATGTGTGATAAATATCGATGACTGAAAAACTTTGTGCCCGGTATGGCAATAAGTTCGCCACCTATTCCATTTGGGACGTAAACAGACGAGACGAGGCTTAACAGCCGCTGCCTACACCTTCGGGTAACAAAAGGCGTGAAGTTATGTTATATGTTAAATATAGTATTTAATGTGTTACTAGCTAAAGTACTACTATAATAACTTCAAAAATTTTAATCTATGTTTGTTTGTACTGCGATATGCCATCACATAAAGTTTGACATTCACCCGAATAAGATAAAAGGAATAAAAAAATGTACATTTTTATTACAATTCCATTTATTAAAAATATAAAAAACAGATATTCTGAGATATCACACTGGTAGAGCCACTCAGTTCCCTGCATGAATGGCCCAGCTAGACTGGTGAAATACCAGGACCTCTCGGAAAATCGACTTACAGTGACTCATGCTCGTTTTGTTCGATAAGAGACGTATCCTCTTCTCCGTCCATTCCTTAATTATTTGTTTTTCAGGTGTCTATGTGCGATGACAGTTGCTTACGCAACTCGCCTCCTAACCCATCTCAACTCCAACCCAATTTGTCCATTATCAAGATCAATAAAAGTTATCAAGGTTCCAATTTAAAGGCATTCAGAAGAAGAATAATAATGAATTAAAATATGAGTATAGCATTTAATTTAAGTGACAAGAACACACGCTGAATTTGTAACTAACTACAAGTCCGCGGGCTAACTGAATGTCACATGCATGTATGTTGATTGCCTTCGGATAGTATTGCGTTTACACGAGGAATTCCGTCGTCAAAAACATTTGCTCGACTAGCAATTAGTAGATTACATCTTTGTAGGGCTCTTGACATGACATGATATTTGATTACTAACCCTATATAGTATTATTGACCCAACGACATTTGTTTCGCCTCTGAAAATAAATAAAATGATCTTTGTTGGTTAGGAGAGAAGAGAGAGATAGAAAAGAGATAGAAAAATTAACTATGCCATCTCGGATTTTATTTTAGACTTTCTAAAGGTGTATAATAATGTACTATATTGTTTTAGTCCATGAGTTAGCAATTAAAATACTGTATCTCAAAAATTATACATTGTTGCTGAAATTAATGAAAGTGTTCTTGATTAAAACCCTAATAAATCATTTATCTTTCAAATACAGATTAGTTGACATTTTACACATCTTAGTTCTCTAGTCAGTTGTTTTGAGTTTTATTGGTGTTTTCATGTTTATTTAAGTATTTGCCCACGTAGATAAAAATAAAAGAAGGTTATTTTATATTAGTAAAGTATAATAAATTTTAATTAGACGTAATTTGTAGTAGATATAATAAGGTAGTTAAATAGGAACTGCACTTTATAGGAGAAAAAAAAACAAAACTAACAAATATCATTATTATTTTATTTAACTAAAACTCTAAAATGCTACAACAATATAAATATTAAAATTAACATTCGTCAGTAAACAGAATAGATGACATGTCTATTGGGATATAGAATCTGGGAAATTTGTGATAATATAGATGTAATTACTTGATACAGAAGATAAAATAACTGTATGAAAACATCAAGTTGAAACGATAGTAGCGGGACTTTGAAAGTGAAATCGATTGTAAGGTAAATCTAATGAATAGTCCGCTTGAACATCCACAGGACGTGTAGTCAACTCAGCTAGTGCTGTGGGAGTGTCGATTGCTAGATATTCGGATCCAGGGGCATCGGATTGTCCAGTGTAAATCGGATACAGTCTCGGTTCATCTCGATTTTTGACAGCTTTTGTTACATTATTTGTATTTTTACCCTTTTTAACTGCTTTCCTTTCCTTTTTTACTCTTGCTATTTGTATTCTGTCTGATTTTATTGTTTCTGTATCTGTCCAAGGATTAAACATTGACATTGCTGGTGGAGACGTCACGGGCATCAATTCAGGTGGTGGCCAATCTTGATCTGCCCGGCTTCGTTTCTCATATGGATAGTCGTAAGGATGATGGTAGAAACCATAGTTTATCGGACTTGCAGCAATCTGGAACAGAACATCTATTAACGGGTTACCCCGGATGGCTTAGTAACGGTGCTCAAAAGCCTAAACTGGTGTGATATTAGGAGTATCAGTTAGATCTTATCTATTGCTAAAACAGTTACTTGCTTGATTAGTTATATTTTTCTGTGGCTACAATCAAGACGTTCAATGTTTACTGTGTTTATTTCATAAGTTATTTTTAATGCGATTTTATCTTGTTGTATAACCAATATATTATTATTCACATTTGTTTTATTAACCTCGATTGCAATAATATTCTAACGTCCATTTAATAAATAATAGTTTAAAAAAACTAAAAAACACGCTTTTTATAGAAAATAGAATATTAATAACTTATAAATAACTAACTAATATTTATAACTATTGACACCATGCACCCCACGCTTTTTTTAAAATAAAATATATTTTTTTTATTCACACTATTATTAATTTATATTCATTGAAATTTTTAACACTGTTTTCTTAATTTAAATTCATTAAAATTTATTTTCTATTTTTTAGTTCGGTTTTCTATAAAAAGCGTGTTTTTTAGTTTTTTTAAACTATTATTTATTTTATATTTTTTAGTTCGGTTTTCTATAACAAGCGCGTTTCTTAGTTTTTTAAACTATTGCTTAACTATTTTAAAGCGTGCTAACAACGGATATCAAAACCGGATTTGAGGAATAGCGCCATCTGTGACTTATACAAGGAACTCGTTTCAAGTTGATAACGTAGACTTTCCGCTGATTGCCAATAGATGGTGCGAGAAGTGAACTATGAACACTAAAAAATTAACAAAAATCACATTTTGCAAATTGAAAAATGGAATAATTTTATCAAATTAGTGTATTCTCATCGGTCCTCAATAAATCTACAAAGTTTGAACGAAATCTGGCCGTTTAAAGTAGGTCAAAATCGCGCCCAAAGAAGTCGGTTACAAACAAACATACAAACATACAGGTGAAGCTAATAAAAAGCTAATAAATAATAGCCCAACTATATTCAATTTGTGTACTGGAAAATCACAGCACATTTCAGTAACATTTTAAGTTTTTTGTGTGTATCTATATTTTTTATTTTACTTAATCGTATATGGTTAGATTTCACTAATTTTTTCTATACTATTTTTTGCTTATACCTAACTACTTTATATTTTATATGGTACATAGTTTTTTGAACATACATCAATAATTTTTTTGAGATCATTGCCATACTTTTTTTACAAATAATATGCTAACTTAGACCTTTTGCTTGAATATAACCACAATATTAGAGGAAATAGAAAGAGAGTGTGTAAGGATTGCTGAAGGAAAATCATACCTTTCCTCTGTCATGATATCTATCATCATTATTAAGTTCAACCTGAAAATTTTAGTAGTATGATATTTTATAATGTTAGTTCATCTTAGTATGTTAGTCATATTATTATTGTGAGATATGAAATTATCACACATATCCACTAAAATTTAATTAGGATTTTATTTCTTAATAAAAATCACAGTTATAGTCGTGTCTCTAAATACAGTCAATTAGAACATTACTTTGCTAATGAATACATACATTTATACGTTAATAATCTATAATTCTGTTATTAAAATAAGTCATTTCAATGCCGTTTTCAATTTTAAAAATATTTACCTTCTTAAGTCCTTGTATGGACGCGAGAATGAGAGCCATTTTGGCTAATAATAGTGCCTTGCCACCCAAGACCGCGAGGAATTGGAATCCCATGGGCACCATCACCATGCCAATTGATACTATTCCAAACATCATCATGGTCATCATTTGGTGACGACGACGTCCACGATATTCCACTGTAATTAAAATTAATATAGATTATACATTTTAATGAACTTGTATATATTGACAATTAAATTAAAAAGAAATCAGTTTTATATTAATTGACGCAAGGTACATTCTTGATACACCCGTGTACAAAGCAAGTATACCATATTCGTAATTTATTACAAGAAATACCATTTCATCTAGTGGATCAAGCATTGCCACTTAATCACTACATTAGTTAGAGGGTGTCAACAGGGTGGTTTTGATCTATAATTCATGAATAGTGTAGTGAAAAAAAATGATAGATTTCAAGATTTAAAACTTTAATCGAAAACGCTGCCTGAACCCTAAGTGATAAATCAAAACAATGTACTACATTATTATACACCTTTAAAAGGTCTATAAAAAAGTCCGCGAGGGCATATGTCTATGTCTTAGGGATAACCCACAATGACCATTATTATTTTTTTACTTTTTACGAGAAATAATGGCTTATTTACGAAGCAATTTTAAACATTACAGCATTAATTTTCATCCAATTAAGTGTCTTAAATAGATTGTGCTTTTAATATAGATCAATATAGCCATTTACAGCATGTAATTTAAACTAATATTTACGAAGATATTACAGTATTAACATAGCGGTACATAGCAGTTGCGTTTGCGCGTCAAAACGCTTGCCGATAAATAGCACAAATTGAACTTTTTAAGATCCAAATATTGCTAATTTATTTCTTTTGATGCGGAACGAAGTTCGCCGGGTCAACTAGTAACATATAATCAAATCTTTATAATAATATTATAAGTCAATCATCATCAATTCATAATTCGTCTTTGATATAAAGCCACTTGGAAATTATTCAGAGTACATCTAAAGATCCACGTTACTTGAATTTGAATAAACAGCAAGTTTCCAGTTACACAGATGATTTCACCTTGAAGAAGTTTTAGCAGAAGTAAACGTCAATACTGTTCTACTGGATACTTAGTTAAGTTTACTTGCATAATTAAGTTATTATAAGTTACGTTAAAAATGTCACCTTAAATATAATATGTATGATATCATGAAGTATAAGAAATTATTGTTTACTATTGTCATGACTAATTTAAAAAAAATATTTTTTGCTATTTCAAGGCATTATTTAGAAACACAAATGAAGAATAAAATAAGCGGACTGGGCTTCGTGTTTGCTTATAAAAACGATGGCAAACAGGAACATTTTCGTCAATCGTTTGCGATTTTTTAATAGAAATGTGGTAAATTTAGAAGATAGTATCCTTCGGGCGCTTACGTCAACGGGTTTTTTAAATGTTAGAAATATGCGTGAGAAATAAGCATCATCAAGAATCATCGGTTACATCAGGTACTTGCTTGTTTGCATATGCTTGATCACCACAGTTTCCAATTATTAAAAGAGACATGAGAAATCAAACCTTTTTCTATTGATTTTCCATTTTCAAAATCAATCTTGATAACATGTGTTTTTAGAACTTTGGCCATTCTCTGAAGGGCGAGCGTTCGCCAATCACCCTCCTCCAGCTCCTTTTCAGTCCACGCACTGTTGAAAAATACGAAAACATAAAAAAATACGCAATTAATTCATGTATATACTAATATTTTTTTTTACAAGTATTAATAATAATATATCTTGGAAATCATTACGAAACTACTGCTACTGTAACTACTTTCATATTTCAATAACATTCATCTATTCGCCCTGATGAACACTTTGGACAAGCTGTCATATTAAAGAAAATCTTGCTTGAAGCTTGGATGAAGCTAGAAACTTTTGAAAACAAGTCCACGTTATGATTATTTAATTCCAGGGTAATTTTAGAAGACTTCTTAATATGTTCTTCAGAAGGCATTCACTAAAAAAAAATCAAATCCATCAATTAAAAACACTCCTTTTCCATTTGAAAAAGTACTCGTCATACTTATTTAGTTTTAATAAGTTATAATTCATTTTTTATGTATTGCCAAACGCCTTACAGTAATTCAAAATGACATGTAAATATATTTAAGCAATAACAAATTTGTTTACGCCATTTTCTATTCCGTACAGGAATAAAACGTAACAGAGATTAATGATGAGTTGTTCGAGTAAAATAAAAAATTGTTTTTGTTTACAATTATTGAAGAGATTGTTGTGAAAACGACGACAGTTATTGCCATTATGTACCTAAATCTTTTTGACATTGTAATACGCTGAATTAATAATAATATACAGATATTTATAGCATATATTTTTCAAGTTTAATAAATATAATAATTTAATGTTTAATTTGGCAAGCTTTGCAATACAAGGTTGTGTTTAATTATAGGTGATGTTTTTTCGGGATGTTTAGAATTTGGTACTACATTCATTTATATTTAAATGATAAGTTTTAATTAAAATGTTAATGAGTGATATTCTAAGTACGCATTTAGAACTTTGACAACATGTAATTCAACGTTTTGCTTTTTAATCGAATATATGCAGTACTGAACTGAAATCGGAGAATGTCGTGGAATTTATGTGGCTGTACCTGATTTAAAAGCGACATTGATACATTATATTGAGGCCGTATTGCTGAGCTTGTCTGTTTTTACTTTTACAAATTGAATATATTTTAGTTTAGTGTATTTACTAATAAATATGCAATAGTTTGATAAAATGATAAGAAACTGTTTTTTTTATTTTTCATAGTAAAGATCATCACAGCCTTGATAGCATTATCGGTACAGAATGATAACATAACTGCACGCCTTTTGTTACCCGAAGGTGTAGGCATCGGCTTATAGGCCTCGTCTCGCCGTTATGTTTACGTCCCAAATGGAATAGGTGGCGAACATACCGGGCACAAAGTTTTCAGTCATCGATATTTATCACACATAGCTTCCGAAAACAATTTCGAAAAGTCATTGGTGTGAGCCAGTGTCAGGTATCGAACCCGGACCTCTGGATCGCGATCGATGAAGGCGTGTGCTCGACCACTAGGCCGGTGGCCTAGTGGAAATTACAAAATGATAATATAAATTAATGAATTAAATTCAGACAAAAGAAAAACTTCCACTTTACCTAAATAAATAATAACATGTTAGTATCGTCTTTTTTTATCTCGATGGTACTAGATGGATAGCCCCATTTCTGAGTCAAGAAGGCTCTTGTTTGAACTGTAGTTCTTAAAGATTAGTTTTTGAAATATATTTTGACTTTATTTCGTTAACTATTTGGCATGTAGAAATTCAGTGATTTGCCTTTTTGCCTATACCTACCTATACTATCTACCTATACTATCAGATGGAAAAAGACGTTAACTAAAAAACAATTTTCACATTTGTGGTACCTCTGCATTTCACAACACACTCTATCTACTCTAACATATATTTTTGATAAAAAATATCGCTGGCATTTTGTACTTTTATTAATATAGTAAGTTATTTATTACCTGGTTTCATTCTCCGGCATAATATTTCCAGACCTATCGACCATTTCGAAGCGTACCAAATTAACGCCTTCAGTCAAAGGCACCAAGTCTGGGGTCAACGAACGATCGAGCGCCCTCAAAGTTTTCCGCTTCATGCATCTCACGAACTTGGGAAAGTATTCCTTATGATCTATGACGTCCTTCACATCCACTAACTGGAAAAGCAGAAAAATAATTAACTCCCACATGTTTTTATCTACTTAAATAACATAACATAACTTCACGCCTTTTTCTACCCGAAGATGTAGACAATGTCTGTTAAGCCTCGACTCGCCGTTATGTTTACTTTTTGCCATACCGGGCACAAAGATTTTAGTCACAGATACTTATCACACATAACATTGGAAAAGTCATTGTTGTGTGCCAGGATTCGAATCCACGACCTCTGGATTCAGAAGCCGTGTGCTCGACCACTGGGCCACCGAGACTATTATGCAGACAATCCGTATTACTAAATTTTAAACATTTATAAAAAAACATAGTCGAGCTCCTCGATTCTGAATCAAGAAGTAATGGGATCGAATCCAGGTTCTCTCCAATGACTTCCCAATATTACGCCTGGTACATTGTAATAAGTAACGCTACCTATTCCATTTGGGACGGACAATCGGCGAGTCGACGATTAACAAGCCGGTTCCTACAGCTGGGCAGAAAAAGACATAACGTTAAATTAAAAAAAAAAATGTAGCCGAGGTGAAAGAAGTCCAAGCTATACATGTCAAACTAGTGAACTTAAACGAAAAACTAAAACGGGCAAACTTTTATCACGCTTTCATGTTTTAAATCATATTGATGGTAAGTATCAAACAACGATGCAACTGTAAGTACAAAATTCGAAAGTGTTTGCGTATGAAGTAGAGTGCGTCAACAAGGTTTAATTAACACATATATCAGCTAAGCGAAGCCTTGGGTGAAACTCAGTCTAGTTTCGTTTGTGTAGCTTTAGTTTCTAAACACATGTAATAAATTGCATAATAATGTTTGGTTAAATCAAAAAGATATTATAAGGAATAATTTCAAATGGGCTGGCTCGACCGGTGAAATACCACGACCTCTGAGAAGACCGACGTAAAGTGGCTCATGCCGCGTTTCGTTCGGTGAGAGAGGTACCCGGAGGCCCACCCCCTTCCCCATCCTTTCCTATCCCCTTCCCTTAAAGGTCGGCAACGCAACAGTAACACTATATGTGCTGCTGGTGTCCATGGGCGGCGTTAGTTGCTTAGGTAACACGCCTGCTCGTTTGCCCTCCTATCCCATAAAAAAAAAAAAAAAAAACAATAGTAGAGAATGTACCAATAGTAGAATTACCTACTTACCTTATAACAGTTAAAATCTCTAATACAGACACATATTAATTAAAGAAATAGCTGAACAGATATTTTTTTTCTGGTGTATATAAACTTAAGATGAAAATTAATGCCGTAATGTTTCAAATCGCTTCGTAAATAAGCCCTTATTTCTCGTAAGAAGTTAAAAAAATAAAAATGGTCATTGTGGGCTATCCCTAAGAGATAGACATATGCCATCACGGACTTTTTTGTAGATCTTTTGAAGGTGTATAACAATGTAGTACATTATTTTGTTTTATCACTTAGGATTCAGGCAGCGTTTGCGATTAAAGATCTAAATCTTGAAAATTATCACTTGTGTTTACTACACACTATACATGAATAATAGATCAAAACCATCCCGTTGACACCCTCTAACTAATAAAAAAAACCGCATCAAAATCCGATCCGTAGTATTAAAGATATACGCATATAAGGGGACAGACAGCGGAAAGTGACTTTGTTTTATATACTATTTTATACTATGTAATGATATAAAATATCGCCACGAGCCTCGTGGCGCATTGGTAAAACTACCGGCTGCAGCAATGAGGTCGGGGGTTCGATTCCTACCCGAGGACAAATATTTGTGACAAACATGAATATTTGTGTGGTGTCTGGGTGTTTTTCTATGTATTATAACTATATATTTACAAAAGAAAAGTATATATGTATTAATATCCGTTATCTAGTATCCATAACACAAGCATTTAGTTGCTTAGCTTAGAACTAGAGGCCGCTATGTGTATTGTATCCAAGATATGATTATTATATTATTACTGAACGTTTTGAACGTATATATGTTATACATAAATTTATTTTTAGACAGAAGTAGATAACGGCGCCAAATGGTTTTTCCGAGACGAAAAAAGATCAAATATTTTTTATTAAGTGCTACAAGTTCCAATATGATATAATAAGTTTAGTATGATTTTAATATCACAAAAGATAGGATTAACTTTTGTCGATGTTACGAATGCAATGAATGTTATTACCAAATTAGTAACTTAAAACTATCTATCAAACTTATTTCCGTTGATAAATCTATTAGTAAGATGTTTTTTATTCAATATAGTTTGAAAGGAGATTTTAAGTACTGGCATATACAAATGACCTTAGTACCGACATCAAAAAGGTTATCGAAGTTTTCATTTTTAAATTGAAATGAATTAAAGCAAAAACCCTTTTTAAAGAAGCTTTAATTTAAGCGCTCTAAAAATAAGAAAATAATATTTCCTTAAAAATTTCAAGTATCAACTTAGAGCATCAGTATGTACAATTTATATAATAATAAAAGCTTGTCGCGCGAGTTGTAAATAAACTGTACTAATTTTATAATGTCAAATCAACAGTTAAATATAGTCCGTAAATACAGCTATTTAACTTATAATTGTATTTAAAGCATAACATATTAAAAACGAGCGCTTGAAATTGCCTCCTTGGAACAAAAACGCACGGACGATTCTGAGTGTAAGGTTGTCATGAGAAGAAATGGGCAAAACACTCATGTAAATTAATCTACTAACTTTACTATATTATCTATTGCTATTTAATTACCTACTGATAGGGAGTCAAAACTGACCAGACACAGACCAGGACTCGGCGTTCGGCTGCCCAGGCCGGGCAGACCTCCAGCGTGTGCTGGGCCGAGTCCAGGTCGGTTTCACAATGGTGACATCTTGCTGTCTCTTCTTGTTTAATTCGACTCAGATACTCACCGAAGCACCCGTGCCCGGTGAGTATCTGAGTCAACCTGTAGGTGACTGTGCCCCACTTACGGACCACCCAGGCCTCGAGGTGGGGCAGGACGGCTCCGACGGCGCGCTAGGTCTCGCGACCAAACGGGGGCCCCATACAAGGGCACGGACCGCACGGCGCCACCATAGAGGCGGCGAACTTCCTCTCCCGGTCCCCTGAGGTTGGGCAGCATGCGGTGCAACGCGCCTGCCACCCGTCGCGCTCGCGGGACCATCCCCACGAAATGCTCCTCGAAGCTCCAGCGGCTGTCCAGGGTGAGGCCGAGGTATTTAATGTACCTCCCCACCGGGACAGCCGTGTCACCTACCTACCCCCAGTGAGGAGGTGGAACCACAGCGCCTCACTTTTGTGAGGCGCTACCTACAGGCCCAGCCCGCGGATCCGTGTGACGACGATTGCCACCCCCAGCTCGGCGAACCTAAGCGTACGCTCGAAGTCGGGTCCCGTGGCGACCACCAGAGTATCGTCTGCGTAGCAAAGGACACCAACGCCACGGGGCAGACTGGTGCGGAGGACCGGGTCATAGGCGAGGTTCCATAGCAGGGGCCCCAGCACGGACCCCTGCGGAACCCCGCATGTGATCTTCTTCCTCTGCTCCGTCCCGTTCCGGTCGACATAGTCAACCCGTCTCTCCTGCAGGTAGGTCCCGATGACCGACGGATGAGGTAAGGAGGCACCTCGTGGTAGACATGGGCCTCCCTGATGTCCGGCCAGGGGAGGGTCCCGAAGGCGTTGACGCGACCCCCCCCCCGATCGGACTGCCGGCTACGACAGGGTCCGCACACGACGCGGGGCGTCGATGGTTGGTCGAGCGCCCCTGCTGGAACCCGAACTGGCAGTCTGATATGTCCGATCCCACCTGCGACAGGTGGCTGCTGATACGGGCGGAGATAACCCTTTCAAAGAGTTTCCCCGCCTCGTTCAGCAGGCATATCGGCCGGAACGACGACGGAGCGTCTCCGGTCCTGCCTTGTTTTCTGATGAGCACCAGCCTCGCCGACTTCCAGTCGAGAGGGAACACCCCGCGGCGGAGGCAGTTGGTGAACAACTGCCCCGCCTTGTTCCCCAGGACTCCCTGAGCTAGCGCCAGGACCCGGCCCGGAAAACCGTCCGGGCCGGGAGCGGCGCTGCGGGAGGCGAGCCGTGCAACAGCTCGCCCGAGCTCGTCCTCCGTCACCTCCAGCCACCGTGGAAAATTTAGGTAAATGAAAATTTAGGGTATTATGTAACTTTGAATGCTGTTTCATAGAATTATTAAAAAGAATTCTAAAAATTACAAAAACAAAATCTGAACATTAAGGGAGATGGAAAATAAATATTGTCCGATTGTCAAATGTACCCTATATGCCTACAGAGTTCATAAGAATCTGTCAAACCGTTTCGGAGGATTTCAACCACAAACACCGCGACACGAGAAATTTATATATTAGATAAGTAGTTAAAGTAATTTGCGAACATGGTTATAGTCAACGAGCGGCAAAGCCGATTAGGAAGATTTAAGGCCGCTATTGAAGGCTTATACAGAGCCATCAGCGTCGACAAAAGTACTTCGTTAAATAGCTATAAATACATTCAATATAGAAGAATTACCAAGGGTACTCTTCTAGAGAATAGACAATTACATTGTTTGTTAGAATAAGCAGCTTAGAAGAGATACTTCTATTTCTGTTATCTCATTGCGAATAAGATATGTTCTTGTTTTAAGCTAGGTAAGGTTCATTATTTTTGTATTCGATCGCAGTATCTCGATGTGTTTGAAATTATTGGCGTTTTCTTTGAAGTCTTTTTATTTTTAATGTTCCAGACAAAATATTAAGACTTATATGATTGATGCAAGACTGACTAAGCAGATATACAATGCAAAAGTGGATGGATGTAGGAGTCAAGGACGGCCAAGACACACATTCCATGACCAAATAGAACGTGTTCTGGAGGAAGGTGATGTTAAGAGCCTCAAAAACCGACGCGCGTGCATGAAAAGAGCTATGAATGTCAACGAAGCGAGTGAGGCGTGTAAGAATCGTGCCCTATGGCGCTCTGTTCTCTCTGCCTACCCCGCAAGGGATTTGGCGTGAAGTTGTGTATGTGTGTATGTATGTTATATGAACATAGAATCTGACTTATGAAATGACACAAAAAAATAATGAAAAAACAAAACTTTTTAACGGATCTTAGAAAATAATTGCTATGATATTACTTTTTTTTTCCTCTAATTCTATCTGCATTTAGATTAATAAAAACCTTACGATGTAGTAAATATTATTGAACCTGTGGTAAATCATGTCTCGGAATATCGGCGTGAAGTGGCTCGTGTCGTGTTACGTTCAGTGAAAGAGGTATCCGGAGGCCCGATTCTCTTTCCCCTTCCTTTCCCTTCTTACTCATTTAAATGACGGCAAGCACCGCGGAGTTCATGGCCGATGAGTAGTTACTTACCACCAGGCCTGTTTGCCCTACTATTCCATAAACAAAACATAAGTTGTGTCTCAATAATTCAATTGAATTGTAATTGTTTTTCAATACTCACCTTTTTAGAACAATCTCTCCAAATGATACGTATAACTTCGGCGCCTTCCAACCACAATTCAGCAACGAACCGTGTCAAGTATGCATCGGGTTCCGTCTCATTATTATCTACACAATGGCATCTATTTATTGATAAAATTAATATTGTCATTAAAGTATATTTTAACGAAGTCATTTCGACTTAGTATATTTATGTCATATCTTGAACACTTTGCCTCGAATCTAAAACATAAAACATATTAATCATAGTTAAGAAGTCTTAGGATCGTTTCCGGGCGCTCACCTATGAATTTTTGGATTTTTTTTTTCTGAAGTTATGTATGATAGATATCGATGAATGACAACTTTAAGTCAGGCAATAGGTTCCGTCACCTACTATATCAGGAAACTTAAAATTCGGCGAGTCAACGGTTAACCACCACTTGGTAAAAAACGCGTGAGGTTAGAGAAAATATTAAATAAAAATAAGACATTTTACTTTGTGGACTATTACACACGTCCAAAGCAATATTTATGATTGACTTATAAATATGTAATAAAATATTAATGGCTTCACAAACTTGAAATATTTATGTTTGAAGATAAGAATTTTTGTGTGAGAGAGAGATATTATGTATCGACTGATATACTTTACTTCATATGTCTTATGTCAATAAAATACTGACATATAAGTTGATGTCTTTTATAACTTCACGCTCTTAGAATTGGGAATTGTAGGCAGCGTTGGGTAATCAGACTCAATGTCTTTTCCGGTCATAAGTAATTGTTGGCAACTAAATGGTTATTTTAGAACGATTTCAAAGCTGGGTACTTGCAAATGGAAATCTCCGTGTCAAACCTGTAAACTATTGTAACTAAATATAGTTTAATAGGCTTTGCAAATATCACAATAGTGGCCAAGTTTGCGCTCCAGAAAGTATAATTAAGACACATAATATTATCAATACTCACCTATTTGATTTTGTAATATTCAAACACAAATTAATATCGTATTTATTACGTATATATATAAAAAAATCACAAGAACGTCTGTGCACCTGTATACGGTCAAGGTCACACACTGACTGGAAAGACCCTAATGACCTCTTTCCGTTATATTCCGTCATGCAGAATGGAAAGCCAACGATTTTCTACGCGTTCACGGACCAAATCAATGATAATGAAAGACTTATTTACCAAGTGGTAACGTATATGTGACAGACCATGACGGGTGCGATCACTATATTTAAATTAATAATGTTATTGATATGACAACTGTATCAAGTTTCACTTGTATACAAACAGAGTACAACTACTTAACTCTCGATTACCCATTCAGCACAGATACGGGTAGAAAGTCTTCGGTTCGAATTCTGACCGACACCGTATTTATGTATAGTAACTATTTTGAAATATTATCAATAGTCTTGACACTTCGATGTCTTATCTATTGTAAGATAGAGATTTTAGTTTAGTTAAACGCGGTAATCTCAGGAATTGCTGTTCTGATTCGAAAAACTATTTCAGTGTTTGATGACCCGTCGTCCCGACCAATAAACGAGGGTGAGTGACCTTTTTAGTGGTAAAAAAATATTTTTTTTTGTAAAGATAAATGATTAGTTAAGAGAAAATTGTCGGGGTTAGAAACTTCAAGAAGTATAATGAAAAACCTGCCAATCTCAATACCTAACATTACATAGTATAAAACAATCGACCATCTTAGAAACTACGTAACGGATTTTGAGGCGGTTTTTATTTTCAATAGATAGAGGGTGGCAACGGGGCAGATCAAAAAGAGAAAATAATAAATCCAAAATTTACTTCTTGATTACTTTTGATGCGGAACAAACTTCGCCGAGTCAACTAGTCATTACATAGTATAAAACAAAGTCGTTTCCCGGTGTCTGCCCCTTACATGCTTAGATCCTTGACACTACTTAACGGATTTTCATGCAGTTTTTTAAAGTAGATGAAGGGTGTAAACGAGATGGATTTTAGCTGTATTGCATGTATGATGTAGTAAAGAAAAAGGGATAAATCTAAAATTTACTTATTTATTACTTTTGATGCGGAACAAGGTTCGCCGGTAAATATAAAATGTTAAATTGAATTGTGAGTATTAATTTTCTATAACAAAAAATAAGTTCGTTTGCAGGGCAAAGTAAAGACTTATCATTATTACCATTTAAAAATATCATTAATATTATTAATTTTCAGTAGTTAGTATCAACGAAATAGTACTAGGCGAGTCTCGAACTTGGGAAATTTTGTAATGTATAGCTGTAGTACTAGTAGTTACTTTAATAATACCGTTACTGCCCTTGTGTTTGTTTATATAGATGGCGCTGTACAATAAAATCGTTGAGCTAATATTAATACTTAATATTTCTAAATAGAAAATAGGCCACAGAATTTGCTGAAATAAACTTCAAAACTAGCAAACAATTTTAATTACTCATTAGAAAAAAAAACTGTTTTGCTAAAAGGTTTAATATAATTATAATAATAAATTATTGCAACATAATATATTGAATTACGAATGCAACTTGCGACCTACCTACATACAATATTGATGATTTAGCAATTGACGTAACGATTCTTGAACAATAGAACGTAACTCGTGCCTACCGCCTTATTATCTGGAAATTAAATGTTCTAAAGTTCTCAGATGTAGAAAAATTTACAATTAAAGTTAAAATAAAATGTGCAAATGTTAAACTTGCAATGCTTGCAGAGTGAAATATCTTTTAAATTTTGAATAAAAATAACTCTTTTGATAACTAGAATGACATCTTTAATATCAATCACGCCACTATTACTAACGAATGGTGCCACTATTATTACTGACGGGTGTTTTTCTATGTATTATAAGTATGTATTTACAAAAGACAAGTATATATGTATTAGTATCCATAGCACAAGCATTTAGTTGCTTAGTTTGGAACTGGAGGGCGCTGTGTGTATTGTGTCCAAGATATTATTATTAATCAACGGTTGTGACACTGAAATTTCACCTTTTTAGTTCCGAAAAAAGTACATTTTAGGAAGATAAAATTTTGGAAGCCGAAGTCATAATTTATCTTTATCTCAAACCATTATGTTTCTTCGTTAATAATATATGGACACAATTTATTCACAGCGCCATCTGGTCACAAACTAAATGATCATGCGTATACTCTTGAAACTAGACAAGATTTCTTTATTCACTAAGACAAATATTTATGCGCATGTGGGATTTTTACCTCACAATATTAGCGCTGCAGCCGGTACCACGGATTTTAAGCGATCACTAGGTTGTTGCCGTTAAAATTTCGTACTCAAAATTAGTAACGACATCCAATATATGGATTTAAACTATAAAGTGTACTAAAGAAATACATGCTTAAGCATTGACTTAAAAAACGAAACGCTTCTTCGAGTACAATCGGTTAAACATATAAGTATGAAACGTTACACTTTACGTGGTATAACAATTGTCATATAATCAAATTGTATTTCTACCCGAAATTGGTGATCAGCAAAAATATTGATGTCAACGAGCCCCAGTTTGAAGGCAATAGCATCTACTTGCGGTGGCCTTTCTCGTCTCAGATGAAATGTGATTATGTGTGATTTGTGATCGAAAAATTAAAAAAAATATATCAGTAACGTAAGTACTAATTTTTAAACTTTGACAAGTAATTTTTAAATATATATATAAAATCAGTACTCAAGTAGGTCATAGTAGTTTATATGAATATACGGTTTTTTTACAAATTTTGTCCGTCTGTCTGTCTTTCCGTATATCTGTCTGTCTGTGTGTTTGTTTCGGGTAATCTCTGAAATAGCTGGCCTGATTTTGCGGGACCTTTATTGACAAGTAGCTGGTGTAATAAGGAATCATTTATTCGCCGCGTCAGCTAGTATAGAATAAAATAGAAAAGAATACACTTTATTAAACATCATTTAAAAATGCGTAACAGTACATGCTTAATTACGCAAATACAAAATCAATTAGGTACCTATCTCAATTTAAAAAAAATAAACTTACATGTATAAATACTAAGGACGTTGGAGACAGTTAAGTTATAAAAGTAAAATAACCAAATACATTTTCTCGCTTAAATATATTAGCGGAACCAATAGATGCTGTTATGTATCATCACTACATAGTATAAAACAAAGTCGCTTTCTCTGTCCCTATGTCCCTTTGTATGCTTAAATCTTTGAAACTACGCAACGGATTTTGATGCGGTTTTTTTAATAGATAGAGGGTATCAACGGGGTGGTTTTGATCTATAATTCATAAATAGTGTAGTGAATAAATAATAGTTTAAAAAAACTAAAAAACACGCTTTTTATAGAAAACCGAACTATAAAATAGAAAAATAAAAAAATATATATTTTATTTTAAAAAAAGCGTGGGGTGCTTTTTAAGATATTATCGAAATGATAATCACTCTACTCATATCTGACAATAAAATATATAACTATTGACACCATGCACCCCACGCTTTTTTTTTTAATAAAATATATATTTTTTTATTTTTCTATTTTATAGTTCGGTTTTCTATAAAAAGCGTGTTTTTTAGTTTTTTTAAACTATTATTTATTTTATATTTTTTAGTTCGGTTTTCTATAACAAGCGCGTTAATAGCGCCATCTGTGACTTATACAAGGAACTCGTTTCAAGTTGATAACGTAGACTTTCCGCTGATTGCGAGAAGTGAACTATGAACACTAAAAATCATATTTTGCAAATTGAAAAATGGAATAATTTTATCAAATTAGTGTATTGTCATCGGTCCTCAATAAATCTACAAAGTTTGAACGAAATCTGGCCGTTTAAAGTGGGTCAAAATCGCGCCCAAAGAAGTCGGTTACAAACAAACATACAAACAAACATACAGGTGAAGCTAATAAAAAGCTAATAAAAACATACAAACAAACATACAGGTGAAGCTAATAAAAAGCTAATAAAAAATGTTAATTTTCAAGATTTAAAAGTTTAATCGAAAACGCTGCCTAAACCCTAAGTGATAAATCAAAACAATGTACTACATTATTATACACCTTTAAAAGGTCTATAAAAAAGTCCGCGAGGGCATATGTCTATGTCTTAGGGATAACCCACAATGACCATTATTATTTTTTTACTTTTTAAGAGAAATAATGGCTTATTTACGAAGCAATTTTAAACATTACAGCATTAATTTTCATCCAATTAAGTGTCTTAAATAGATTGTGCTTTTAATATAGATAAATATAGCCATTTACAGCATGTAATTTAAACTAATATTTACGAAGATATTACAGTATTAACATAGCGGTACACAGCAGTTGCGTTTGCGCGCCAAAACGCGTGCCGATAAATAGCACAAATTGAACTTTTTAAGATCCAATTAATACTAATTTATTTCTTTTGATGCGGAACGAAGTTCGCCGGGTCAACTAGTGATAGATATATACAACATAAAATAACTTCACGCCTTTTTCTACTCGAAGGTGTACGCAGCGGCTGTTAAGCCTCGTCCCGCGGTTATGTTTACGTCCCAAATGGAATAGGTGGCGAACCTATTGCCATACCGGGCACAAAGTTTTTTTTGTCATTGATATTTATCACACATAACTTCAAAATTCATTGGTGTGAGCCAATGTGAGGATTGGAACCCGTGACCTCTGGATTCATAAGCGGGTGCTCGACCACTGGACCACCGAGACTTTAACTATATATTTTTCTTTTCTGCAAACAATTCGTTATAATCAATGACGTTTGTGTAATTTTCACCATAACAGATTTATAAATTTAAATGATTTTTTGTGTGTAATCGAGTGAATATGCGACAGATTTGGATTGAATTGAAAAAAACATTCAAAACGTTCCAGCCGCTTAGGAGGGGTTCAATGTCAACACAGTGTGAAAACACTATTAAAATAGTGTTTTCATACATAACTTGACAAACATAAAGCAATCAAGTGCCTCTAATAAATATGCTATTATCTTTATTGAATGGAGACGATCATGAGAAGAACATTCTCGTTTATTATATCAATCCTCTATCCCATTAAGAAGTTAACAGTCAATATCAATATATCCATTCCCACTTGATAGTTTTATGTTGTAATATAGTTATGTAACATACATACAAACATAAACTCACGCCTGTATCCCATAGAGGTAAGCAGAGACTTTGGCTTTTCACATGCTACGATCCTGACACACCTCTTTCGCCTCATCTACAGTGATACATCTCATCATACATTTGTGTCGGTTTCGGGTACTACGCATTTTGCCTTTTTTAAACAAGTCAAGTTGCTTGCTCAACGCGGATTGTGTAGTTTGCGTATTGGAATTTGTTTACTTATAATGGAGTAGAGGCGTTCCGTAATAACTTCTGATAGACATATCTCCTTTTCTAATTTAAAATTTGCCTTGATATTGTTTTTATTATATGTACATATAAGTTTTATCTATTTCAGAATGTTACCACTGTAAATAAAAGATGTCGCGTCAGTTGTGCTCGACTAATATATTTGCAGAGAATTACTCTTTAAGACGTTGATGTTAATTTGCTTGGGCTATAACTGTGATGGTGGAGTATTCTGGCTGCCACACCTTTTATACAAAAGTCTACTCCTTTGTTTTCAGTAGCGATATTAATAATAATATTTTTGTTATTTATATTTAACAATTGAAAAAGAGTATCTGGCACACGAGTTTCTTACCCGATTCTTCTAATGATAGCCCCTACACTCAGTATCGGGCCGCTCGTGGCGATTGCGTCCGTATATTGGCCGCTTTGGCCTTCAAGCGCTTGTGTTAAGTATTTCATTTGAAATAATAAGTTAAATTGTTCTTGTTGCCTATTTTTAAGTGTCTGTAAAGAACTAAGAAAATAAAGCTTATTTTGAGTTGACTTGACTGTAGACCACCGACACATATAATAATAAGATAAAACACATGTAGATTTAATATTATTAATACTTATGGGCTGCAAAAAACATTTTATACAGTGAAAAAAAAAAAAACATTTCACTGTTCATTTTAATGATGTAAATCGGCTTAGCAAATATACAGTAAATTATTTTGATACAGCAGCTCCAAAATAAATATTATGAATAAAGGTGGATTGAAGTACTATAACGAATACTTGAAATGTACCTATATGTATGAATAATAACTTATGTTCATTAAATATTTAATAAATTCACAAAATCGTGAAACATCTCGCGAAAAGGCGACAAAAAACATTGTACAAACGCGTATCTAATCTAGTTATTAATTAGTTCTCTGAATTTATATGTTCGAAATCGAATCCTGGCGTACACCAATGACTTTCCAACAATATATTGCCTGATGTATGGAAATAGGTTCCGTCATCTATTCCATTTGTGACGTTGAATATTTGGCGAATGAAGGCATAAATGCTCATATCTACGGGTAGAAAAAGTTTGCGGCTTTTTCAAGTTATTACTGAACTGAAGTAACTGCGTTTATCTAAACTGTGTTATATTTTATTAATCTATGTATTTATATATTTGCAGTAGGTATCTAACCTCTTTAGAAGCGTAAATTGAGTATGTATCAATATGTTCTTGACCACATATTCTGCTTTATTTAATAAAAATTCCATTGATTTGATGTAATAAGATACTGCTTCATGAATAACTGCGTAAAATATTTATTTATATATAAGGCAAGACCGTATTATAATATATATTATAATGTGCTTAAATTATATTAACATGAGCTACTTCATATTTCGTATAAGGTGTCACCCACTCACAAGTTGCGGCCTACATATTTGCATACCTTTAAAGCTAACATAAATAATAATGTTTAAATTATTGTTTTTTTTCTTTTTCAGATGACTTCTGGAAATAAAGAACGTTTTAACCAACTCGGTCTTCCTCCTATGGAGTTAGCAGAAACATCAGCCAATAGTAAGTTTAATATTCACAGTTTTGGTTACATTCAATACAATACGATAAAACGTTAAATGAAATTACCTAATGATCTTCAATTTTTTATGAGATAAGAAGGCAAACAAGCAAGCGTATCACCTGATGGTAAGTGACCAGCGCCGCTCATGGACACCTGAAACACATACAGTGTTACAGTTGCGTTACCGACCTTTAAGGAGTGAGATAAAAAAGGACGGGGAAGGGGTGTGGGCCTCCGGGTACCTCCCTCACTGAACGAAATGCGGCTTGACCCACTATACGTCTATCTTCTGAGAGGTCGCAGTATTTCACCGGTCGAGCCCGCCCATTCATGCAACGAACTCCTTGGATCTACCACTGTTAAAATTCTTCAATACCATTACGCTTGTATTGTCAAGATAATGCATATTGTTGATTTAATTTATTTTATATCAAATTGCATAAAAAGTAGACAAAATAAAATATAACGTGTGTTTCAGATCGCAATAACGGCATTTTCATGAAATATTTTATACCCTCATTGCAAAAATGTATAATCGTCATATTAATAATCCTATTCGGCTTTGGAACTTATCTATTACTATTGAGAATAATAGAACACTACGGTAAGTGTTATAAAACATTTT
This sequence comes from Euproctis similis, assembly GCA_905147225.2. Lineage (NCBI taxonomy): Eukaryota > Metazoa > Arthropoda > Insecta > Lepidoptera > Erebidae > Euproctis > Euproctis similis. The sequence continues at coordinate 12,215,087 of LR990115.1, forward strand.
ACAATATCACAAAAGCCTTCTATTGAAAAACCCCAACTTACTATCATCACCCATTTGAAAAATAAGTAAAATTTCAGTAACTTGACATTACAGAAAGCCCTGGAAATACACAGATTATATTGATTAAAGAACAAAATGAAGAAGCACCACAGTTATTAAATATTTTACAATTATTAAATACGTCATCAGAAAATGATGTTATAAGGAAAAAAAGATCAATAGTTTCTACACAAAGCAATCTAGATAACGATGATTATAGTTCTCTAAGCGACGAACAACTTCAACAAGCAAGACAAGCAATAATGGATTATGATATTCTATGCAATGAACAAGAAAAGCAAGGAATTTGTAAAGATCTTGTTACAAAATTAAAAGCAATAGCAGGTGATAGCGGTATTATGGATTCGAACAAGCAGAAGTCTAATCAAATTGATGGTGATCATGATACTGTAGCTACAGACAGGCATAAAGCACCACACATGACTCGTCTTGATAAAATGAAAGAAACTGACAACACCGGTGAGTCTGGACAGCTACATTTATGCAGACTGTGCTAATTATTGGCATATTTTTATCTGTTATAAAGAACGACTCGTGTAAACTAGCTTATTTTATAACGTAATGATATCATCAAATGGTTTCGTCTTTCAAACGTTTTGTTCTCACTTTTACTCAACCCACTGTACTCAATTACTGTCATTTAATTTATACAAAGTATTTAATTATTTTTTACACTAGAAAGATCTAATTTTAATCTAATTTTTGATGCTGAGTTTCAAATTGTTTTAAAATTGTTTCCGATTATTAAATTATTATCAAAACAGAAATGTATTATTATCCTCACAATTCTTCTTCTCGACTACAAAGTTTTGTAATTTTAGTTGTGAGATAGTGTTGCAATATACATGCTTTTAAGTACATTAAAATATTATTTTACAGGAATATTAGATCCAATTAAAGAGTATTTCAACTATGCTGAAAATGAATACGATAATCGACTTTTGTTTAAAAACAGGTTTGTAATTTATAATCGTTTCAAATATTAGATTTTACAGAGCCACCCAGTTCACTGCATAAATAGGCCGACTCGACCGGAGTAAATACCTTATTTTGTACCACAGAATATCGACGTAAAGTGGCTCCCCCACCCTTTTCTCACTTTTCCATCTTCCACTTCCATCACGTAACAGCTGACATCACAACTGTAACACTGTATGTGTTGCAAGTTACAATGGTAAATGTTTAGTATCGGGTATCCCAATTTATAAAAAAATATTTATAATATGAGAGAAATGTTTTAATTCTATTTTTTGTGTAAATACACAGAATTTTCTCGCCAGCGGATCACACCTCATATGTTCGTAATACCCAAGGAACCAAACGAAAAATCCATCGCCAAGACTTCGAAATATTACTGTCTTTTTTTAAACCGATGTAAGTATTAAGCTACGATTATTGATCAAAGTTAAAAAAGACCTCAACTACTCCAGCTGACAAATACATAGAGGGGTAGCTACAGAGAGCATAACGCCATAAGGCTATAAAACAATAATTAAACATAAAAAAATAAGGAACTGACGAACCTTTTATAAATCACTGTAAATTAAAAGCTGTTAGTACGTTTTCTTAATTTACTTATCTGTAGTGTGGTGAAAATAAGATAAAATAATAATTTATATATTTCCGTTTGTTGTTCCGAGGCTAAAAAGGAGGCTAAAGTTAGAAAAGGCGCGAAATTATGATATGTATGATAACTGGTTATTTACCCGATATTTTTCATAATACTGGTTACTTTCTAGAACATTTGCACCAGAACCACAACAGCAAGTCAACAACAATACCCGTGAGGTATCGTGTCCTGAAGGTACGCAATCATGTATGAATGGTGAAGCTTGCATCGAGAATAAACAATGGTGCAATGGATACGTCGATTGTGCAGATGGCAGCGATGAAGCCAGGTGTAACTGTAAATCAAGAGTTGACAGATCGAGGCTCTGCGATGGATACTTCGATTGCCCCTTTGGAGAGGATGAAATGGGATGCCATGGTAATAATTTTTTTAAGGCCAATGAGCTAAAAGATAACTAGGATTGATTTCGTCGCTAGTGTGAGGTGGAATTCGATGAATTTTAGTCTCGGTGGTCTGGATGTTAAGCTGATTGGGTAGTTTGGAATTAATTTATAGACTCATGTTTTTATTTTAATTTAAAACCTTAGACGTTAAGTTTTGCTTGTCTAATGAATGACACATATGATACTGAATCTTACATTATTGTTTTAAGGTTGCAGTGATGATACATTCAGCTGTGAGAACTTTGATAAAAATGGACGTACAACATGCTTCACGAAAGAACAAAGATGCAATAATGTTATTGAATGTCCAAATCACAAGGATGAAGTAGAATGTAATATGTTAGCACCAAGTCTTCTAAGAGAACCGGTAAAATTACATCACTTAATAATAAAACATTATTTTGTCTCATATGATAAACTGGCAGAGATTGTTTATTTGTTCGGACTCTCAAAATGTCATCAAAATTTCATTACTAACTATTTATTTTATTTTTGTTTAAATATCACCTTCATTATTACTTACACGAATATTGACCTGTTTGATTGAAGGTGAATAATAGAATAAACGCGGTATAGATAATGGTGGCTGGTCTCATGCGACGATGATTGATAAAATAAATTGAATAAGGATGACATGTTTCGCCGACCTTACTTAAAGACAAGGGTAGAAAATTGACGAAAATGATGATGACCTATAATATAGTTTATTAGCTGGTACGGCGAACTTTGTTCCGCATCAAAAATAAAAAATGAGTAGATTTTGGATATCATGAGGTTCAATTTGTGCTATTTTATCGGGTTTAACTGCTGTCCCACTATGTTAATACTGCAATATCTTCTAAAATATTCGTTTAAATTGCATGCTGTAAAGAGCCAGGATCATCTATTACATGTACAATCTATTTGAAATACTTAATTGGATGAAAGTAATGCTGTGATGTTTAAAATCGCTTCGTAAATAAGCCATTATTTCTGGTAAAAGGAAAAAAAATAAAAATGGTCATTGTGGGCTATCCCTTCGAGATAGACATATGCCTTCGCGGACTTTTTTGTAGACCTTCTGAAGGTGTATAATAATGTAGAACATTGTTTTGATTTATCTCTTAGAGTTCAGCCAGCGTTTGCAATTATAGTGCTAAATCTCGAATATTATATTTTTTTCTTTACAACATCATATATGAATTATAGATCAAAACCACCCCGTTGACACCCTCTAACTATTAAAAAAAAGCGCATCAAAATCCGTTGCGTAGTTTTAAAGATATAAGCATATAAGGGGATAGACAGCGGTAAGTGAGTTTGTTTTATACTTTAGAAATATTTCAGTTTAAGATGATAGCGATATGATTTGAAAATTTGTATAATTTCTATTCCAGATATTTGCTATATCAAATACTGAAGGTTTTCTACATAGAAATTTTAAAGGGGAGTGGTACGCTGTTTGTAAAAATCCATACATGTGGGCGCACGATGTGTGTCGTAGTGAAGCTGGGATTATTATAAGGTAATTTTAGTTCAGTTTTTTTTATAATATTTATATCGAGCCACGGTATCGGCTAAGTGAATGAGCCGTCTCGAACGGTGAAATACGTCAACCACTCAGAATATCAAAGAAGAGTGGCTAGTGCTGCGTTTCGATCTGAGAGGGAACTATCCGGGGGCTTTTCCTTTCTTCCCCTACCAAGCTCGCTTTTCACCATTTTATATCTCATATTAGGGGCCAGTTACGCAACTGTACCACTATTTGTTTAGCAGGTGACCTTAAGCTCGATAACTATCAAGTGACTTACTTGCTAGTTTGCCCCTATCTCAACAAAGAATGTATGTGTATATAATGTATGTGTTTAAATCTAAGATGCTTTTATTGTTTTACCAATTTATTTAAAAAATAAATAAATGTATTTTTCAGACCACCTGCTATTGAAATTGTACCTATAGATCCTATGGTGCAGATAAATTATCTCAATAATGATCACGGTGGCTTATTAGAAACCACCGATATTTGTCATAATTCTTCAGCTATATATGTAACATGCCGCGACTTGGTATGTGGGACGCGAGTCAAATCTACGACACAAATGCTAAGGGAGGTAAGACAAACACTTTTGTATTGGTAATCTTATAGGTACAGGCATTGGTTTTTTGATATAGGCATATGGTAAGAATTGACGATGAAAGAATGCTCAAGGGTAACAATACGATAGCGGACGGATGTTGAAGTCGGGGAAGATCAAATAACACTTTCTGCTGTCAGAACGCCTCAAAAATGATAAGCAACTTATGTGTAAAACAGTAGTTATGAAAGTTAAAAAAGTGAGCTAAGTTTTGTAAGAATAGTGTCTGATGATGCTTGGTACTTTCTACTTACCCCACGGAAACCTTGATAAACCACAAAATAATTGATTTTGCAGAATGTAGCCGTTGAAAATCAATTATTTGGGCGTAACAAAAGATTGCTTCGGTCCTATCGACCAGACCCTTTAAGCTCGTATGGTAACCAATGGAAAAAAAACGCCGACAATAATAATAGGATAAATCATGAGATGAAATTCGAAAGAACAAAGAGAAAGGCTGCTTTTGATAAAATGAGAAATAAAAGGACTGAGGGCAGAGTGGTCGGGGGTAGGCCTAGCCAACCAGCGGACTGGCCTTGGATCGTCGCGGTCTACAGAAACGGGATATTTCATTGTGGGGGTGTTATTATCACTAAGAGCTGGATTATATCAGCTGCACATTGTGTTCACAAGTATGTATAGTTTTTAATAATAATAAGCCTACCTATTAGTTTATACCAACAGAACTTAGATATATCTATAAATAATTCTAATATTAACTACAAAAGATCAAATTTACGCTATAGTTGTGTATATGTGTATATATCTTATTGTGCTACTGTTAAATACTAACTATAATATTCGTAATTTAAGTTTTACATCTTCCGACTTTCAAATAAATGCTTTAGCTGAACTGCGGTTTATATAACAGTATATATAAGAATATGTATACAATGTATGTAAACCAAAACATTAAAATTTCAGCTGAACATATATATAAGATAGGTACTATATATACATATATATACTGTATACCTACCCTGTACTTTATATTATTTTAAAAGATATGGTGACGATAAAATTTTTTAAATTTAACGCGGATGGATTCAGATATGAAAGGGAAAAGAGAGGAGCAAGACCTAAGAAAATATGGATGTATTGTGTGAAAAATGGAAGAGTTTTTTAAGTGTATGATTGGGAAGTGTGGAAAACAAGAACCTACTGTGCCGACCTCAAATGAGGGAAGGAAGAGGATGATGATGACTTTTTTATAATTTCTACAGGTTCTGGGGTTACTATTACGAAGTACAAGTGGGCATGCTCCGGCGTTTCTCTTTCTCGCCACAAGAGCAAAGCTACAAAGTCACTCATGTTATAGTCAATCAGAATTATAATCAACGCGACATGAAAAATGATCTTTCGTTGTTAAAAATTGAACCTCATATGCAATTCAGCCGATGGGTTAGGCCAATTTGTTTACCAAGTCCAGAGACAGCTGGCAAGGATTGGCTTTGGGGACCACCTGCAGGAACATATTGCACTGCCGTTGGTTGGGGAGCAACTAAAGAACACGGAGCAGATCGTGAGTTTTTAATTAGTTTATTACAAAAATGCTTGGCGATATTAAACGGTAATGGCCGAGCCGGCCCATTCATGCAGCGAACTTCTTGGCTCTAGCACTACCAAAGTCAGAGTCACTTCCAATTTTTTACAAGGTCTTACGCAATTAAGCTGGGCCTTCAACAAACGAATAACAAACTTTGTTTTAATATTAATTATTCATATCTTTTACATTTATTATATGTGGTCATTATCGTTATGACAGGTACGACGCAGATTTCAGGTAATAAAATCTTACATTCTTAAGCCAAGTTTAACTAATGTTAACGGGTTTATGTTTCAGCTGATCATTTGCGTGAAGTTGAATTACCCATATGGGATAAATGTATACATCAAGAAGATCGTGCAGGCAAAGAAATATGTGCAGGTTTCTCTAAAGGTGGAAAAGATGCGTGTCAGGTATGTACCAAGCTATAAATTTGTATTTGTAACGTAACCTATTTGTACATTTAATTGCAAACAGCAATTGTATTAGAGGATCTCATAGACAGTTGTTTACGGGCCGTGCAATACCTTTTTATGGTAATATGCTATACCTTATCTTAATTTTATTTAAAACCTATAAATAAAATTGATATAATTTATTCAGGGTGATAGTGGAGGACCACTTTTATGTAGAAATCCTATGAAGTCCCAACAATGGTACTTAGTAGGTGTGGTGAGTCACGGAGAGGGCTGTGGCCGCGAAGGTGAACCTGGTGTATATACGAGAGTGAGCCTCTTTGTAGGATGGATCAAACATCACATTTGTAAGTATTATATATCTCGCAATAATCCAATGCTTATATTATTATAAAAATAATATGAAACTCTAATAAACTATTCATTATTTTATTTTAGCATCAACACTTCCAATGATTCAACCAATGCAAGAATGTCCTGGTTTCAAATGTGAATCTGGCATTTCTAGATGCCTTCCGAATACAAGAAAATGTGATAAAATTATAGATTGTCTTCAAGGAGAAGACGAAGTGAACTGTGAATTCACAAACGCACTTTCTACTTCTGCAGAAACTTCGAATTCTCCGAAGTCGAATATCGTAGATGAAATGTTAATAGCTAAAGCTGTGAAGTCTGATTTGAATAATTTATTTATTGCAAAAGAAAACGTAGATGGTGATGAAACAATCGTTTCTACTACGCCATATAACACTTATATGACTCAAACTGAGAGTAAGATTTATTTCAATTATTCACTTTAAGCTATTCAAGCTCTAAATAACAGTCACATCACTAGTTAACACACATACATACTTCACGCCAAATCCTTTGCAAGGTTTGCAGAAAGAACAAAGCGCTATAAGGCACGATTCTTACACGCCTTACTCGCTTCTTTGCTGTCGTAACTCTTTTCATATAAGTCGACATAAGTTGACAAAAGTTGGGATCTACTATGATTATTAAACTGCCACCCTACCGTTGTATCTTACATGATACACAGGCTCCGATTCCTAATATTATATTATGTAATTTTAATCATAAAGATTAACAATCTTTTTATTAAACATACTTGTTTTTTAATGGTCACTCTTATGATTCATACAATTAAATTAATACAATTAAAATTAGCTTTAAATAATAAAATAGATTTAATAATATAACAAAAAATAATAATATAAGTGCATTCAGGTACCACAGATTTTCAAAATGCTGCAACTACCGAAGATTTTATACAAAATATCACAGAAGAAGTTAACTTTGAACATGTAACAGCAGATGTTACCACCATGACTAGCCATGATTTTGAAACCCGGGCAGATGCAGAGCTAACTGTTACATTTGACAGGGAATCTTTGGAATCAAGATCGTCGATAATAGAGAAATTGACAGCAGAAACAACAGAAAAAAACTTTGATCGTAGTTTAGATAATAAACCAGATGGAACTGAATATCTTACCCAACGTATTGAGACTTCAACTTTACTTACAGAAAACCATTCCACAGAAATGACAACACAAATTCTCGATAAAAATCCTCCGTCGACATCCAGTTCCTTAAGAGGAGATAATGAAGTTGCAGATAAGAAAAATTCCGATAGTGCTGTTATAAGTCTTTTAGCAGGTATAAATTATAATACTACCGATGATATCACTGAAGAGTCAGTGCACATTGAGAAAGAAAATTTAGTAACAAAAAATATAACATACATTAGAGGAAATGTCATAAAACAACCACCTAATTTATATGATAAAAGTAAGTTATTAAAAAGATTAGAAGATATGGTATCTTCCGAACTTCAACCAGCAGCAGTAAGAAGAAAACATCGTATACCAAATGATTTTCTATGCCATCGGTAAGTTTACTACTAAATATAAGATAAAACATTTTTTACTTTCATTATATAAGTGAGAAGCTAATATCGTTTAAAATGTTTTTATTATCTTCCAATACATATTATTTATACATGCATAGTATTACTAACAGTAGCTGTAACTGTACGCGTAAAAATTGTGTTAAAAAGCTACTGAATGTCTAACAGTAGTGTTAAAATTGTGATAATAATAAATAACTCCAGAGAAAAATTCTTTTGTAAACCGTCTATTAATTTATTTTCTTTGACAACTACTACATTCTTTTTTAGTAAAAATACACACACATACATATGAGCGTCGCCAACAAGTAGCTACTGATACTGTTGTACATAGTTACAACAGTGACGATAACTTTACGCCTTTTTCTACCCAAAAGTGTCGTGCTTGTGTCGTGCATCGACTCGTTAATTTTGTCATCGCAAATGAAATAAGTGGCATAGTCTACTGCTATACATCAGGAACAGTATTGTCAGATATCGATATTTATTACACATAACTTCCTAATAAAATCCGAGAAGGCAGTGGTGTAAGCCCGGATACGACGCCACGATTTTTAACTCAGATGCAGGGTTCTAGACCTTAAGACCACCGACACAATTTAATTATATTTATAAAATTCAATTATCTTACTTAATACTATTATAAAAAATTATACTACACGGTGCACTATGTTCCGCATCAAAAGTAATATATGAGTAAATTTTGGATATATTGAGTTCTTTATTCTTCTTCTTCTGACGGTTTTCTTTACTATAATTATCATTCAAACCAACCCGTTGATATACTCTCTCTATTAAAGAAAACCGCATGAAAATCCGTAGGGAGTAGTTTCAAAGGCGACAAACAGCAAAAAACTAGATACTATGTTTTATACTATGAAATGATATATAATTTATAATTGCAGGATTTACCAAATTATACCTTATTACCGTCGCTGTAATCGAATAGCAGACTGTGAGGATGGTACAGATGAATTAGACTGTTCTTGTTCAGATTATTTAACAGCCTTTGATGAAAAACTAATATGTGATGGGTTTTTTGACTGCGCGGATGGTCACGATGAATCCAATTGCTGTAAATATGTTATTTCCTTCTTTATAGAATTAAATCTGTAGAAATTTTTTCCTTAATAATAATGTAAGCTTTTCTTAGTTTTTTGCAGTGACAATCAGTTCCTGTGTAAACAGAGCCAAGTATGTTTACCATTACAAAACGTGTGTGACGGCAAAGCACAATGTCCTCAGGGTGAAGACGAAATGGACTGCTGTAAGTATGAATATATGGCTTAAAAGAACATAATGTGCGTTTCTGAAGATGCATTTAATACTGTAGTGGATTTAACCAAATTATTTTTTCACAAATAAATCTAGTATATTGTATGCATATTATATCGTTAATTCATAAGCACCTTTTATTTTTTAGTTGCGCTAACTAATGGCAGAGAAATATATATTGACGACGTAGATGAAAGACCGTCAGTAAATTTGGAGGGTTATATTACAAGAAAACACCTTAATGAATGGCATGTGGTATGTGATGATAAATTAGATCTGAAGCAGCAAGACCAAGCTGCCACACATATATGTCGATATTTAGGTTTTGGGTAAGATTTTTTCTTATTTAAATACAAAGCCAATAATAGATATTATCAGATACAAGAACACAAACACTTACTCGAGAATAGATGAAGAAGGAAAATAAAATGATACTATTAAGTGAAAGAAAAGATAACTTAAATATAGTAAAATGTTATCACATTAAGAAATTGCATGCGAGTAATATATAATATTATAAAGCCCCATCTAAATATTTCATTTATTGCATATCCTTTACAGAGCGGCAAATAAATTTTATGTGAAGTACATAAATGTAAATGAAGATGAGATTACGACACGTAGTATAAGACATAAAAGGAATACCATGAAACAGTTGGCAATAAACTTTACATACAGAAGCCATGATAAGGAAAACAACACAGAGGAGCACATCATAAGAGACGCACAAGTTATTAAAGAAGAATGTGTACCAAATATTAAAAAAACTTGTAAATCTCTGTATGTTTTCTGCGATCATTCACTTTTCAATACATACGATATATCTGAAAATATGTTTCAACGCAAAACAGAATTCGCATATAACCAGACCTGGCCGTGGATTACTAAAATTTTCGTTGAAGGAGAATATAAATGTACTGGGGTTTTAGTAAATCTGTCATGGGTTTTAGTAAGTGAATCATGCCTCTGGGATTCAACGTAAGTAGTTTTGATGCAACTATATTTTTTCTGTACAGCAATGCAGTTCACTGCGTGAATGAATCGCCTTGACCGGTGAAATACTTTTCAGAAAAAATACCAATTCCTCCACTTCCCACACCATGTCTCCTTTTAATAGCTTTGCAACACAATAGGGTCACTCTGTAGGTGTTGCAGATGTCCATTGGAAGCGCTTACCACCAGATGAACGGCTAGCGCGTTTGACTCCTTTCCTATGGAAAGAGAAATAATCTTGGTAACTGATCTAAGGAATATTATTTACAGATTATCTCATCATTTCGTGACTGTTGTACTCGGATCTCATAGGACTTTGGATGCAATAAATGGAATGTACGAGCAAAGCTATCAAGTGGATTTGAAGAAAGATGTCTATCGGAGTCGAATAGTTTTACTGCATTTGAAAACATCAGCAGAATATTCCAATTTTGTTAAACCAATGGTCGTGTCTTCGAGGTATATAATTTACACGTAATCTAATCAATATTAATAAATAATTATTAATGACTCTTACAAAAAATATAACAAAAATAATGCGATGATAAATATACTTTTTCGTCTCAGTGGTGCGGAAGTAGAGTTCTAAATCAAGAAGTCATGGGATCGAAAGACTTTCGGAACTATATATGGAAGTGAGGTGTTATGAAGTATCATATGTGTGACCTAAAAGGCGGCGTAACCCATGATCATACACCCGTATGATCATAGGTTACGCCGCCTTTCCACTTGAAACTTAAAAAATCGAGTCGAGTTATTTATAATTTTATAATATTGTATATAGACAAGGCAAAAAAAAAAAATATTATAATGAATAATAATTATTATTAAACTAGTATTTATTAACGAAGTTAGTGAGGTGTGTAAAAATATTGCCTTATAGCGCTCCGTTCTCTCTGCCTACCCCGCAAGCGATTTGGCGTGAAGTTATGTATGTACATGGTAGTATTTATGAGTACATTTATCTCTTACAGTTTTACTGATATAGATGCCAACACAACTTGTGTCGCTGTTGGCCAGGACAACTACAACAAAACTATAAGTGTCCTTTTAGTAGAAACAAATGCAGACTGCCATCTAAGTAACCGTTGCTTCATGAGGAAGACAAACGAAAGCATTTGTCCGGTGAGTAATATTGTTAACAAACCAGTAGAAAATTAATCACCTGAGGGTAAGTGACAATCATAGTTGCATTGCCAGCCTTTAAGATAGACGGGTGGGCCTTCGTATAGCTCTTTCACCAAACAAAATACGGCATAACAAAATAAAAAACAATTAAAAACCAAATTTAAATCCATCTATTTGTTTGTTTACGTGTATTATAATTTTCATTTAAATGATTAAAATGTTTTTTTAGCCAAACATACATACGAATCGTCACTGGGCTGGTATTATTAGTTGCCATTCCGATCAGGGTTGGTTTCCTGCAGCATCTTTTGTGGATAGCAGAGGAGAATGCGGACTGGGACATCGTATTCAAGCCACAAGTATAGATAACCTTAAACACGAAATTAATCATTTACATAGTGAGTACTTCTGTATATTTACTAGAAATATTATACTGTTATTTTTCTTAATATATATCTACTCGTTTCATAGTTTTATCTGCTACTGGATTTGCGATTTTTCCCAAGTCTAAAGTCTGGTTAAGAAGTCCTAAGATTGAATCCAAGTTTATAACACGTCAATGATTTTGGGAATCTCTTCATAATTTATGTGTGATAATTATCGGCGATTGACAAATTGTGCTTGGTTTATAACAACGGTCTTGCCGCCGTAACCAAATATACGGCAAGTTGGTTATTTACAGCTACTGACACTTTTAGACTTCTCAGAGAGATATCTTTTGATACCTACATTCTTTTAAGTGTAATAAGAATATCTAAAACATTCAAATTCGTCATAGTATAATAAATTAATTAAAAAACCCACAAATTGTCGTTGGTTTAAACATTATTACTGTTACTTCACTGGACATCGTAAAAGTTAAAAGTAAAATAAAAATAGCAGTTACATTTTCTGATTACGTTTTGCACTCTACTTGAACGTAACATTTGTTTTGTTTCCAGCTGCAACACGTGCAAAATCCTTGTCATCGTTGGAGGACATAGGAGATAACGACAACTGTGATGGTGTAAGATGTGGACGTGGTCGATGTATACCCTTGGACCATGTCTGTGATGGAGTCAAACACTGCGAAGACTCCAACGACGAGTCCGACGTCGCCTGCGATAAAAAAATATCAATATGTAGTAGAGAACCTTTTCATAACGGATGTGGTAATAATATTGTTAAAAATGTTATTTATTTTTATGGAATATGGGGAAAACGGTCAAGCACACCTGATGGTAAGCAATTCGCACCGAAATGGCCATTAAGGTGGCATAAAGCCCGTATCAGAAGTGGAATGTGAAGAAGGGTTTAGGCCTCCGGAAACCTTTTCCAAAGATTGAAATACGGAATGAATCTCTTCACGTGTATATATTCTGGGTGATCGTCCAGGACCCAGCTCAGTCGAAGTTAGCTGTGTGGCTTTACCACTGCCAAATTAAATATTGATGGGCCTCGTGGTACATTGCTAAAAAAATTAAAATGATGTCATATGGCATTTTGTATGTTTATGAAAGTATTTACTAAAATTAAAATTAATTAATTAATTAATAATTGTTAATTATTAATTAATTAATAATTATTATTAATTAATTAATAATAATTAATTCAGTTATTAATTATTATTATTATTAATTTTAATTAATTATTATTTAATTAATTCTAAGTATTAATACCAGTTGTCTAGTTTCCGTAAAACCCGCAATCAGTTGAGTTTTGTGTATTTTGTCCAAATTATTTTAGTTCTATGATCACAGGTGAAAAGAATCTATTTCACATTTCAGGGTGCTCGGCAGGTGAAATGAAATGCCGCAATGGTAAATGTCTATCTAAAGAATTGTTCAGAGATGGTAAGAATGATTGTGGTGATAAAACTGATGAGCCTGGTGAAACAACATGCTCCCACTATCTGGCCAGAGTGACACCTTCAAGATTATGTGACGGAATCCTCCACTGTGAGGATAGGAGTGATGAAGACCCTCTGTTTTGCAAGTGTTTCGCGAGACATTCTTTTAAGTGAGTGATTTGAGTTTTAAATATTAGCATATAATGTATCTAATAATTTGTAATTTAATTTGAACATAACATAATTTCACGCCTTTTTCTACCGGAAGGTATAGGCAGTGGCTGTTAAGCTTTAACTCGCTCTTATGTTTACGTCACGAATGGATTAGGTGGCGAACCTATTGCCTATTTACCGGGCATAAAGTTTTCGTTCATCGATATCACACATAACTTTCGAAAATAATTTCGAAAAGTCATTAGTGTGCGCCCGGATTTGAGCCCACGACTTATTGATTCAGAATCGGGGTGATAGACCAGATTACCGAGGCTTTTAATTTAATTTCAATATTAATAAATTTGTTTTATGTTATTTATTAACAACAATTATAATATGCTAGGTGCGATATACATTCCGATGCATATCACTGTGTTTCCCCGGACATGGTGTGTGATGGTGTACGCGATTGCCCCAACGGTGGAGATGAAGATACTTGTATAGGACTCAAATCTGTTCCAGGAACGTAAGTATTAAATAGGTATTTTCATTAATACATAGAAAATCCTTTTGGTGACTTGATTCCAAAAAAAATATCGTCTCGAGTTATTTGTTTTGAAGGCAAATAATATTAAAGCATAACAGTTTAATAAACAAATGTAATATTATTTGGTAGTTAATTTAGAAAATTAATGCATCTGATCAATGCTAAAAAATTAAAAGCTTGTGAGTAGTGATGAGTTAATTCTGGATGAAATAAAACTTGTGTGACCTATCAAAACTGAATGTCGCAAGAATTAGTATCAACTCGGGCATAAGTTATATGTAATTTTTTTTAAGATGCAAATGCGAATGATTTTATAAAGGGCAAACTAGCACACGGGTCACCTGCAGGTAATCGGCCTGGACACTTGCAACACATATAGTGTTACAACTGCGTTGCTGACCTTTGAGGGAGTAAAATGTGTAAGGATGGGGAAGGGGTTGCTCTCTCACCGAACAAAGCCAAAAAATCATCGATATTATCAGCTGGCCAATTCATGCAACGAACCGCTTGGCTCTGCCACTGTTTATGTTGGCAACTTGTCAAAATTTGTCAGATATGATAACATAACAATATTTGTTTTGTTCAGAGTCAAAAGCCGCGGCGCTGGACTGGTTATAATGCGTTCCCATGGTGTCTGGTATACGAAGTGTTATCCGACGAAAAACCATACAAAATCCCAGCTGGAGGCGATTTGTGCAGATCTGGGCTTTATGAACGGTCACGCAAAACAGTTGAATCAAAACGAAACATTATTAGTACATAAGCATAATAGTATAATAAAAGAACCTTTTAATGATATCATATTAAATAATAATACAATAATAAAAATGAGAAATACAAATAAACCAATTGCTGAAGCTATATTTGATCATCAAAAGACTGATTGTCACCCGCTCTTCATAGAATGTCTTTAGTGAGTTCTTCAAATTTATTTCATTAGGAAATAATAAAATTGATCTAACAATACAAATATTTGTATAAGTGCGTATTTTTTTTAATAAATTTGTTTTATGAAATTTTGTGGATGATTTTTTTTCTGAACTAGTGATTTCCTATTTAAAAAATGCTTTAGAATCGTTTTTTTATTGTAATCTAGGTTAATGTTTTTCAAGAATTGAAAATAATAATCTGGAAATAGGTAGAAAACCTTGTTTTAATTATAAATATCTAACGTCATTAAATACTCAACAATATGGTTTACGTATTGCACGCCATCTGTGAGAGAAATATGTTTCTTGATTATTTTAATTTCTGTTCTTCGAAGCGATTCTACATACACATCAAGAAGATATGCCACTATGTGATATGCCTGTTGTGATCGAGATGGCGCTGTTCACAATTATTATTTTGTGCTATTTGGAATGTGAGGTAAGCAGTGGCTAAATAAATTCATCTGGGCGTTAATAACTTGAATAGATAAGGTTGAATATATAACGCTAACTTATGGAAGTTTAAAAAGCTAGACACTGCTGTCAAAATACCAGCACTGTGCAAATTATGCGGAGTGACGCTCGCTTAACGCATGAATAACAAGGTTTCAAGCCTTGTGTGGTGTGCATGGTTCGGATATGTGGAAGGAATGGATGATGCCAGAAGATGATCGAGGAAGGGAGGGAGGTCGTGTTTAGTGGTACTTTGGTTTTTCTGCCTAGCCTGTAATGACTTGGTGTAAATTTAGTGAGAATTAAAATGATTCCTCTCAAGATAATCAAAAGATTTGTAATTTTATATTATTATCAAAGTAGCAGGTAGGTACCTAAATATCGAAGTATCTATACATATAAATAAAATTGGAGTGTCTGTTTGTAATATGGAAATAACCGTTTTCTAATTCATTCATATGAATATGTAGGTATACGGCACATACAATTTTTGGCGGTCTGTTTGAAAGTCTCTCTGTTTGTTTCAGCTAATATCTGAAATGGTTGGATCAATTTTAACGGGACTTTTACTGGCTTATAGTGGACGTAATGAAGAGTAACTTAAGCTACATTTTTTTTGAAAAATTCTTTTGTCGCCGAGGCGAAATTAAAATTCACCGGGTCAGCTAGAAATGCTAGCTAGAAATTATTAATAAATACCTAATCGGAAGATGCACGATGACATATTGTATTATTATAAAAAAATAAAGCCATTTATTATAAAACAAAGCTCAGGGTCGCGTATGCCATCACTGAATATTAATAATTAAATTCTATTATGACCAATGAACTTCATTTTTATTCACACATATATTTAACTTTACCTTTAACGAGAGACCAAGATACATTATAATCTTATCTTATCTTATATCTTTAAACGAGCAATTCTTGTATATATATATGTATATATATATGTATATTAATTGGAACTCGGAATCGGCTCCAACGATTTTCATGAAATTTAGTATATAGGGGGTTTCGGGGGCGATAAATCGATCTAGCTAGGAATCATTTTTAGAAAATTTCATTTTATCGTGTTTTATCGATAATCAACTTAAACATCAACTTACTTTTTGGAATTCCTGACATCTATTGGCGAATGCTATAATTATTTTAAATTGTGAGCAACTAACTTGCTTTAACGACAACAACACTAAAGCTATTCCAGCAGATGGCGTTGTTTATAAAAAAAAAGAAAATACCGAGCAAAGCTCGGTCATCCAGATATTATTAATAAATTACAATAATACTATTATCTCATACTTATTATAGGTATATCATTAGGGTTTATAGTAGAGTCACGCAGTTCGCTGCATAAGTGGGCCGGCCCGATCGCTGAAATATCACGAACTATCTGAATATCGGCGTAAAATGGGTCACGCCGCGTTTTACTCCCGGAGGCCCAGCCTCTTCCCCTCTCCACTTTCCGTCTCACTTTGACTCCCTTCCTAACCTATCTTAAAGGCATATCGCAACTGCATCTGTGTCAGATGTGTCCATGAGTGGCATTAGGTACTTACCATCAGATAACACACCTGCTCGTTTGCCCTCTATCCCATAAAAAAGAACTGCGAGCTATAATTTTTATTTAGGTACTATCTGACCCAGTGAACTTTGCTTCGCCTCGGAAGCAAAAAATAAAAGATAATTTTCTAAAAAAATAGCCTAAGTTTCTCTCGACTGGACAAATTATTGTTTCAATTTCAATGCCGATTTTTATCCTTTTTCTTCTTTTTTTATGGGATAGGAGGACAAACGAGCAGGCGTGTCACTTGATGTTAAGCAATCAACGCCGCCCATGGACACCAGCAACATATATAGGAAATAAATATAAATAAGTAATAAATAAACGCGATATAATCCTAAAAGTTGTTTTAATCTATGAGTGAGATTCGCGAAAGTCTTAGAAATTAAAAAAAAACATATATAGTGTTACCGTTGCGTTGCCGACCTTTAAGGGATAGGGGATAGGGAAGGATAGGGAAGGGGGTGGGCCCCCGGGTACCTCTCTCACCGAACAAAACGCGGCATGAGCCACTTTACGTCGATCTTCTGAGAGGTCGTGGTATTTCACAGGTCAAGCTGACCCATTCACGTAGCGAACTGCTTGGCTCTACCACTGTTCTACACTGTTAACGGTCTTCCGTAGATGTTCGGTAGGTCTTCATCTTCTCTTGTGCCCTTCCACATTCAGGTTTATCATTCAGAATCATTCTTCTCGCAACATGTGTTCTTTCACAAGTATCTTTGATTTCTCGGAGTTCTTTTCAGAAGTTATGTGCTATAAATATCGATGACTGGCAATAGGTTCGCCACCAATCCATTCGGGCCGTAGTGTAAGGATTTAGCCAGTCGAAGCTTAAGCAGCCGCTGCTTATACCTTCGGGTAGAAAAATGCGTGCAAGCATTTTAAGATTTTTTATCTAACAATAATACAAAATTTATCAGACTCTATTAGATAATTTTCAATATTCAATGATTTAATAATTTTCATTATTACACACTTCCATCCAATAATATTTATGATCTGCGTGTATTTTATTTCTCACAATATCATCATCATTACATAGTATAAAACAAAGTCACTTTCCGCTGTCTATCCCCTTATATGCGCATATCTTTTAAACTACGCAACGGATTTTGATGCGGTTTTTTTATACTTAGTCATGCCATAAATATTGTAACAAAGAAAAAAATTTTTTTTTAATTGCAAATAACATTTATTACTTTTACAGTGTGTTACTTTACATAAATATAAAACGATATAAAATATAAAAAGCATATTCCAAGTGGTCTCCATTGGCTGCAATACAGGCCTTTAAACGTTGAGGCCAGTTATTAATAGAAACACGCACTCTTTCCATGGGAAAATTCTTCACTGCCAATCGTATGGATTGTTTTAGGGACTCTAAATTATTATGACGTTTAGAGCAAGCCGTACTCTCTAAAACTGACCACAAATCATAATCCAGTGGATTAAGACCGGGACTAGACGACGGCCAGTCTTCAGCTCTAATGAAGTCCGAAACGTTCGCTTCCAACCAAGATTGCGTGGACCGAGCTTTATGACCCGGTGCCGAGTCTTGCTGGAAGGACCATACTTCGTTATTGAACATGGTGTTGTTAAGGGGCTTGACTACCTTTTCAAGAATGGTATCTTGATACACTTGTGTTTTGATACCTTTTTCACAAAAATATGGCTCAGTCACTCCTTCGTAGCTAACACCCCACCAAACCATCACTGAAGTCGGATAATGCCCACGTTGCACTCTGTCAACTAATTGGGAAGCTTACTTAGAGCTTTGAGCATAAATACGGTCATTTTGTTTGTTAAAATGTTGCTCAATTGTAAAAACTTTTTCATCCTTAAACAATATTTTGCGTACCGCTTCAGTAGTTGTTTAGATTTTAACAACCTATTCTTTTTTAAATTATCAGTTAATAAATGACCAGTGCGCCTTTTGTAGGCTGCAAGTCCTTTTAAAATACTTTTAAAATACGCGACATTATTCTAGGTGCTATCTTCATCTCCCGAGATAAAATCTTTTGCTTGCGGACAGGATTTCTTTGAATTCGTTCCCTTACTGCTTTGACCACATTTTCGTACGAACACTACGTGGACGGCCAAGTATTTTTCTGTAACAAACAGAGGAGGTCTCATTGTACCTATTATTAGCCCGGTACACAAACATTTGACTAATACCAAGTGTATGGAGAGTTTTAAAAATTGCATTTGGCTCCATACCTACTTTGTGTAATGCAATCACAGCGATTCGGTTCTCTTTATCACCCCTTTCCATTTTAATATCGCAAAATATTGTACAATGTATTGGCGCCAAAACAAGAAAACACAATGAACAATCGTATAAAAATGACAGATTCCAAATTCAAATGTAATATTTTTTTATTTTTAGTTGTAACAGTATTTATGGCCAGACTAAGTAGTCAGAGAGTGTCAACGGGGTGGTTTTGATCTATAATTCATGTATAGTGTAGTAAAAAAAAGTGATAATTTTTAAGATTTAGAACTTTAATCGCAAACGCTGCCTGAACCCTAAGTGATAAATCAAAATAACGTACTACATTATTATACGCCTTTAAAAGGTCTACAAAAAAGTCCACGACGGCATATGTCTATCTCTTAGGGATAACCCACATTGACCATTTTTATTTTTTTACTTTATACGAGAAAAAAAATTTTCATCCAATTAAGTGTCTTTAATAGATTGTGCATGTAATATCGATGATCCTGGCATTTACAGCATGAAATTTAAACGAATATTTTCGAAGATATTGCAGTATTAACATCGCGGGACAGCAGTTATTACTTTTGATGCGGAACAAAGTTCGCCGGGTTAGCTAGTACTAAATAATATATTTAAATACAAAATAAGTTTGAACGAAAGCATAAATTTCAAAACTGGTTACTGTAATATTCAAATGAAGATTTAAAATAAATTGATAATTGTTGGCTGTACGTTTAGAACATTTGTCCAAAACAATAAATACATGCTTAAATAACTTCACGCTAAAATCCCTTACGTGAACAGAGCGCCATAAGGCACGATTCTTACACGCCTCACTCGCTTCTTTGACATAACTCTTTTCATACATGCGGTTACAGGCTCCTAACACGTTCTATTTGGTCATGGAATATGAGTTTTGGCCGTCCTCGACTCCTATAACTATTCGCTTTTGATGAAAATGAAAAGTAATCATAAAACATCTACTGACTCATTTTCTCTTGGTAAAATTTCTTTCCATCTTTTGGAGATTGATTGATATCAGGAAAGTGAATGGATTCAAGGAGACGAGTCAAGTGTGTAAGAATCCTGCCCACGCGATCGCTAAGGGACTCGGCGTGAAGTTATGTATTTATATATGTATTGAAACAAATGATTATGTCACGCGAACTGGCTTGAGAATACCAACTAGTATCTAAATAGTAAAATAAAAAAGTATATCCGCGCCAAGTAGTCTGCCCAAAATGATGACAGCATAGACGAATTTATTCGTAATGTATTATTACTAAGATTATGGAAATTATTTGAACTTTTTTGATAGAATATCAACTAGATTTAAAATTTCAAATATGATTATTTATTTATGCAAGATTGACTAAGCAGATAAACAGTGCAAAAGGATATAGGAGTCGAAAACGGCCACAACACACTTTCAATAATAAAAAAGAATGGAAGGTAATCTCAGGAGTCTTAAAATTCGACAAGCGTGTATTAAAAAAGTTATGAATATCAAAGACAGAGTGAAGTGTGTAAGAATGCCTTATGACACTTTGTACTCTCTACTCTCTTCCTACGCTCTAGGGACTTAGCGTTAACTTATACATGTATGTAAGTAAAATGAAACGTAAAGCATCCAAGTATTGCGGTATCATTGAATACACCTAAATGAATATGATTCCGACAATCTCCATTGTATTATAATTTCGGTTGTAAATCAATAAATATATATACGTTCCTTTAATTTGCGCCGACCGATTTGGATTTTTTTTGCAATAGCATGTGCATTGAACAACATTGACAGCGGCCGCATTTACTGGCTTGCATTGCATGCGTACTTTTATAATTCTCGTCACTTTGTGGTTTAGTATCTCTTTTTATCTATTTTGCCGCTGTGGAGTTCCTATCCAATTACGTGAACATCATTGACTGCTTTGAATCTTTGTAATAAGTATGTAGTATGTCTGGAACTGATCACAAAACGATGATCTTTCGGAATTTATGGTTTAAGAGTACATAGTTCAAAAAACTTATAATGTACCTGTATGATACCGATGATTAATTTCTTCAGCCTTTCCCCATTGTCGGCAGATAGCCCACCTTGAAGACGGAAAGGAGTTTCAAAAGTGAAAGTTGTTATTTCAAGTCCTGGCTTAACAGTTGGACAACAATTTTGGCGTCTATTGAAGACATACACACTGACAATAAGTGTTTTATATTAAGCAGCTTTTTCGAAGTAGGCACTCACACAAGTAGTCTAATGCTTAGGAAAAAAACTCTGAGGGAAACCTCATTTTACCTACAAAGAAAAGTTACATTATTTATATGATATAAATATGTTTTAAAATTAGTGAAATTTTAAATTATGTTGTAATATAATTCAAATTTATTTACTCTACTCTTACCGTACGTGATATTTCTACGCCATTACGAACACTCAGAATATCGACGTAAAGTGGCTTATGTTGCGTTTAGCTCGGTGAGAAAGTTATGCGGAGACTCAACCACTTCCCGTCTCCTCTCTCCATCCACTTCCGTCCCTTTTCTCTAGCACCATTTTAAAGGATGGCAACGCATTAATACTAAATGCGTTGCAGTTATGTATGTGCATTAGTTGCTTACCATCAGGTAATTCTATCTCATAAAAAAAAAACAAATACTTTCTTACATTATTCTTCCTTCGGCAGACTTGAGATACATGAGAAGAATATTAAAAACTGGAAAAATCTATATAGAAGTATTATTTATTTATCAGAAATAAAATTTAAAAGAAAAAGCTACAAATTATCCAAAGCTGATTTAGACATTGACATAAGCTAGATTCATTTACGATAAAATTCAACTGTAAAAGTCTAAGGTCTTCCAGGTCTATTATAAATAGTTTGTTGTACTTATGCCAATGAATGGATATAGAATTGTTAGTGGCCACAAATAATAATTGCCGTAAGTTTTTTCTTTTTTTTTCCAATTTAAAAAAAATACCATCCAACCCTCAACTTTTGTCTTAAAACTATACACGAATGCGTTGACTTTTTGCGTTTCAAGGCTTCCAAACCCAAGGTTGGTCAGAGTGGTGACTGAGTTTTTTCATTTCACGCACGTAGGTAACTGCTTTAATGATGTTTATCGCCAAAAATAACCTTTAATTACCGCGTAGTTTAATAATGCCGTGAACTTTGACACATTCAGTTGTAGACGCCTCAATAAATCATGTGAGTAGTTCTGTATACCGTTGATTAGAGCTATCACAACCTATTCATACAGGTTTAATGAAGATTTAACCAAAAATAAAGTAATATTTATAATTATCAGTATTTATATATTGCCGCTGATCGCGTAGAAAACATGGTTGTGAGGAAGGAAGTCGGATTGAAAGAGAGTGTCGGTGTAAAAGTAAGAAAGGGCATGCTCCGATGGTCCGGACATGTAGAAAGACACAAATTCCATGACCAAATAGATCTGGAGGAAGGTGATGTTAAGAGGCTTAAAAATCGACGCGCGTGCATGTGAAGACTTATGAATAGTAGTGTGTAAGAATGGCGCTCCGTTTTCGCTGCCTACCCCGCAAGGGATTTGGCGTGAAGTTATGTATGTATGTATACTTTACTGTGGACACGGCAACATTCGCTTCAAAAAAATAATTCTTGCCAGATTTTATCATGACATACTTTCAATGTTTAAAATTTGGGTATTCAGACAAAAAAATAATAGATGAAGTTTGTCCGCTTAGGGTTATATTTACTCTTTTATGTATAGAAATAATAAATATTCTGACTGAATTCTAAACAAAATGTGTCAATTCCGAATGCAGTGGAGTATAAGGGTCAAGAAATCAAATGCACTATCGTCTTAGTCAGAGCATTGTATTTATAGTCAGCATTGAGTTAATCGACAAAACCTCGTCCGACACAGTTGTCTCTGCTTCAGTCAGCATTGTTCTGGATTTTATTTAGGTACTTCCAGATGGACTCTCGAAAAGAGTGACAAATGATTAAAATATCATAATGATACTTCTGTACGTGTGTGAATCTTCTGCATGGCCAATAGTGCTAAAGTCAGTATCTAAGTTATTTATCTGTACAGCAAATAAATTGCCGGGCATATTTGTGAATGTAACCCACCCTCGAATCCACATGACGTATACTCACATAAAATACATTCAAATCGGTATGAAGATTAATATGGCTATTATAATAATGTTTAATACGATAATTGCTTAATAAATATGAGTTAATTTTAACTTTATAGGTCATATTAATTAATGTAATAATAACTTTGCGAGCGTTGATTGTTGAACAAAATGATTATTAAACACGGAAGTAGGTACACACAAAACATTGCCTTGTAACGTGTATAATAAATCTGTCACTCCGGTTATATATCAGAAGATCTTCGTCGATAAAGACCCAATAAAACGCATCTAATTGATGATTATTCAAACACACAAAAAAAGCCGCCTCCACTTCTTCCGACATCTACCAATATTTATTTACATTCAGAATAGAAAAAAAAATTGCGCCAAAACATTTACAACAGAACTTTTTGTCTAAAATATATAGACGTGTAAAAATAGTTATCATTACAATTAATCATAAATATTTACAATTCATTTTTTTTTTGGTAAATGTCTCGTTACCTTTTAAATGTCAATATTCATTTAATTTGCTGCGTAAATGTTCAGATTGAGTGTTTTCTTAATAATGTGTGGATCTCGTTTATTGAATTGAGGTGATCTCAGATGTTTGGTGAAAGAAGTAAATTTTGGCTTTATCCCTTTTTATTTACTTCATCATATAGGAAATAATAGAAAAAAAAAACACCTCGTCGACACCCTCTATCTATTTAAAAGAACCGGATTAAAATCCGATGCGTAGTTTTATAGATATAAGCATATAAGGGGACAGGCAGCGGAAAGCAACTTTATTCTTTACTATGTAATGATTATATATTAAAAAAGGATGAATTTATAAATAATATGCTGTGTATTATATATTTTATTATAATATGTAATATATAATACTTAATAGAAAATCAAAATCATTAAATATTGAACTTCTGTTACGACTATATCTGGAAAGAGCTCGCTGTATGTTAAAAAATATATTTTAACGTTAACATTATAGAGACAGACCAAAATTATTAAAACTTTCTTATTGTGTCATCTTGATATAATAAAGTCTCTTTATATCAGTTTTCCTTTAAAATTTACAAAAATTAGATCAGGTCTGGCTATAATTTCAAATCAAATCTAAAATGATTTATTATCGTAGGACATTTTTATACGATAGGGGACAAACAAGTAAGTGGGTCATCTGATGGTAAGCAACTTCTCATAAACACCGTGATGCGCTGTCGTCCTTTAAGGGAGTAGGAGGGGAAAGGGAGGGGTAAGGGAGGGGTAAGGAATGACCGATGATCGATGATGAGAGGATCGAGCCTCCGGATACCTCTCTCAACGAACGAAACCCGGCATCAGCCACTTCACGCCTATATTCCGAGAGGTCGTGGTATTTCACCGGTCGAGCCATCCCATCCATGCAGCGAACGAAAGGATTTTAAAGACAATTAAAAATATTAAATGAATTTGTAATTAATTGACTATTTTTCATATTCATTATGAGTCAAGTCGAGCACACTCGGCTTCTGATCCAGCTTCGAATCCTGATACTGGCAAACACCAATGACTTTTTTTTTTTAATGTGATAGGAGGGCAAACGGGCAAGCGTGTCACCTGATGTTAAGTGACCAACGCCGCCCATGGACACCTGCAACACATATAGTGTTACAGTTGCGTTGCCAACCTTTAAAGGAGTAGGATAGGAAGGGATGGGGAAGGGGGATGGGCCTCCGGGTACCTCTCTCACCGAACGAAACGCGGCATGAGCCACTTTACGTCGATCTTCTGAGAGGTGGTGGTATTTCACCGGTCGAGCCGGCCCATTCATGCAGCGAACTGCTTGGCTCTACCACTCTTTGAAATTGTTTTCGGAAGTTAAGTGTGATAAATATTGATGACTGAAAACTTTGTGCCCGGTATGGCAATAGTTTTGCCACCTATTCAATTTGGACGTAAACACAATGGCGAGACAAGGCTTAACAGCCGCTGCCTACATCTTCGGGTAACAAAGGTGTGAAGTTATGTTATGTTATGCTTTTTTATTATGAGTATCCACATTTTTTCCTGCCTACTAATCTTTATATTTATCTTGGCCAAGGAATGAAGCAATTAGATGTATTGGTACTAATATACGAGCCTTAAGGTATGCACTTTTATTTCAATTCCCAGAACATAAGTGTATTTATGGAATGCCCATACTTACACGTACCGTCGGTCAATGCCTTCGCGAAGAAAAGACAAAGAACATATTTGTGGCATATTTCTGACTTATCGATACCTACATTTTATACACATTGGTGATCATTTGTTAGAATACACTTTTACACTTCAGTAATTCAATTCAGCCGCAGGTGTGCCGTTTTTGTACGCATATTGTCATAATATGGGCACGTATTTGTTAATCAGTATTTACCTAACATTACTTTTGAAAAGCTATTGCGGTGTGGGTACACTCTTCGGTTTGTACAAATACCTCTGAGTCAGACACAGGGAGTCATTAAATAGCTAAAGCTGTCCCTTTGGCGATGGTGCCACATAACCAGCGATAGATAATACTCATGAAGCCCTGAAACTTTACTCTCACCCAGCAATTATATTAAGTGACAAATAGGTGATATTTATCGGATTTATGTAATGATTTATCTGGCTCTATATGGAGTCTATGTGGGGTGATGTATCCAACAAATCACACAGATGGACTCCATATCATACATCATTACATAGTATAAAACAAAGTCGCTTTCCGCTGCCTGTCCCCTTATATGCTTAAATCTTTCAAACTGTGCAACGGATTTTCACGTGTTTTTTTTAATTGATAAAGGGTGTCTACGCAGGGGTTTAGTATTGATTTTGTAAAAGTGTCAATTTTCGAGATTTATCACTTTGATTGCAAACGCCGGCCGAACTCTATGTGATAGATCAAAACAATGTAATACATTATTATCCCACCGTCCGCGTGCAAGTCCGCGATGGCATATGTCTATTTCTTATGGATAAAAAATCATTTTTTTACATTTTTTACGAGGCGAAACAAAGTTCGCTGGGTCAATTAATCATGAATAAAAATATAAGTCTTTTTCTACCCCTCCATAAAATATACAAATATCTCCGTTAAAAGTCATTGATTATATAACCACGTATTTAGTTTTATATTCTAACCGATCACATATTATTATACGACTGTTATCTATTCCCCATTTAAATAAAATATGAGTCACGGCGTCATGACATCATTTACTGTTTTACATAATGTATACAAAAATGTTCAAATCTTAAAAGAAATATTGTGTTGCGCTTGAACTTATGACCTGACACTAGGCACGCCATTTATTATGTAGTTTATTCAATCGACCAAAAAATCACAATGACTCAGTGTCTTATCTATAAAATATAAATAAAATATCTATAAATTATTATTTGTATACATATAAAACTATTTATTTTTCAACATGTCTGTCGGCTTCATTCTTCCCTTTTTCTCGAACATCAGACATGACTCAGTATTACATTCTATCTGTCAGATAAAACACAGTTAAAAGTTTGTAAATTGTAAATGATTCAGCTTAGACTATACCTGATATCAAGTTTTTAATAATACCATACAATATATTTTCTAACAGTGGTAGAGCCAAGCAGTTCGCTGCGTGAATGGGCCGGCTCGATCCGTGAAATACCACGACCTGGCAGAAGATGGCTCCTGCCGCGTTTCGTTCGGTGAGAGAGGTACCCAGAGGCCCACCACCCTTCCCCATCCCTATCCCCTATCCCTTAAAGGTCGGCAACGCAACAGTAACACAATATGTGTTGCTGGTGTCCATGGGCGGCGTTGGTTACTAACCATCAGGTGACATGTCTGCTCGTTTGCCCTCCTATCCCATAAAAAAAAATTTGCCTCGGTGGGCCAGCGGTCGAGCACCCCGTTTCTAATCAATAAGTCGCGGGTTCAAATCCCCAAAAAAATCAAAGTTTGCCACCATTGGGACGGAAACGACGAGTCGAGGCTTAGCAGCTACTGTTTTATACCTTTGAGTAGCAAAAGGAGTGAAGTTATGTTATGTATGTTATGTTATATTTTAGTAAAACTTATAGAAAATCTACATCCAAACTATGAGTTTCAGTAGCATAAAATCTCGGACGCCTAATATCCCACTTCTGAATCATAAGCATCCCGAGTCTGAATCAGAAGTGGGATATTAAAACACAAAAATTCCATATATAAATAATAAGAATTCGACTCAAGTTGCGGCAAACAGTCTTCTTAAATAAAAACTATACCTTCAATGCCAATGAGTTAAAGCAAAATCAGCCCTTTTCCTACTACCTACCTTCCTTTACGATATAATTATCGGACATTATATTTCGAAGCCTTATTTTTTTGCAAGTTGGAGTAGTGCTCAAGCATCCAAAAAAAGATTTATTTATAAGTAGCGCTAGCTTGAGAACAAATATTCTTTTGAACCTTTTTTTCCACTTAAACGCAAAAGGTCACTGCCAAATAACTGACATTGTTGATTTTTTTTTACATATTCATACTAAATGAACTTTAAAGTGATTAATTTTTATTAAATTTGTTTTTACAATAAAAACTCTTAGCAGAAATACTTCATGTGTTTGAGTTTTTTCAATTGCGAAAAATAGTGATATTGATATTTCGTAGACAGTCGCAGGCAACTCCTAGTATTTTGTTACCTAACATAACTTCACGCCTTTTCTACACAAAGATGTAGGCAGCGGCTGTTAAGCCTCGTATCGCCATTGTGTTTACGTTTATTGCCATACCGGGCTCTAAGTTTTCAGTCATCGATATTCGCTGAAAACTTTTATATTTTGTTGTTAGTAAATTATTGATAGTTAGTGTAAAACAAAATAATGTACTACATTACTATACATCATAAGGTCTACGATAAAGGCAAAAGTTCATCTTTATGTTTTTTTTTATTTACTCTTTACAAAAAATAATGGATTATTATGAAGCAATTTTAGACAATACAGCATCAATTTTCATCAAAGTAAGGATATTAAACAGATTTTGCATTTAATAATTAGCAATAAGGCTCTTTGCAGCATGTAGTTGAAATAGATATTTTCGAAGATATAATAGCGGTTGCGTCCCGCAGCGGTACCGGCCGACGCTCGCTGATAAATCGCAAATTTAACTTAATAAAATCCAAAATTTATCTATTTATAACTTCTGAGGCGAAACAAAGTTCGCCATGTCAACTAATACTGGATAAATAGAAAAATAAAACATAATCATTATGTTTATTTTATTTAAACTCGATAAAAAATTGTGATCTTTTGCGAATAAAAGAAAACAACCCAATTATTGCAGGAAATATGAGCCCATTATATTGGACTGATATTAAATTTATTAAATTCGATTCCAGTATAGGGATGAACGTGTTGTCACAATGATGTCATCTACAAAAATCACAAAGAAACTATATGATGCATTGACTAGTTGATTCCTGCAATTTTACATACTATAATTACGTTTTACAAATTAAAAAAAATAAAAATTTACATTATATTCAATAATACTTTAACAGTGGTGTGGCTCATTTGGTAAAATACCACGATCTCTCCGAATATTTTCGTAAAGTATGTGCACACGCAACTGTAATACTTGCCTGTATTGCAAGCAAGCCTTAGGTTATTGTAAAATAGGTTCTTAGAATTATTTTCGAAAGTTATGTGTTATAGAATAAATATCGATGACTGACAATATTGTGGCCGGTGAATGGCAATAGGTTCCACAACTTTTTCCATTTGGGATGTAAAGAAAATGTGTGTCGAGGCTTAACAGCCACGGCTTATACATTTAGAAACTAATTATTAATTCAAAAATATAGATACTTCCTTATGCTTTTAAAAAGCACATTTACAGGCTGTTTTCTGAAATAAAAACTCAAGTAAACTGAAGTAACTAACTATTATACAACTAAGACAGTAATTTCTCTAACTAAACATAACTTTACGCCTTTTTCTACCCGAAGGTGTAGGCAGTGGCTGTTCAGCCTTGTCTCGCCGTTAAGTTTACGTCCCAAATGGCATAGGTGGTGAACCTATTGCCATACCGGGCACAAAGTTTTTAGTCATCGATATTTATCACACATAACTTACGAAATTAATTTCGAAAATTAATTGGTGTGAGCCATTGTGAAAATTTAATTATAATTCCTTTAATTAATTATAAAATATCAATGTCTACAGACAACGTTACATATATTGTTTTCATATATATAATATAGATGGTAGGTAAGAATGCCTGCGGTAGGTACCAATTCGACAGATAACTGAACAAGATTATGTTGAAGGCTAACCAGTTGCCAAAGTAAACGTTATACTGAACACTCATAAAAAAAAAAAAAATAACGAGCGAAAATTTTATTAAAACTTATCAAATGCAATGGAAAATGTGCAAAGGTTTATTATATATTCACGCCTTTAATGTTTTAAAGGTGTTGGCAGCGGCAATATCTCAACACAACAGACTTGTGAAATAATGCCACATTTGGGACTGGAATATATACCCGACATGACGAGGCATAATGTTTATATTGCCTACTCTTTAGTATTATAAGCGTAAATTTACAGTATATAAAAATCACAATAAAAAATAAAATGTCATCTAAATATAAATTATTATTGAAGATTAATTACAAACAAGAAAAATACACAGATATCGATATATTTTGTCTGTTTTTTTATTTTACATAATATCGTATTACTAATATTAATTAAATACTTGATTTCTTCTAAAAACGTTTGCTCGGGTGACAAATAGGATATTGTGTCCATTGGCATTTTTTTATTAAAAACCTATATGACTATTTTTCTCTGCGATTATAAAATAATAACTCCTGCGGTTTGATTTATTTTTCTTTTTACTATAATTGTGTGTGTGTTTTTTTTTTTCATTATTTCTCTCCGTGGTCGATTTATTGATTGGTCAACTTTTAAATTCAGAAAACCTTCTAAATTTAAAAGTTGTGGGATCGATTCCAGGATCAGACCAATGATTTCTCGGATTTTCTTTCTGAAGTTATATGTGCGGCAACCGCTATATGTCTCTACATTTTAAATCTGTCATATCTTCGAAAATATTCATTTTAACTACAGGCTGTGAAAATAGAGGCTCTTAATAGTAAATACAGGGTGTCAACGGGATGACTTGTATACATAATTCATGTATAATGTGAATGTTATTTCTTTTCTGAGGCTAAACGAAGTTCCCTTTTTTTTTGTTTACGCCGAGGAATGCTTTTCTGCATACCCTGCCGACGCCGACGGGATTAACGGCAACAACGACGGCGTCGGCAGGATTATGTGGGACTCACCGGCACATTATAGTGTGGTGCCGGAATACCCACTAAACCTCTGCGGCGCACTTCTTCGTCTTAGCTGGGGCTCGCGGTTAGCATTCTACACCTGACGCCCCGAGTGAAACGAAGTTCCCTGGGTCAACTCGTGTAATATAATGGGAATTATTTATTATTATATGCTGAAGATCTTGTTGCTGATATTATCAATTCTCCCATATAATTTCTATCAAATGATCAACTCATCCGACACTTCAGATTGGCTATTCCACTATACTAGTAATTATATCAGCTAATTTCTTATGTATAACATAACATAACTTCACGCTTTTTTCTTCCCGATGGTATTGGCAGTGGCTGACTCGACTCGCCGTTATGTTTAAGCTCCAAATGGAATAGATGGCGAACCTATTGCCATACCGGGCACAAAGTTTTTAATCATCGATATTTATCACACATAACTTTCGAAATTAATGGCGAAAAGTCATTGGTGTGAGCCAGGATTAGAACCCGCGACCTCTTGATTCAGACTGCTCAACCACTGGAGCACCGAGACTTCTCTTCTATATGTATTATATTATTTTTTTTTTTTAAGAATATATACGTTAAAATAAGGCAAGTTTCTTTGTACGAATCTCTCTGTTCCATATCAGATCTGCGTTAGACATTTTTATAGCTTAATTTTGTTTTTATATGTTTGAAAGATTTTTAGTGTTGACATTTTAGTTCAAAATTAATATCAATTTATATAGAATATTCAATAAATGTCTCTATCTATTGACTTTTATTACAATAATATAAAAAATACAACGAAGTAATTTCTACATATTGAAGATACTCTAATAGAAAATGATGATAGATGTCTGTTAAAATAACGATTCAAAGCTTTTAGAATTTGGCTTTTCCTTTTGTTTCCTCTTTTTTCTTCATTTTTTATGGGATAGGAGGTCAAATGAGCAAGTGGGCCACCTTCGTGATGCGTTGCCGTCTTTTAAGGGTGTAGGATGGCGAACTGCATGACTCTACCATTGTTAAATTACTGTCACAAAATCCAATTACAAAATTTTTAATGTGGCTCTTTATATACAAGTAAGTATAGATCTAATATAAAACAACGATATGGTCATTTAGAAATACAGTGAACATAATAATATGTTCACTGTATTTCTTTCTCAACATATGTTCATCTAGAAATACAGTGAACATATACTACTAACTCACTCTGTCGGAAAAATAAACAAGTTTCAAAAACACCACACAATTTTTTTAAAAACTTTTATATAGCATAACTGCACGCCTTTTTCTACCCAAAGGTGTTGGCAACGGCTGTTAAGCCTCGTCTCGCCGTTGTTTACGTCCCAAATGGTTTACCTATTGCCCTACATATTGCCATGCAGAAAATGTTTAGTCATTGATATTTATCACACGTAACTTACGAAATTAATTTCCAAAAGTCATTGGTGTGAGTCATTGTGAGGACTCGAACCCGCGACCACTGGGTTCAGAAGTGTAGAGCTCGACCACTAGACCACCGAGACTATATAAAACTATAAAAACTTTAAAACCCATTCTGCAACAATAAATGTAAAAAAAACTTAAATGTGATATAACTGTTGCTGGGGCCATATAGAGGGAGCTGGCGGAAACAACTAGTCCTCAATAAAAAAAAAATCATCTAAATTGTTGCCATACAGTCTGCAATATCGTTAGACCAATTTACATATTCGAACGACAACGTGATCATCCAATTTTTAATAAAGTGAATCATAAATTTTGCGACCAGATCAGAAAAAAAAAATAAGAGAAAGACGACTCTCTGACCACCTGAGCACAATAAATTGAGATCATAAGATAAATTAGTGACACAGTGATTTATATCTTTATATGTCTCATGATTAACTCAGAAAAATTAATTATCCTCATTTAGAGGTCAACAATCTTATTAAGGCTAAGTTGAATGAAATCAATGTGGAGCTAGTGAAATTGATTAAATGCGCTATATGTTATAAAATGTTAACAACATTTTAAAACATGTAGCCTGTTGTTTATGGGACAGTGTAGCAAGATATACTTTTTTTATATGTTACCTAGTTGACCCGGCGAAATTTGTTTCGCATCAAAAGTGACAAAGAAGTAAATTTTGGATATATAACTTTTTCTTTACTACTTCATACTACTACTTCATAGATGAACTATAGACAAAAACCACCCCGTTGACACTCTCTATTTATTAAAAAAAAAACGCATCGAAATCCGTTGCGTAATTTCAAACTTCTAAGCATATAAGGGGACAGACGGCGGAAAGCGATTTTGTTTTAAACTATGTAGACTCTGTCCACTATATGAGCGGTTTTTTGACAGCTCATGCCCACGAAGTTTCGTATTGGGTCAGTTAGCATTTCATACAAACAATAAATAAAATATAACGTACCTTATGAACAGTCACCGCCCACTTAGTGACATGCCAAAAATAACAATTTTTACAATTGTGCCATAGAAATAGATAATCGGTATATAATCGGTGGAAGTAAATGCTAGTAGTCAAACAGTATGTAATCTATAAATTTAAATTTTTCCATTGCACATATTCAAAATTAAAACGCATCCTTGAAACAAAGACGTCATAGAGTCATTTTAAGAGTGGTAGAGCCAAGCAGTTCGGCTCGACCGGTGAAATACCACCACCTCTCAGAAGATCGACGTAAAGTGGCTCATGCCGCGTTTCGTTCAGTGAGAGAGGTACCCGGAGGCCCATCCCCCTTCCCCATCCCTTCCTACCCTACTCCTTTAAAGGTTGGTAACGCAACTGTAATACTATATGTGTTGCAGGTGGCCATGGGCGACGTCGGTCACTTAACATCAGGTGACACGCCTGCTCGTTTGCACTCCTATCCCATAAAAAAAAAGATAGAAAACAGAAAAAAAAAGCGTAAATACATTACGCAATTTTTATAAAATCAAGGATACTATATGTTATTGTTTTTGATTATAATTATTATAGATTATATATTTGTAACTAGAATAAGTTAGTAGTAACTTATGATTATGATAGAAATGATTATTTTGAATTAATTGTTATGGGGATAATTATTTTGTTGCCGTAATAATCCATACTAATATTATAAATGCGAATGTAAGTTTGTTTGTTACGCTTTCACGCAAAAACTACTGAACCGATCATCATGAAACTTTGTACATATACTCTTGAAGGTATTAGAAGTAACATAGGGTACTTTATATAAAAAAAAAAAATTTTTTACGAAAGATAAAACAATTGTTTGTCAAAAAATCGTCAAATTTAGCTACTTCAGTAATGAAGTTTTACAGTATTCGTAAATTAGATAACATAACGTAACTTCTCACCTTTTTCTATCCGAAGGTGTAGGCAGCGGCTGTTATGCCTCGCGAGGGACGGTATTACAGTATTCAGGGTTGATACTTATACTTAACTTTACTTATTATTTTTAATATATAAATTTGAATGTAAGTTTGCTTTTTAATATATAAATTTGAATGTAAGTTTGTTTGTTACGCTTTCACGGGATAACTACTCAACAGATCATCATGAATCTTTGTACACATATTCTTGGGGGTATTAGAAGTAATATAGGATACTTTCTTTTTTCTTATTTCTCTCTTTAATTAACATATATTTGCACCCTAAGGAGAAACTTATAATATAGTCTTCAAAAATATCCTACATTAATACTCTGCATTTATATCATATAAAATTGTTAAAGTCCAAAATTATTTATTTTTGTTACAGAGAAATATATTTTACCGTTTGTTGTTGCATTTTAATAAAGCATATTGTGAGATTTGTAAACGTCATACCTAATGTTGTAATTTTGAAAATTGATAATCCCAGCTAAGTAAGAAAATAGAGTTATTATATTGATTCAATTCTATGGTAATGATTTTGATACTTATTTATTGGCTTCAATGCGAGCGAAGCCGCGGGTAGAAGCTAGTAGTTAATAAGGAATTATTATATGGAAATAGCTATTGTAGGAATAACATTGTTACTAAACTATCATGGGAACTATTGTTTATAATGAAAATAGTAAAAACATAAGCTTTAGAAAGATTAGATCCTCTATGTCCCCGATAAAGTTAGGGGAAAATTTGTGAGCCGGACTCCACTAATATTTCACTTGCCTTACCTTTTGACTCCTGAGTAACTTGCTGACCTTTTCGAAAACAAAATATGTAAGCAGTATAATACAAAATTAAAACATAACAATAAAAATGGTTTGTGTGAACAATTAAAATTCTTACAATAATAATACACCAAGTGCGTAAACTTTCGATCGACGCATCAGGGAAGAGAAATACGATACATCGATAGCCAAATGTGTTTATTAAATGACGTTTTTTTTCGTGACGATATCGATTTACGCACGTGCTCGTACTTACGCACCACAAAAGCCTCCATATATTTTCATTTTATAATGAAATTATATTGGTTTGAGGATATTTTTTTTATGTTTATTGTCTGGTCGAGTATATTTTATATTTATAACTTACAACTTCAAATAAGGAAATGTAAGGAAGGGTATGCTACGATGGTTCGGACATGTAGAAAGAATGGATGATGTTGGATTGACTAAGCAGATATAGCTTAGTCAATCTTGCATGATCCATTCTTTCTATGTCATATGCCACAGTGGAAGAATAAGATGAGACGGAATCGAACGAGACCTTGAGGAAAATTATGTCAGCAGAATTAAAAACTGTCGATCATGTATGGCAAGAGTAATTAAAGTAAAATAATCGAATGAAATGTGTAAAATTGTGCCTTATGGCGCTCCAGTCAAGAATCGAACCCAAGACTTATGATTTCAAAGATGAGATTAATCTCCTGAAGGTTCAGCTCAGCCCCTAAGTATAAGTAGAGCCTAAACAAAATAGGAAAATTAAGCCAATTGAATGAGTTTGTTCGAGATGGAAGCCTTAAAAATATAATCTTTTCTAAATAATTATAATTAATTAAATAATTATTGCCATTTCTATAATTTATTTCTTATCTTAATGTGCTGGTAAGCCTAAATATGCTTTAGTTAAAAGTTTAGTAAAAGTTTAGTAAAATTACATTGAACTAGTAAAATAATGATCTTAATTGAATAAAAGGTCTTTTATTATTTCATATAGAGGTGAGGTCTTAGGTCGTGCGAGATCAACACAAGTTATTTTTTTTTATGGGATAGGATGGCAAACGAGCAGGCTTGTCACCTGATGGTAAGCAACCAACGCCGCTCATGGACACCAGCAACACAGATAGTATTACTGTTGCGTTGCCGACCTTTAAGGGATAAGGGAAAGGAAAGGACGGGGAAAGGGGGGTGGGCCTCCGGGTACCTCTCTTACCGAACGAAACGCGGCATGAGCCACTTTAGGTCGATCTTCTGAGAGGTCGTGGTATTTCACCGGTCGAGCCGGCCCATTCATGCAGCGAACTGCTTGGCTCTGCCACTGTTGAATTCGTTTGTCTGTAGTTATTATAACCAGCTGCATTCGACCCATTCATGCAGTGAACTGCGTAGCTCTACCACTCTTTAAATATATGCCAACACTAGCGGAGTACTCGCCTATTAGGTTCTTAGATATTTTTATTCATTATAACAATTATTTGCTTATTCCAAAATACTGTATTAATTTGTGCAACAAATTTAGTAAATACCATACATAGAATATTCATAATTATTCTTACATTGATTTAGTCTGTACCCTCCTGTAGGTGGCGTCGACACAACATGTCATCCTTGAAATTTAATAATATTTATGGAACCTATTTTACGACATAACCTGTATTCACACTTCCCGCTAATTCTAGAAACTACTAAGTAGATTCATTTCGAAGATAAATCTTAATTACTTGCACCTGTTTTGTGGTAAGGAAAATTTACGAATATTTTTAAGTGTAAAAATCTTAAAACTTTTAATGTGCTGAATTTAATTTCTTAGAATAGTTTTTTATTGGCTATAAAATTATCACGTGTTGTTTACTAATAAAAATTTATTTGAGACTTGATTTCTGTCAATATTACATGCGTAGTAATACATGTTTCAACAGTAGTCTATTCTTAACCGTATAACTTAAAAGAATCTATATAGGATATTTCTGTAGTCAAACTTAGATTTTTTTATCTATTATTATGTTGTATTGTAAAAACCACGCAATATTTAAGGAGTCTGACCGTATTGTTGAACGCGTACGCGGGAAGTTTTGTTGCTCTTGATAGCTATGGAAAAGAACTTTCTGAGAAACGTGGAATTTATATTTAAATAAATTTAAGTCAGTCGCAATTTCACGATTTTTTACGTGTAACAAAAATATTTGTATCGGTACAGCCTAAATTCCAGCGCTGCCAGCGGCAGAAAAGAGAACTAAGATCTGGCCTATAACGTTCGAACTCCTTGTATCTATACTTAGCGCACAAAACATAAACGACCAGCATGACATGCTTTGCTAACATTTCCCCAAAATATCGGTGTAATTAACATACTGTCTTCTTATTCCTTATTAGTTTTCACATATTCCATCCATGTTTTCTTAGGTCTTTCTATGTC
Organism: Euproctis similis; assembly: GCA_905147225.2. Classification (NCBI taxonomy): domain Eukaryota; kingdom Metazoa; phylum Arthropoda; class Insecta; order Lepidoptera; family Erebidae; genus Euproctis; species Euproctis similis. Next base: position 12,252,239 of record LR990115.1, read on the forward strand.
TTATTTCCATCCACATTCTATCACTTCATGCGATATTCATTTAAAAAGATAATTCTGTTGAGTGATAAAAAATCCTGAAACAAACCAGTCATTGATTACAGGAAAGAGATAATTTATTATTAGGTATGGATTATGAATCTGAATTCGAAAATTCTGCTTCATCGAAAAAAATGTATGGATTGCTACAATAGTAATTTTATTAACTTACCTGCTTCTACCACTTAGTACTCAAACACGCAATATTGTAACAACAGGTATAAAAGAAAATCATAAATTCGCACACATAAACAAAAATATTTATAACTTCTCCTATTCCAGTAAATTCACAAATAATTAAATATTCGATACATTTAATTCATATAAAAGTTAAAACACATAAATTACCGATAACCCGCCATAAAAGTGTGAAAGGTGAAGGAACTTTTAAATTAAGTAAATCTTAATTTATGACAGACGCCAGTTCGTGTAACGGTGAAGATGGTTTAGAAACATCAATATCAGCCGTCTCCAGTTTCTTATTCACTAACAATAAATTCACGCTTTTAATAATTTAATCGAATGGGTGAGCAGCGAGACCTCTCGCTGTTGCAGAATAAAATTGAAATTAACAAGCAAATATAATTACAAGCAATACAAATTTGTACAATGTGCGATCCTATCGCACAAGGCAATTTCATCCGGGCAACCATTTGATGGAAAGAAATAGAGTAGATTAATGGTTGTCGGCAGTATGCAAACTAAGATACATCTGACTGTTTGACATATTTGTTTCCTGGCTACCTGTGCCAGGAAACGAATATTTGGACAATTGACTTTATTATTATTATAAGAAAGGCGACAAACGGGTAAGCGGATTACGGGTGAGCGACTAACGTCACCCCTGAACATCGCAATACCGACAAGGTCATAATTGCATTGCCGGCGTTTAATATGGGTTAGGTACGGAAATTGAGAGTGAAGGCGCAAGGGGTTGTACCTCCGGATATTCTTTTACCGAACGAAACGCAACATGTGCCAATTCACATTAATTTTCTGAAAAATACTAGAATTACACCGGTCAAGCCAACCTATTAATTCACTTAACTGTGTGGCTCTAATACTGTAAAACTAAAATTTATTATGTTTGTAGTGTTTTAGATTAATTTTCATATTATTATATAGATCACAAACATAACATAACATAACTTCACGCCTTTTGTTACCCGAAGGTGTAGGCAGCGGCCGTTAAGCCGTTATGTTTACGTCCCAAATGGAAATGCCATACCGGGCACAAAGTTTTCAGTCATCGATATTTATCACACATAACTTCCGAACACAATTTCTAAAAGTCATTGGTGTGAGCCAGTGTCAGGAATCGAACCCTGACCTCTGGATCAGAAGCCGTCCGTGTGTGCTCGACCACTGGGCCACCGAGACATCATATATAGATCGTTTCTAAGATAAGATTTTATAGAGTATAGACGGTGACGGCCGTCTATACTCTATATACTCTATATGTTATAAATAACACTGTTCTCGTAAAGGGCAACTAGACCAGTATAGGTGGTCCTATTATATAGTCTGTATACAAATAATTTTTGACTGACTAAGTCGATAGATGTCAAAAATTATGTAACACGTGTCCTTGTGACCGATATTTATTATCCATTTTGTGTATATATAAGTACAACGTGTGGGTGTTTAAAAATGTGTTAAATCCAAAAGCACTTAAATTATTCTAATTTGTTGATAAATATGGATATATTAGCTTTTTATACAATATGTATGAGTTTTCAAATAATATATATATATATGTGACTTATATAAATATTTAAATTATTAAATAAATATGCATTATATATGATTGTAGTTTAATTAATGATATTGTTATATCCTAAACGGTAGGTGCGAATATTTATCACTGTTTGATATGAATGACAATGTTTTAGTGTGAAAATTGTATATTATTTTACACGTTTTGATTAAATAATTATGGTATTTTATATTTAGAAAAATACGAATAAATAAGAATAAAATTTACTTTGTACATTTTTAAACTATTTGTAAGAAAGGGCAAGCTTTGATGGTTTATCAGATGGTTGGAAAGTACGGACCATGCAAGATTGACTAGCCAGATATACTATGCAAAAGCGGATGGATGTAAGAGTCGAGGACGGCCACTACATACTTTCCATGACTAAATAGAAGGAGTTCTGCAGGAAGGCGTCTAAGAATTGTGCCTCGTGTGCTCTGTTCTTTCACCCTACTCAGCAAGGGATTTGGTTATGTATGTATGTATGTGTACTATTTTTGATACCAATTTCGTGATAATTGATAGTAATTATATTAATTCCAAATAAGTCTCTATAATTCTCAAATACCTACCAAATTTCGTTTTACAATAAATAAACTTCCTCAAATATGAACAGAGATCAGACAATACAAATATTATTGTTTATTTGAACTTTTCAACGTAAAAATCGCAGTCCATTTCATGTGGGTTTGTTTGTCTGTTAATTTCGTCATATCACTGCGGTTATAATATGTGAACTACGCACTTGTGAGTGAACAAAAAAACTGCATAAACATCTAACAAAAACTGATTATAAACATTGTCTTCAATATTTCTCCGACATTGACGTACATTACACTTGCTGTTCAAATAAACATTAAATATCCCTAAAATTTTAAATAACAATATAAGTTTTCCTTCTACTCTGCCAAAACATACATCAGATTTCTGATAAAACTCATCTTGTTGTCGCAAAACTTATGTTTGCAAATATAATAATACCGAGGAGAGACTTTAATAATTACGTTTAATTTATAAGATCGGTACATACATACATACATAGCTTCACGCCCGTTTCTACCAGAAGTTGTGTTGGCAGAGAGCTGTTAAGCCTCGACTCGCCGTTATGTTTACGTCCCAAATGGAATAGGTGGCGAACCTATTGTCATATCGGGCACAAAGTTTTTAGCCATCGATATTTATTAACATAACTTTCGAAAATATTTTCGAATACTTATTGATGTGTGCCAGGATTATTAATTATTATTTAGTTATGAATGTAATTACCCACGTTTTTTGTGATTTTTTTACGTTCTGATCTTTTTTTTATGGAATAGGAGGGCAAACGAGCAGGCGTGTCACCTGATGGTTGCAACACATGTAGTGTTACTGTTGCGTTGCCAACCTTTATGGGATTGGGGATAGGAAAGGATGGGGAAGGGGGTGGGCCTCTGGGTACCTCTCTCACCGAACGAAACGCGGCATGGGCCACTTTACGTCGGTCTTCTGAGAGGTCATGGTATATCACTGGTCGAGCCGGCCCATTCATGCTGCGAACAGATTGGCTCTACCACTGATTATCAGAATCTATTGTCATTCATTGGTCAATTTAGTTAGGTCGAGCATGACACTTTTAAATTAAGATGTGGCCCTCAATTTGAATGACCCGGTTTGACCAGTAAAAGAGCTTTTTGCTCGGTAAGATAGCTATCCGGGAAGCCAAACCCTTCCCATCTCCCCTCTCTATGCCACTTCCAACCGCTTCCCTTTTACATGTTAAAGCCAAAGCTGTATCCACTATCTGTGTTTCAGGTATCCACAGGCGGTGCTAGTAGTTTAGTAGTTACCATCAGGTTACAGTCTTGCTCTTTGACAATGGTAATGACCCTTAAAGAGATGTTTCGCGTTGGAATCTATTCGAAGGTTATGTATTAACATCATAATTTATTTACCTATGTTCTACGTAGGTTTAAACTTAAATTATATCTAATAAGCCCTAACATATACATATAAATAAAATAGGAGTGTCTGTTTGTAGTACTGAAATATGTTTACTACATGCATATAAACATACATAAATAACTAAACAATACTCAATTAATATCGATTTAAAACTGAGATACTGCACATTCACTATGCATAAGTTATTTCTTCTAGAAAATAAAATGTTGATTTTTTTTTATGGGACAAGGGCAAGCAAACGAGCAAGCGTGTCACCTGATGGTAAGCGACCTACACCGCCCATGGACACCAGCAACACATATAGTGTTACCGTTGCGTTGCCGACCTTTAAAGGAGTAGGATAGGAAAGGGAGGGGAAGGGGGTTGGGCCTCCGGGTACCTCGCTTACCGAACGAAACGCGGCATGAGCCACTTTACGTCGATCTTCTGAGAGGTCATGGTATTTCGCCAGTCGAGCCGGTCCATTCATACAGCGAACTGCTTAAACTACTACATTGTAGTACTACTACATTGTCGGGTTCAGTGGTGATGAATAAAGTGTTATATATCTCGTCTATTTCACTGTTTTGCATAATCATATAAATTAATTACATTATTGACAATATATACAATTAAAAAACTACCTGAAATCAAATTTCTCCGCATCTCGGTCTACTGGCAGCGTGCCCAGAAGACTGGCCGCATTGCCACGCTGAATGGCAATGCTAATCCTCTGTGCAAAGAATAGACCAGCCCTCTGGTCGCGAGAGGCTAAATAATTAAATAATTATCATATAAATATAATATATTAGTTATGTAACTTTTAATTATGACTTAATAAAATAATACACGTGGTGAGTTCACTGTCACTTGCCATAGAAACAAATATATCGATGGTGACATTTAAAAGTAGCAAAAAAAAGCTAATAATTTTTAATCATGATAATTAAATAAAATTAATCCACCTACGTGAATATTAATTAGTAATTTCAATATCGACTGATTGTTGCTGTTGTCCGAACGAAATGCGACATGAGCCACTTTACGTCAATTTTCTAAGACGGTGAGCCGCGGTCTTTTAAACAGTGTTCAAGCTAGAAAAAGCTTCATCAAGGTAACTATGGATGATATCTACACAGAAAAGTGGATGGATGTAGGATTCGAGAAAGACCATGAACAGCACATGTCCTATGACTAAATTGCCTGTATATAATCGGTAGGCAATCAATCAATAGTCGATCAAAGTCAGTCGAGTGTTGAATTATGTTGGAATAACGACATAATAATGACGAATCTTTATCATATATTTTAGGACTTAAAATAGTGAATTTACCTTCTTGTCTTATTCCCATCATTTGGGGTCGGCACAACACGTTTTTCTTTTCTACACTTGCCTATTTTCCGCTTTTTCCACAACAAAACCCTTCCTAGTCATATAATCTTTCAAGCAATTCATCCATCTTTTCTTAGGTCTCTCTCTTCTCTTGTTTTCTTCCACATTCAGGTCCATCATTCTTCTCACAACATGTGTATCATCCCTCCCCATTACATGCCCACACTATGCAAGGCGATTACCTCTTGTCTTCTCAGTTTTAGGCACAATTTTCAAGCTTCCATTTATATACTCATTCCGTATTTTATCCATTATCGTGACTTCACACATCCATTTTAAGTATCAAAATAAAGATAAGACAATATTAAAGATTTTCGGATGAAACCATAAATTATTGCTTAATTTTGCTAATCGTTGTGAAAATGGGCATGTAATTAAAAATATGTTATTGGGTTTTAATAATTGTATCACATTATAAAATTGACCTTGAAATTTTATGATCATTGTGAACTCTTAATGACCAAGTTCATAATATGGACGACAAATTTTGTAGCTTTTACTAGCGACTTTTTATCGGTTAAAATCTAATATATTAAATTCTAGTATCGCGATGTTTGTGTTAAAGCTCCTCCGAAACGTCTTGACAGATACTCATAAGCTTTTGTGTGCATATTAGGTAGATCTGAAAATCGTACAACATTTTTTTGATTCCCCTAAATGTTAAGGATAGTCCACCCCTATTTTTTTAGTTTTAGATTTTTTAAATGAAATATACATGCCTCTACATGTAACCCTAAATTTTTACCTCTCTTCAACCCCTATTTTCACATATTTTTTTAAATCTTTATTTTTTGGCAAGAATACTTATTTTGCTGACCCAGCTAGTACAATATTTGTGTTTTGTTAACTACTCTCAGCTTACATGAAATCTTTTTAAAAAATGTTATTAAGAGAGAAAGAGAGAGTCGAACAGATAAAATATATATGACAAAAAAAAATAAGTTGTTCCTACTTGACAGCTTTCGCTTCCGAACTGATTGAAACATAATAATATCATCACCGTTTCCCTATTGTTATCCCACTTTAAGTGGGGTCGGCACAACATGTCATCCTATTGAACTATTCATGCTGTCAAAAATCTTATAGCCTATAGTCTTCTCTCCTCAATCGTCAAAACTTCTTAAGAATTATTTGAAATAAATAAATATGGTAGCTTAACGGCGGGGGAGGGCCGTTAAGCTACCGCGTTAGTCACGAACGGTCTCTGGTACGATTCCATCTATTAAACTCGGTTTTTACAATAAATATTCTGACCAACCTCTGTAAACAAGAAATATATTAATTTATAAATGAGTGTATTATCATGTTGTTATGTTTTGACATACATAAACATTATACACAAACAAAACATAATATGATAAACGATCACAATAGTATGTTGAGTTATTTATACTTCATAATATCATTATTTTTATAATAAACATTATACAGTCAATAAATTTTTTAACAAATCGTTGAAATATAACTCACTACTTGAGTGACTCAAATGGACAAATATTTGTATTATATTTGTTTAATTGATTCGTGATATAAATAAGAATACATAAATCAGTAATGTAATAAAAGTGAATTGTCTCGGTGGTCCAGTGGTCGAGCACCCCGCTTGAGAATCAAAAAGTCGTGGGACACATCCAGGCTCACACACAATGAATGACTATTTGAAATTCTTATCGGAAGTTATGTGTGATAAATAGCGATGACTGACATTATTGTGTAGTTAGCGACTATTAAGCCTTGACTCGCCAAATTTTAGCTTCCGAAATGTAATAGGTGGCGAACCTATCGCCATATATGTGGTGCCAGTCATTGATATTTAATGGAAGTGAAACTGTAGTTTAAGTTGCGAACAATATGCAGGAAATAGTGCTACGTGGAAGTTTACTTATAACATCATAGAGGTGTTAAAAAGCAAAAAAAAACGCGATAAACAGGAAGATCTTTAAATTGACAATTGCAAAATCAATAAACAACAAACGGAATAGTATAAAAAAATCACACGTAGATACGAACCCGGCAATAAGTATATTTTTTTAATCATTTATAGGTTAAACATGGGCCGTCTTATTACAAATCGATGTACTAAAACAGCAAGTTAGGCTGGTTTAAAAGATCGTGCTCTGATTCGATCACAAATGGTTAGTACTCCTCCTCATTACAAATCGCAAACTATACCGAGTCTTGATTGTACTAAGATTGGCATCTCCCCTCACAGAGTAGAGTACACAATGATTCATTGATTTGAATGATATTCGGTCTTATCGTTCAGTTTTGAAAGGTATAACCTGGCGGTGGTCCAGTGGTCCCCACCTTGATAAAGCAATTTATGGTCCCGGAATGTAAATAACAATTGTAATATATTTGTAAAATGATGCGATAAGTGTGTGAACTGGACGCCACGCAAGAATTCAGTATCTTTGACTACTTCTTGTCATTAGGTCGTTTTAGATTCATGGATATAGCTTTTATATTTTAAAATGGATCAATAAAAGATACAAAGTGGTAAAACTGGAGTCCTGAAATATATCTTGACAGGAAATATAACGCCAGCTGATTTCCGAGTCGAAACATATAGTAGAATATAAATTCTTACATACACATACATACATACATAACTTCACGCCAAATCCCTTGCGGGGTAGGCAGAGAGAGCGGAGCGCCATAGGGCACGATTCTTACACACCTCACTCGCTTCGTTGACATTCATGACTCTTTTCATGCACGCGCGTCGGTTTTTGAGGCTCTTAACATCACCTTCCTCCAGAACGTTCTATTTGGTCATGGAATGTGTGTCTTGGCCGTCCTCGACTCCTACATCCATCCGCTTTTGCATTGTATATCTGCTTAGTCAGTCTTGCATCAACCATTCTTTCTACATGTCCGAACCATCGGAGCATGCCGTTTCATACTTTTACACCGACACTCTCTTTCAAACCAACTTCCTTCCGTACAACCTTGATTTCTACGCGGTCAGCGAGAGTCACTCCGCAGATTTTGCGTAGTGCCCTCATTTCCACCGCGTTTATTCTACTTTCATGCACACTCTGCCATACCCTGCCATAGCTCTCACTTCCATAAGTTAGCGTTGGGATCAGTACTGCATTGTGGATTGCTAGCTGGGCTTTTCTGCTAATGTTTTTTGCGCCCAGGAATCTGCCCAACGCTCCATTTACGCTATTTCCTATCGCCACTCGTCTTTCTACTATATAAAATACTATATAAATTCTTAATCTCTAATAAAACTTTGAAGAAACAAAAAGAAGGAGAGTATTTTAAATAAGTAAGTACAATATGCTGCCTATAATTTGCACTAATTAAGCTATTTTCTATGATGTTAAATTACTAGATTATACATACTAACAGGGAACACAAGTTAAGAAAGTGAACTTAAATTGGCTTGGAAAAGGCGATCATCTTTTAGCAACTACAGATTCAGAGAGCTGGTAGTGAAAACCCACCATCAGCTTCACAGGACCAAGCAGTAATTAAAATCTGTCCTCGTGATTATGGTATTGTGGCGTTAACTTTGACAGTGATGCCGTGCAGGCAATGATTTAAGTTCTTCGGGTTGCAACAGTACATACTTACTTAATGATATGTATTCTTTTAATAAAGTAAAGTATGTACTTAATATTATTTTGCTATAGATTTATAATGGTCCAGATGTTGATGTCAGTGAACCGAGCTGTATGTAGTTCAGAAACACCCGTTAACATAGAAAATAACCAAGAATTGAGAAAAAAGGTTAGTGATAAAAACAATATTCTAATTGATTTAATATTGTAATATTATTTTTAATTTTATTGGTGCAACAGGATAATAAATGTCTTATAAAATGTATTTTCAATTTATTAAAATATTCTATATTTTACAAATGATTACTTCAGCACGGTGAAACAAAACTAAATTCTTTTCTTAACAATGCAGAATATCAGTAGTACTTCTATTCACAAAAATATGTATATAAAATATTCTTATACTTAATACATGTGGTCTCTTATGATGTTTATATATAAATATTGTATTTTATTACTAAAAGTATTTTTTATTTAAATTTACAGGAAAGATACTAAAAGATATTCCGTTAAAGAGGTTTTCTTTTTGTATTCAATATTGCTATCTAATAGTTGTTGTTATTGAAAGTTGAACACTCATATAATATTAAAATAGTCAATATAAATTAAAAATTAAGATTTGCTACCTAGACAATAAGATAAATTTAATTATAGAAAAAAGGTCAACTAAACAATACATATGTGTTAATAATTAAAATGTTCTTTTTACCTTTATTTTTTTTTCCTATCACCATCAAAGGATAATAATAATTACTAACAGGTTTTGCTTACAGATTTCCGCTGCTTTCAACTTATCTATTAATATTAAATGACTTATTATAATTAATGATACCATTTTAAGACATATTAAAAGTAATTTCGAATTGATTGTTTCTTTTTTAATATTTCCATGTACAGTATTGGTTATAATGGGTGGTATTCTTTCAAGACCACTAGATTTGGCCACCAACATTGTCATCTTCTGCTGGAAACAAGCCTTCCTTCTTATCAATGGAAATGTTATGAACCTATAAAAATAAATTCACTAGTTATTGTAAGAATATATAGTCTTGGTGGTCCAGTGGTCGAGCACATGGTTTCTGAATCCAGAGGGTGCGGGTTACATTCCTGGCTCATACCAATGATTTTTCGAAATGAATTAATTTCGAAGGTTATGCGTGATAAATCACTTAAATCGATGACTTAAAACTTTGTGCTAGATATGGCAATTGGTTTGCCACCCATTCTATTTGGGACGTAAACATAACGGCGAGTTCAGGCTTAACAGCCACTGCCTACACCTTTGGGTAGAAAAAGTGGTGAAGTTAAGGTATGTATGTTTATAAAGGAATACAATCGTAAACTATTATGTTAAATACACTATTACTTACTGCCCAACTTCGCAATGCACATGCTACCTGGATTTCTCCACGAGAATCATTGGATAAATCCTCTTATTAATTTAATAATCTGTTTACCAAAATCTTCTATATTGATTGCGAAAATTGTCATCACTTTACTCGTATAAACACATATGAGACTGTTGTTTTAGAGGTCGGTGAATAGTTTGGATTAATTTTAAATCTTCAAAATCAATTTAATTAGTCCTATTATCTTCCATTTTAAAAATATTTCCATATTGATGAGCAATACAACAACTCAAGCTAACCTCAAAAGTAAACAATTTTGACGTTTATGCAGTTGGTACCATCGTTAAACTAGGGGTCTGGCGAGACTAACTTTTTTTCCAAACATAGACCACCTATTTGCGATAATCTTCATTTTGTAATAAGAATTTTATTTGTTACTTGTCATAAACCTGACTCTTTCCTTAGTCTGTGTTTTGTAATAAGACCCAATACAATCCACAGTTCATTCAGCACCTTGACCCATTGGAGTTCTTCAAAATCCTTTTGAAAGTCCATAATTGTCAGTATGACTCTGTAATTTTTTCAGCTTTATACCTGTAAATTCTATTTTCAAAAATTCCCAATGAAATAGGTCAAACACAATATGTCTATACATATAAAATAGTTGTAATAAGTTTTGAACTCATGACCTTACAACGGAAAGCGCAGCTACATTCCAATAATTTTTCCCTACCGTTATGCTAAGCAGGCAGCAAAAACAAGGTTATGTCAAAGGTTAATAGGCACTTGAAAAACTGTTACACAGATAATTTAAATTTATGGCACAGTAATTATTCATAGTTTGTTTTAGCAGTGTTATCTTTGAGATGTCTTTTAAAATATAGGGACATTAATTGGAGCGATTTAAATGCATACAAATTAGTTTTAAGCAGCTGGACGATATTTTGTTCTCCATATTATTATTTGGTTTAAAAAAATATATAACACACGTGAGTCCAAATTAAATTGATAAAACTAATATATATTTATATTATTAACTTGGTATCACGTTTTTCACATGTCTCGGTGGTCCAGTGGTCGAGCTTCAGAATTAGAGAGATTTAGAAGTCGTGGGTTCGATTCCGGACTTACATGAGCGATTTTTACGAATTCTCTTCGGAAGTCATGAGTAATATATATTGATGACTAATAACTTTGTGCCTGGTGAAATGGACCAGATTTGCCATTTGGGACCTAACGTCAAAGAACGGCGAGTCGAGCTTGAGTCGAGCCCTAACAGCCGCTACCTTCAAGTAGAAAAAGGCGCGAAGTTAGATTACGGTATGTTTATCCTCTATGAACTTCCTAAGCTATTTATATCTCACGAATATGTAGGTTTTTATCCGGTTTAATTTATCGGAAACAGACAGCAAACGAGCAAGCGAGTCTTGATAGCGCCTTCCCATGGATATCTGCATAGAGAGATGAAATAAGGGGGGCTCCAGATGCACAAATATACATACACACATTCATAGTTTTGTGCCAAATCCCTTGCGGAGTAGGCAGAGAGAACATGAGAGCGCCATAAGACATTACACGCCTCATTCGCATCGTTGACTTTCATAAAAAATTTTCATGCACGCGCGTCTTTTTTCGATGCTCCTAACATCACCTTCCTCCAGAACACGTTCTATTTAGTCATGGAATGTATGACTTGGCCGCCCTCGACTTGTACATCCATCTGTGTTTGCATTGCATATCTGCTTAGTCAATCTTGCATCATCAATTTTTTCTACATGTCCGAACCATCGGAGCATGCCCTCTCTTACTTTTACACCGACACTCTGTACCGATATACGCAACAAAATCATAAACAGTTGTGTTTCATGCATTCAAATGTTTAATTAATGAGTTGTTTTAATTCATAATATATACAACGTGCTAAAAACAGCAAATATATTCGTGCTAAAAATCATAAATCTAACCAGACTTAACTTTTAATACAACTTATTTGCATAAGACACCTGTCTCCCTGACCTTGGCTCTTTTTTGAGCTTTTTTTTATTATTTTGATGAGTCTTTTGTACTTAGTATTATTCTAAATAAAGTCTAATTAATTTCCTATTAAATTTTGGGCGAAAAAAAAGATTAGCGACTGCAGTTTCGGCTAATAACGTATCGGGAGGTTTTATGATAAAAGTTTTATTTTTATATTTTTGATAGTTTTTATTTCTGTATCCTCGAATGAATTGTAGGGGTTTGTTATCGTTTTCATTATGATCAATTTCTGAATGATATATGTGCAAATAGTTGGCTTTATTTGAAAGCTCACACGGGCTGAAGTGTTTACAAGAACCATTTACATTGTTTTACATAAAACATAACTTCACGCCTTTTTCTACCCGAAGGTGTAGGCAGCGGCTGTTAAGCCTCGTCTCGCCGTTATGTTTACGTCCCAAATGGAATAGGTGGCGAACCTATTGCCATATCGGGCACAAAGTTGTCAGTCATTGATATTTATCACACGTAACTTACCAAAATTTCGAAAAGTTATTGGTGTGTGCGCCAGGATTTGAAACCACTACTTCTTGATTCAGAAGCGGGGTGCTAGCCACTGCGCCATCGAGACTGTTAAATTGTTTTATTTATTTATATTTATTGTTAAAATAAAAAATTGAAAAGTACTTCCCAAGAAACCTTTTTTCGGAACTGGCACTTAGATTCACAATCACATTCAAGTCAACGTGATGAAAGGGAATCTAAGCTCCGCGGATTTTAGATCGATACAAGTGGGTACTTCTAGTTTTGTATGACGATTCTAAGTTCTTGGTAAAGTCCTATGAATAAATATACTAAGAATTTGAATTTGAAAAATTAAAACTAAGATCAAATAACTGTACACCAGTTTTGATCAATATTCAAATATTCATTTTTTCGATACGGTTCCATTACTAATTTAATTAATTCTATCTGTGCTCTAAATATTTATTATGTAGCGTGAATTTATGATGTATAAACATTTATCAATTAGTTTTGTGAAGCTTTATAATTAATTATATTGTTGACACTGTAATATTTTATTTTATTAATTGGATGTATAAATTAAATATTGTTAGAATGGATGATGCAAGATTGTCTAAGCAGATATACAATGCAAAAGCGCGTGAATGTAGGAGTCGGGGATGGCCAAGACACACATTCCGTGACCAAATAGAACATGTTCTGAAGGAAGGTGGTGTTAGGAGTCTCAAAAATCGACGCGCGTGCATGAAAAGTGTTATGAAAGTCAACGAAATGAGTGAAGTTCTCTCTGCCTACCCGGCAAGGGATTTGGCGTGAAGTTATGTATGTATATATTGTTATAGGTGTATCTTCACGCCTACATGCCTTGATATGCCCTAAAGATGAGAGAAGAGACAGAGAGAGGGAGTTATTTAGAGAAAATAGTGAAAAAATAGTAGAAAATATAATGTCTCTTTTGTGGTCTCCTTCGAGTAGTGTTTTTTCTTACATCATTATATAAATAATAATAATAATACCTTGGACACAAATCATACAGCGCCCTCCAGTTCCAAACTAAGCAACTAAATACTTGTGCTATGGATACTAGATAACGGATACTAATACATATATACATTTCTTTTGTAAATACATACTTATAGACACCGCACAAATATTCATGTTTTTCACAAATATTTGTGCTCGGTTGGGAATCGAACCCCCGACCTCAGTGCTGCAGCCGGTAGTTTTACCAATGCGCCACGAGGTCCGTCGAGATAAATTGGGATGCTTAAAGTATATGAGTGATGACTGTTCAAGAATTCAAGAATTTTTCAAGAATTATGAAAGTCAAAGAATCTAATGCCTAAGAATCGTGCATTATGGCGGTCTGTTCTTTCTGCCTACCCCGCAGGAGCCGCGGAGTATGTATGTGTATAGATTAGGTATATTATGTTTATGTATAGGTTAGTTAAAGCAATAAAATTTAATGTCCATTAATAACAATTATAGCCGAATAAAATTAATAAAATTACACAATCATCTTAATAATACAATTCATTAACGATAATTGCATATTGATAATAAATTGAGATAATAATATAATAAGTTTCAATATAAAGCAATTAAATTATCGAGGGTCAAGTATAATATAAATGCAAAATCTTTTATTTCCATACTAATATTATGTACATATTGCACAGATTTTTTTTTCTTTTTGTTTGTCATTGATATTTTAATCCACATCAATTTAGTTTTTTTTACAAATCGAATGCTCTCGCTCTCTCTTTATTTCTTTCTGTCCTACTCATTTGTGGCAAGAAAAAACTAAAATATAACTAATCTGTATTTCTATTTATCTTAACGATTTTCTTATATTTTTATGAAGAAAGCAAGATTTAAAAAAAAATGCAAGCTTAAGAAAAGCTGCTCAAAGCAAAAGCTAGTTTTAATATTTTTACAAACAAATATATAATTTTAAGGATGATATATAATTTTAACGATCATCATCATTACATAGTATAAAACAAAGTCACTTTCCGCTGTCTATCTCCTTATATGCGCATATCTTTAAAACTACGCAACGGATTTTGATGCAGTTTTTTTATACTCATAGTTAGAGGGTGTCAACGGGGTGGTTTTGATCTATAATTCATGTGTAGTGTAGTAAGAAAAAAGTGATAATTTTCAAGATTTAGAACTTTAATCGCAAACGCTGCCTGAACCCTAAGTGATAAATCAAAACAACGTACTACATTATTACACACCTTTAAGAGGTCTACAAAAAAGTCCGCGAGGGCATATGTCTATCTCTTAGGGATAACCCACAATGACCATTTTTATTTTTTTACTTTTTACGAGAAATAATGGCCTATTTACGAAGCGATTTTAAACATTACACCATTAATTTTCATCCGATTAAGTGTCTTAAATAGATTGTGCATGTAATATTGATGATCCTGGCCCTTTACAGCATGCAATTTAAAGAAATATTTTCGAAGATATTGCATAGCGGGACAGTAGTTATTACTTTTGGTGCGGAACATAGTTCGCCGGGTCAGCTAGTAATAAGTATAAAATGGTTTTAGAATCAGCTGCAACTTCCGATCAATAGCACTTTAATCGATAACCAGGTTTACAATCAGGGCAAGCGAATGGGCGTGAGACCAGATTGTAGACTATTAGTGCTTTTTATGGGTCTATGCAACACAAAAGGCGTTACAATTGCGTTGTCAGCCTTTAAGATGGGATAGGGAAGGTGTTGAACAAGTTCATACCTTTTGGTGAAGAGTCGCGATGGGAAGAGCCTCCAGATAAAGCTCACACCAAACAAAACAGCATGAGCAATTACGTCGACATACTTAGAGATGATATTTCACCGATCGAGCCTGTTCAAAAGAAAACACCATCATTAGTCTATTGTAGTCCACTACTGGACATAACACTCTCCCAATTTGCGCAACAACATCCCAATCTCTGCCTTCCGCATCCAATGTTTTCCAGCAGTCTTTCTAAAGTCGTATGAACATCTACTCTTACTAAGTCGCGATCTCTACTCAATGACCTCATTGCTCCATCTACCGTCGGTCTTTCGGCAGATATGCCCAGCCCATTGTCACTTCAGCGAGTTTATTCTACAAGCTATGTCGGTAACTAACTATATCAAAGCAATTAAGTACCTTTTAGTCTCGGTGGTCTAGTGGTCGAGCACACGGCTTCTGATCCAGAGGTACGGGTTCAATTCCTGACACTGGCTCACACTAATGACTTTTCGAAATTGTTTTCGGAAGTTATGTGTGATAAATATCGATGAGTGAAAACTTGCCTGGTATGGGAATAGGTTCGCCATATTTGGGAGGTAAACATAACGACGAGATTTGGCTTAACAGCCGCTGCCTACTCCTTCGGGTAACAAAGGCGTGAAGCTATGTTTTGTTATGTAAACATAACAATCAATCACTATGGTGTTATACAATCAATATGGTGGTCTAAAGACCACCATATTGATTGTATAACTATACAAGAATTAGGAAGGAGTATAAACACTCGTATATATTGAAGTGATGGATGCCGAATTATTTTGTATTCCGACAACAGTGTCCATTAATTAAATAAAACTAATAAATAATACACAAATATGTTTTAGATGATAGGCCAATTATAGCTGATTTGCATATAAACGTTTACACCAAAGTTTATTTGTAGGTTTTTAGAGTTCCATAAATTAAAAAATGGAAGCGCCTTTAAATATTTATTTTTTTAAGGATTTATTATTTATTTTTTTAAAGTCTCGGTGGACCAGTGGTCGAGCACACGGCTTCTGATCCAGAGGTCCGGGTTCGTTTCCTGACACTGGCTCACACCAATGACTTTTCGAAATTGAAGGTGTAGCCGCTGCCTGCACCTTCGGATAACAAAGGCGTGAAGTTATGTTTATTATTTATATTAACGGGCCTCGTGGCGCATTGGTAAAACTACCGGCTGCAGTGGTGCTGGGTGTTTATCTACGTATTATAAGTATGTATTTACAAAAGAAAAGTATATAAGTAATAGTATCCGTTATCTAGTATCCATAGCACAAGCATTTAGTTGCTTAGTTTGGAACTGGAGGGCGCTGTGTGATTTGTGTCCAAGATATTATTATTATGTTATGTGTTTAAGGAATAACAAGTAAGCAGGTCATATGTTGGTAAACAACTACCGCCGCCTATGGACTTACGCAACACAAATAGTGTTACAGTTGCGTTGCCGGCCTTTAAGGGAGTAGGATAGAAAAGGGAGAATGGGACTCTGGATAACTCTCTCACCGACCGAAACACAGCATGAGCTACTTTACGTAGATAGAACTCACCGCGTTACTAAAAATTTAATTAGTATCGTAGATTTATTAACGAAAATCTCATTATATCCATAAAATACCGTTTAAATTCTAATATTTTTTCAAGATACTCTCTCCTTCATACATTACTATAAATTTGTTTCAGTCATATTAAATGATTTGAGGAACATGATTCATCTTACTAAGCAAAATAATAAAATAAAAAATATGAATACAGCACACAATTACCGGCTTTTTCCCTTCAAGCAAAACAATCACTTACAGGCAATTTAAATGGATGAGACAATCAATATACGGAACCTGCGATAGGTGTACTTAACTCGTGTTTCTTTGAATATTTTGTAACTATAAGTATTATAATGCTACTATTAGTTCACGCTGACATTGAACGCATGACATTTCAGGTTATCGATACATTACCGACAAACTAAAATATAATATTTGTAATCTACTAGACGCCTTAATTACTCGTATTTTATACTAGAACTAGCTGACCCGGCAAACGTTGTCTTGCCAAAAAATAAAATTTAAAAAATAGGGGTTGAAAATTTAGGGTTGTATGTATTTTTTTATCCCGTTTTATGTAAAAAATAAAAAAACAGAAATATATTGAAAAATAACAAAAAAAATATTGATGGGTGGGCTACCCTTGTGATTTAGGGGGATGAAAAATATATGCTGTCAAATTCTCAGACTTACCCGATATGCATACAAAATTTCATGAGAATCGGTCAAGCCGTTTCGGAGGAGTATGGGAAAAATAAAATTTAAAAATTGTGACACGAGAATTTTATATATTAGATAATTTGGGAAGTTAACTTCAAAAACGAATATGCTAATGGTTTTCTCTAGCTTAAATAACAGACAATAAGTGATCATAGTGTAGTCACTAGTCAAGTAATCAATTATTGAGCGGAATGCGTTTTCTTATTCTACTGATAACAAATTAACAGCTGGACGATTTTTTTTTAACAATCAATTATATCATATTTTAAAGTTCATGTAGCCAGATTGGCATTTTTTTGGAAAGTAAAAATACATTCTTTTTTTAATAATAAGTATTCTATGTTACTTTTAAAACCTCCAAGAGTGTTATGTCCAAAGTTTACTTTCGCATTTATAATATTAGTATGATTACTTATTTCCAGGGTCTTAGCTTTCGATCTTAATTTCTTATATGTGATTAAAAATATAATATTAGTTTACAATAGATTTCAGAGTTTGACCAATGTGTGTTACCAGTGATGACATATGGAACCGAAACGTCTCGTAATGTTGACCTCATTACAAAGCTGAAATACGTTCAGCGTGCTATGGAGCAGGTTATGCTTAGAATATATTTTGGCGTGACCGACATATCCCGAAAGGTCAGCAGGCTGAAGTGGAGATGGGCAGGCTAAATAGCTCCACGAGCCATTGGGGGAGAAAGGTTCTCGAGTGAGAAGCCACTGGAGGCCTACGTCCAACAGTGGACACGAAAGGGCCAATGATACAAGAGACAAGAACGAAAATAATAATTAAAAAATTGCTACCAATAATAATATTATTATTGAGTAAAGTATTTGTACTTATTTGAGAACTAATTAGATATCGGTTCTACTTACAGAGAGTATTTTTTTGGTCATACTATCTATTAGTATTTTTTATGTTTGACTCAAAAGTTCGTTATTAAAACAAACATAAGATTTATATTAAATTGATATGATTTCTATAAATAAATAAAAAAAACAAATAAATCAATAAAAAAAATAATTTATGCTCATTTAATATCGATTATTGGACCATTTATATTATTTGTAAGATTTGAAGGTGTTCAGTTCACAACAGGAAATATTGTTTCGTTCAATTCAATAATATGTATTGCAAATGATTAAGGGTCTGCCCCATCAGGGTCACGACTTATAAACAAGGAAAATTAGTACTTCAGACATGTCAAGGATTTTCATATATCATATAGTTTTACGATCTTCGTAGTGCACTTCGCACATATCATTTTAGTGGAATGCATAATGTAAAACTTGTCTATGCATTTTAATGTCAATTTATTTTTAGAAGATGATCATCACTCATCACGTTTTGCAGCGTCTGATTTAGTGGCGTATCTTAACATAAATACGACACAGCCTTATTTAAGACCTTATTCTCTTTTAATGCTCTTAGTTCGACACAGGCAGTCTTGATGGTCTTGTGGTCGAGTTCGCTCTCCTGAATCAAGAAGTCATGGGATAGATTTCACTGACAACATTGTTCCTGGTTTATCTACCACCTATTCCATTTGAAATATAAAAATTCGGTGAATCGAGACTTAGCAGCTATTGCCTACAAACTTTACAATTGGTCGTATTGGAACTTAGTTACCTGTTGATTTTATGTATTCTACGTCAGTCCTTTACATAAAATTATATTTCCAGAACCAAAAAAATGTGTATTTAATACGCACATAGAAACACATTTAAAGTACCTTCAAATATCTCACGTCAAATGCATTTTGTTCGCTGGATTATTAATTCCGCTCTTATTAAACAAAAATAGGACTGTATAATAGCTCTAAGTTCTTCTGTGCACGCAATTCTGATTTAAATGTCCTGGAATCGATTCAGGGCTCACACCAATAATTTCACGGAATTCCTTTCGGATGCTATGTGATTATATCGATGACTGACAACTTTTTCCATCCCATTTGGGACGTAACTTAATGATTCGGCTACTCGAGGCTTAAAATCGCAGCTATTTCCATAACCGTTAGAAGTTAGCTATTCATTATAACTTATATACAGTTACAAAATAACACATTTGTAATAATTTGAATTTTTCGAACATTACTACCCATGTTATTGTAATATAATTATAATTCATTGAACATCACTGTCATCTCGGAAAAGCTGTTAGCATTGTATTCACGAAGGTTAAAACCACATATATAGTATTTATTTTTTTATTTAACCAATAATACGGTCATATTGTATTTCTAACTGGCGATGGTAGGAAGCGACCGATAAAATAATTCCCTTTATTCAAATAAAATTGATTTTTAATATATGTGAATGTGTTTGATAAATATTAATCATACAGGTATGTACAATAAAAAATAACAGTACCTAGTTAAATGTTTTCACTGATATAAAAATGTTATCATTGTATGTTTTGGAAGGTTTGTTGTTTTTAAATTCGACATAATATCGTGGAATAAACTATCTTAATTTAATGATTAATTCTTAAGCATTTGAAAATATTTCGTTTTTCAATTTATTTTCAATAGTTATAATTAAATACGTGCCCCAATTTTTTTTACATATTCTGTATAAGGAAAAACAATAGATTAATATATTTAGCAAACTTTTAAATAGAAAATTAATTGTTGAATTGAACTTGCAATTGCATAGTAACTAAATAGGTTTAGCTGTTTTCTTTTTTGCTATTTAAATATTGTAGACAGTTTATTAGTATTATCAAAATACTAATAAAGTATCTACATTAACATTATAATCCTATAATGGTAGGAAGTTATGTAAATTTATTTTTTTGCGAACTCTGAACGGTAACCTTGTTGTGTTTTAAGACGCGTAGGGCATCTCTTACCCACATGATGCATCATGAATTAAATATTTTAACGGGAAAAACAACAAGTCCGATTCTTCTTTTATAAATTTAAATTTTGAAAACACTGGAGTTTTTAAATTAAACCAGACACTGCATATATGATATTGATTCAATACAAATGTTATATTTTTGTGATATTATTTGTTTATTTTTTTTTATTTCTTTACATTCAATGATCTTGCTCTCGAAAAAATATTAATGTGCTTTGGTACAAATAAATAGGAGGATGAACAATTCTATTAACAATTACATCTCCTTCAATTATGAAAACAAAATATATGAAAAAGATCATATTATATATTTGTCATAATAGTATTAGTAAATAAAAGTAATATTTACTTTTATTTTACTTACGAAATGTTAAAATTTAATCAATTAAAAATTGACTTTAATATTACATAGTATAAAACAACTGTCTGACCCCTTATATGCCTATATCTTTGAAACTTCGTAACGGATTTTGATGCGGTTTGTTTTAATAGATAGAAGATATTAACGGGGTAGTTTTATCTATAATTCATGTATGGTGTAGTAAAAGAAAAGTTTACCACTTTTCTTTTCCCGATCCATCCGAGTCCATCCGAGATTTACTTCTTTATTACTTATGACAAAGTTCGCTGGGTCAACTAATTTACCATAATTAAAATTAAAATTATGCAACTATGCCATATTTTTTGCACGATTTTTGCATATACCTAATAAGAAAAAAAAATAAAGCTTTTTTTAGCATATGCGTGAGTATATGAAAACTTATTGAAATATTTTTGAGTTGAATTTTTGGGAGGCCACTGATATTAAAATTTTGCCACTGAAATGACTAAATCGTGGACCGGAAGTAAATTATAAATATTTTATATTAATTTAATAACATAATATAATTTATTTTCGGTGGTCCAGTGGTCGAGCAAGTGACTTCTGAATCCAGAGGTCGCAAGTTCGAATCTTGGCACACACCAATGACTTTTCGAAATTAATTTAGAAATATTAAATTCTAAAAGTCATTGGCGTGAGATAGGATTCGACCCGTGACTTTTAGATTCAGAATCGGGGTGGTAGACCACTAGACCACTGAGACCTTATCTCGACCTTATCTTATAAAATAAATAAATCATTAAAAATAATAAACAAGTAATAAATTATCATGATACAAATAATAAACGTCAATCAATCAAAATAATTTCACTAAGGAACAACCTTTTTAAATATTTACTATAAGGTATAGAAAATTATTACTAAGTAGCAAATCATTTTCTTCAGCTGAAGCTGCAAAAAATGAATGAATATATAAGTCATAAAAACCACCAATAATATAAACACCACTAAAAACTCCATCTCACTTTATTTACCCCCAAATTTGGATGGACAGGTCCTAAGCTAACCATGCTGTCAACGGCGACAAAACTTCCCGCGTACCCGCGAAAATTCTTTTCCCTACATAAGGAGCATTTGTTCAACACCACGCTCAGTCTCCTTTATTTCTAAATATCGTGCTTACTTGAACTGTATAGTTTAGTTATATATAAGTATATAAATGAGTATAAAAAAATCTTGAAATGTTTTTAGGCGAATTTTTTTTTAAATTTTCCTGAATGAACCATCCTCGTGCCTCGCGGAATATTCTAAAGCGGAATATTCTAAAAAACAATTGGCATAATTGGTTTAGCTGTTCTTCAGATTTGGCATTAAAATTAAAAAAAAAATACATTTAGTAATTTATTTTATATCACAGATAACATTATAAACATTATAAAAATTGCTTTGTTAGCAACAAACATTTCAACTAAATTATTTGAGCTATATATGTGTAACTAATTTAGTTTATTTCATGTATATTAATTGTAATTTATTTTAATTTATAACTAACTTAAACAACTAAAGTCTTACTAAATTATTTAAAATGTTAAAATGAAAACAAATATTTTAACTAAATTAACTATAATATTTATATAGTAGTTATACCTTTAGTAATACCTTTGCTTACTAATTTCATTGAAATGTTTGTGAAACGAAAATAGCGCTTTATTGTTAATAAAATAATGTGATTATAAAAATGTTCAAGCTAAGCATTTTTATTCATAAATAACACAAACAATCTTAGAAAGAGATCACTCTATAGCAAATTATTATAAAATTCGATCACTTGTATCATAGGAATGAAAATAGCGCTATCACTAGGTAGAAATTTTCCATTTCCCATTACCTAGTAATTTTATTAAACATAGGTACTAAACGTCACACCCTTGTGGGGTAGGCAAAGAGAACAGACCGCCATAAGGCACGATTCTTGCACACCTAACTTGCTTCTTTGACTTTCTCGCTTTTCATGCACGCTCGTCGATTATTACGGCGTCACTTATATTTGACTACTATTCGACCATAATGAATTTAAAATATAAGTTTGAACAACGTTCCATTGTCAAAGACCATACGCAAATTCAAAATACCATTTTGAAATAAATTAAATGAAAACAACTTTTGGCTATTTTTGTCCTCCTACAACTGAAATTATATATGCATGCGCTCCCACGTTTAGAAGTAGGCTTCTTCGTAATGAACAGTGGGCGTAAAGAAATAATATTAAAGAAACTACTCAACTAAAATTTACTATCACAAAATGGATTGCTTGTCAATTGTATAGAAAAATATAGTTTTTTCGTATAGGTTATATTATAATTAATTGATACAAAAGTTGATTTAAACAAAATAATAAATGAAACTGCAGAGTAAGATATTTTACGAACGCAAATCCAGTAGGCACAAGTCGCCGTAATGATAAAATACACTTTGTTTTATTTGTTGCCAAGGTAGAGAATTTTAAAAATATAAAAACGAAAGATATGTTGTTTGAAAGGAAGGAGATCCAGAGATCCAGAGGGATCCATAACAGATGCAAGGATAACGGTTGATGTTGTAGTTCTGTGGCAGGTGAATGAGATTGTATGTCTTGGATCCGCTTGTAGAAAGAATTGCATATACGCCGCGGATGTAGAAAGGCGTTAGGAAACAGCATAAATAGAGTGTTGGCGTGAAGTTGTGTATGTTTGTAGAGAAGTCCGTAATCTACTATAAAAATAAGAGATTTCCACCTATATATTGACTCATCACTCTGGAACCATAAGGCGTAGCGACTTGAAATTTGGTAGGATTATTCCTTTCGCCGAGTAGAGGTCAGCTAAGAACGGATTTTACGAAATTCCACCCACAAGGGGGGTTGCGGGGGTGTTAACAATGGAAAATTCCCATTTTTGACATATAGCTGCTATCGACTTCAAATTTGTCGAAGATATTGCAGTATTAACATAGCGGGCAGCAGTTATTACTTTTGATGCGAAACAGAGTTCGCCGGGTCAGCTAGTCTACTATAAAAATAATTAAAATCATAAAACCAAAATAATAAAACCAACATATTGCATTACCGTACTCAGGCTTGCCGTATATTGTATATTTTTTTGTATGCGCAATTCAGCCATATATAATGTGACAGCCAAGATATTTAAGGTTCACTCAGCCTTCCACGTGTTTGGTGCTTCGACTCTAAATGTCCCTTTCTTTTACCAACTACGAAACATTTCCGTAAACATAATTATATTTAATAATATTTTTGTTAATGCCAGTCAGTATCACAGACGCTTGTTGATATAAGTGTTTATTGATTTAACAAATACAGGTATTACTGTATATAAATCTAGTGATTCAGCAGTTTACTGCCGCTACTATTCTGAGATCTCAATTTGGAATGTTATTCATCATCATTTCATCATCATTTTCCTGCCCTTTTCCTCCTATATGGATTTGGCACTCTTCTTATCACTCTTTTTGCTTCATGTATCTTAAGAGAGAGAGAGAGAGTTTGCACTCCAGTTTTAATTTTTATCTTCTTAGTTACTGGCGCAATGTTCAAGCTTCCTATTTAATACTTGCTCTGTATTTTATTTATGTCTTTCACACCACACATTGATCATAAATTTGCATCTTTGTAACGAGTATTATTTTTTCATTCATCAACGCGATAGTAACTTTGAAATTATGTATGGATGAATACCTATGACTGACAAAGTACTGTATTGCATTAAAAAAACGGCGTTTATGTTTATGAGCATACTCCCCCTGACTCAGTACTTAATGTATTGTGCTTTTTTGTTTTTTTTTTATGGGATAGCAGGGCAAACGAGCAGGTGTGTCACCTGATGGTAAGCAACCAACGCCACCCATGGACACCAGCAACACATATTGTGTTACTGTTGCGTTGCCGACCTTTAAGGGATAGGGGATAGGAAGGGATGGGGAAGGGAGGCGGGCCTCCGGGTACCTCTTTCACCGAACGAAACGCGGCATGAGCCACTTTACGTCGATCTCTGAGAGGTCGTGGTATTTCACCGGTCGACCCGCCCCATTCATGCAGTGAACTGCTTGGCTCTACCACTGTTCTAATGCACCAAGATCCATTCGAGTATGGATTATATAAAAATAATCAAAGTGGAATGTCCCGACAGTTTAGAAGTCGATCATACCATTTCTGAATCAAAATGTGGAGGGTTTGAATTCGGACTCGCACCAATCACTTTTCGGAATTCTTTTTGGAAGTAATGCGTTATATATATATCGATGACTACATGTTTATAAATTATCCGACTCGGCCAATTTCCTAACGCATAAAATAATTAGCAGAATGAGTTTAGTTACACGACTTTTATTGTTTTTATTTGTTAGTTTTTTTTCTTTTTTTTAATAAATTTTATCCTGTGTTACTTCTGACACTCCTAAGAGTATTTATACAAAATTTCTTAATGATCGGATGAGAAGTTCTTGCGGGAAAAGGTAACAAACAAACTTACTATCGTATCTATAATTTTAGTATGACATAGTTTTCTGTTAGAGTTACTCGCACAAATCACTTGATAATTTATAATATAAGATACAGTAATATTACGGTATTTGTAAAGTAGCACGTCATTATTATTGGGTTAAAATTTGTAAGGTTTAATATGCTATTAAGCGTGACTCGTATTTTTCTGCTTACGTAGTAATATTTGAACTGTAACGAACTGTAATTTCGGACAAAATTTGAAAATGTCTTAATATATGTTTTGACATGTACCTTTTCAATATTTATATTGTTATAACTTCACGCCTTTTGTTACCCGAAGGTGTAGGCAGCGGCTGTTAAGCGTCGTCTCGCCGTTATGTTTACGTCCCAAATGGAATAGGTGGCGATACCGGGCACAAAGTTTTCAGTCACCGATATTTATCACACTTAACTTCCGAAAACAATTTCGAAAAGTCATTGGTGTGAGCCAGTGTCAGGATTCGAACCCGGAGCTCTGGATCAGAAGTCGTGTGCTCTCCCACTGGACCATATTGTTATTTTAACTTTTTTATTATTATATTATAGCTGACCCGCGCGAACTTTGTTCAGCAACAAAAGTAATAAATGAGTACATTTTGGATGTCATGAGGTTCAATTATCGGCTTTAACTGCTGTCCCGCTATGTTAATACTGCAATATCTTCGAAAATATTTGTTTAAATTGCATGCTGTAAAGGACCAGGATCATCTATATTACATGCACAATCTATATATGACACTTAATTGTCCACTTTTTAATCTGTACCGGGACAGATGTCTCCAGAGAGTGAGATCGACGAATGTAGGGATGCGAATGGGTGTTCTAGTTGTGAGCTGCCTGCTTTACGCAGATGACGCCGTGCTCTTAGCCGAATCACCGTCTGATCTGCAAACTCTAGTCACTATTATGAAAGATGATTGTTTGATGAAAGGCTTACAATTGAATGTGATGAAAACGAAAGTAATGGTGTTTGAAAGGGAGGAATCCAGAACGGATGCAAGGATAATGGTTGACGATGTAGTACTGGAACAGGTGAATGAAATTGTATATCTTGGATACGCTTATATCAGGGATGTAAGGTACACCGCTGATGTAGAAAAAAGAGTCACGTTAGAAAATAACGAAAACGGGGCGTTGGGCAGATTCCTGGGGCGCAAAAGATATCAGCATTTTCTGCTGATATCTTTTGCGCCCCAGCTAGCAATTCACAATGGTATACTGATCCCAACGCTAACTTATGGAAGCAAGAGCTGGGTATGGCAGAGCGTGCATGATAGTGGGATAAACGCGGTCGAAATGAGGGCATTGCGCAAAATCTGCGGAGTGACCCGCGCTGACCGCGTCGAAAACAAAGTTATGAGGAAGGAAGTCGGATTAAACGAGAGTGTCGGTGTAAAAGAGAGTGTCGGTGTAAAAGTAAGAAAGGGCATGCTCCGATGGTTCGGACATGTAGAAAGGATGGATGATGCAAGATTGACTAAGCAGATATACAACGCATAAGCGGATGGATGTAGGAGTCTAGGACGGCCTAGACACACATTCCATGACCAAATAGAACGTGTTCTGGAGGAAGGTGATGTTAGGAGCCTCAAAAATCGACGCGCGAGCATGAAAAGAGTTATGAAAGTCAACGAAGCGAGTGAGGTGTGTAATAATCGCGTCCTATGGCGCTCCGTTTTCTCTGCCTACCCCGCAAGGGATTTGGCGTGAAGTTATGTATGTATGTATATTATAGTTTTTAAATTAAAGCGTCGACGCAATTTGATACTAAATAAAATACCTATCACTCGTTCCTATTTGCGTTCGTGACCTATTTAACAGTCTCGGTAGCGTAGTGGTCGAGCACACGGCTTCTGATCCAGAGGTCCGGGTTCGATTCCAGACACTGGCTCACACCAATGACTTTTCGAAATTGTTTTCGGAAGTTATGTGTGATAAATATCGATGACTAAAAAACTTTGTGCCCGGTA
The DNA here is from genome assembly GCA_905147225.2 of Euproctis similis. NCBI lineage: Eukaryota > Metazoa > Arthropoda > Insecta > Lepidoptera > Erebidae > Euproctis > Euproctis similis. The sequence continues at coordinate 12,279,498 of LR990115.1, forward strand.
TGGCAATAAGTTCACCACCTATTCCATTTGGGACGTAAACATAACGGCGAGACGAGGCTTAATAGCCGCTGCCTACACCTTCGGGTAACAAAAGGCGTGTAGTTATGTTATGTTAAAATACCTATTTTTTTATAAAAAATACATTTGGAATATCTGCTGCTGGAATATAAATATCAACGAATCGAAAGTAATTATTAGATATGTTGCTTGAGAAACAGGTGAAGTATATTTGCGTCAGAATAATTTCGCTACTAATGTGTGGTTTTAATTTAACATAAAATTGTCATGTCCGAAATCGCTCGATCGATTTTCGTGGAATTATATGTATATATCGGTTTAAATAGATTAGTTATTGCTAAGTCGACGAATAGGATACTGTTTACTTTAATTCCCCTTTAAACGAGCCTCGTGGTGCATTGGTAAAGCTACCGACTGCAGAATCGAGGTTGGCGGGCTCGATTCCCACCCGAGTACACATATTTGTGACAAATATAGTGTCTGAGAATCGGAAAACATATATTTTTCATCTTTTTAAATGTTAACGGTCAACCACCACTATTTTTTTGGAACCGAGTAATACTGGATATCTCATTGATATCTGCAACACCGCTTAGCCTTTGAGAGGGTTGAACTTTCTCAGAGAAAGAAACCCAGTAAATTCCTGTTTTATTCTGAGAGATTGTGGCATCTTTCAGATTGAGCCGGCCATTCGTTTGCCTCTACTACCTTGACGTCACTATTATTTTATTTAATATTTCAATAATTAATGGATCTTTTTTCGTTTATATTCTCATAAATTATTTGTAATAAATATTGATAACTGGCAAAAATTTGACCGCTGTATGGCTATAGATTCCGCGACCGAGTCGACTAGCCAAATTTACCCCCAACACAGAATACTGTTTTGGACGTGAAAATTCTGCTAGTCGATGTGTAAAAGCCTCTTCATACATGTCCTTACAAAAAAGGTTGAAGTTACAAAAAGTTTTTTTTTATGGGATAGGAGGGCAAACGAGCAGGCGTGTCACCTGATGGTAAGCAACCAACGCCGCCCATGGACACCAGCAACACATAGTGTTACTGTTGCGTTGCCAACCTTTAAGGGATAGGGGATAGGAAAGGATAGGGAAAGGGGGTAGGCCTCCGGATACCTCTCTCACCGAACGAAACGCGGCATGAGCCACTTTACGTCGGTCTTCTGAGAGGTCGTGGTATTTCACCGGTCGAGCCGGCCCATTCATGCAGCGAACTGCTTGGCTCTACCACTGTCCAAAATATATATATATATATATATATATGCAGCTTTAATATAATTTGAGCTTGTAAAGTTGTTCATTGTGTAATTTACATGAAATAAACATGATCGGTCGATAAAAAGTTTTATTACCGATAAAATTAAACACACGACATTTATTTCAGTTTAATTTTCAAGTAATTATGTATATTTGACATTGATGTATTAAAATAAGTATTTTATTAAGTCGTAACATAACATAACATAACTTCACGCCATTGTTACCCGAAGGTGTAGGCAGCGGCTGTTAACCCTCGTCTCGCCGTTATGTTTACGTCCCAAATGGAATAGGTGGAGAACCTATTGCCATACCGGGCACAAAGTTTTCAGTCATCGGTATTTATCACACATAACTTTCCGAAAACAATTTCGAAAAGTAATTGGTGTGAGCCAGTGTCAGGATTCGAACCACGACCTCTGGATTCAGAAACCGTGTGCTCGACCACTAGACTACCGAGACTTTTATTAAGTCGTAATCAAGCAAATTAAAAATATATATGAAAATTTTCATAACATAAATTCACGCCATTTTCGCCAGGTGGAGATAGTGGCAACATTTGTTCTACAAGGTAATAATTACCTCAAACAAAGATTATTCTTGAGCTATATGAATTATTTGTTTAGTTTGAGATGCGTTCGTGCTATTTCAATGGAAAATGTGATATTTACAAAACCAATTCTACTGCACCAACGTGTCACAAAGGCATGTATGCAAATAATATGAGTTCAATTCGTAGTAACGAAACAAAACCCCTACAGCAGTTCTACATGCATTTACTAATAAATTAGTTAAATTTGCATTCAAGTCAAGTCAAAGAATCTTTATTTTTGTAGGTCGTTAGTTTCTTATTCACTTAAAAATAGTCAACGAGTTAAAAAATGCAACATATTATTTTAAAAAATATACTACACGTGCGCTTGAGGAAAGTACTTTCATTAATTTCAATATAATTAATTGTACCTTTTTAATCTATATAATTTTGTGTATTGACCATGGTATTAAAGTTCACAGTCGTAAATTTTACTGATCTGTCAGTGTAACGCCCGAATACTGAACCGTCACTCAAATCTGACAATCAATAAAGTGCTACTTACTGCGCAAATTTCATGTATTCTGTCTAACGTGACAGCTACTTAAACGCTTAACTAGTACTTATATATTTGAGTGGCGGTTCAGTATTCGGGCGTAAGCGCTGCAACAGTATCAACGAAAATAGAATTTGTCTAAATAGGCTTAACACAAAAATGTCTACTTGACAAGCAAAAAGAGTTCAATTTCAATATTTTAAATATAAAATTATATTTTCTCTATTTTTCCGTTTTGCTCGTCATTAAATTTTGTGAGCTAGGTATGAAATTTTATATTTGGTGATTAATTAAATAGGTTAGTTTTTAACCATAGTGATATTCCACTACACCTACAATCTGTGCAACTAAAAAAAATGATATCATTATTTTTGGCATAATAGCAACACAAAGTAACCAAATTTTAACAGTGGTAGAGCCAAGCAGTTCGCTGCATGAACGGGCCGGCTCGACCGGTGAAATACCACGACCTCTCAGAAGATCGACGTAAAGTGGGTCATGCCGCGTTTCGTTCGGTGAGAAAGGTAACCGAGGGCGAACCCCCTTCCCCATCCTTCCCTATCCCCCTATCCCTTAAAGGTCGGCAACGCAACAGTAACACTATATGTGTTACTGGTGTCCATGGGCGGCGTTGGTTGCTTACCATCAGGTGATACGTCTGCTCGTTTGCCCTCCAAATCCATAAAAAAATTGATTATAAGCTCATGAGTGTAGATATACGATTAAAAGTAGAATAACTGTAGAATATATGATTAAACACATATTACATACATACAGACACGCTAAATCCACGCCAATTTCACGCCAAATCCCTTACTGGATAGGCGGAAACATCATAGCGCCATAAAGCACGATTCTTACACGTTCACTCGCTTCTTTGAATTTGACGACTCTTTTCATATTAAAATGTTTTAAAACATATTAAAAATAATTACACCCACTCAATTCTTACTACGAGACTATTAAGGAACATGAATTACTGTAACAGATGCATCTGTCGTCTGTCCGTTAGGAATATCTAATTTACATAATACATCAGCTAATCAGGACGATAATGAATGTTATGGTTTATTAGAAATATAAAACACCAGCTGTGTTTTGATATGTTTCTTGTGATTTATAATGCTATTTGATTTGAGCGTTATTTAAAAAGAAAAACTTGATTTCATTTGGTTAATCAGGATGGTTTGCGAATATATTTGTATGTTTAGTATGAGTTCTTTTTCATTTCTTTAGTATAGGTTATTTTTTATTAAAAACTTATCGCATATTTAAAAATAAAAAATAATAATATTCTTCTTTGAAACTATGAATGTTTTGAGTAAGCGCATGAAAATCATTAGAAAAAATTGGTCTCAAATTATCTCACAATTTAATCATTAATAAAGTATACATTGACTTTAATGACGTTTTAGAAGATGTTTCTGAATTTGTTTTAGCATAAAGCATAGGTCTCCTCTAACCATTTCATTCGCCGACTGTCACGAGTCACTCTCTTCCCGTTTGGGCCCGCTCTCAGTTTTCTTTCATCTTTCCATCTAGCAAGCAGTCTTCTTCGGCTACTTTTTCCATTCCTGAGTTGCCATTCTATCACTGCCTTATTCCATTTGTCTATCTGGCTTCATGTGTCCTTACTCCGTTTGTCTAAATTGTCTTGCATCTTATGCCCAGTCCATCGCTACTTTTGTTGCTCTTAACTGGTAAATATATTATTAATATTTGTTTTAAAGCAAAGCTGGTTTTTAGTTGTATTAAAATAATGGCATAATTTAAACAGAATATATACATAAGTTTATAGAAATTTCCAGCATAAATAAAAAAAACAACTGTCACAATAACAAGATAAATTTAAAATTTTCGGAAAAAAATAAACTATTTTTTAATGTAGTATGTATGTTTAATGTATGTTTTTTTTTTTCTTAATCTTTTAAGATTTAATTTATTTTATTAATTATTAACAATAGTCATGGATTTTAATAACGCCGAGATTACCATACCCTCGCATCATACGAGCATGAGTGATTTGAGAGATGTATTGAATTTTTTTGTTTATAACTAATCACATCATCCATATATAAACCAGTTGTTTTACCTCACAATTCGTCTGCCGCGTTACCATATATGTATTGTGCTTTATTAATAACATACAAGGATTCATTAACTATCCAGGAAATAATTATAACCCGGTCTCGAAGGCTTCATTCAGTTCTTGGTAAAATTTACGAACGGCAAACCGCAATGGCATCAGCGTCTATTTGCAAATGTCATTAAAGAAAAACCTTGCAGAAACTATGTTTAAGATTGACGAATGATTAATCGAAGTCAATCAGATATGCCTTTAATTTATAGTCAAATATAGTCTTAATAGCAAATAGGTGCGCCTTCGGTTTTAACGACAACAATATGCATTTAAAATATTGACGGGCCTCGTGGCGTATTGGTAAAACTACCGGTTGCAGCAATGAGGTCGGGGGTTCGATTCCCACCCGAGCACAAATATTTGTGACAAACATGAATATTTGTGTGGTGTCTGGGTGTTTTTCTATGTATGTATTTACAAAAGAAAAGTATATATGTATTAATATCCGTTATCTAGTATCCATAACACAAGCATTTAGTTGCTTAGCTTGGAACTAGAAGGCGCTGTGTGTATTGTGTCCAAGATATTATTATTATTATTGATATTAAACATAAACATACATAACTTCACGCCTTTTTCTACCCGAAGGTGTAGACAGCGGCTGATAAGCCTCGTCTCGCCGTTATGTTTACGTCCCAAATGGAATAGGTGGCGAACCTATTCCATACCGGGCACAAAGTTGTCAGTCATCAATATTTATCACACGTAACTTCCGAAAATTTCGAAAAGTCATTGGTGTGTGCCAGGATTTGAACCCACTACTTCTTGAATCAGAAGCGGGGTGCTAGCCACTGCGCCACCGAGACTAATTGATATTAAATAACAAAATAATATTTTATATCTATAAGGCAAATTTTTTATCTGTGCTGCTCTGGTATATTATTGTATTTGTAGGTAGTCGGACGGTCATAAGACCACAGCCAAATCTTTTGACAATATTGGTAGTTTGAAAGGTTGACATGTTGTGCCGACTCCATTATTATTATCACAAATGGTTCTCCCTCTTTTTTATCTTACACAGACCAGCGCTTGACAATACCTCACCTGATGGTAAATGATAGTGAGTTCGCTGGTGGTGAAGCGCTTTGCCCTGTATATTCGGGAAAAGCGACGCAGGCAGTATGTCATATTTGTTGGCAGTGAGTATAATGAACGAAGATACAAAACGCTTCGTCCGGACAGGTGGTACGTCCAGGACATATTATTGGTGCAAGCGATATGTGTATCGGGATGTTCGCCAATAGAATGGGGATGGAATTAATAATTCGTGCAGTTCCCCTTCTCACTCTCCACAGCGTGGCCAGTAGAATACTGAGAGGCTTGCTACCTTACGCACGTGCTCAAAGCTATCCAATTTGGCATCCAATAAGTATTATCTTAATAATAATCTTCTTCTTATCTCCTCCTTAATATCTTTATTAATTTTCTTTAAAATCTTACCTACCTCTTAATAATTTTATATACATATACCTATATAAAAATATGTCGTGTCGTGTCATTTGTTGTCAAACTCCACCTAAACGACTTTGAAAATTGTTCATAATTGATAGTATAATATAATATAACATAACTTCACGCTTTTTTAGCCGAATGTGTAGGCAGCGGCTGTTAAGCCTCGTCACTCCGTTGTGTTTACAACCCAAATGGAATAGATGGCGGAACCTTTTGCCATACACCGGCCACAATATTCTCAGTCATCGATATTTATCAAATATAACTTCCGGTAAGAATTTTGATTAGTCATTGGTATGAGCCAGGTATCGAACCCGTGACCTATTGATTCAGAAGCAGCGTGCTCGACCACTGGACCGCCGAGACATTTTGTTGGAAACTATTTTTTAAATGTTTGAATCTAAGAGTATGTCGCTTTAATTATTTTTGTAAGATTTACATTGAAAAAAACAACCACTGGTATAATAATTTTATACTCTTACGAACTGCTTATTTTCTTATTATAAGCGAGAACCGAGAGGAACAGATTCACTAATATATTTCATGTATCATTAAGCCTTCATCTCAACAGGATCTTGTAGTATTTGTCTTGAGTAAACTCGGCCAATTCAAACATACGTCTAGCTATTATTTATTTACAATCTTAATTTTTATAATCTGTAGTCTACACCATGGAGTTAAGAATGGCTTAAGTCATGCCAGTTGATTTTTAAGTTATAATAGCATCTGAAGAAGTCGAAAAACTCAAAGATTCGTATCCACGTGTTAACGTTAAATAAAGTCTGTTAAAAAGTTAAGTAGTCTAACTTAATATTTGTGTAAATATTTAATTATGAAGTACGCATTACGGCACCGTTTTGATTGGGTGTAAATATTAATATGGCTGTTAATGAATTGATGACTCTTAAGGCGTCAACGAACGTATTAGATTCTTGTTAATTTTATTTTATTAAATAGATTTTTCTTTTTGTAAATCGTTATTTTGGAAAGCATAACACACAACATAACATAAGTTCACGCTTTTTTCTACCCGAATGAGTAGGCAGCGGCTGTTAAGCTTCATCTCGCCGTTATGTTTACGTCCCAAATAGAATAGGTGGCAAAACCTATTGTCATACCGGACACAAAGTTTTTTTTTTAGTCATCGATATTTATCACACATAACTTATGAAATCAACTTCGAAAAGTCATTGGTGTGAGACAATGTGAGGATTCGAACCCGCGACCACTGGATTCGCGAAACGAGGTGCTCGACCACTGGACCAAAGAGACTATAAGGATAGATTTTAGAAAGTGTCGTATTCAATTATGTCGTTTCAGTAACGTAGTTATTTGTCACAAAACCTCTGTCCAAAAAGAGTCCAGATTCGATCCTGGGATGTGTTCGGTTTTGGTGTGTACAAAAGTGTTAATGATTTAACATGTACTGTGTGTATTATTTACATTGTAAGGTAATTGGCTCCTCCTTATTTAACAGAATCTATCAAGAATGTGTCAGTCCGGTAATTGAATAAAATTTGTAATTAACTATAAACAGAAAATAATTCTCAATCTATACGAATATTTTTATTATAACTAACTAAATATATGCAATTAATAAAATACGCAATTAATTGTAATTGTTAGATGCCTTATACTTTCTCCATCTGTGTATAAAATCTATTTATTCATACGACAAGAATAAAAGTTCATAGAACGTTAAATGTACCATCGCGATTTTTTACCCGAATATGTGGACAGCGGCAATTAAAGCCTTGACTCCAGGTGGCGAAACAGGCATACACCGGGCACAAAGTTCTAAGTCATCATCGACATTTATCAAACTTAAGTCCCGAAAATTTAATATGTCATTAATTAATATTATATATTATTAAAGTGCGAAATGCACATAAGTGGATAAAAAAAAATAGAGAGCAACTATTTTAAGATCACAAAAGTATCGAATTTTATTTGTTTGGTTGATTAAAAGACTTTTAATATATTTTATATAAAATATATAAATGTCTCATACAAAATATTAAATTAATTCACTTAATAATATAACCAAAAGTTACTGTCAAATTAATCATAGATGCTTTATAACTATCCGGAAATTGAAGTGCATTCTTCCATCTTGCGTCGAATCAGCTGTACACACTGACATTGAGGTGGAGAGTTCGCGTAACATTTTGTTGTATGTATATGTATGTTTGATTCATTGAATGATACTTGTTTTCTTCGTGGCCGACACTTTGTCTGCCAATACTCGATAACTATTCACGAAATGGACGACTGTGTTGCCTTAAACATTCATATACATAGCCGCACAGACATACATACGAAATGATCAGGTATGAAAAACTTGTTTTAATGTAGTTTTATTACTATCTGATACTTCTTTATTAATGAGGTTTAGTTTGTATCTTTGCTTTTATGATATATCCCAGAATTAACTAATTAGTTTGGATTTTTTTTGTTTTTTCTTAGGTTTCATAACCTATCTATCGAAAAAGCTTCTATATTCTTTTTTTAAATTTTTTTCTTTATCTGGCTAGAGCTAATCAGTTTAAAACTTCAATATATGTCTCTATCTTGTTTGTGTTCTGTTTCATATGGCCATAGGAATAGGATTTTAGGCAATCAGAGTTATATTAGATTATAATTAGAAATAGTCTCGATGGTCGAAAACCCGGTTCTAAATCAAAAAGTTACGGGTGCGAATCCTGGCTTACACCAATGACTTTTCGAATTGTGTGTAAGTTTTGTGTGATAATAATCGATGACTAAAAACTTTGTGCCCGGTATGGCAATAGGTTCACCACCTATTCCATTTTGCGATGTAAACGTAGCTGCGAGGTTTAACACCTACTGCCTATACCTTCGCGTAGAAATAGGCGTGAAGTTATTTTATGTTATAGTTATATAACAGTTTTAAATTTGCTATGATCTATTTTGGAATAGGTGGAGAACCTATTGTCATACACAGGTCACAAAGTAAGAACACAAAAATGTCATGGAAACCACGTAAAAGAGTTTAATATAGAGCAATGGCACCATAGCCATGGTAATGATGATGAGAGCGTCTTCTTCTTGATCTTGACTAAAATCTGAAAACTTTAAAAGCAAAAAAAAAGTACAAAGTTATATTGGCGGTGCGATTACAACCTTTCCACTGTAATGATGTGAATAAGGCTATTATTTAAAGGTCGATAAAACAGGTTTGACTTTCGAGATGTGTCCAACATAATCTTACAAATTATTACTATTAAGTATTATTAACCATTCAATAAAAGCGTGACACTTTGGTGTACACGTAGAATTGATTTTTTATCATCTTTTAATTTAAAATAAACTTATGTACATAATTTCATACTAAATCATTTGCGGGGTAGGCAGAGGGCCGTTAAAGCACGATTTTTAGACATATTACCCGCTTCTTTGACATTTATATTTCTTGTCATACACGCTCAAAGGTTTGAAAGGCTCATGACATCACCTTCCCGAAGGACTTGTTAAATTATGTCATGGTAAGTTTGTCGCCGGCCGTCCTTGACTCCTACATCGTTCGATTTGTGCATTATTTATCTGCTTAGTCAATCTCGTATTATCGATTCTTTTGTTTTTTTAAGGGGTAGGAGGGCAAACGAGCAAGCGCGTCACCTGATGGTAAGCAACCTGCGCCGCCCATGGACACCAGCAACACGTATGGTGTTACCGTTGCGTTGTCGACCTTTAAAGGAGTTTGTATAGGAAAGGATGGGAAGGGGGTAGGCCTCCGAGTACCTGTCTCACCGAACGAAATGCGGCATGAGCCACTTTACGTCAATCTTCTGAAAGGTCGTGGTATTTCACAGGTCGAGCCGGCCTATTCATGCAGTGAACTGCTTGGCTCTACCACTGTCAGGAGAGTTAGTATTTCTTTTTCTATTCAATTAATTATAACTACATATCTCGTGCGAACAGCTATTACCAGTCTACATACAAAATTTGAATGAATTCTTGCAAATAATAGAATCGATTGTGTTATGTAAATATCAAGAGTCAGTTGAGTGAGGCACTGTAAAGGTGTTTTTTTTAATGGATGTAAATATCATATGAATTGTTTTTCTTTAAAACAGATAGTATGTTGTTATAATAAAGCTGGTTTCTGAATATAATTGCATTTTACAGATTTTTGTTTTTATGGAGTTGGAGGGCAAAAAGATTACCCCGGGGCAACAAATTTAAAATAGAAATTTAAACTAAAACTTACGAAAGCGAGCGTTGACTATGGCAAAAGATGCAGAATGAGAGGAGGATAAACATGTACAAAATGAATGTGGAAAATCTGCGGAGTGACTCTCGCTGACTGCGTCGAAAATAAGGTTGTAGGGAAGTTGGATTAAACGAGAGTGTAACAGTAAAAAAGGGCATACTCCGATGGTTCGGGCATGTATAAAGAATAGGTGATGCAAGATTGACAAAGTAGTTATACAATGTAAAATAGGATTGATATAGAAGTCGATGACGGCCACGACATATCTACTATGTCCAAATAGAGCGAGTTCTGGGGGAAGGTAGTTAGCAGTCTTAAAAATCGACGCGCGTGTATGAAAAGAGTTACGAAAGTCAAAAAGCGACCGTGTCGTGTGAAAATTGTGACTTATGACGCACTGATCTCTCTGCCTATCCCGCGATGGATTTGGCGCTAGGATATGTATGTGTGTAAGGGTATGTATTATTAATATCTAGTTTTACATATATATGTGTATATTAATAATAATACAACTTTAGGTAATACATTAAATTTAAGTATGACTAAGTAAAGTCCTTTATTGAAATTATTTTAAAGTATTATTATTTAAGATCAAGGCCTCATCGGTCAAAAAATTTATTATCAACTAGCTGTGCCCACGACTTCCGTTATAAGTAATAATAAGCTAAATTTAGTAAAAATAATTCAATTTATAGACGTTGTTCCTTGTTGTATTCGTTGTCTACCAGTGACAGTCTCGTTGATATCGGTGAAGCCGTTTCTGTGATTAGCCAGAACAAAGGGATAAATTTAAATAATATACGAAATTTTGCTAGTACCTTTGAAAAATTATTTACAAATATTCTTCTACAAATTACTCGGTGCATACGATCTGCTTCTGACGAAGCAGAAACACGTTGATGAATAATGTAGATGTTCGTGATGCTATGTGATGCTTTCACTTTTCTTATGTATGTCCCAGATCAATAATCAAAACTTTTATTATGCTTAACATCAAAAAGGCAGGGTCATGGGGTGGGTCTACTAAAGTAATTAGCTCGATCATTGTCAATTGAACCTTACTTAGCTAACATATTTGAGTGTTGTATTGACGCTGGAGTATTTCCAGAATTGATGAAATATATTTAAATAATTCCACTCTTCAAATCAGGTGTAAAAACAGACCCCACAAATTTCAAGTCTATATATATTCTCCCTACGCTGAGTAAAATTTTCGAGAAGATAATGTTGAATCAGCTCTTAGCTCACTTTAGTATCAGAAAACTCTGGCATAATAGTCAGTTTGTATTCACAATAGTGCAATCCACAACTGACGCTGGTACCAAATTGCTACATAATATATTTAACACATGAGATAAGTATATTGGCGCAGTAGGGATCTTTTGCGATTTATCTAAAGAATTTGACTGTGTTGATTATGAAAATTTCGCTTGTAAATTAAGCCACCGTGGCCTAAAAAACTGCGCCTTAGATCTACTTACTTACTTAGAACTCAGCGAGTAGAAATATACAGAGTAAAATCATGAGGATCTTCTGTTGCAATGGGTGTTCCTCAGGGTTCTATACTAGGTCCTTTCCTTTATCTAGTCTATATTAACGATAAAGTTGATGTTAAAAATATGATTTTTACTATTGGTAACCCACATCAGACCATGAAAACAAAAGTTAAATACTTATTTATAAGATGTATTCACCAGAGCAAAAGTTTTTATTTGTACAGATCCTTTGTTGTATGTTTTAAAAAGTAAAAGTTGTTATTATTTAATTATTAGAAAATTGTAGGCCACGCAGGAGTAATTAACAGCCGATGTGGTTAAAAATACTAATATATTCAAAAACAAAATAAAATAACAATAGGGAATATAAAAGCGCACATTAGAGGTAACACAAAGAAAAAATACTGCCTAAAAACAAAACACTATATTCTAAATTTAAAATTATTTAAAAATAAATTTGGTTCCTCTCAAAAAGGTTATAATTTTTACATAAATCCTTCTTAATACAGATTAATATCGCGTCGCTTGCAAAAATTATCTTATTTTCTAAGTTGGTTGAAATCAAAGTACAACTATTATTAAATATTGATTGATTTTAAATTGAAAGGTAAAGTATTAGGTCGGGGAAAAAGTCTTTTCGCATAACGTAGGTATAAACTTATTATAAAATTTCTTTGACTGTACTATTTGTGTCTGGCTGGTTTTGGTAACATTAAAAAGGTTACATTATAAAGAAAAGAAAAAAATAAAAAAAAGTTGTTTCCCGCTATTTTTCATTTGTTTTTCTCTCCGTAAAAATGAGTGAATCTAATGAAGAAATTCGATACATTTTAAAATTTTATTATAAAAAAGGCAAAAATGCAACTCAAGCAGTGAAAAAAATTTGTGATGTTTATGGACCTGATGCAGTGTCAGTAAGAGTAGCACAAATTTGGTTCAAACGTTTTCAGTCCGGAAATTTTGATGTTAAAGATGCACCTCGCTCTGGTCGCCCTGTTACGAATAAAATGGACGCCATTTTTGAAAGAGTGGAGCAAGATCGGCATATTAGTAGTTACGATGTAGCTGAAGAACTGGGAATTGACCACAAAACAGTTTTGACCCATTTGAAGAAAGCTGGTTATACAAAAAAGCTCGATATTTGGGTGCCACACGAGCTCACTCAAAGAAACTTAATGAACCGTGTACTCATTTGCGATTCATTATTGAGACGTAATGAAACCGAGCCGTTTTTGAAGAGATTGATAACTGGCGATGAAAAGTGGATCACGTACGACAAGAACGTGCGAAAAAGGTCGTGGTCGAAAGTTGGCCAGGCTTCACAGACTGTGGCCAAACCTGGCCTAACACGAAATAAGGTGATGCTGTGTGTATGGTGGGATTGGAAGGGCATTGTTCATTATGAGCTTTTACCGTCCGGCAAAACCATCGATTCTGATCTTTACTGCCAGCAACTGATGAGATTAAAGGAAGCAGTCGAGAGAAAACGGCCGGAATTGATCAACAGGAAGGGTGTGGTCTTTCATCACGATAACGCTAGACCACACACATCTTTAGCCACTCAGCAAAAATTAAGAGAGTTCGACTGGGAGGTCCTAGTGCATCCACCATATAGCCCTGACCTTGCGCCTTCAGATTTTCACCTGTTTCGGTCTCTTCAGAATTCTTTAGGTTCTGTAAGGTTGACCTCAAGAGAAGACTGCCAAAACTATTTGTCCCGTTTTTTTGATCCGAAGTCCCAAAGTTTCTACAGTAACGGGATAATGTCTCTGCCCACAAAATGGCAGAAAGTTATTCAACAAAACGGTACATATATATTGTAAATAAATGTAAATAAACTTTGAAAAAAATGTCTTGACTTTTCATACAAAAATACGAAAATACTTTTTCCCCCAACCTATATTTGTTAAAAAATCTGCCACTGGGTCAAAAACGCGTCCAATCCTGAGAAAGACCCAGTAAGAAAACACAGCGGCTGTTCTTCAAAACTGATTATTATGTCATTTTGAACGGGCTATTGATATTGCTATTATTTGTAATATTTTGAGAAAAAAGAAAAGAAACTTGGTTTCCAGGTTAATAAAAAAAAATATATATATATTGATTGTATACTGCACCACTCAAAATTCTACATTATTTTGGTTTCTGATGTGGGTCGTCTGACCTGCAAACTATACTAATAGTATCTCGCTATCTTGAGCTGTTTGATTGTGGGCTAGGTTTGATGAAACTTATGACTGGGTTCCAGCTAGTTGATAGTTTCCAGCCATCTTCTCTATTGAAATTCTTTGGATGCTTTTTGATTTCAATAGCCTCGCGTATCATCCTGGGACGATAATGTTGTTCTTTGGCGAGGATTTGTGGTTTGTGTAAAAACCTGATGTTGTGTTTTGGGCCCTCCCTACAGTGTTCACAAACAGCAGACTTTTCATGGTCTGATGTGGGTTACCAATAGTAAAAATCATATTTTTAACATCAACTTTTTGATTTTTATTTCCAAAAAGTGGATGCTCTCTGTATCAATGAAAATAGCTTTTGAACAACAACCATCTTTTTGTTCATCACACGTGAAAATGATCTCTGTAAAGAGTTCGAAACGTCGGGAAATAAATATAAATAAATAATAAATAAACGCGATATAATCCTAAAAGTTGTTTTAACTCTTTCCTAGTTAAATATTGGCTAATACGATTGTAAATTAATTTTTCAAATATTTTGGAAATCACTGGAAGTACCGAAATTGGTCTATAATTATTTGGGTCAGTTTTTACTCCACCTTTATAAATTGGTGCTACTTTTGAAATTTTAAGACTATCTGTAAATAAACCTGCATCGAAACATGAATTTATACAGTTTGTAAGAGATGTAATTATAAGATTTTTAATGCATTTAATTCATTTTGTGTTAATACCATCTATGCCAGTACTAGTATTACTGTCTAAATTATCTATTATTTCAGATATCTCTTTATCTGGATTACAAAATAAAAATCAAGAGGATATTTACAATTACTTTATTAAGTTGTCATCAAGTCCTTATTTTATAATGATTGCGTCAAAAGAAGAGTTTTGATTTTCAAGTGTCTGCCATCTATCGAACATATTTTTGTACGTACTTATATAGGTATAGACTTTTCCGTTTATTGATTTCTAGTGTTTGGCACTAGAAATTGGCTTTTGTTTCAAATTATATATAAGAAAATTATAAAATGTTTTAAAACTTAGTTCATTTAACTAAATATCATTGACCGCTTAATACTGATGTATCCGTTTAAAATCCATTTATCTATTACCTACATATAATTTATAAAGTATTACAAATTTCATAACTTGTTTTATTTTTATAAGCTTTTTATTACCTTGCACTGTATGTATGTATGTATGTATGTAAGTATGTATGTTCGGTGGAATCTTGTAACTCAATTTTGAAGTAGATACCTTCAACCGATTGAGCTGAAATTTTGTATACACGTTTACTTTGGATGACAATGCATGATATAGTGTATGACGTTGTTCTATATTCAATATGGCGGACGCCCCAAGATGGCGGAATGGATATTTTTAATGCATTTCTGCAATATGGGTATCAAATGAAAGGGTTTGTTGAGTGTAACTCAAAATATAATATGACGTCATTCTAAATCCAATATGGTGGAATATCCAAGATGAAGGAATATATATTTTAAGCTTTCGTACAATATGGGTATCAAATGAAAGGGCTCATTGGGAAAACTAAAAAAATAATGTAACGTCATTCTAAATCCAATATGGCGGATAATCCAAGATAGAGGAACAGTTTTTTTTTAATGCATTTCTACAATATGGGTATCAAATGAAAGGGCTTGTTAATAGTAGCTCGAAAAATAATGTGACGTCATTCTAAATCCAATATAGTGGAATAAATATTTGCGTTTCTACTATATGCGTATCAAATGGCCCTTTCATTAAAGAGTTATATGATCATTAAAGAGTTATATGATAACTTCAAAAACTATGTCTCGGTGGTTCAGTAAACTAGCCCGCTTCTGAATCAGGAAGTCTTGGGTTCGAATTTGGCCTCACACCAATTCTTTCGAAATTTCTCTCGAAAGTCATGTGTAATAAATATTTTTGACTGACCACTTTGTGCTCGCTGTATGGCAACAGTGGTAGAGCCCAGCAATTCACTGTATGAATGGGCTGGCTCGACCGGTAAAATACCACAACCAGCTCACGCCTTGTTTCTTTGGGTGAGAGAGGTACCCGGAGACCTACTCCCCTTCCCCATCCCTTCCTACTTCCATATCCTATATCCTACTCCCTTATAGATCGTGAGACGTAAACATAGCGGCGAGTCGAGGCTTAATAGATGCTGCCTACACCTTCGGGTAGAAAAAGGAGTCGAGCTAAGTTATGTTATTAATTAATGTTATAAACAAATTAGATTGTGTATAAATATTATAGATATCATAGGGTTTTCAATATGAGCGGCTAGATACTAGTGGCCTGCTTGTTTGGGCAGTGTCAGTCAATCTGTTGTTTACTATTCAGTCACTGATGCCAAATCACCATGTCAAGATACAAGGTTAAGCGGCGCGTCCAAATTTATAATCAAAATGAGTTAGTGCTAACATTGAGAACCTTACGACCACTTTACGGCTGAGGCGGTAGTCCATCACAGGCTTTCCGTTGACCTATGTTTTAATAGTTAACAGTGTTTTAATTGTGGTCAGCCACGCAATCTGCTGCATGAATGGGCCGGTTCGACCGGTGTAATGCCATGCCCTTTCAGGATACCGACGTAAATTGGACAGGATTTAATAACTTTAACATGCACACTAACGGATTTTAATGGTGTTATAGGTATTATTAGAATTAAACACAGTGGATGGTGGGAACGAACTATAACTTTTATTACAACACACTCCTATGTTACACTCAGGTCAGCAAGTATAAAGTACTGATTAAAACAACAGATGGCGTTACACATCACAAGTAGTTAAACATATTTTGTTATTAAACAACAGTCCCACATAACAAAATTAAGTTGCAAAATCAACAAATAAGTAACAAAAAAATTTGTTTACTTAGGCTCGAAACTCTTTGCTGCTGGTCAAGCATACGCGGCCTAAGTAGAGAAAAGACTTTAGGAGGTCTCCTCATTGAAGAGTTGGACTGTTCGAAATTAACTGGCAAATGACCTTGTAACAATGATGCTTTGAATGAGATGAAGAGACTGAGAAACTTACCCATCGTTAACTAAAAACTTGAAAATAATTTAAAGAAAAAAACTTTTTTAAAGAAGCTTTTATTTAAACGCTCTAAAAAGAATAAAATAATTTTAACCTTATACATATTAACTATCAACTTATAACCTTATTATATACAATTTATGTGATAATAAAAGCTTGTCGCTATGTTCAACCCAACCCTTCCCCCCTCCTCTTCCCATCCCAATTCCGACCCCTTCCATTTCCCATGGAAAGGGCCGGCAACGGAACTGTACCACTATATGTGTTCGGGTGTCCATTGTATATGTTATAAACCAAAAAGATATATTTGGATAATGCGATCCGTCACAGTAATCATTAGATCTAAAAAAATATTTCTAGATGGTTATGGATAGCCACTGATAGGTAATTAAACATAGCGACAAGCTTTTATTATCACATAAATTGTATATAATAAGGTTATAAGTTGATAGTTAATATGTATAAGGTTAAAATTATTTTATTCTTTTTAGAGCGTTTAAATAAAAGCTTCTTTAAAAAAGTTTTTTTCTTTAAATTATTTATTATGTGAAATAAATTATCATAACTTAACTTAAATTCATACGAGTTCAATAGAGCAATGGTACGGAATCTATTGCCTATTATAATCTTGATTATTTTTTTAATAACTTGATCTTATCATTAAGGAGATCATATATGAAGAATATGAATAACCTCTTAAATGAAATAACGGACATGTTTAATTATATATTGCCACAAAGTTAATAAATTTTCCCTGATTTAGTGGCATTTTTGACCAACTTTTCGTCCTCTTGGGCACTCTTATGACCTTCTTCGATAGGCAGGCGATTTAACACAAAAATTTGAACTTACTTATATCTAATATGTGCGTTGTTGTACTCCTCGGAAACGAGTATTTTTTTGTTTATTTATCTCGAAAACTTTATTTTGATTGGGAAAGTCTGCCTAACGTTTCACCTAGTTGTCATATAGTTCTTGTCTAGTCTTTGTCTTAGGTTTTATATAAATTAGTCATTTTAAATCTGCCAAATAATATTTGAGTCCTTTAATTTTGGAATAAATGATTTTGTTTTTATTTCCTTTATTTAATAGAAATTGGGAATAAAAATTAAAAACCATTCCTGTCATTATAGTCAAGATTTATTGAAGTAAAATTTATTTTACCTATTAACATGACGAAACATGTTCGTATATTATCTCTCGACCAATTACATAATAATATTAGTGAGATGAGACGTCATAATGAGATTGTGATTTTAATTAAAAAATAATAATATATATATCAATAATATTATTCTGTACTATAGTAAGATAAAAAGTCAATAAAACAAATCCATTAATATGTAAATATTTGAAGCAACCAACAGAAACTCACATCAGGTGGTAAACCGGATCGGTTGCCAACAGACTCCTTGTCACCGAAGCTTTTTTTCTTTTTTTTTATCAACACTCAACTCTAATTAAAACTAAACTTTCTGGCAGCTTTTCACGACGAAAAAGGTTTAAATCAATCTTGAAATTATTAACGATTTATCAACATTATACTTTCTGTAATGAATGTAGATATAGGTAATATATATCAATATTGATTGAAGTAACCATCAAATACAGCCCTAAGAAAATATCTCACGTATTTATTACTTGAAGGTGCTGATAGTAGCATTCATGCCTTATCACAACGAATTAGTTATAACTTAACTTCATGCTTTTTTCTATGCGAAGATGTCGGCAGCGGCTGTTAAGGCTGTTACGTCCCAAATGAAATAGGTGGCGTTCTTATTGCCATACACCGACACAAAGTTGTCACACAGTCATCGATATTTATCACACATAACTTCCGAAAATAATTCCGATAAATCATGAATGCGAGTCTGGAATCGATCTCGCGACTTCCTAGACAGACGCGAGCAGCTTGACCACTGGACCACCGAGACTTTTTTAGTTATAATTAAATCACATTCACATATAGCACTCTTTTCAGTTAGTCATTGATATTTACCACATGTAATCACTGAAAATATTTTTAAATGTCTTCGGTGAGTTCCCAGGTTCGATTTTGGTACATATCAGCCGCAAATCAAAAGCGTTAAACCATTTGGACTTTATGAAGAGTAAAATATATATTTATACGTGCACACACACACAAAAAAAAGGTTTTACACATTACTCTTTCCTTGTTTTAGCCGCGTATAATTTCGCATAAAGACCACTTCCGTTCCGACCAATATCTGTCAACATATTTCCACGTCCGGTTTGACACATCACAAGAACTCGCTTACATTGACAACCACCGTGGCCCGGCATAATGAGTTTTAAATTATTACTGCCGATAAAAAGTTACTGGTCCTTATAACCTTTCTTTGGGTAGTTACTTACCCGAAGTCAATACACGGCCGATGAACATCATATCTATTATTGACCATTGTTTTAAGTTTTATGAGGTGAATTAATTTTTTTATTTTTTTGTGAAATAAAAAATTGCAAATTATATTATAGAAGGAGCGTGACTAATACTGGTGATGCGGGATGAGTGTCTGTGCGCAAACGAAGGAGGTTTAGCGGCGACACACCGTCTCCATGGAAACCTGGCATCGAGTATTTAAACGATCGCGTGGGCAGTAGCTGTACAGATCACAATTGCCTGTTGAGCGCGCAGCACGTAGTGCAGCGGATCACCGGCAAATTTATATCTAACAAGTCTGAAGTTTCGTAAATATAAGTGTAAATCTTTAGTTACGAATCTCGACTATACTCGTGAGAAATATATTCAGTTAGAAAGTGTTGTGAAATAAAATATAAACTGAAAAAAAATGAATATGATTTCCTTAGTGTTGTTCGTTTTGGGAGGCTTCCTGGCTACAACAGAAGGGAACTGCGGCGCTGGAAAGCAGATGATGCGTATGTATTTATTTCATTCACAATATTATTTATATATTATAAAATATAATCTTACAATGTTAAAATTAATTTGTTAACAAAACTATTACAATAAATCATTTTCAGTATCAGTGTAATTTTCTTTCAATGTAAACACAACATTTCACAGCTCATATTTAATTAATATGGAATCATTAATAAAACTAATAGTCAATAAATTAAGACGCCGCCACCCAGTCTACATTTTACAAACTAGTTTCAATCCATAAAGATGCTCCTATTTAACATATTTACATATACACTTGGTATGGACCGGGTCGTTAAATTTTATCATGTAACACTTATATTAGTATACACCGGTCTTATAAATTAAATTCACTCATTATAAAATCACAATAGTAATTTTACCTTGACACTCGGTTTTTTTTTACGAGATCCGCTTAAATATGTTAAATAATAATTTTGAATTGATAATATTATTTTTCTTCCTTTTTAAAGGTTCTGGTGGATTGACTGCATACGAGAAACAGGCTATCGTCGACGCACACAATCGTCTCAGACAATCGGTTGCCTTGGGACAGGTTTCCAGCCAACCACCCGCAGCTAACATGATGGAAATGGTAATTAATCATATATACATACGTAACTTTACACCAAGGGCCTTGCGGGGTAGGCAGAGGGCACAAGAAGACAAGATTCTTACACACTTAATACACACTTAAATCCCTTCTTCGACTTTCATAACTCTTGTCATACACGCTCATCGATTTTGAGGCTCCTAATTAGTCCTAATAAATCATACTGCCTACTACATAACTTCAATAGAATTTACAAATATAAACTTACTTGTAATTTGTTTATAAATTAGAAAAAGAATATTTTTAAATAATCTCGATCAATATTGTTCTGACATAAGTTCAACTCATATAATAAAGGATAATATGATGGAATTTCTAAATAATCAATCCGACCGGTACTCGGTAAAACAAGAAATACCTGTACATTGCAAATGTGTTTACACGTCAAATATATTAAATACATTTTTATTAATTTATTTCATCGGTATTATGTAATTTTTTAATTTATTTTAATATTCCTAAAGGCGATATTAAATATTGATTCGGTGTAAAAAATAACAATAAACAATTTGACCGGTTTTGTTAAAACTTGAGTTATTGTTAATATCGAATGAATGAATTATTGTGATTAATCTTTTAAGATTTATACAATCGATATTAGTTATACTTTATTTCGCAGTTTATGTCAACAGTCAAAGTTACGTAATGGCGTAACTTTTATTAATATATTAAATAATAATAATTAATAACTTACCTTATTATTATTAAATTTAATATTCCTTAAACTGCCATTGAAAATTTTATAGATATTAATGTGATGTAAAAAAAAACTATAACTTGAACTGGTTTTTTGTTAAACGTTTATAAATGCAAATGTGAAGTTCATTGGCCGTGACACAAAAAGTCGAATTTTCGGAAGGTTTTTGGAAAGGGACATATATTAATTTTATTTTCTTCTGCAGGTGTGGGATGATAATCTGGCTGCCGGTGCCCAGCATTGGTCTGATCAATGCATCACGGCTCACGATCGCGCATCCCAACGGCTAGATGGCCGTTTCCCTGTTGGTCAGAATCTCGCTGCCACCTGGACAACTCGCCCACCAACCGAACCATCTGACTCTGAACCTGACTTCGACAAACAAATTAACGCCTGGTTCGATGAAGTTCGTATCTACGGCTTCAAACCCATCACCGGTGGACACGGAACTGGTCATTATTCACAGGTAATTTGATTTCCTCTTAATATATATTATATATTAAAAAATACTTAGAAATTCTACTTAGAAATAGAAATAGAAAAAAAAACAAAAATCTTTTTCAAATATTCAAATAATTTTATATTCTATTTTCGTTTTTTCTTTTAGTTGGTTTGGGGCGAGACATCTCACGTGGGCTGCGGATTTACCTTCTACTACGACCCAACCAGGGGTTATACCAAGCTCTACGTTTGCAACTATGGACCCGGTGGTAACGTCATCGGATCAAAACCATACGAGAAGGGTTACCCATCTTGCACCAACTTCGGTCTTACGCAATCGAACAGATACTCTGGACTTTGCGGTAAATATCATCCCCAGTCTCAAATTTAGTATTTCTCCGAAGTACTTAATGCTAAAACTCTTCTTGCTTTCTTAAACTTTATATATCATATTTGCAACATTTTCTTAAGACGTCATAAAATTAAGTGTTCTTTATATTGATCTCATAAACAATTTATGTGCACTTTACACATCGAGCGTAAATTGTTCAGTAAAATTGTTCAGTCAACTTCCGTTTCGGAAAAATAATTTTGACCCAAAATATTTTAAAACAATATCTAGACGATTTTTTATTAGGATTGTCAGGTTTCTTCAACCTTTTGGCTCTGGCTAAATATCTTATATTTTTTGTTACAGCGGCCGGTTTCTCAACCTCAACCACATACCAACCTACGGCTGATAATAACAATGGCTACATCTCCAACGCCATTCCAGACAGCACTGACGGAACTCAAAGTTACAACTACCAATTCTACAAGCAATTCAACAACCAATATCAGTATCAATATCAACAGCCTAACACTTACTATCAGGCCGAGACCTCTACATTCAGACCGCTGCTTAGTATTTTCAAGACAGCAACGAATCTTTTCAAAAAACCACAAGTCAGAATTGGCACAGTCTATGTATAGTATTTAAAAAAAGAATTTGTTTTTTTTTTGTAAATTATTGTGTGACAGTTGTGTTACTCGACTGAATATTCGAAACTGCTTGGCAGTATATCGGAACTATATGCGTAGTTGTTATTCCTTGGTTTTACAAGGAACTTAAGTTTTTCCTCCTAATCGTAAATAATAAATGAATTTTTATAATGTTTAATAAAGTGGCCCAACATTGTGAAGGTCTTGGTGATTATGTCAGAGGTTGGGTGTGCTGTCGAGATCGGCCTTCTAGTATTAGCAGTAGTAATTTAGTATTGTTATTTAGAAAGATTATTTATCATAAATATTGTCTAATATAAAAAAATATCTTTAATTAACCCAACACCCTATCTTTATTTTGTGATATCATATAGGAAGTATGATAAACCTTTTTGTAAAGGTAAGTGCCTACATTTGAAATAAATCAGAAGATGGTATGGTTCAAGTAGGTAGAATAAATTAATAAAATTAGAAATAAATGGGCCAAATTACAAATTATCCAAATTTGTTGTAATTATTTGAAAAAAAAAAACAATTTCAGGATAATTAAAGATTCTAAATTCATTTTTTTCCATTGTTCCATTGTGCTCAGACGAGAGAGTTTATAAACCATAACGCTTACAATCGAATTAATACAAGACAAAGTAAGTATGAAAAGAAAATATATCAACCAATAGAAATTAAAAAAGTACCGTTCTATGATAAAGTGTAAAATTTCAAATGAATTACATCCATTGCGGTCCAACAGCTATAATTTTCTCATCATATTCTCTAACACGTGACAACAGTACTTGTCTTAAGTGTGTAAACAGCGTTAAAGATCATGTTTATAAAACTAAACAAAGAGTTGACAATTGTATTGGAAATTAATAACACGATAGTACACTTGTGTATGTATATATAAATATACGACTAATTTATTTTTATAATTACAAATGACAGACACAGCATTGAAACACGAAAAGTGATATAAGACAAAATATAAAAAAAAATCATTAACTATAAAATTATGAAACATTATTAGTTGGTATGATATAAACAAACCATAACATAACTTCACGCCTTTATCTACCCAAAGGTGTAGGCAGTGGTTGTTAAGCCTCGTTTCGCCGTTACGTCCCAAATAGAATACGTTGCGCACCTATTGCCATACCGGACACAAAGTTTTCAGTCATCGATATTTATAACACATAACTTCCGAAAATAATTTGGAAAAGTCTCCGTTGGAAAAGTTTCCGAAAATAATTGGTGTAAGCCAAGATGCGTGCGACCCGTGACTTCTTGATTCAGAAGCGGTGTGCTCGACCACTGGACCACCGAGTTTAAACAAATTTAGTAGGAAAACAGTTTCTTTGAAAATTAAATAAATATAATTTACAATTTTTGTTGAAACTGCTGTAGGAGAGAATTCGTTTGATATATGTCGTTCGTAGCCCTAAGTGATAAGGATGGTCCACGCTATTTTATTTTTATTTTTTGACTTAATATTTAAAAAAATCCTTAGCACATAATTTTCTCTTTTATCATCTCAAAGTTTGCCAGTTTGTCTGTAAAATTCAAGTATATAGGTAGATATTATATCAAATGTCACAGCTCGGTTGATGGAACGAAAACCATTAAAAGTTTTTGCAAAGCGTTTATTGAAGAGGTTTTAATTGGTTCGAGGCAAAAAAGGTTTTTTTTTTCAAGTCCATGATTGTTGAAATATCACAACCTTGGTATTGATTAAAACAACCTTTAGGATTATATCCCGTTTATTTATTATTTATTTATATTTATTTCCCGACGTTTCGAACTCTTTACAGAGATCATTTTCACGAGTGATGAACAAAAAGATCTTTTTCTCATCTTAACGTCGGGAAATAAATATAAATAAATAATAAATAAACGCGATATAATCCTAAAGGTTGTTTTAATCAATGAGTGAGATTCGCGAAAATCTTAGAAATAAATATGTAAACCTTGATATTCGCAAATAATAAAATAACAATAATTTTTTTTTGTCTTTTTCGCTCATGTAACTCTACGGTAGTTCACAAGAATTTTCTAGATGTAATGTAGAATTTTCCAACTTTCGCGTCTTATTTTAGTTAGGTTCTTTAATACGCATTTTCTTTAAATTGCTTTTCTTAAAAAATAAAAATTAATTTTGAAGTTTTAAAGTTGCTGGTGGTGAAACATATTCGGCGCACGTTACTAATGAAATGAATTCCAAATAGTATATGGCTGGAATAGGACCCTAGAGTTTTGCATTCAGATGCGAGTTGCTAAATCTAGAAACCATCGAGACTTTTAAGTAACTATTTAAAAAAAAATGATTTACCTTTATTTTTACTTACGTGTTCTGGAGGATGGTGATGTTAGGAGCCACAAAAATCGACGCTTGGGCATGAAAAGGGTTATGAAAATCAACGAAGCGAGTGAGGTATGTAAGAACCGTGCCTTATGGCGCTCCGTTCCCTCTGCCTACCCGCAAGGGATTTGGCGTGAAGTAATGTGTGTTATGTTTTTTGAATTACCTGCCTATATATTTGACACCTGCGTGTATTTTTTTATAACTTCACCCCTTTTTTCTACGTCCCTTTTTTATGGAATAAAAAGAAAAACAAGCAAGCAGGTCACAGGTGAATGGTGATGGTAAGCAAATACTGCCGCTAATAGACACCTGTAACACAAATAGTATTACGTCGATGTTCTGAGAGGCCGTGGTATTTCACCGGTAGTGCCCGCCCATTTATGCAGTGAATTGCGAGGCTCTACCATGCCATTTTTCAATATAACATACAGATAAATATGAGACAAATGTAAGTTTATTATGCACAATATTGTACACTTAAATATTCAAAGTCAAAGTCAAAGTCAAAATAACTGTATTTTTATAGGTCTTCACAGACACTTAAAAATAGTCAACAAGTACAGATATAACATTATGATTTAAAATTAGATAAAAAAAAAACAAACACGAGCGCTTGTGGAAAGTGCCTCCGTGGAACAAAAAAAAGACACGGACGCAATCGCCACGAGCGGCCCGATTCCGAGTGTAGGGGCTATCATGAGAAGAATCGGGCAAGAAACTCTTTTCAAACCATTTCAAATAAATAACAATATTATTATCACTACTGAAAACATATCAGTAGGTTGGTGAATAAAAGGTGTAGCAAACAGAATACTCGACAGTCACAATTAAGATCCAACCAAATTAAAATCAACGTCCTACAAGTTAACTAAGAAATTCTATGCGATCACAGTAGTCGAGCACAACTGAACTGACTATTAAACGAATATGAAGGTTAAAATTACATGTTGGCTGTATCAATAGCTATTAGTAAAATAAAATGGATAAGTACACATCAAATATATGTTTGTTTATACTTCGAGTGGAGGTCACAGAAATGTAAACTCTTTGAATGCTATACAGTGTTGCCAGGTATTGAAGGGCCCGGAATGTTCCAGATCACATAGTGCCACTTTACATCGACATCCTGAGAGATCGTGGTATTTCACCGGCCGAGCCAACCCATTTTTGCAGCGAGTTGCGTGGCTCTACCACTGTCAAAAATACTTAACTTCACGCCAAATCTTTTGCGGTATACCACAAAAGATTTGGCGTGAAGTCTATAGGCGGAGAGAGTAGGGCGCCATAAGGCTCTATTCTTTTTAACGTTACTTGCTTCTTTGACTTTCCTAACTCTTGTGATGCAGGTTCTTCTGTTTTTAAGGCCTTTAATATTACATTTATCGCGGCTGTTCTTGACTCCAACATCTTTCTTCTTTTCTGGACTTTATTGTATTGTACATCTACTTAGTCCATCTTGTAGAAGTTAACTCACATTCGGTCTAGAATTAACGTCAAGGCACAATTGTCGCTACCTATGTATATGGTTGCTACAGGTGTAAAGTTACAGTATATGTACTAGCGGAAAATTAGCAATCGATTCATCTCATTCATAGACGGATAATAAATGGCAATAAATGACCAGAACTGGCAACCCAGTGTTATGTAAACGTTGATGAGCTTCAGCAGACCTTGACCTCTGCGGGCAATGTCGGGTCGCGGACACTATATCAACTACGCATAACAAATATTATAATGGGTGTTAAAAATCAATAAACTTCGATTAACACCAACTTTTTATGGTATAAATTGTATAAATCATGTCTGTGTTAGAAAATAGTTCCAACAAAAATCACAAACTGACACCTGTTCTCTAAATCTACAATGCCGAGGCCATTAGCTGATCAATCCTATCATTATGCGATTGGTTGTGTGCTAACTATATCGTTACACATTTACTTAAATAATTCTACTATATATTTTGTAAGTGATCTGATCCCAACGCTTACTTATGGAAGCGAGAGTTGGGTCCAATTGACGGCATTGCGGAAAATTTGCGGAGTGATTCTCGCTGACCGCGAACGATGTTGTAGGGAAGAAAGTTGGATTGAAAGAGATTGTTGATGGACTGTTGAAACGCCGTCCATGGACACCTGAACACAAATAGTGTTACAGTTGCATTGCCAGCCCTCGTGTGATATGGAAGGAGTCGGAAGTGGGATAGAAAAGGAATGAGGAATAACGTTGGGCCTCCGGCTACCTCTCTCACCGAGCGAAACGCGGCAAGAGCCATTTTACGTCGATATTCTGAGAGGTCGTGGTATTTCACCGGTCGAGCCGGCCCATTAATGCATCGAACTGCGTTGTTATACCGCTTATTAAGTCATTATCTTCCTGTAATATTTGATTCCATGGAAATTTTATCATGGTATATAAATCTTTTAATGAAACAGCGTACTAAACCCTACTGGTTTACAGTACATGACTAATGCTATCATTGTTTGTAGATATTATTTTTAATTAACAATTATTTATAATTACTAGGGTTCGCGATTAGGGTTTAATGAGTTGATTCTTTCTTTGTGTTAATTTTTTTTTGTAAAGGAAAAAAAAAGATTGCTCTCATCTTGGCTAATTTACACCTTCCTTCCTTTTAGAATTATCTATACATATAATAAAATTGTAGAAAAGTCAAAACTGTACATTGAATATTTTTTAAAAAGAATACTTGGTGTGTGATCTGCAATCGATACCGAAGCCAAAAATATACTTTTTAGAATTTTTGTCTGTTTGTCTGTTTGTCTGTTTGTCTGTTTGTCTGTATGTATGTCCGGGATAAACTCAAAAAGTACTGCATGGATTTACTTCAAATTTGGCACGAAAATTATTAAGAAGTCGGGTCAACATATAGGCTACATATTATCACGCTATCACCTACGAGGAACGAGCAGTGAACCTTTATTTCTTCAATGTATTCTGTAGCAACGTGTAATCTAACGACGCATATTTGTATGTTGTTATGGTGTTATTATGTTAATAACCATGCTTTAATCTATACATATAATAATAATAATATAATATAAGTTAGCTTCACATTTTAATTAACTTATGCCGTTAAACATAACAGACAATTTTAAAACAGTGCCATCTATGAGATTTACAAAACAGAAAACATTAAGTTGAATTACACGTGTAAGCACTTTTTGGTTTTAGATATAAATAAATCTTTGAGATTTTAAAAACATCAAGTCGAATTACATGTTTAAACACTTTTTGAATATAAATAATTGAAATTTCATCATGCGCTTGCGGTCAATAGATGTTTTTAAGAGTCATAGATGGAGTTGTGCATTTTCTTCTTTAAAATTGTATCGTTAATTCTTTTCAGAGATGAGCAAGACAATTAAAAAAATGTATTTGTATATGCTAAAAACTGTTAATATTTTTGTTCGGTATTTATTGGTGTAATGATTGCTTCGTAATTTTATAATTTTACACCATTAAAAAAAAATGTTTCCTATTCGCTAACTAGATGGCGTTGGCGTCGAATTAGATCGCGCTATAATTTCGTTCACCAAAAGTGATGTTATGAGTACGGATGTCGCCGCGACAACTCATAGAAACTGGGGTTACCTGCGTTGCTATAAGTTATCCGTAGATTAGATAAAATCCGCGCCAAACAACTCTCTTGGCATTTTTCAGGCTCTGCGAAATCGACCAGTTTGCGAGGTTCCTTACGTATGACGAGGTGCCTTCATATTACACGTACGACAAGCAAAGGGGAATATTTAACCGACGTCGAAGAGGAGGTGCTGTCGAAGGTTTTCCGGGAATTTTCAAGGACACCGTATTGGGTAGAGTTTATACCGTGCACCCGAATAATGGCGAATGCTATTTTCTGCGGTTATTACTTCACACGATCCGAGGCCCAACGTCTTTTGCCTTTCTGAGAACATTTGATGGCGTGGAGTATCCCACTTACCGCGCAGCCTGTGTAGCACGTCACCTTCTCGACGGTGACCAAAACTGGGATGACACCCTCGCGGAGGCGAGCGTCAGTAACAGCCCCAGCCGTATGCGTCATCTGTTTGCCGTCATCTTGGTGTTTTGTGGAGTCACGAACCCGGTAGCTTTGTGGGAAAAATATCGACATCATCTATCTGAAGATTTTCTACGAGCTTTGAGGCGTGCTACTGGAGACGAAGTCGAAGTAACTGATGAACGCGTGCTGAACACCTGTCTTAGTTCACTTCAAGACGTGGTCATTTCCATCGGCGGCAATCCATTGGTCGAATATGGGTTACCAGCTCCCCAATCATCACCGCATCAAGACCGTGGAAATCGAGAGTATAACGCTGAGACAATTTACGATCCGAGCGAAATGACCACCATACGAAATCACCATGTCGCTTTGTTCTCTTCAGAGCAAAAACAAATTTATGACACTGTTCTTAAAAGCGTTGGGCAAAACCAGGGTAAAATGTTTTTCTTGGATGCTCCTGGTGGAACAGGAAAAACATTTGTTACCACTGGCATACTTGCAGAGGTCAGGAGGCAAGGCAAAATTGCCATTGCTGTAGCGTCGTCGGGAATCGCTGCCACACTGCTTCCGGGTGGCAAGACAGCACATGCCATGTTTAAAATTCCCATCGATTTAGAGAGCACCGAAACGCCTGTTTGTGGTGTGTCACGCAATAGTGATAAGGGACACGTGCTGAAGGATTGCTCTCTGATCGTATGGGATGAGTGTACGATGGCCAATAGAAAAGCAGTTGAGGCCGTGGACAGAACCCTGCAGGACATCCGCAGGAACGAACACTTGATGGGTGGTGTCACAGTTCTATTCAGTGGCGATTTCCGACAAACGCTTCCCGTGGTGACGCGGGGATCGAGGGCTGACGAGGTGAATGCTTCGTTGAAACGATCTTCGCTGTGGTCACGAGTTCGTACGCTGCGCTTGACCATTAATATGAGAGCTCGGCTCGGCGGCAATGCACGTGCTCAAGAATTCTCCGATGTTCTTCTAAGTCTTGGCGAAGGCACTCTACCAGAGGAGAGAGGTGGGCAGGTGGTGCTTCCAGAGTCTCTCGGTAGAGTCGTATCCAGCTTAGAAGAACTCATTCGCTGTGTGTACGGGGACATCAGTCATATACCGCACCAGCAGAATTCTTGGGTATGTGAGCGGGCAATTTTGACGCCCAAAAATGGTCAGGCTGAAGCAATCAACGAATGCATTCTCTCGAAAATTGAGGGGAATGAAGTGGTTTACACCTCTATAAACACTGTCATCGAGCAAGATGATGCCACACATTATCCCGTGGAATTTCTGAACTCTCTGTCAGCAAGTGGACTTCCAGCGCATACTATCAAGCTGAAAGTCGGTGTCCCGATTATGCTTCTTCGGAACCTATCTCCTCCGAAGTTGTGTAACGGGACCCGCCTTAAAGTCATCTCGCTCCACAGACACAGCATTGAGGCGGAAATTCTTACGGGTTGTGGCGTAGGCGAGGCAGTATTTGTACCACGCATTCCCCTCATACCTCATAACTTCCCGTTCCAGTTCAAGCGCGTACAGTTCCCCGTGAGTGTTTGCTTCGCGATGACCATCAATAAGTCGCAGGGGCAGACACTGAGAGCAGCGGGTGTCGACCTCAGGACGAGCTGCTTCTCACACGGGCAGCTGTACGTCGCTTGCTCCCGCGTCACCAGTCCTGACTCTCTTTACATTTTGGCTGCGGAGAGCCAAACCAGCAATGTTGTTTATAGAGAAGTTTTATAAGTATATATTTTTATCCTTTTCTATATTTATATTTTCTTATTCATTATTTTCTACATTTGCTTCAGTCGCAACTTATTACTTAATTCAGCAGAATCACCATAAAGTCATTTATTCAAAGCAGACTGAAAATCAGCACTTTTGAAGTTCAACAATTTTACAAAAGACAGTCTCCCTCTGTTACTGTACTTTCTGTATTTATGAAATGTAAAGAAGTAACGGGTAAATAAATGTTATTTTAAAAGGTATAATCGTAGGTATTTTTGGTGCTGTATAGCGTTCAGGCAGATGACGTCGCGGGCTACAGCTATACTACAAAAATTCCTGTTAAAATGAAAATAAACAATGCGGGCAACAACCATTGCTACCGCAATCTGTACTTATCCTACCAGTTACAATTTCATTTTAGAGGTAATTACTTCTCAACTGTCTATGTAAAAATATAGCTATCTGATCACAAATTCCACGCGTACGAAGTCGCGGGCACAGCTAGTGATTCAGATAAAAATAAAAATATTCCGTTATTCCTTTTGGAACAAAGCCATATAATATATGACAGTGCATATCAGGTGAAACATTATACGCTTTTTTCAATTATTTGAACTTGGCACCTCGAGCACTAGTCCATCGAGAATCGAGACCTATCTACATATCGGTATCTATATAAGGTATATGCTGTCTATCTATCTAACAGTCTCGGTGGCGCAGTGGCTAGCACCCCGCATCTGATTCAAGAAAGTAGTCGGTTCAAATCCTGCCATACACTAATGACTTTTCGAAATTTTCGGAAGTTACGTGTGATAAATATCGATGACTGACAACTTTGTGCCCGGTATGGCAATAGGTTCGCTACCTATTCCATTTGGGACGTAAACATAACGGCTAGAAGAGGCTTAACAGCCGCTGCCTACACCTTCGGGTAGAAAAAGGCGTGAAGTTATGTTATGTTATATGCATGTGTTCTTTATATACGTACATAACTTCCCATACGAGGTAGGCAGAGAGAACAGATAAAAAGTAATAGGTAGTTGTAAATACTTACAACAAGTATCTTTAAATGACTAATAGGTACGCTCACAACAGTTTATTAAAACTGATTTATATGTAAAAGCTGAAATAATTAACATAAATTTGCAACGTAATTATATTAATTAACATAATTTTAATGATAAGTTATTAGACAAAGACCACAAACAATTTTTAGCATCTGGGTTTTTTTTTTCACTGAAACCAAATGCATTATTGCACTTTAGAAAAAAAAGTCAGTCTGTGTCTTAAATGGAATCGTAGGTTTATATTTTTGGAAAATAAAACACAAATAATTCACATATTTTGGTAAATAAAACTTGATAATTTTGTGAGTTATCAACTTAAGTTCTCATCTTTTTTTTATGACAATTTGCTTGCTCTTTTACTAGATATAAATGACCAATCAAAGTCGTCTGATGGTAAGCGCCTTGGGTACCTATCGGCATCCGCAACACCGAGCACAATAACTGTTACCAGTTGTGTTGCCCGCCTTTACGATGGCTAGCAAGAAGATGGGGTAGGGTGGAAAAGGGATTATGATATTAATGCCAACCATCATTTTCGGCACAGCTTTTGAAATATTAAGCCGTCATATAAACTACTAACATGACATAACTTCACGCCTTTTTCTACCCGAAGGTGTAGGCAGTGGCTGTTAAGCCTCGACTCGCCGTTATGTTTATGTCCCAAATGGAATACGTTTCGAACCTATGGCCATACCGGCCTCAAAGTTTTCAGTCATCGATATGTATCACACAAAACTTTCGAAATTAATTTCGAAAGTCATTGGTGTGAGCCAGGATTCGAACCCGCGACTTCTGGCGGATTTCAGAAGCGGGATGCTCGACCACTGGACCACCGAGACTTATTAAAAATTACTATGAAATAAATTACTACGATAGTGTAAAAATGTATTGCCGCGCTGATACTTTAAACAACACCTGTTCATGAACTAATAATATTTAAATAGACTCTTTAAATTTAAAAAATAAATATCTAATAATACCTAAAGTGTATTCATTTAAAAAGATATAACTAGAATACTTTCAGATTTAGGTGGCAACAACGAAATTATACTTTAATATATATGAAAATTGTCATTACATATAGAAAATTTAATTTACACATGTATGTTAACATAGTTATAGTTTTCGCGTATACTTAAATATGTTCATAACATATATGATATGCTATGTATGAGTAGTCAATGACATGAAAGACAATGATTAAAAAAAATAATGATACATTATGCGCATATTAGAAAATAGAGTGTCTAAGTAATACACATGTCGGAGCGTGAACACAGTGGCGCCATCTCTAGAGCATTAGTGAACTATTTTTGGTAACATAACTCATTTTAATACGGGTAGTGCTGATAGTATGCAATGATTAGTATTCACGTTCTTCTACTCTACTATCTGACGAAATAAGAGCTTGGGATTTGCAGTTGTGTGGAGACTCATGTCTGGAGACTGGAGGGACCCAAGAAGAACCAAGTTCTTCTCTTATGAAGAGCATTTGTAATATTTAGTAATATTTTAATATTAAATCATTTACAGTCTCGGTGGCGCAGTGGTCGAGCACACGGCTTCTGATCCAGAGGTCCGGGTTCGATTCCAGACACTGGCTCACACCAATGACTTTTCGAAATTGTTTTCGGAAGTTATGTGTGGTAAATATCGATGACTGAAAAACTTTGTGCCCGGTATGGCAATAGGTTCGCCACCATATGGGACGTAAACATAACGGCGAGACGAGGCTTAACAGCCGCTGCCTACACCTTCGGGTAACAAAAGGCGTGAAGTTATGTTATGTTACGTTATTTTAGTAATATTGTCGTTGAGACTTGACAGTAACTACCAGTGTTGTATTATAATCCATACTGCCTTTATTATAAAATACTAATTTTGAAAACTCACTGAAAATTGAAACAAGTGTCATCTTGGGATGTCAGTATTAAGAAAATACCTCATAATAATAAATTGTTTGAAAGAGGTGAAATAAGATTATAGACCGAACCAAAGATAAAAAATATATTTTATATAAAACGTCTTCTGTCTTTAAATGAACTAGAAAATCGATATTTTACATTCAAATAAAAGTATATAATTTCATTATGACTTTTATGACAAGCCTTCAATGGCGCGTGTATGGATTATACATACATAATTTGACCATATTACAGTTAAGAAAAGTACTGAAACTACCCGCAAACGTTAGATATCTCGCACGCACACAAACACAAACAAGAGTTCTAATTGTTTCTATGTGTGCTATCAGTAGTGCATGTTACGTCACGATATGCGTATGTGTGTGTATGATTTTTACAGACCTTTTTCGAAATGTTACAAATAAACTGTTTCATTTTATAGTGCAAGGATATATAAACTGCATTCGTGAATTATCGTATTTTAAATTTCCTGATTGTTATAATGTACTTTTTTATGTAGAACTGTAGCCAATGCTTATAACTATCATATTGTTTTGAGATCGTAGCAATATTTTGCTCTCGCTGTAATTACTAATTCAATAATTTCAATAACTATTTAAATCAATATGACTGGTATTGTGTCAAAGTCAAAGTCAAAATAAGTTTTATTTTCATAGGTCTTCACAGACACTTAAAATAAGTCAACAAGTACAATTTAACTTATTATTTCAAATGAACTACTTAACACGAGCACTTGAGGAAAGTGCCTCTGTCGAACAACAAAACACGGACGCAATCGCCACGGGCGGTGATCGCCCGATTCCGAGTGTAGGGGCTATCATGAGAAGAATCGGGCAAGAAACTCATGTGCCAGATACTCTTTTTAAACTATGAAACAAAAATAACAATAATAATAATAATAAAGCTTTTTTATTTCAGTATAAAGTATGTTACATTTCAAAGTGTTAGTAGATTACTTAAACTAGGTTAGTTTGTAAATATGTTTGTTATTTATTATATTCCTAGTTGTTCCTTTACACGAACCCCTTTTGGTTAAAAGCCTCCTCTAATTCCTTCCATCTGTCCCTATTTTGGGAAAATGTCAACCAGTCTTTGCCTACTAATCTTTTATATCGTCACCCCAACGTTTAAGTGGTCTGCCTTTGCTTCTTTTTCCACCAGGCCCTGCCCATTTGGTAGTTTGTAGAGACCATCTCTTATCTGTGTATCTTGACAAGTGACCAGCCCATTTCCAATTAAGTCACAAAGCTTGTTCAAGAGCGTCTGTAAGCCTGGTTTTCTTCCTTATGTCTTCACTGCGAGTTTTTTGTATTTTTCTTATGTTAAGCATGCTTCGTTCCATGGATCGCTGACATGTTTTGATTTTTGTTTTTATTTCATTTGTAAATGTCCATGTTTGGCTGCCATAAGTTAGGCTTGGAACTATACATGTTTTTATGACAATTTTCTTTAATTTTAAATGATAGTCTCCCTTCAAAATGTCCTTATGTAACCAATACTTCCTCTATATTACTGTTTTTATTGAATGAGACTTGTTTTCCGAGGTACACATATTCTTGTACATAACCAATCTGTAGGCCAAATACCTTTATGGGTCTTTGTATGCTGTTAGTCATCACCCTAGTCTTGTTTGCATTCATTTGTAGACTACATTTTTTACTTTCATATGCAAGAGATTGCATCATTTGTTCCAATTCTTTGGCAGATTTGGCAAACAAAATGATATCGTCTGCAAATCTCAGATGACTAAGGTGGTGCCCTAATACGCATAGGCCATTCTGGCTCCAATCAAGGTTCCTGAAGACACATTCCAGTACTGCTATAAAGAGTTTCGGTGATAGAGGATCGCCTTGTTTGGCACCTTTCTCTATTGTAATCTGTTCTCCTTTACTTTCCATCTTAATTCTGCTTGTACTTTGAGAGTAGATGTTTTTTATGATGTTGATGTATGTCTTGCTTATGCCACAGGCATTGAGGGCTTTCCAGATAGATTTGAAGGTTATGATATCAAATGCCTTTGTGTAGTCCACATAAGCCACATAGAGAGGTTGGTTAAATTCTTTATATTTTTCTAGTATTTGTTCCAAGGTGTGGATATGATCTATTGTTGAGAACCCTGAGCGAAAGCCTGCTTGTTCGATTGGTTGTGATGCGTCTATGATTGGTGTGATTCTACTCAAGAGTATTGTTGTGAAAGTGTATAAAATTTATTAATGTCGCTACTAAAAACAAAGCAGTAGACTCGTGCATAAAAGGTGTAGCAGCCAGAATACTCGACCATCACAGTTATGGCCCAAGCAAATTAACATCAACGTCCTAAAAACAAAATCTGCAAATATATTCATCATCATCATCATTATTAGCCTTTTTGAGGTCCACTGCTGGACATAGGCCTCCCCCATAGATCGCCACAGCTGCCGGTCCGCTCAATCATGGGGGGTTTTTGCCATAATCGCTACGCTTGGCAGTTCAGCAGGGTTGGCGATCGCAGTAGGCTGTATTTCCTTGAGAGAGAATGACTGAGGCGACAACTTTTATTTAGAGTGGTAACGTTGTGCAATAAATAAAACTTACATGTACATATATTATAAACAATATCAAGGCAAATTTTAAATTAGAAAAGTGTATATAGCTATCAGAAATTATTACGGAACGCCTCCACTCCAAAACGTGAACAAATTCCAACACGCAAACTACACAATCCGCGGTGAGCAAGAAACTTGTGATTTTGATAAATAAAACACAATATCTAGTTACAAAAAAGT
The DNA here is from genome assembly GCA_905147225.2 of Euproctis similis. NCBI lineage: Eukaryota > Metazoa > Arthropoda > Insecta > Lepidoptera > Erebidae > Euproctis > Euproctis similis. The sequence goes on from LR990115.1 coordinate 12,315,920, forward strand.
AAATATTAGCTAGTAGGTATAAAAGATCGTATTTATTTATTTCTTCGATTACGTATAGTTTACTTACTGTCTACATGTTTACAGTGTTACCACGTAGAATTGTTATATCATAGCTTATTACGTAGTACAACTATTTGTAACGGTAAGTAACAAATAATTAAGCACAACAAATCCTATTTATTATTGTTACTAAGACGATTTTAAAATTAAAAATAATTGGGAATACATTCTTTAGAATGTGTTCCCAATCCTTTTTTTATCAATTCACGCAATTTTCTATCCGGAGGTGTACCAAGGTAGCCTTAACTCGCTCTTTCGCACCCAAATGAAGTAGGTGGCGGAACCTATTGCTGTATACACTAAAGAAAATATTGTCAGTCATTGATATTTATCCCACATAACCATCGAAAATAATTTCAATCAATTATTGATGTGATCTTGGATTCGATCCTATGACTTCTTGATTCAGAAGCTGGCTGCTCGACTTCCTCTTTGTGGAAGTACCTAATCAAATATTAATTAGACATTCATTATGTCCTTGAATAATAAGTACCTAGACTTTTCAAACAGACATCGTCACTGAATGTGATAAAAAACTATTAAACATCTATTAGTGAATAATTCCACATATATTTAACCATTTAGAGCAATACATTGCTGATCCATTGAGCAACGTGGTCACAAAAATCACGTTCTTTGGAAACATTCTAATTCATAAATAAACAATCGTTTAAGGTGAGATGGTCGAACATTTGCAAAAAAAAAGATATAATAATCACTAACTTTATAAAAAAGTGTATTTTATGATTCATAAATTTGGTAAAGTGATTCTATTGCAAAATAAACTTTTATTTTAGTAAAATGTTAGGGCTAGGTTGAGCAGTAAAATCTTATTCAGACTTCTAATAAGGCGAGTTGGTTGAATTAGTTTATCGGAAGCTAAATATATATGTAAGCCCTTCGCCTAAGACGGTAATATTATTAATACCTTTTTCTTAAAAACTAAATTTAAGTTTCTCATGGTTGTCTTATTTTTTTAATGGGAGAAGAGGGACAAACAACCAATCGTGTCAGCTGAAGGTAGTCAAACAACGCCGCCCATGGACACCTGGATCACAGATAGTCTAGTCAAGTCTAGTGTTACATTTACAGAGATGTGACTTATTTGAAATACTGCTATTTAAAATACAAATACAAAATGCAAGCAGATATACAATGCAAAAGCGGATGGATGTAGGAGTCGAGGACGGCCTAGACACACATTCCATGACCAAATAGAACGTGTTCTGGAGGAAGGTGATGTTAGGAGCCTCAGAAATCGACGCGCGTGCATGAAAAGAGTTATGAAAGTCAACGAAGCGAGTGAGGTGTGTAAGAATCGTGCCCTATGGCGCTCCGTTCCCTCTGCTTACCCTGCAAGGTATTTGGCGTGAAGTTATGTATGTATGTACTCCCCGTGGTATATGCAGTAGAGGATGCATTAAGATGCAACATCTTTCCGCAACGCCAGGGGGCCAAGCCGATCTCAAAGAGCTTGGTTGTGGGCTAGGCGAACCGCGCGTCGTTGGATGCGTTCAAATGAGGTAAGCTGGTAGTCATCTTTGAGCAGAGGCACCCCGCCCAAAGATGAGAACAGTATTCCACGTGAGGTCGGAAACCGCGAAACTGAACGTGACTCGACAAGTTGACCCCAAGAAATCAAAAAATCAAATTTGTCCGAGAGAGAACTCTCAGTACTAAGCTTGGTGGAAAAAAGATTCAACCTAGCTTGTAGTTCCATTGTGAAAGTGAAGCTTTAGCAAAAAAATCCAGAACCATATCGGGATTCTAACGTTACGTACACCTGTACGATAGCCATTTACTTAAATTAGATTAGGTATTCACTCTTTGTTCAAAGAACTGTCCAAGTTGTGCGGAAAGGTCTTAAAGGGTTCTCAAAGGTTCGGTATCACGCGTGTGATAAACTCCTTTATTACTTTATTAAAAGATCTTAATAATTTCAAAATATTGTCTGTACGCAGTTAAGAAACAGTTGTTCTGTCTGCCACTGTCTCACTGCCACTTGTCTCAGATAAGCGATAGTACAGTGGAAACCGAGATTTAGATCCTTGACGGTTCAACGAACCCACCAATCTCGGTAGATTGGTGGGTTCGATCTGGGGTGCGTCGCGGCGACACTTTCACTTTCACTTTCACAGGAAAGTAGGAAAGTGAAAGTGACTTTCGGCGTCCCGGCGCTGTGCTAGGCGTCGCGGCGCTGTGCTAGGCGTCCCGGCGCTGTGCTAGGCGTCGCGGCGCTGTGTTAGGCGTCGCGGCGCTATATTGAGCGTCGCGGCGCTGTGCTAGGCGTCGCGGCGCTGTGCTAGGCGTCCCGGCGCTGTGCTAGGCGTCGCAGCGCTGTGTTAGGCGTCGCGGCGCTATATTGAGCGTCGCGGCGCTGTGCTAGGCGTCGCGGCGCTGTGCTAGGAGTCCCGGCGCTGTGTTAGGCGTCGCGGCGCTGTGCTAGGAGTCCCGGCGCTGTGTTAGGCGTCGCGGCACTATATTGAGCGTCGCGGCGCTGTGCTAGGCGTCGCGGCGCTGTGCTAGGAGTCCCGGCGCTGTGCTAGGCGTCGCGGCGCTGTGCTAGGCGTCCCGGCGCTGTGCTAGGCGTCGCGGCGCTGTGTTAGGCGTCGCGGCGCTGTGCTAGGCGTCGCGGCGCTGTGCTAGGCGTCGCGGCGCTGTGCTAGGCGTCCCGGCGCTGTGCTAGGCGTCGCGGCGCTGTGTTAGGCGTCGCGGCGCTATATTGAGCGTTGCGGCGCTGTGCTAGGCGTCGCGGCGCTGTGCTAGGAGTCCCGGCGCTGTGTTAGGCATCGCGGCGCTGTGCTAGGAGTCCCGGCGCTGTGTTAGGCGTCGCGGCGCTATATTGAGCGTCGCGGCGCTGTGTTAGGCGTCGCGGCGCTGTGCTAGGAGTCCCGGCGCTGTGTTAGGCGTCGCGGCGCTATATTGAGCGTCGCGGCGCTGTGCTAGGCGTCGCGGCGCTGTGCTAGGAGTCCCGGCGCTGTGCTAGGCGTCCCGGCGCTGTGCTAGGCGTCGCGGCGCTGTGTTAGGCGTCGCGGCGCTATATTGAGCGTTGCGGCGCTGTGCTAGGCGTCGCGGCGCTGTGCTAGGAGTCCCGGCGCTGTGCTAGGCGTCGCGGCGCTGTGCTAGGCGTCCCGGCGCTGTGCTAGGCGTCGCGGCGCTGTGTTAGGCGTCCCGGCGCTGTGCTAGGCGTCGCGGCGCTGTGCTAGGCGTCGCGGCGCTGTGCTAGGCGTCCCGGCGCTGTGCTAGGCGTCGCGGCGCTGTGTTAGGCGTCGCGGCGCTATATTGAGCGTTGCGGCGCTGTGCTAGGCGTCGCGGCGCTGTGCTAGGAGTCCCGGCGCTGTGTTAGGCGTCGCGGCGCTGTGCTAGGAGTCCCGGCGCTGTGTTAGGCGTCGCGGCGCTATATTGAGCGTCGCGGCGCTGTGCTAGGCGTCGCGGCGCTGTGCTAGGAGTCCCGGCGCTGTGCTAGGCGTCCCGGCGCTGTGCTAGGCGTCCCGGCGCTGTGCTAGGCGTCGCGGCGCTGTGTGGAAGCTTCGAGAGAAGTGCTTTGTCCAAACCCGATCGAAGGGCTTCGCTACCTAAAAAATAACGGACAGCGCCACTCTTTTACTCTCAACTTGACTTGAGTATGCTAGAAGATCATAAGCTGAGCGACCGCGACGGAATCCGTACTGGCGGTCTCTAATCAGCTGGTGCTCCTCTATATAATTAAGGAGCTGGCGGTTGATAGTGGTTTTCAAGACCTTGGTGAACTGGGAGGTGATTGCGATAGGTCTGTAGTTGGACGGATCTGAGCGGTTACCAGAAATCCAATTTTTACGTATGCGCAGCGTGCCCATAAGACCGACTGCATTGCCACGTCATATGGTAATGCTAATCCCCCGTGCGAAGAAGAGACCTGGCCCCTGGTCGAGAGAGCCCTCGATCAGTCTCTTTACAAGATCTTTAGGTATAGAGTGCACGAGTACTCGGACTCCATATTCCTAGAGTCTCTACCCCAAACGCTCAACCACTGGACCACTGAGACTTATTGAAGATTTGGTCAAAAAGTATTTTATTTTAAAAAAAATTCGCGTGGAGTCTCTTCGCGCTATGGAAGTAAAACTTTGTAACAAACATACATTTATAACACGCTTAATTTAAAAAGAGCACATCTTACTTACATTACGACGGGCCTCGTGGTGCATTGGTAAAATCGAATGTACAACGGAGATTGGCGGATTCAATCCCCACTTGAGTATAAATCTTAATATGGGTCTGAGTAGAATTTGGTCCTCTATTTAAGAAGATACCCTATATTCAACGTCGTATTGTTCTTTGATTTAGGTACTCCCCCAAGCTCAAGCCTATTCAACCCATATTGTAAAAATGCATTAAAATACTTATTCCGCAATATTGGATATGGTTTTCCAACATACTATCGAAAAGCCCTTTTATTTGATACACAAAAAAGCATTAAAACTATCTGTGAAAGAGAGCTATTGGTATTTCCCGGTCGAGCCAGCCCATTCATGCAGTGGATTGCTTAGCTCCTCGTGTTTAAAAACTTCAAAAATGAGTTGTAAGATCAAGAACTACGTAATACATATTTATTACATTCATAATATATACCTATATACTACATTGCAAAATGAAAAATTCGATCCATGCGGTTCGAATAAGAATATCGACGTAAAGTTGCTCGTGCCGCTTTTCGTTCGGTGAGGGAGGTATCCAAAGGTCCGAGCCCCTTTCCCTCCTACTCTCTTAAAGGAGGGCAACGCACCACAGTGTTCATGGGCGGTGTCAAATTGCTTACCATCAGGTGACCCACTTACTCGTTTGCCCTCCTATCCCATAAAAAACTAAGAATTGAATTGTTATTATCATTTTCGCGTGGAGAATTATCCAAATCTCAAATTTTTACCATGGGTTACCTACCTAATATCAAGTAATTCAGAGAAATCATTGGCTCGGAATCGATCCCACGACCAGCGAGACTATTAATATTAAAATATTATAGGTACTATTAAAAATTGGAATGATAACTAAGTTCCTAACTAGTATTTTAATTTAACTTTGAGTTGGTGTAACCTAATGGTATTATTACATCACTAGTAAAACTAATTATCACTTTGAACTTTGAAAATGTATAATGTGTTGAAAAGTAAATTATAAAAGGCATGGCACTTCAAATATAATGTGATTAACAGACATGTCTGTGACGTGATTAAAGATAATAGATATATATCAAATATAAAAATATTTGATATTTTTTTATTTCATAATATAAAGATTATTTGACCGAGGACCATGAACAGACTATTATTTATACCCTTATTCTGAACTTATTTTATTCCAAATAACTCAGGTTCAGCGCTTATTTCTAAGATCTTGTAACTTGTAATTGCCAAACTAATTATGAATTAACTATATACATATATTTATTAGACTTGAACAACCAAGGCTCATGTATATGTAATAATTGGATGGGTAGATAGCAGTATCTTTGAATTTCATAATATAGAAATTATTTCACCGAGGACCAGAAACAGACTATTATTTAAACCCATAATCTGAACTTATAAATGTTTCTTTTTATAAGATTAGTTAACCATGAGTGATGATTGAAGTCAGTTTGTCAATAAATTATCCTTGAAATATATTATACTTGAAAATTAATTCTCTTAAAAATTATAAATGAAAATTATACTTCTAGTTACTTGATAAATAACATAGTTTTATGTAATATATAAAGCAAACTGTAAATAGCTAATGTTGTTTAGGTATGTTTTGCAATATTTTAAATGTGATGAATTAAAAAAAGAAAATACAATTTATAAGTTTATAATTACCAAAATATTCGTAAGTACATCCATAGATCCATAGAACAAAGTACTCCTAAACCAATTTACTCTTTACAGTTGGAGTATATAGTTGAATATATTTAATAAAAACAAACAAATAGAGCAGAGTACCGAACTGTCACGATTATTTACTAATAATATGTTTTTACATTTTCGGTCATAGAGGTCGCGCTTCGCATACGTCAACTTATTAAATCGCGCTATGGTTTCACTACCGTAGGGTTTATATATGATTGACATTCCAAATCAATTAGTACCTCCACTTGCCACTAGATGTCTGTGTACTATTATAAATCAAGCTTAACAAATTGAAAAGTTAGCTTCATATATACTTCGATGTTTTAAAGCAATACTAAATATTAATATATATTGCCCTGCGAGGGCCGAAAGGGGGCGTTAAAAGCGTTAAACGCTCTTGCACGAGACTTGACCGTGACGAGACATTAGCCGTCTTATTACAAAACACAGACTAAGGAAAGAGTCAGGTTTATGACAAGTAACAAATAAAATTCTTATTACAAAATGAAGATTATCGCAAATAGGTGGTCTATGTTTGGAAAAAAAGTTAGTCTTGCCAGACCCCTAGTTTAACGATGGTACCAACTGCATAAACGTCAAAATTGTTTACTTTTGAGGTTAGCTTGAGTTGTTGTATTGCTCATCAATATGGAAATATTTTTAAAATGGAAGATAATAGGACTAATTAAATTGATTTTGAAGATTTAAAATTAATCCAAACTATTCACCGACCTCTAAAACAACAGTCTCATATGTGTTTATACGAGTAAAGTGATGACAATTTTCGCAATCAATATAGAAGATTTTGGTAAACAGATTATTAAATTAATAAGAGGATTTATCCAATGATTCTCGTGGAGAAATCCAGGTAGCATGTGCATTGCGAAGTTGGGCAGTAAGTAATAGTGTATTTAACATAATAGTTAACATAATAGTTTACGATTGTATTCCTTTATAAACATACATACCATAACTTCACCACTTTTTCTACCCAAACGTGTAGGCAGAGGCTGTTAAGCCTGAACTCGCCGTTATGTTTACGTCTCAAATAGAATGGGTGGCAAACCAATTGCCATATCTAGCACAAAGTTTTAAGTCATCGATTTAAGTGATTTATCACGCATAACCTTCGAAATTAATTAATTTCGAAAAATCATTGGTGTGAGCCAGGAATGTAACCCGCACCCTCTGGATTCAGAAACCATGTGCTCGACCACTGGACCACCAAGACTATATATTCTTACAATAACTAGTGAATTTATTTTTATAGGTTCATAACATTTCCATTGATAAGAAGGAAGGCTTGTTTCCAGCAGAAGATGACAATGTTGGTGGCCAAATCTAGTGGTCTTGAAAGAATACCACCCATTGTAACCAATACTGTACATGGAAATATTAAAAAAGAAACAATCAATTCCAAATTAATTTTAATATGTCTTAAAATGGTATCATTAATTATAATAAGTCATTTAATATTAATGGATAAGTTGAAAGCAGCGGAAATCTGTAAGCAAAACCTGTTAGTAATTATTATTATCCTTTGATGGTGATAGGATAAAAAAATAAAGGTAAAAAGAACATTTTAATTATTAACACATATGTATTGTTTAGTTGACCTTTTTTCTATAATTAAATTTATCTTATGGTCTAGGTAGCAAATCTTAATTTTTAATTTATATTGACTATTTTAATATTATATAAGTGTTCAACTTTCAATAACTACAACTATTAGATAGCAATATTGAATACAAAAAGAAAACCTCTTTAACGGAATATCTTTTAGTATCTTTCCTGTAAATTTAAATAAAAAATACTTTTAGTAATAAAATACAATATTTATATATAAACATCATAAGAGACCACATGTATTAAGTATAAGAATATTTTATATACATATTTTTGTGAATAGAAGTACTACTGATATTCTGCATTGTTAAGAAAAGAATTTAGTTTTGTTTCACCGTGCTGAAGTAATCATTTGTAAAATATAGAATATTTTAATAAATTGAAAATACATTTTATAAGACATTTATTATCCTGTTGCACCAATAAAATTAAAAATAATATTACAATATTAAATCAATTAGAATATTGTTTTTATCACTAACCTTTTTTCTCAATTCTTGGTTATTTTCTATGTTAACGGGTGTTTCTGAACTACATACAGCTCGGTTCACTGACATCAACATCTGGACCATTATAAATCTATAGCAAAATAATATTAAGTACATACTTTACTATAATAAAAGAATACATATCATTAAGTTAGTATGTACTGTTGCAACCCGAAGAACTTAAATCATTGCCTGCACGGCATCACTGTCAAAGTTAACGCCACAATACCATAATCACGAGGACAGATTTTAATTACTGCTTGGTCCTGTGAAGCTGATGGTGGGTTTTCACTACCAGCTCTCTGAATCTGTAGTTGCTAAAAGATGATCGCCTTTTCCAAGCCAATTTAAGTTCACTTTCTTAACTTGTGTTCCCTGTTAGTATGTATAATCTAGAAATTTAACATCATATAAAATTGCTTAATTAGTGCAAATTATAGGCAGCATATTGTACTTACTTATTTAAAATACTCTCCTTCTTTTTGTTTCTTCAAAGTTTTATTAGAGATTAAGAATTTACATAGTAGAGTGGCGATAGGAAATAGCGTAAATGGAGCGTTGGGCAGATTCCTGGGCGCAAAAAACATTAGCAGAAAAGCCCAGCTAGCAATCCACAATGCAGTACTGATCCCAACGCTAACTTATGGAAGTGAGAGCTATGGCAGGGTATGGCAGAGTGTGCATGAAAGTAGAATAAACGCGGTGGAAATGAGGGCACTACGCAAAATCTGCGGAGTGACTCTCGCTGACCGCGTAGAAATCAAGGTTGTACGGAAGGAAGTTGGTTTGAAAGAGAGTGTCGGTGTAAAAGTAAGAAAGGGCATGCTCCGATGGTTCGGACATGTAGAAAGAATGGTTGATGCAAGACTGACTAAGCAGATATACAATGCAAAAGCGGATGGATGTAGGAGTCGAGGACGGCCTAGACACACATTCCATGACCAAATAGAACGTGTTCTGGAGGAAGGTGATGTTAAGAGCCTCAAAAACCGACGCGCGTGCATGAAAAGAGTCATGAATGTCAACGAAGCGAGTGAGGTGTGTAAGAATCGTGCCCTATGGCGCTCTGCTCTCTCTGCCTACCCCGCAAGGGATTTGGCGTGAAGTTATGTATGTATGTATGTGTATGTAAGAATTTATATTCTACTATATGTTTCGACTCGGAAATCAGCTGGCGTTATATTTCCTGTCAAGATATATTTCAGGACTCCAGTTTTACCACTTTGTATCTTTTATTAATCCAAATTTAAAATATAAAAGCTATATCCATGAATCTAAAACGACCTAATGACAAGAAGTAGTCAAAGATACTGAATGCTTGCGTGGCGTCCAGTTCACACACTTATCGCATCATTTTACAAATATATTACAATTGTTATTTACATTCCGGGACCATAAATTGCTTTATCAAGGCTTCTTTCGTTATTGGCAAAGTGGGGACCACTGGACCACCGCCAGGTTATACCTTTCAAAACTGAACGATAAGACCGAATTACATTCAAATCAATGAATCATTGTGTACTCTACTCTGTGAGGGGAGATGCCAAACTTAGTACAATCAAGACTCGGTATAGTTTGCGATTTGTAATGAGGAGGAGTACTAACCATTTGTGATCGAATCAGACCACGATCTTTTAAACCAGCCTAACTTGCTGTTTTAGTACATCGATTTGTAATAAGACGGTAGAAGTTTTACTTTGAAAATACCTATTTTGCATTTGAAATACAAAACGAAAAACTATTTAGTATTTTGCATTTGAAATAGTAAATCTCAAAAGTATTTTGCATTTTGTATTTAAATGCTTTTTTAAAACCATTTTGTACATCTCTGTACATTTACGTTGCCAGCCTTTAAGTAAATGGGATGGGCCTCCGGACATCTCTCTCACCGAAGAGGCCATGGTAATTCACCTGTCGAGCTTGCCCATTCATGCAGTAAGCTGTTTACTGTAATACTACCTTTACTACTTATAATTTTGAGTCACATATTAAATTAATTAAGTTGCATAATTAATTTTTATGTGCACAAGTGAAGAGCCATCTATTAATACTCGGCTAAACTATTATAAAAATTGTAGTAGTAAAACAGTTTCATCCTTTCATTGATGCGATAATATTCCCGGTGTAATAATTCACTGGCTATCGGCTTCTAAAGAATAAGTATGAAAAATAAATGTAACTTATTTAAAAGAATTAGAAGTTATCTAATAAAAGAACATATCAATGATAATAAATATAGGAGAGCGTTATCTGTTGGAATTAACGGAAACTATTTCAAATCTACTCTGTGTGTTTATCATCATTCATCTAACGTTGCTTCTGGTTCTTAGTAAGGTCTAGTTAAGAAAGATGGCGCTATACGCAAAATATTTATATTTAACTTAACTTTCTTATTGAAAGGACAGAGTCCCTTTGTCTCATCTTTGTGTCGAAGAAAAAAATACTTGACTTAATTGAATAGGTTGTGATTGTTGTGATATCTTACACAATATCATTGATAAATATTAGTGTCCGACCAAAGCTTCGGCTTCGGCTTCGGTCACCTTCGGCTAAAAATCCATCTTCGGCGAGATCTTCGGCTTCGGCGGAAGGTCCAGAGAACAGTCGGAATTAAACGAACTCTTATGAAAGAGTGAGTGACTGGCGGACCGGACTGCGCTCAGTTCAGTGTGGATACCTCTATCATCTCTACTTAACTAAAAATGTATGCTGTATATCTCCTTAATTAAATAAGACATTATGTAGCCCGACCAATAAAATACCACGACCTCTCGGAATATCGACGTAAAATGGTTCATGCTGGGTTTCGATCAGAGAAATATGCGGAGGCCCATATCATTGGCCTTACTCTCCTCATCCCCTTTTCCAACCAATCTTAATAGACAATGAAAACATACAAGGCCACGGAAAAAAAACTGTGAAATTTCGAGCGGTACATTTACTTTAAATTATAATATTTTATAGTCTCGATGGTTCAGTAGTCAAGGACCCCGCTTCTGAATCAAGAAGTCGCGAAGGGTTCGCGAATCCTGACACCAATGACTTTTCGAAAACAGTTTCGGAAGTTACGTGTGATAAATATCGATGACTGAAAACTGTATGCCCAGTATGGCAATAGGTTCGCCACCTATTCCATGTGGGACGTAGATATAACGGCGAGTCGTGGCTTAATAGCCACTACCTACACCTTCGGGTGGAACAAGGCGTCAAGTCATGTGATTTAAGTTTTTAAATGTATAGATTCGAATCCGTGACTTTTCGAATTGAAATCTAAGCTATTCATGACAACATGATAAAATATCGCTTCATAATTTACAGCAACATTTTTATTTTACTAACTAAATCGTATTTCTTATATCTATTTTATCTAAGTGAATACAAAAAAGAGGTGCTTAATTTGTTTTTTATTACATTACCTTTATATTTAGTACAACATAGCACATCATAATTGTTGGATTAAGGCTATAGGGAGAGCTAATTAAAACTGCGAGTCTCGGAGTTTTAATTAAAGACGACGCAAATTAAAAAAAGAACGAGCGTAAAACTCGCACTTGACGCTTTTTTATAACGTAAAATTAGTTACTTTTTTGAAATATATTTTTATTAGGCGTCGTGAAAATATTTATTAGTCTGCAGCATCTCGATAGCCGAGTAGTTTTGTACTACCTATCGGTACTTCTGTTCGAGAAGTCACTAATTCGGATCCAAGTGGACACGAATGACGTCTTACAAAGGTGTTTGGAAGTTGTTTTAAGTGCGATTATGGCAAGTCTTTTAATCTATACATGTAAAAAAATTGGAGTGTCTGTTTCTAGTATTTAAAAACTTACTCGTAATATGAATATCTAAATACACCAAAATAACTTTTGTCTGTCTGTTTGTTCCGGGTAATCTCTGAAATGGCTGGACCGATTTAGACGGGATTTTTATTGATAGGTAGCTGATATAATAAGCAGTAGCTTAGGCTATTCTTTTTAGATAAAATAATTTATTTAATTTTATTACTTCCGAGGCAAAACAAAGTTTGCCGAGTTAGCTAGTAAGTAATAAACGGTGCCTAATAAAGCTATGATGTTCCACTTTTTATCACAGTGATCGAGCCATACATTACGCTGCATGAATGGGCTGGTTCGACCGGTTAAATATCACTAACACTCAAGTGAGTCGACGTAAAGTGGATAATGGCGCGTTTCGTTAGTTGAGATAGGTATACTGACGTCCACCCTCATTTCTTCTTTTTCTACCCTCTAGGTACTATCATAAACTTGGCAACGCAACTATGATCCTCTGGACATCCCTAGACCTTCCCATTAATAGAATTCAAAATTTAATTTGGAAAGACATCAAAAGTGGAATTTCAAAAGTGAGATTATGGCTTATTAAATAAATAGTAGTTATATTTAATAAATAAAACTACTATCTACTATCATTATTAAATAGCACTATAGATAGTAGTTCTATTTATTAAATAGAACTGCTATCTACATAATATCGCAAAATAATGATACAAAAATCATGAGACATGTAATATATCTGGATATTGATAGCAATATTAACATTAATAAGAAGCCAGCTTATTAGGAAAACAATTAGTTACTTACCTTTAATCATTTGATTGGACGACTGATGAGATGAATTAATATGGAGTATTTACAGAAAATTTGTATTGAAAATTGACAAAATTATTGAAAAAGATTTTTAAGGCGGCAACAACCTTTTATATAGGTACGATTATTTGAAAGAACATAACCTCTCTTCTTTCATATGTGCGTAAATAATGTTTTTTTTTCTGGAATAGGAGGGCAAACAAGCAAGCGGGTCACCTGATGTTAAGCAACTACCGCCGCCCATGGACACCTGCAACACATATAGTGTTACAGTTGCGTTGCAGGCCTATAAGGGATCAGCATGGGAAAGAGAGGGGAAGGGGTTTGCGCCTCCGGAAACCTCCCTCACCAAACGAAACGCAGCATGAGCCACTTTAGGTTGTTATTCTTAAAAGCCGTATTCACTGGTCGAGCCGGCCCATTAATTCAGTGAACTGCTTGGCTCTACCATTCCAAATATGTGATTACATTCTTCATTTACTTGCATACTAATAGTATATTCAGGAAGTATTTCATTTTTTTTTATATCACTCACCGCCCAAGCTCATTGATCAAATCAAATAACGCACGCTTCCCTGGTAACACTAGCATTGTCACATTTCAGTAGGTTACTTCCAGTCACAGAGTGTAGTTGTTACAATTGGTTTCGTATAACACACTTAAAGATTTACTTACATACATAGTATACATACACTTTACATACATACACAACTTCACGCCAAATCTCTGGCGGGGTCGGCAGAGAGCCATAAGACACGATTCTTACACACCTCACTCGCTTCGTTGACTTTCATAACTCTTTTCATGCACGCGCATCGATTTTTAAGGCTCCTAACATCACCTTCCTCCAGAAAACGTTATATTTGGTCTTGATAACACAATCGATTAATCCAACAAATATTCTAACGACTTTCCCAGTTTTATTTTTATTTTAAGAATATAGAGAAAGTAAGAAGACAAGTAGATACAATCAACAGAGAATAGAGAGCCAGCATGCGGTAAATGCAATTGGGAAACGTAAGCAATTTGATTATAATAGTCCATTTTGGTTTGTTTTAACAATACCGTATAATTTGCGACTAAATCTGTATAGTTCAATCAAGTTACTTTTTTTTATGGGATAGGAGGGCAAACGAGCAGGCGTGTCACCTGATGGTAAGCAACCAACGCCGCCCATGGACACCAGCAACACATATAGTGTTACTGTTGCGTTGCCGATAGTTGGGATAGGGGATAGGAAAGTACGGGGAAGGGGGGTGGACCTCCGGGTACCTCTCTCACCGAACGAAACGCGGCATGAGCCACTTTACGTCGGTCTTCTGAGAGGTCGTGGTATTTCACCGGTCGAGCCGGCCCATTCATGCAGCGAACTGCTTGGCTCTACCACTGTTAGGTTAGGTTAGGCTTTAAAGTATTTAAAGTTATTTCCCCACTTTAAAGTACTTGTCAAATGTCAATTTAAGTGTATTACAGGCATGTATTAAAAATCCCAGGATTTTGTTTTAGATTGTGATATATAATAGTGATAGCGTTCAAAAATAAATAAGAACAACACCCCAGGAAAAGGGATTGCTCTGTAAGTGACGGCACCACTGGGTAAAAAGGGACAAGAAAACTGCTTATAGATAACTGCTTATTTATTTGTAAAGTGTTAAAAGTAAAAGATAAATAAAATACTGGGATAAGAGGGCAAAGGAGCAAATGGGTCATCTGATGGTAAGTAACTTCTCACTGCCCATGAATACCGTGGTGCGTTGCTGTTCTTTAAAGGAGTAGGAAGGGAAAGGAAGGGGAAAGGGTGTCGGGCCTCCAGATACCTCTCTCACCGAATGATAAGCGGCACGAGCCACTTCTCGTCTACATTCTGAGAGGACGTGGTATTTCCCCGATCGATCCCACCTATTCATGCAGCGAACAGCGGGGATGACCACTGCTTTACTTAGTTGATTTTAGTATTTTTAACACAATGTGTGTTGATATACAATTTCAATGATTGTGTAGTTTATTCATCATATATATTTAAGATCACCAAATTTGTCAGATGCTGCTTTTTTTTTATAGCAGCACGCCGTTTTCTTCCCGAAAGCGTAGACAGCGGCTGTTGTCTCGATTCGCTAACTTATTTCGCGTAGAGCACAATTTTATCAGCCATCGATATTTATCACACAGCATCCGTTTATCCAGATCGGCAAAATTCAAATTCAAATCCAATTCAATTTCAAAATATCTTTACAAAGTACTTAGAATCGTCACATAAAAAAACATTCACGGAGCTTAGATTCCCTTTCATCACACTGTCTTGAATCTGAAAGCGAATCTAAGTGCCAGTTCCGGCGTCAAGGCTTCTTGAGAAGAACTGCCAAGAAGCTCAAGGCCGACTCTTTTCAAATATCCAGTTTAACAAATAGTGATAAGTACAATCAATACAACACAAAAGGAGCAGTTCAATTCCAAACTTTTTTATCGTTTATATAGTCTGCGATATAATAGTAAGCCCTTTGATATAATCTACTTTCAATATAATTTTTAAATTTCCCCATGGATAATTCAATCGCGTCGTTTGGAAGTTTATTGTAAAAGCGTATACATTGACCTGGGAACGAGTTAGAGATTTTATGGAGCCTAGTAGTGGGCACAGCGAGTTTGTTTTTATTTCTTAAATTTAGTTTATGAACATTACAGTTTTTCTTAAATTTAGTTTTATATTTATGAACATAAATAAGATTTTCATAAATATATTGTGAATAAAATGTCATAATTCTTATTTCTTTGAATTTATTTCTTAATGTATCCCTGGGACTCATCATATAGATAGCACGAACGGCTCGTTTCTGGAGCAGAAAGAATTTCAGAAGTCATTGTTGTGGGCCCGGACTCAAATCAACGACCTCTTGCTTCTGAAGTTAGATACTCGACCTTCAGACCATTGAGACGACCAATGCTGCTGCTTGGTTTGTTTATAAAGACATATATTTTTGTTATAGTTTACAAATTCACAATAACCAAGTTTTATGTTATAAACCAACAGTTTTTTATAAAAAATATTTTTGTTATAATAGCATCAGCAAAATCCGCGACTATTCGTTTGAACCCGCTTTTGATGACTGGTCTTTGTTTATTTACTGCATTTCCCCCGATTCATCAACAATTTACGAGCTCGTTATTTTTATTTATTTTATTTTTATTTTATTGCATTTTAGGACAGCTTACGGACTAATAATGACACAATAATAACAAATAAATTAGTCATATTGAAAATTACAAGCCTGCACAGCTAATAAAAAATATATAATAGGCATCTCAGTGTCACAGTCGATGGTCCAAAATATAAACAATAATTATTTTACTTTACAGATAGTTACATTATCAGTGCGTTGTTTCCTCACAGAGAAAGTACGACTTAGAGCTGTTCTAGCCGTGGTCGCTTAAGTACAGAACAAATCGATATTTAGTTCTTGTGATAAACAGTTAAAGTTATGTGACGTTCTTAGAAAAAAGGAATTTTGTCTGTAGTTGGTCGTTGCAAAAGGTAAATGCAGTAACGGGCGTTGACGAAGCGCGGTGCTGTTAGCTCTTAGCGTTATTTTAGATACCAATTCAAGGCTTTCAACGGAGCCATTAGCAATATTCAGTAAAGAACTTATATCATTAATTTGACGTCTAAAATGGAGCGACAGAAAATGGTACCTTTTGCAACGATGATCATATATATATATCACTTTTGAACATTGGCGTGACTTATAATCAAGATATCGAAGAATTTTTTTCTGGACTCCTTCTATGCGAGACCGGTAAATCTCGTACTGTGGGTCCATACTTGTGATGCATATTCTAGGTGGCTACGTACGAAGAAACAGTATAAGATTTTTAATGATTTGAGCGATTGAAAATATGCAGATTGTCTGATTATGAATCCGAGAGCCTTGGATACCTTTTTAACTATGTGGTCGATATGTTGATCTAGCAAAAGTTTGCTGACCATAAGTATGCCCAAATCCCTAACACTATTGACTTTACCAATCACTTGATTAATCAACTTATATTTAGAAGGAATTATGTTTTTCTGACGAGTGTAACTTATGTGGTGGCATTTAGATACATTTAATTGGAGTTTACGGTAACCACAAAACGCTTCAAATTTTAGAAGGTCAGCCTGTAACAGATTTATGTCGCAGGTGTGACGAACCAGTTTATGTATTTTTATATCATCCGCATAAAGCAAAACATATGAGTGCTGAAAACATTGTTCGACATCACCAATAAATAGCAGAAACAAAAGACGTCCCAGAATTGAGCCCTGCGGCACTCCCGATGGGACATAGCACACCTTGATGTATATCCACGAAGAACGACAGCCTGTGTTCGATTAGTGATATAAGAAGAAAACCAACGATACAAGTCACCGCTTACACCGCAAGCCAGGAGCCTTTCGAGAAGCAGTTGGTGGAAATTAATCAGCGAATAGATTGCTGATCTCTTCACCCATACTAGCAGATGAGTCACCATAGAACATATGTTTAGGAACAATTTTTTTCTAAGTCGGCAGCCCTACTACGCAGCACGGAGAAAGAGTGATAGTCGCAAATATTGCTGTATTTTTTAAATTTATGATGAAAATTATATTTTTCTTTAAGAAATTTTATTAACGCCGGGCTATACCAAGCAGGGTATGTATGTTGTATAATTGGCTTTTAAGGAGTACATTTATCCCTTAATTCGTATAATTTAGAGTGAAATTTAGTTACAGCAGTATTTAAACACTTGTCGTCTAACAATTTTGTCCAGTTTATTAGATCCAACTCTGATTTAATAGCTGTGTAATCCGCTTTAGAGTAAATATATTTCTTAGTCGGTTTATCGCAGAGTTTCTCACTTTCACCAAAATCAGCCCTAATTACTATCGGCTTATAATGAGCATCAACGGGACGGGACAATGGGTCACAACTTCCAGTCACAGTAACCACATCATTAGAAAATACCAAATCCAATTGAGATAGGTTCGAAGAGACAATCAAAAAACTCGATTACTAATTGCTTATTAGATATTATGTGTGGGATTAGCTCAGAACTTCCGTTGTTTTGCGACCAACTGGCGTCACTTCCTAAGTTAAAATCACTAGCTATTATAAAATTATCCAAAGGATGAGTGGCGATCCAGTGGTTAAGATAATTAGTAAAATTTAATATCTGAGTATTATAAGAATTTCCAAGATTCTCCCTAAAGAGGTAAAGTCCACAGACATGCATATTAGAACTTACCGACGAGCGAGTCCTTTTCAGGGTCAGTGATATCCAAATATCGTCGGCAGAACTTTGCCATTCACTTCTCACAGTGACAGAAAGCTCGTTTCTAACCGCGATAAGAACACCTCCTCCCCGTTTTTGTGCGGTACGCGAATAATCACGATCACGTCTACAGACTAGGTACCAATTGTCAAAGAGTTCACTACTGTAGATGTCATCAGGTAACCACGTTTTAGTAAATATAATAACATCATATGAATTGAGACAAGCACTACGATATACACTGTTACACTATGTTCGCAAACCACGTACATTTTGGTAATATATACTAAGTGTAGCCATTACGAAACAACTATAAAAACATTATTTAAAAATTCAACACGGACGACATGTATAACTGCATCACAAGTAGATAATAATCTGAAATCTAAATACAATTCAAAACAGCTATTCGAATATATTTTTAATATTTCAATAACGATATTCTGAGTGTAGAAGTGAGTAACTTTTGTTAATTTACAAAGCATGCCAATGCACACATTAGAGTAAAGAAATGGAAAAATAAATAGTATTTTTACTTCTGCGAATATATAAACATTACTTATATAGTACGATTTTATCACAAACACAATACAATGATACAGAGACACAACAACAATATTTGGGGCGTAGATAATACTATACTGGTTCTCAAACTTTATTAAGTTGATTAATCTAATACTAGACAGAAATGGAAAGGATTTCAAAACGTATACTACATTAACTTCAGCAAATCTTTCTCTGATTTTATAAACAAGACCGAAGAAGTATCCATTTTGCGTACGTGTATTTGGGCATGTTTTACCCAAACGTAGTGAAAATTCTTCTCAGATGCTGTCTTTTTGGTTTTAGACAGAAGGAGTTTGTTCTTCGTAGTTAAATGGTCGTTGCTGTATATTTTTCTATTTCCTGAGAAACCTACATGACTAGTCGTGATTGCCACTGCCCTTGTCTCAAGTCTAGCGGCCGCAATGAAATTCTCTTCTACGTATCGGTTACCAAAACCGACGATTATAGGTTTGACATCCTTTTCCCTTGTTGGCACTCTAGTAATGAAATTAATTTGATTTTTGGACACTGGATGATTTATTTTTGCACCAATCTTGGTAATTATGTCAAATAAATTTTCATTACTTGTTTGCGATATACCCTTTATTTCCACATTATTCATGCACAAGAACTGCTCCTTGCTATTTGAATCCTCCTCTAACTGGTCCAGACGGGTTTGAAGCCGATCCACACGTTGTTCCACTTTTTCGAGCGTCACTATGCGCTCCTCCAAATTATTGAGCTAAATTCTTTTATCACCTCCTCAATTTTGATGTTGAAAGATCTTAAATCAGCAAACTCATTTTTTCAGTGCTATGATGTCATCCCTCAGACCTTCTAAGGGAGCCAATTTTTCCGACAAAGCTCGAATTTCCTGTAGAACCGCTGATTCTGGCTCAGTTCTTTGTGGTTTAAGTGGATCAGAAGTAGGCGAGAGAGTCGCAGTTAACTGCTTACATTTAAGGCGTCATGTAAGTTTCCGTTCCCCCATCCTCCGGTAACCGACTTCGGTAATGCCAGCGCAGTGAAAATGCATCTCCCTCTTACACTTTGTGCAAATGATTCCATCTGAAAGTGGTTCCTCGCAGGCACTGCATTTCTGGGCATGGGTCATTTTGACACTAATTTACTTTGAGAATCCCTGTCTTGTTTGTGGAATCAGCCGTATGTAGGTAGATGCCAAAAACGATCAACCGCAAAAGAAGAAGAAATATATATTCAATAGATTATTTAAATAGCCCTGGTACGCCCTTATTAATTGCAACTATAATGAATCCAAGGTTTAGACACTGGGTGTTTATAATTTTGAAAGAGATAAACTAAACAATCACTAGATCATAATATTATAATTTACGGAGCCAATGATGACGTGGTCATTAATACGATCTGATCAAAGTCTGGTACGGCGTAAAATTTTGTATAAAAGTTTCATTTCACAACAATTTGGTTTTGTGCAGATATTCACCAACAATATAAGTAATAGTTTCTTCGATATAAGTATAACATAATACATAACTTCACACCTTTTTCTACCCTAGGTGTAGGCAGCGGCTGTTAAGCCAAATCTGGCCCTTTTTTACACCGTCTCAAATGGAACAGGTAGCACACCTATTGCCATAATACCGGGCACAAAGTTTTCAGTCAACGATATTTATCACACATAACTTCCGAAAAAAATTCGAAAAGCCATTGGTGTGAGCCAGGATTTGAACCCGTGACTTCTTGATTCAGAAGCAGGTTGCCTGACCACTGGACCACCAAGTCGAACAAGTATCTGTGTAGTTTAAAAAAGTTAATATTAATTGAATATGTAGATAAATTAATGTCACTATTTGGGCACTAAAAAAACAAAACAAGATACTTGCACGGACTTTGCGAAATAATTGTCTGTGCCTGCGCGTCACCTGATGGAAAGCAACTACCGCCGCCCGTGGACATCCGCAACACCACGGGCGTGATATAAGCGTTGCTGACCTAGTTCCCAGTTCTTTCACTCTATTCTATCACCATGAACCAAGCTCAAGCAAGTGTTATTTTTAAATTTGTACCTATTGTTAAGTTAAAGGCGGAAAATATTCAAGCACGTTACCTGATAGTAAGCTGTTATAGCTGTTATGTAAGCTAATAGTGACCCTGTTTATTATAGCTAATATATCAAATTCTCGTCTCACATTGTTAATTCCCAAACTCCTCCGAACCGACATAACCGGCTCTTATGAAATTTTGTGTGCATACCTGGTAAGTCTGAGAATAGGACAACATCTATTTTTAATTCCTCTAAATATTAGGAGTATAGTAGAGTAGAGTAAGAAAGAGAGTTAAGAGTAGAGTCCACCCCTAAATGTATATATATATTTTAATTTTTCGATATTTTGTTTCATTTTTTTTTATGAAACAAAATACAAATCCAAGTTTTCATCTCTCTACGATCTACTTATATTTTTATTTGTTGATCAAAATCTTATTTTTTTAGCAAGACATCTTTTGCTTGGTAAGCTACCGTGGTCTACTATAATGAAATTGTAAATAATTTAAATTTAAATCAACAATACATTTTGTAAGTTAACTTCGGCAAGTCTAATCCTCTTAAAAAGTTGAACTATCGAACTATGTATTTATAAATTCCTCTTAAAGTTTAAAACTTAAAGTTCACTGTAGTTTAAATTAATTGAATATTGTCAAAGATGGCCGGATCGAACCTTAACGGCGTATTATCTTCCAATTACTGTACTGCTAAATACTTGTTTTCTTTATGGGTTAGGGAAGGTCAATATGTAGCTGATGATAAGCAACTAACGCCGCCCATAGACACCTGCAACACAAGGGAAGGGGTGGGACCTCCAGATAGGTACCTCTCTCACCGAGCGAAACGCCGCATGAAACATTTTACGTCGATATTCTGAGAGGCCGTGGTATTTCACCGGTCGAGCCGGCCCATTCATGCGGCCAACTGCGGGTACTACTACTACTTGTTAGTATTAGTTCGGATATAGAAAAAAGTGCTCTCAAAGATAATATTGCCGAAATAATATCATTCAAATAATTCCGAATATTTAAAAGTGATCTTAAAATTAACCGCGGTTGAAATTTAATAACGTCTTTGGAGGCAAATTGTGTATAAACTCGTTTGTGAAGGGTTATTGATTTTACTTGAGCAAAAGCCCAAATTTTATGCTATTCGAAGGACCAGCTTTTAGCAAAAACCGCCCACATCGGATATTCATTTGCATAATTTGTAAGGAGGTATAATTAAAATTTTCATCAACTTTGATGTTATCCCGCAAAAATCACCCCTTACCTTCAACCGGCTCGCACAAAATGTCTATAATATCTTATAGTAAAATAAAATGTAGTCTCAGTGGCACAAGGCTTCTGATCCAGAGGTCCGGGTTCGATTTCTGACACTGGCTCACACCAATGACTTTTCGAAATTGTTTTCGGAAGTTATGTGTGATAAATATCGATGACTGAAAACTTTGTGCTTGGTATGGCAATAGGTTCGCCACCTATTCCATTTGGAACGTAAACATAACGGCGAGACGAGGCTTAACAGCCGCTGCCTTTGAAGTGAAATAACATAACTTTGGCCTTTTTCTATCCAAAGTTGTAGGGAGCGGCTGGTAAGCATTAACTCGCACAATGGTTAAGTTACGTGCCAAGTGAAATATGTGGCAAACCTATTGCTACCAACCTTTTGGGCACAATTATCGATACTTATCACACACAACCTCCAAAAAAAAAAATCCCACAAAATCATTAGTGTGAGCCCGGAATCGATCCCACGACTTTTGCATCAGAAGCGGGGAGCTCGACCACTGGACTAGTGTAAAATTCAGAGCAAAGTTTTTTTAAATTACTAACTTCAGCATTTATAATAATAACAATAAGATTTTATTTTTTTCTACCTCACCATTTTTTTTTCGTTTTTCATAAATTTGTAGCCAGATTATTTAAAATCGTATACCATTTCATACAGAATACCCTTATATAGAATTTCTGTTTACGACATAACTAATTGCTTATTTCAGGGGACTGTCCAATATTCACCATGAAAAGTCAGATGACTCTCGTTATCAACAGCTGTGCATCAAACATATTAAAACGTAAAAGTACTCAAGTGATATATTTTATTATTTAATGCTATACGGACAAGCGTGAAGTGAATACTAATATATACCTACTAGAGATAGATCTCGTGATTACAATCAGTTTGTCTGTCTGTTGGGTTGGTACAGGTAATCTATATATTAACAGACTGTTGACTTTCTTCGATTGATTACTTTTTCTTTAATTCCTCAAAGAAGTCTCGGTGGTCCAGTGGTTGAGGACCCCGTTTCTGAATCAAATCAAATCCGGGCTCACACCAATGACTTTTCGAATTTTAAGGAAGTTTTATGATGTGCGTACAGATATGTGTGATAAATATCGATGACTGAAAACTGTGTGCCCGATGTATGGCAATAGGTTCGCCACTGGTTCCATTTGGGACTTAACGTAACGATTGAGAGACTCGCTGCTTAAACCTTTAGCTAGAAAAAGGCGTGTAGTTATGTTATTTTCCTCATAAAAAATCGTATCAGGATATCTAGTATTAAATATTACTGCATTATGTACATATATCATTTAATAATTTTCCTAAGTATGAGTGAACGTGCCATTGCAAGTATCTATTAGAATAAAATATCTGGAATCTAACATAACTAAGTAAATATCAATTTTATTCTCATGACGATAAAGTTTCAAATTAAGATTGCAATATGCTTTTGATTATTTTGTGCATTAGGAAGACATAATCTCATAAACAGTATTGCACGTAGCTACTAATTAATAATTATTAATATTTTTGATATCTCTGCAGAAATATCTGAGTCACATCTCATGTTGATAGCAATGTAAAAAAATAGAAACGTGGCCAAAAAGATTTTCTTTGAGATAGGGGGACAAACAAGCAAGCACCTTATAGTAAGCGACTGAAGTCGACCATGGACGACTGTAACAGAAGTAGTGTTATAGTAGCATTCCCAGCCCTTAATATAGGGTAGAGAAGAAATCGGAAATGGGTGAGATAAACATAACTTAAGTCACTTTAGTCCATTTTCTGAGAGATAGTGGTATTCCGCCGGTTGAGATGGCTCATTCATGCAGCGCACTGCGTGGCTCTACGACAGTAAGAACTGTTGTTTTATAATGTAACTATTTTCGAAACAATTATGTAACTACGACGATAGTTTAGGAGCTTACAATCCACCTGACACATGGATACATACAAAGATAACTTGATGACCAAAACAACTTTTAGGATTATATCGCGTTTATTTCTTACTTATTTATATTTATTTCCCGACGTTTCGAACTCTTTACAGAGATCATTTTCACGAGTGAAAATAAATGAAAAAACGTCGGGAAATAAATTTAAATAAGTAATAAATAAACGCGATATAATCCTAAAAGTTGTTTTGGTCAATGAGTGGGATTCGCGAAAGTCTTAGAAATAGATAGATAACTTGATGCTAAATCCCCTGCGAGGTAGGCAGAGAGAACAAATCGCTATAAAGCATGATTCGACACTTACTCAATATGCTGGTAGGTTTTAAGGCTCCACCTGATGATAAACAGCTATCATGACTTACGGACATTTTACAATACGAGAGCTATTGATCCTGGCTTTTACCAACCTATCAGATAAACATGACTTTATCATGCAGTATTCGGCACAAAGGGTGGCGTTAGTATGCCTCTACTAATGCCTTTGAGTTCACAGCGACTGTACCATAAGCGGCTAAATATAATTATATACCATCTATATTAAATTCTGTCTATATTTTGATAAGCTTTATATAGGTTTTAACAACTTTAGTTACTTTTCCGATTCTAATGGGGATAACTGTTGTCTGTAAGCTATTGGAGAAAACAAAGCCTAGGTTAGCATTTAAGATGAAAAAGACCTGTTTTGTGATTGGTCACGCTCTTTTAGTCATTCAAATTAAGTTTAATTTGGATTTGTTTATTTTGTCATGTTCGATTTTTTTAAATGTAAGATAAATTTAAAATTACTTTTTAATTCAAATTTATTATAATTTTTAGTAAGAGCGACTGAAAGAATGGATGATACTCACTAAGCAGATATACAGTACCTAAGAGGAAAATTGGAGGTGTAGAGGACGGCTACAACACACTTTTGATGACAAATGTTCTTGCCGAAGGTAATGTCAGAAGTTTTAAAAAGCGACGATAGTGTGTGACAAGGTCTGTGATAGTCGAGAAAACAAGTTAGGTGTGTAAGAATCGTGCTGGTTCTCACTGTTTTTTCTTACTATCTACCCTCCTAGACATTTAATGTGAATTTATTTCAGTATATATTTTAATCAGAATTATAATTTTCTTGCAGTAGGTTCGTCACCTATTCCATTTGGGACGTAAACATAACGGCGAGACGAGGCTTAACAGCCGCTGCCTACACCTCCTACACCTTCGGGTAACAAAGGCGAGAAGTTATGTTATAATTTTCTTTTATTAACATTACTTCTTTGTTAACAAAATAGTAAATATATATTATTACATGCTTTTTCAGCTAACGAAACCAATTCGTACACGTTTTCATGTTGCTGTAAACGAGTGCGCTTATCGTGAAGGCTTTGTGAGGCCGCGCACGTATTAGCAAGCTGGGAAACATAAATAACGAGCCCAAACAATTTACCTACGCGCTTGAGGTATTCTTACAAGTGTTTAGTTTGTTCAATATATACCAGCGGTTGTTACGTGCTGCGAATCTAACTTGCCACTTGGTGGTCACATTCAATAGGAGACCACAGTAGGTTCATTTTAATATTACCATTTTTTTTATTGTATAGACTGGCAAACGAGCAACCGTGTGTTACATGATGGTAGGCAATAAAAGAGTTGCGTTCCCAGCCTTAAAAATAGGAAAAGAAAGATGAAGAAGAAGGATGGTAGTAGAAGAGTGGAGGAATTTGGTTTTCAGGAAGCTCTCTCACCAAGCGAAACACGGTTACAGCACACAAATACATGTGTCATCGCTCACCTAGTAATAGAATATTCTTCTCTGATCAAAGCTTATAATATTCTGCAATATATATATGTTGCAGAATGCGTCAAGTATGGAATAGAGAGAGAATAGAGAAATAGAATAGAGATAGTATGGAATGGATGGAGAGAGATATAATTGGGAGCGATTTATGTAATATAAATATTACTACTATATATTAAATTATATATTACTCACAGATAAAGCGAAAAAAGGGAGAGTTACGTCTTTTCCTATCCGAATGAGTAGTCAGCGGCTGTTAAGACCTCAACTCGCCGAATCGTTACGTTAAATCCCAAACACAAAAAGGTAGCAAAAATATTTTCATTACCCCGGCCCCAAAGTTATATTTATACCACATATAACATCCGAAAAGAATTGCGAGAAATCATTGCTAAGAAGTAATACAATTATCCTACTAGTTTATTTCGAGTAATAATAAGACATCGATAGCAGCAATTTCGAGTTACGCGCTGAATTAAACTACTAACTTGTAACTGTACACTGACTTTGCAAGATTTATAAATGTGATGACTGTTTTGTATTGCTTGTAAGTCATTTGTGTCTTGATTTTACACATCTTCATTATTTTAATGAGGTATCGGGAATGCTAAGATTACTTTACAATCTTATTAGGTTCAAATTAGTTCAAAATTTATTTTGATATTGTAAACATATTGTAGCATGTTTTGATTCTCCGAAAATATAGATGATACGACTTTTTCATTAAATGAAACTTTTGTCGACAGATTTATCACCCCTGCGCAGAAAATTCCCTGAAAAACATTGGAACCTTTTTCGAAGTTAGAATTGCTCATAAGAATTGCTCGTGTAAGAAGACAGCTTTGGCTTGCTGAGAATAAGTTTTTGTTTATAATGATATTTATACTAAATAGGAATTCAATATAAAATTTTTCAAGAACTGTCGCAAAAATCTGTGCAAAATTTTTCTATTTAAGCTACTATTTGTCGGCGGTTCTCATATATCATAATAATATTAAACACTAATCAGAAAAACAAATTGGATCAACACTATCCTATCCCTTACACTATCCATTATACGTGGGCTTGGTATAGCTTTTTTATAGGGTAGGGCAAACGAGCAAACAGGTCACCTGATGGCAAGAAACTACTCACCAATATACATCACGTCTGAATGTCATTGTAAAATATCACATATTAAAATGTTCTACTCTAAAGTATTAGATAAAAATTCTTGTTATGGCACACAGCCAATATCGTGAAGAAAGCAATCTGTGAAAATATTAGTTTTCAGTTTACATAATTGTTTTGTATATGTTGTAATATCTAAGACTATAAGAGAATAATAATTAAAGATGAAGAAATAATATCGTTGATAGATACAAGCTCTGATGTCAACCTCATTACAATGACCGAATTCAAGAAGAAAAAAGAAGAAATTAAGAATTATGATAAAGAAGCCTCAACATGTTTGACAGGAATAGCCGAGAAAAAGATTTATACAGAAGAAACATTTATTGTAACTATAAAAGTTGATGATCAGTACGCTGATGTCAAGTTTCATATTGTCAAGGACAATGAAATACCTGTAAGCCTCATTATTGGAAACCCAATATTACAAGATTTTAAACTTAATTTTACACCAGAAGGAATTTACATGAAGAAAATTTTACACTTAACACTTTTTGCAGAAGAAGAAAAAGAACAATTGGATATAGACAGCTGTGAAAATAAAGATGAGATTTATAAGTTGTGTAACTCGTATAAACCAAATGAAAATACAAAGTGTCTAGTCGTCCAGTAATTGGATGAATAAAATTAATCATTCGTACGATTATCGGACGAATAAAATAAATTAATCGTCCGGTCAACGGTTGACTAAATAATCCTATGTATTAAATTTTTCCAAAAAAAAGTTAGGTTAGTTAGGTTTTTTTTTTTTTAATTTTTGACGACATTTCAGCGATAAATAAAAACGATCTTACAAAAACTAACAACAGTAACGACTGGAAGTACACCAAGAACGAAAAAATTTAAAATATTGCATTGACTTGTATAGGTTTCTTAATTCATCGAGATATTGTCCAACATTGTCGTTCAACCTGCGATTAAAAGAAAAGGGAGACCTAAAGGTACCAATAACACCGATTTCGGTGTTAGTATCGGTAGGAGAATAAATAACAATAATGAAAAAATAATAATTTGATTTGGTCGGACGATTAAATTATTTTATTCATCCGACAATCGGACGAATAATTAAACTTATTCATCCGGTTATCTGGACGACTAGCAACAGCCATGAAAAGAAGAACGAGAGTAACGTACAAATGAAAATAATACTTAAAGATGAAGAACCTGTTTACCAAAGCCCAAGACGTATGTCACCTTTAGAATGATGAATATTGTGAACAAACAAATTAAAGAATGGGTACAAAAAGGTAAAACCAAAAAAGGTAAAAAAATAAAACCTAGCAAGTCTGATTTTGCAAGTCCTTTAGTACTGGCTAACGAGAAAGATGAATCGCTTCGAATATGCGTAGATTATAGAAGCTTGAACAAGAAGATTATAAGAGAAAGAGTTCCTCTTCAAATAATAGAAGATCAGATAGATAAATTAAAAGAAGCAATAGTGTTTACATCACTAGATTAAAAAAGTGGTTTCCATCACGTAAATATCCATAAAGATAGTCAGAAATACACATCCTTCGTTTCTCCACAAGGCCAATATGAATTCAGAAAAACGTTTGGACTTTGCACAGCGCCATCTGTTTTTCAAAGATTTATAAATGATTGATTTAATAATTGACGAAACTGTGTTAGTTTATTTGGATGATATTATTTTGCCATCTAAAATAAAAAACAAAGGAGTTAGAAATATCGTGGTACCTAAAAGAATGCGATATGAAATAATATCGAAAGCTCATGAAAAGGGGCACTTCGGAGAAGACAAGACAGAAGAATTAATAAACAGAGTATATTACATTGAACGATTACCTGAGAAGATTAAGAAAGTAATAAGAAATTGTGTAGAGTTTATACTTATTTCGCACAAAAGAGGTAAAAAGGAAGGTTTACTATACCCTATAGATAAAGGAGATACACCACTACAAATATATCACATAGATCATTTGGGTCTACTGACGTCGACCCACAAGAATTACAAGTGATGTACTTGTTTACTTCACAGTTGTAGATGCGTACACTAAATTTACTTGGATTTATCCAGTCAAAACTTTGACTACTGAAGAGAGTTTAGAAGAATTAAGACTACAGCAGCATACATTTGGCTCACCTGAAAGAATTATCACAGATAGAAATGCCGCATTCACGATTCAAGTGATTTTCAAAAATATTGTAATGATGAAAATATTGTACACTACACCAAAACAACAGGTCAACCCAGAGGAAATAGTCAAGTTGAACGAGTTCACCAAATAATAATAGCAGTTTTGGGCAAGTTAAGTGCTGATGATCTCACGAAATGGTAGCGCCGAGTATCCCAGGTACATCATCGTTGTTTGAATGGGACTTACCAACGGAGTATTGGTATGACTTTTGAGTTGTTATTTGGGACGAAGATGAGAGACAAAGACGAAAACCTTAGTAAATTGATAGAAGAAGAAAATATAAAGATTTACACAGAAAAAAGACAGGAACTTAGAGAAAAGGCCAAAGAATCATTATTGAAAATTCAAGTAGAGAACATTAGAAGTTACAATAAGAAAAGAAAAGAAGCAAACACATATCAGATTGGAGATATGGTAGACATTAAGAGAACACAATTTTCACAAGGAGCAAAATTTTACCCTAAATATCTTGGTCCCTACGAAATTATTAAAAATAAAGGAAATGATAGATACATTGTGAAAAAATCTGGAAGAAGTGATGGCCCAATCAATACAACTACTTCTGCGAACCTCATGAAGCCGTGGATAGATCCAGAAGACGATTCATCTGGGTCAGATGAAATGTAGGACGGCCGTGTCGAATGTAGTAGTTATTAGAATAGTTATTAAAATAATATTTGTACCTTTTTAAAATTGTATGTATGGCAATATTGGTGTATCGGTTGAAAGGTAGATTGATGTGAGTGAAGGGGTAGCGAAAGAATGGTAGATAAAGATGAACACGTTTTTTCTGTTATTTAAATAAAAGTTGTTTGAAAAGTTTGAAGAAGTCATTTTATCACTGCCTCGATCCCTACATACAATATGGATTTTACTCTTATGATATAAACGAAATCAGATGTAGTACTAGTCCATAGGAGTCTCTTAAAAATAACATTTTAACTCCTGGGCGAATTTAAAAAAAATACAAATTTCAAACAAACTATATCGCATTAAAATGCATCAAAACTAAATCACCCGTATAGAGAACGTACCTTGACCTCTGACGGTGTGGCAACGTGTGCGTGTGGCACTGACTTTTCTTTTGACTATCAAATTTCACTGTCACTAGTTGATAGTAATTTGTCATTTTACGAATAGGTACCTACGTCTATTGTTAACATGAATTAATGTTAACTACACTGAACTAACTAAATTCCGTTAAAGCGGATTATGTAGGCACAAAATTAAATCTTCAAGTTTTCAAAATGTCCACCACGAGCAGCAATACATAGCGTACATCGTCGCATTATGTTTCTGCGAATTTTATTAAATAGATTCCGTGCGGGATCGGAGGCCATGGCTATTAATTTGTCAAAGGCGATGACTATACGGTTCCGCAATTCGACTGCACTATTGAAAACTTGGGAGTAAACTTCATTTTTAATGAACCCCCACAAAAAGAAATCAATCCCACACTCACCATACATAAGTACCATGTCCGTATATTCACTAGCGGTATAAAAATGTCGTGGCATTTTATAAAAGTTGCACAAAAGTGTTTTACTATAAATAACACTATAACACACACAAAACTCAAATAACTAAGTGTTAATAAAAAAAAAACAATAAAATAACTTAGACTAATAAATAATACAAATTCGAAAAGAGTAATTAGCAGGCGATACGTCACACACAAAGCGGAACAGGCGGTCAACTAAAAGCAAAATTATTGGAAATAAAAAATCTGTCGAAAATCATAGGTAAATAGGGTAAACGACCACATTTATGTCAATGCGCTTTAGAAAAATTATAATTACATTAGAATAAGAATATTTGTGTTATTACGATTTTAAAAGTTGTATCATAAAAGAAATGATAATAAAGGGTTTTTTCACGATTTATCTTATTCTACTATGTAATAAACTAAGGTACCTACCTACTGTCTATTTAGATTTGATTTGTCCAGGGGATATTTCCTTAAATAACATTGTCATAAATACAATTTTTTAAACTGTTCTCCTTTGTTCAGAAATATCATAACAACAAATAAAAGTAAGGTTTTAAAGTTTTGTACTTCATTAAGATATTTAGTCAATTCTTTAAAATGATTACAGTTAAAATATTTCTGAAAATAAAATGTCGTAACTAAAGCTATAAATTCCATTAATTATAAATTGAATGAAAATCCCAACACATAAAACTACTTCAGTATTTTTTATTAATTTCTAAGGTGAGACGGACGATAATTGTTTCGTGCCTCTAATTTCAAAACCCCCCCCCGTACTTCAAGCGGGGGGGCCACGCACTTCAACCCGCGCCCGCCTTATGCGCACACGTCGGCTTCTTTGTGAATGATTTTCGTTTATGACAAAGTCGAAGCGGCCTTGACAGGACGAACAGCTGAGAAGAGTTTATTCCAGTTCATACATTTATAGGGAGTGTTCAATTACATGAAAATGTAAGATCAATTTAAAATTACTTTTTAATTCAAATTTATTATAATTTTTAGTAAGAGCGACTGAAAGAATGGATGATACTCACTAAGCAGATATACAGTACCTAAGAGGAAAATTGGAGGTGTAGAGGACGGCTACAACACACTTTTGATGACAAATGTTCTTGCGGTAATGTCAGAAGTTTTAAAAAGCGACGATAGTGTGTGACAAGGTCTGTGATAGTCGAGAAAACAAGTTAGGTGTGTAAGAATCGTGCTGGTTCTCACTGTTTTTTCTTACTATCTACCCTCCTAGACATTTAATGTGAATTTATTTCAGTATATATTTTAATCAGAATTATAATTTTCTTGCAGTAGGTTCGTCACCTATTCCATTTGGGACGTAAACATAACGGCGAGACGAGGCTTAACAGCCGCTGCCTACACCTCCTACACCTTCGGGTAACAAAGGCGAGAAGTTATGTTATAATTTTCTTTTATTAACATTACTTCTTTGTTAACAAAATAGTAAATATATATTATTACATGCTTTTTCAGCTAACGAAACCAATTCGTACACGTTTTCATGTTGCTGTAAACGAGTGCGCTTATCGTGAAGGCTTTGTGAGGCCGCGCACGTATTAGCAAGCTGGGAAACATAAATAACGAGCCCAAACAATTTACCTACGCGCTTGAGGTATTCTTACAAGTGTTTAGTTTGTTCAATATATACCAGCGGTTGTTACGTGCTGCGAATCTAACTTGCCACTTGGTGGTCACATTCAATAGGAGACCACAGTAGGTTCATTTTAATATTACCATTTTTTTTATTGTATAGACTGGCAAACGAGCAACCGTGTGTTACATGATGGTAGGCAATAAAAGAGTTGCGTTCCCAGCCTTAAAAATAGGAAAAGAAAGATGAAGAAGAAGGATGGTAGTAGAAGAGTGGAGGAATTTGGTTTTCAGGAAGCTCTCTCACCAAGCGAAACACGGTTACAGCACACAAATACATGTGTCATCGCTCACCTAGTAATAGAATATTCTTCTCTGATCAAAGCTTATAATATTCTGCAATATATATATGTTGCAGAATGCGTCAAGTATGGAATAGAGAGAGAATAGAGAAATAGAATAGAGATAGTATGGAATGGATGGAGAGAGATATAATTGGGAGCGATTTATGTAATATAAATATTACTACTATATATTAAATTATATATTACTCACAGATAAAGCGAAAAAAGGGAGAGTTACGTCTTTTCCTATCCGAATGAGTAGTCAGCGGCTGTTAAGACCTCAACTCGCCGAATCGTTACGTTAAATCCCAAACACAAAAAGGTAGCAAAAATATTTTCATTACCCCGGCCCCAAAGTTATATTTATACCACATATAACATCCGAAAAGAATTGCGAGAAATCATTGCTAAGAAGTAATACAATTATCCTACTAGTTTATTTCGAGTAATAATAAGACATCGATAGCAGCAATTTCGAGTTACGCGCTGAATTAAACTACTAACTTGTAACTGTACACTGACTTTGCAAGATTTATAAATGTGATGACTGTTTTGTATTGCTTGTAAGTCATTTGTGTCTTGATTTTACACATCTTCATTATTTTAATGAGGTATCGGGAATGCTAAGATTACTTTACAATCTTATTAGGTTCAAATTAGTTCAAAATTTATTTTGATATTGTAAACATATTGTAGCATGTTTTGATTCTCCGAAAATATAGATGATACGACTTTTTCATTAAATGAAACTTTTGTCGACAGATTTATCACCCCTGCGCAGAAAATTCCCTGAAAAACATTGGAACCTTTTTCGAAGTTAGAATTGCTCATAAGAATTGCTCGTGTAAGAAGACAGCTTTGGCTTGCTGAGAATAAGTTTTTGTTTATAATGATATTTATACTAAATAGGAATTCAATATAAAATTTTTCAAGAACTGTCGCAAAAATCTGTGCAAAATTTTTCTATTTAAGCTACTATTTGTCGGCGGTTCTCATATATCATAATAATATTAAACACTAATCAGAAAAACAAATTGGATCAACACTATCCTATCCCTTACACTATCCATTATACGTGGGCTTGGTATAGCTTTTTTATAGGGTAGGGCAAACGAGCAAACAGGTCACCTGATGGCAAGAAACTACTCACCAATATACATCACGTCTGAATGTCATTGTAAAATATCACATATTAAAATGTTCTACTCTAAAGTATTAGATAAAAATTCTTGTTATGGCACACAGCCAATATCGTGAAGAAAGCAATCTGTGAAAATATTAGTTTTCAGTTTACATAATTGTTTTGTATATGTTGTAATATCTAAGACTATAAGAGAATAATAATTAAAGATGAAGAAATAATATCGTTGATAGATACAAGCTCTGATGTCAACCTCATTACAATGACCGAATTCAAGAAGAAAAAAGAAGAAATTAAGAATTATGATAAAGAAGCCTCAACATGTTTGACAGGAATAGCCGAGAAAAAGATTTATACAGAAGAAACATTTATTGTAACTATAAAAGTTGATGATCAGTACGCTGATGTCAAGTTTCATATTGTCAAGGACAATGAAATACCTGTAAGCCTCATTATTGGAAACCCAATATTACAAGATTTTAAACTTAATTTTACACCAGAAGGAATTTACATGAAGAAAATTTTACACTTAACACTTTTTGCAGAAGAAGAAAAAGAACAATTGGATATAGACAGCTGTGAAAATAAAGATGAGATTTATAAGTTGTGTAACTCGTATAAACCAAATGAAAATACAAAGTGTCTAGTCGTCCAGTAATTGGATGAATAAAATTAATCATTCGTACGATTATCGGACGAATAAAATAAATTAATCGTCCGGTCAACGGTTGACTAAATAATCCTATGTATTAAATTTTTCCAAAAAAAAGTTAGGTTAGTTAGGTTTTTTTTTTTTTAATTTTTGACGACATTTCAGCGATAAATAAAAACGATCTTACAAAAACTAACAACAGTAACGACTGGAAGTACACCAAGAACGAAAAAATTTAAAATATTGCATTGACTTGTATAGGTTTCTTAATTCATCGAGATATTGTCCAACATTGTCGTTCAACCTGCGATTAAAAGAAAAGGGAGACCTAAAGGTACCAATAACACCGATTTCGGTGTTAGTATCGGTAGGAGAATAAATAACAATAATGAAAAAATAATAATTTGATTTGGTCGGACGATTAAATTATTTTATTCATCCGACAATCGGACGAATAATTAAACTTATTCATCCGGTTATCTGGACGACTAGCAACAGCCATGAAAAGAAGAACGAGAGTAACGTACAAATGAAAATAATACTTAAAGATGAAGAACCTGTTTACCAAAGCCCAAGACGTATGTCACCTTTAGAATGATGAATATTGTGAACAAACAAATTAAAGAATGGGTACAAAAAGGTAAAACCAAAAAAGGTAAAAAAATAAAACCTAGCAAGTCTGATTTTGCAAGTCCTTTAGTACTGGCTAACGAGAAAGATGAATCGCTTCGAATATGCGTAGATTATAGAAGCTTGAACAAGAAGATTATAAGAGAAAGAGTTCCTCTTCAAATAATAGAAGATCAGATAGATAAATTAAAAGAAGCAATAGTGTTTACATCACTAGATTTAAAAAGTGGTTTCCATCACGTAAATATCCATAAAGATAGTCAGAAATACACATCCTTCGTTTCTCCACAAGGCCAATATGAATTCAGAAAAACGTTTGGACTTTGCACAGCGCCATCTGTTTTTCAAAGATTTATAAATGATTGATTTAATAATTGACGAAACTGTGTTAGTTTATTTGGATGATATTATTTTGCCATCTAAAATAAAAAACAAAGGAGTTAGAAATATCGTGGTACCTAAAAGAATGCGATATGAAATAATATCGAAAGCTCATGAAAAGGGGCACTTCGGAGAAGACAAGACAGAAGAATTAATAAACAGAGTATATTACATTGAACGATTACCTGAGAAGATTAAGAAAGTAATAAGAAATTGTGTAGAGTTTATACTTATTTCGCACAAAAGAGGTAAAAAGGAAGGTTTACTATACCCTATAGATAAAGGAGATACACCACTACAAATATATCACATAGATCATTTGGGTCTACTGACGTCGACCCACAAGAATTACAAGTGATGTACTTGTTTACTTCACAGTTGTAGATGCGTACACTAAATTTACTTGGATTTATCCAGTCAAAACTTTGACTACTGAAGAGAGTTTAGAAGAATTAAGACTACAGCAGCATACATTTGGCTCACCTGAAAGAATTATCACAGATAGAAATGCCGCATTCACGATTCAAGTGATTTTCAAAAATATTGTAATGATGAAAATATTGTACACTACACCAAAACAACAGGTCAACCCAGAGGAAATAGTCAAGTTGAACGAGTTCACCAAATAATAATAGCAGTTTTGGGCAAGTTAAGTGCTGATGATCTCACGAAATGGTAGCGCCGAGTATCCCAGGTACATCATCGTTGTTTGAATGGGACTTACCAACGGAGTATTGGTATGACTTTTGAGTTGTTATTTGGGACGAAGATGAGAGACAAAGACGAAAACCTTAGTAAATTGATAGAAGAAGAAAATATAAAGATTTACACAGAAAAAAGACAGGAACTTAGAGAAAAGGCCAAAGAATCATTATT
Organism: Euproctis similis; assembly: GCA_905147225.2. Lineage (NCBI taxonomy): Eukaryota > Metazoa > Arthropoda > Insecta > Lepidoptera > Erebidae > Euproctis > Euproctis similis. The sequence continues at coordinate 12,351,883 of LR990115.1, forward strand.
GAAAATTCAAGTAGAGAACATTAGAAGTTACAATAAGAAAAGAAAAGAAGCAAACACATATCAGATTGGAGATATGGTAGACATTAAGAGAACACAATTTTCACAAGGAGCAAAATTTTACCCTAAATATCTTGGTCCCTACGAAATTATTAAAAATAAAGGAAATGATAGATACATTGTGAAAAAATCTGGAAGAAGTGATGGCCCAATCAATACAACTACTTCTGCGAACCTCATGAAGCCGTGGATAGATCCAGAAGACGATTCATCTGGGTCAGATGAAATGTAGGACGGCCGTGTCGAATGTAGTAGTTATTAGAATAGTTATTAAAATAATATTTGTACCTTTTTAAAATTGTATGTATGGCAATATTGGTGTATCGGTTGAAAGGTAGATTGATGTGAGTGAAGGGGTAGCGAAAGAATGGTAGATAAAGATGAACACGTTTTTTCTGTTATTTAAATAAAAGTTGTTTGAAAAGTTTGAAGAAGTCATTTTATCACTGCCTCGATCCCTACATACAATATGGATTTTACTCTTATGATATAAACGAAATCAGATGTAGTACTAGTCCATAGGAGTCTCTTAAAAATAACATTTTAACTCCTGGGCGAATTTAAAAAAAATACAAATTTCAAACAAACTATATCGCATTAAAATGCATCAAAACTAAATCACCCGTATAGAGAACGTACCTTGACCTCTGACGGTGTGGCAACGTGTGCGTGTGGCACTGACTTTTCTTTTGACTATCAAATTTCACTGTCACTAGTTGATAGTAATTTGTCATTTTACGAATAGGTACCTACGTCTATTGTTAACATGAATTAATGTTAACTACACTGAACTAACTAAATTCCGTTAAAGCGGATTATGTAGGCACAAAATTAAATCTTCAAGTTTTCAAAATGTCCACCACGAGCAGCAATACATAGCGTACATCGTCGCATTATGTTTCTGCGAATTTTATTAAATAGATTCCGTGCGGGATCGGAGGCCATGGCTATTAATTTGTCAAAGGCGATGACTATACGGTTCCGCAATTCGACTGCACTATTGAAAACTTGGGAGTAAACTTCATTTTTAATGAACCCCCACAAAAAGAAATCAATCCCACACTCACCATACATAAGTACCATGTCCGTATATTCACTAGCGGTATAAAAATGTCGTGGCATTTTATAAAAGTTGCACAAAAGTGTTTTACTATAAATAACACTATAACACACACAAAACTCAAATAACTAAGTGTTAATAAAAAAAAAACAATAAAATAACTTAGACTAATAAATAATACAAATTCGAAAAGAGTAATTAGCAGGCGATACGTCACACACAAAGCGGAACAGGCGGTCAACTAAAAGCAAAATTATTGGAAATAAAAAATCTGTCGAAAATCATAGGTAAATAGGGTAAACGACCACATTTATGTCAATGCGCTTTAGAAAAATTATAATTACATTAGAATAAGAATATTTGTGTTATTACGATTTTAAAAGTTGTATCATAAAAGAAATGATAATAAAGGGTTTTTTCACGATTTATCTTATTCTACTATGTAATAAACTAAGGTACCTACCTACTGTCTATTTAGATTTGATTTGTCCAGGGGATATTTCCTTAAATAACATTGTCATAAATACAATTTTTTAAACTGTTCTCCTTTGTTCAGAAATATCATAACAACAAATAAAAGTAAGCTTTTAAAGTTTTGTACTTTATTAAGATATTTAGTCAATTCTTTAAAATGATTACAGTTAAAATATTTCTGAAAATAAAATGTCGTAACTAAAGCTATAAATTCCATTAATTATAAATTGAATGAAAATCCCAACACATAAAACTACTTCAGTATTTTTTATTAATTTCTAAGGTGAGACGGACGATAATTGTTTCGTGCCTCTAATTTCAAAACCCCCCCCGTACTTCAAGCGGGGGGGCCACGCACTTCAACCCGCGCCCGCCTTATGCGCATACGTCGGCTTCTTTGTGAATGATTTTCGTTTATGACAAAGTCGAAGCGGCCTTGACAGGACGAACAGCTGAGAAGAGTTTATTCCAGTTCATACATTTATAGGGAGTGTTCAATTACATGAAAATGAAAACTGTCGTTATTGACCTAATTACTGTACCGATCGTCTTAATATTTTGTACAACGTTTACTGAAATTATGATCTACATCTGGTATCAATTATTACATATGAGTGGATTCCACCCTGTATATATATATATATATATATATATATATATATATATATATATATATATAATTTGTATATGTTGTAACCTGTTTAAGTAATATATAGTTATCAAAATCATCAGAACTATGTACTTCAAAATACTTATACTCATAACATAAAATATCATAAGTTCACACCTTTTTCTACCCAAAGGTGTAGGAGCGGCTGTTAAACCTCGTCTCGCCGTTAAGTTTACGTCCTAAATGGAATAGGTAGCGAACCTATTGCCATACCGGGCATAAAGTTTTTAGTCATCGATATTTATCACATATAATTTCATTTCAAGAAAAGTCATTGGTGTGAGCCAGTGTGAGGTTGCGAACCCGCTACGTCTGCATTCAGAAGCAGAGTGCTCGATTACTGGACCACCGACCCCCCTCATACTCATATTGAAGAATTATTAAGCAAAGTTTTTAAGAAGTTTTTAACAGTGGTAGAGCCAAGCAGTTCGCTGCATGAATGGGCCGGCTCGACCGGTGAAATACCACGACCTCTCAGAAGACCGACGTAAAGTGGCTCATGCCGCGTTTCGTTCGGTGAGAGATGTACCCGGAGGCCCACCCCCTTCCCCATCCTTTCCTATCCCCTATCCCTTAAAGTTTGGCAACGCAACAGTAACACTATATGTGTTGCTGGTGTCCATGGGCGGCGTTGGTTGCTTACCATCAGGTGACACGCCTGCTCGTTTGCCCTCCTATCCAATTAAAAAAAAAAAAAAAACAATCATAAAAGTAGTAGGATAATAGTATTTAACATATAATAATAAAATAGGAATATTATATAAGTTGGGAAACAAAATTTACAGCTTACTGAAACCCTAAACTACATGGAATATATTAAGGATCCTCAAATCCTGCTTTTACTCAACTCTATTACACATAGTCAAATTTTATCTATGTGGTGTTAAGTCTCTGTAGTCAGTTGTCGGGAGCACCACTTCTGATTCAGTAGTAGAGGGATCTATTCCGATGGGCTCGCCACCTATTCCATTGGGGACGTAACGTCAGGATTTGGAAAATCGACGCTTGACAGCCGCTGCCTACATTTTCGGGTAAAAGAGGCGTGAGGTTATGTTAAATGTGATGTAAAATTTTGAATAGATATAAAAATAAATTATACATGTGAAAAATAATAAAGATGTGCAGATTATCAGCCTCGTAATGTCTGTCCGTACAAAAATCTCGGGTACACCACTCAAACACAACGGAATATTGTGTTAACTAAAACATACAACTCCAAATCCCAATAAATCCCGCAATCAAATACGAACTGAGAATAAAAAAAATAATACGACAATTTTCTTGGAAATCCCCAAACGTAATAATTTGCTAAAACGTTTTATAAATTTACTCATATTGTGTGCTCGATCCGATCGTCCGAGCAATGCGACATACGTTCGGAATACACGATGAGTGGGGTGTAATATCACAATTATGGTTCCGCTGTTAAATTTGTAAAATATACTTTAATGTTGTACAATAAAATTTAAACTAAACTGACTTTTGCCAACGTCTTCATATGATGAATGAACGTGATATTTGTGCATAGTTCAGCCAACGTGTGCAATTAAAATGCAAAAAAGCTATGTTTTTTACAGACTAAAATATAATAGACATGTAATAAACAAACCATTTTTTTAAATGAATCTATCTAGTAAAAAAAACTGCATAAAAATCTGTTGCGTAGTTTTAAAGATGTAAGCATACATATGGACTGATAGACGAAAGTGACTTTGTTTTATAGAATGATTTAAGAATATTATAAAGACAGTTTCAAAACGCGTCGCTCTAACACTGACAAAATTACATACATACATAAAACACATTGAGACAAAGATAAGCCTGACAGGTTATAACATAGACAAAAAAATAGATAGAATTTTAAATAACTAAATATATTCGACGGGCCTCGTGACGCATTGGTAAAACTACCGGCTGCAGCAATGAGGTCGGGGGTTCGATTCCCACCCGAGCACAAATATTTGTGACAAACATGAATATTTGTGTGGCGTCTGGGTGTTTTTCTATGTATTAAAAGTATGTATTTACAAAAGAAAAGTATATATGTATTAATATCCGTTGTCTAGTATTGATAACACAAGCATTTAGTTGCTTATCTTCGACACAATACACACAGCGCTCTCTAGTTCTAAAACTAGAGGGCGCTGTGTATTGTATCGAAGATATTATTATTAAAAAAATATAGGTATGTGGGGTTGTGGTCTAAATAAAAGTGTAACTTCGTAATTAACTATCTTTTATTAAAATAAAACTGAGGAGCGTCTTACATCGTACATCGTACCTACAAAGAGTAATATGGCGTCTTCTTTTTTTTTTTTTACTCACTAGCATTCATTCGTCATATCTATCATTCATCAATTAATCAGATCCGCTTTCATTTAATTACAAATTCTAGAATCTATGCTAAAAATAGCCCACAACTCGGCCATTCTGCTATCAGTCTGACCTCAGGCTAATATTACTACTTACTACTACTGTTTTAACAGCTTAAAATATAACTTACAGATAACACAAGTATTTAAATTTTCAACTTAACACATAGGTATACAAGCTTACACTTAACACATAGGTATACAAAATTGAAACTTAACTTATAAGTATACAAACCCATCAGTAATTTCTGACAAACTAAAATAAAAGAAAACTAACCACTTATCAACCTCTATTAATTCTATATCTTACCACTGTAGTTAGTTAACAGGAATATTAAACAAAGAAAATATTTCTAGACAAAGGTAAAACTGAACTAAGGCCATCTTTTCATAAAGTCTACGCCGGAAGTAGTTTTTATAGGTCCCTCCTTACTCCTATTTATCTTCTCCACTTCGTACCTGTCCTTTCCAAGTTCCTTAGTAACTCGGTAGGGTCCATAAAATTTAGGTTTTAATTTTAATGTGTTTCCATATTGGGTTCTCTGAATTGCAACTAGATCACCTTGTTTATACTGTTCTGCTTTCTTTATCTTGTTATTAAATTTTTTTCTATTTTCCTCTTGAATCTTTAGTATCTGTACTTTAGCTGCCTTTCTTGATTCCTCTCTTTTCTGAATAAAATCTAACCTGCACTCCTTCTCCAAAAATTCTAAGATTTTCACATCCTCCTTATGTCTCAATTTAACTCCAATTAACAGTTCAAATGGGTTTGTGTTGATAGCTCGTTGATATGTACTGTTTATTACCCTTTGCACTTTACTTACATGCTTATACCAATTACCAGGTTCTTCTATACACATCTTGGTTAGTGTTGAAATTATAATTGAATTCATCCTCTCTGCTTGACCATTTCCACGTGGTATTCCAGTTGTAATGGTTATGTGCTCAATATCTTCTTCTCGATAATATTCTTGAAAGTCATTTCCTGTAAAAGCTGTTCCACGATCGGTTACCATTCTACGTGGGTTACCAAAATCTTTCTGATGTAATCTTAGTTTTTCAACGGTTTCTTTTGATGTAACGGTTTTAACTGGATAAATCCATACAAACTTAGTATACCCATCTATAACAGTAAGTATGTAATTATACATCTTCTTGGTAGCATCTAAGGGTCCTAAATGATCACAGTGTAGGGTATCCAAGGGTAGATCTCCTTTTTCAATGGGATGTAAATAACCTTCCTTTTTCCCCATTTTCCTACTGGCTAGTATACATGGCACACATGTGGATACAACTTTGTCAATTTTGCATTCTAATGAAGTGATCTAGTAATCTTTTTCTATAATTTCTTTAATCTTCTTTTTCCCAAAATGTCCCCTATCATGAGCTCTCTTAATCATTTCTATGTCCATCATTCTGGTATTACTAATTTTTTTGTACACCTTTATAAACAACTCCATTTTCCAACACATAATCTTCATATTTATTTTATTTATTTATTTAAAACTTTATGTACATTGTACAAAGGCGGACTTAATGCCTAAGGCATTCTCTGCCAGCCAACCTTTGGGTGGTGCAGAAAAGAGTGATAGGTAGGTTCTCTTATTATGAGCTAATAGCACTAATTATTTTATACAAAAAAAAAAGTCTATTTAATCGATTGAAATAAATAGATATAAATACACATAAATACCTATAGATCTAAACATACATATACATACATAACATACATATACAGGAGTATACATACTATACATACATATCCACACACATATATATATAAAATACACATACATATATAAACACATATATCAATACATTTACACACATACATTATATATACAGTATATAAACAAATAAATCTACATATATACAACACAAAGAGAAAAAAAAAAAATGGCATCATGGTTATTAGTTTGGTTTGAAGAGGGTTAATTAGCCGGTTTCCAGAATTTGCTTCATATATAGTTCATAAACACAAGACTTAAAACTTTTTCGGCTTTTTGACTTCCTAATTTCGGGAGGGAGGGAATTCCAGAGAAGAATGGATTGTATGTAGAAAGAAGAATGTACAAGGCTAGAGGTGTGCTGAGGGCATGTAAGGAGGAGATTGTTAGACGAGCGAGGTTTTCGATTCTGATTGGAGTAGACATATTTGAAATCAGAGGATAAGTAGGTGGGGGCACTAGAGGAGTTGACTAGCGCGAAGACCATTGACAGTGTATGTAGGTTACGGCGCTGACGAATAGGTAACCATTTTAATTGTCGGCGGAATGAAGAAACATGATCGTATTTACGAAGGTTGTGAACGAATCGAATGCAATTATTGAGAAGACGATCAAGTTTGTTGAGGAGATCTGCATTCAGGTCGAGATAGCACACATCACCATAATCAATAACTGGAAAGACCAAAGTTTTCATCAACATTATTTTTGTAGAAATTGGCAAGAAATTTCTCAATCTGTAAAGGTAACGAAGTATACCTGTCACCTTTTTACTAAGTTGTACCACTTGTGTACGCCAATCTAATGCGGTGTCGATGTGGAGGCCAAGATCTTTAACTGATGCACTTAACGGAATACTTTTCCCATTATAGACAACAGGTAGAAAAGATTTTTGATTCACCTTGCCTAATAAGCGAGGATTGCCTATTAAAATAGCCTGACATTTGTCTGGGTTAACTACTAAGCCAAACTTATCAGACCACTGTTTCAATAATGCCAGATCGCGGTTTATGGCATCAAATGCAGCAGGGAGATCATGTATTCCAGCTTGTTTGTATAGTTGAAGGTCATCCGCGTAAAGATGATACGAACACTGAAGGGTTTGCGTGATAAGATTTATAAAGAGAGAGAACAGAAGAGGTGAGAGTATGCCGCCTTGAGGTACACCAGAGCCGAGAACGCGCCAATTGGATGAGGATCCACCGCTACGAACCGACTGCTGACGACCCCGAAGATAGGAAGAGAACCATTCGAGTGCTTCGTGCGAGATCGATAGAGAAGAGAGTATGGTAAGAAGAATGTCGTGACTGACAGTGTTAAAAGCATTCGAGAAGTCCACCAGAACCAGCAATGTGACCTTGGTGTTCTCCATACCCGCCCTAATATCTTTCGTCACTTTGAGCAAAGCCGACACAGTGCTGTGTCCGGGCCTAAATCCTGATTGCAAAGGACATAAGATGTTGTTATCATACACAAAAGCAGACACTTGCTTATAGACACACTTCTCCAGAACTTTTGATAGGAAAGGAAGTATAGATATAGGTCTGAAGTGGATAGGAAGAGTAGGGTTGGAAGTTTTAGGGAGAGGCCGAACTAAGGCTTTACCCCACAGCGAAGGGAATTTGGCAGAAGATAGAGAGAAGTTAATTATATGAGTTATGGGAGTCATGAGCTCATCTAGAGCGGTGGTTATCATGCGACGACTGACGTAATCATAACCCATAGCATCGGACTTAATAGATAGAATAATTTTTTTGATTTCGCTCGGATCAACTAGAGAGAAATGAAAAGATTGATACGGGGGACAGGGTAAAGAAGAAAGATGGTCAATTGTTTGACGCTTTATATTTGGATCCAGTGCGGATACTTTGGAAAAATGGTCATTAATATCATCCAAGTTAATTGAATTTGGTACTTCTGACGACTTTGTTTTTCCAATGCCAACAGAGCCAAGGAATTTCCAAATACCAGCGGAGGACGTAGATAAATTAATAGTATCATGAATATGTCGGCGTTTAGCATTGCGTATCATCTGGTTAACGCGGTTCCGGATTTTTTTATATTTGGTCCAATGAGTGTCACAGCGGTTTTTCTTAAATTTAAGGAAAGCACGGTCCCTACGATTCATCATAGCTCGAATTTCGTTTGTCAACCAAGGTGCCGGTAAATGTTTCAACCTGACTTGTCGGATTGGAGTATGAGCATCGTACAGTCTGATGACTGCTTCATTAAAAATGTTCACCATTTCATCAATATTGGTTGTAGTGGTCAAAGGTTCCCAGTCGATAATTAACGCATCAGTCCGCAGTGCGTCAACGTTAATATTTTTGAAGGAACGCAAAGGCAAAACAATTGGTTTATCTTTAGGGGGCTTCAGGATATAGGAGACGAGGATGAGGTCATGGAGTGAGAAACATGGAGCAGGATATTGACCATGGAAGGATACAAGAGAAGGAGCAGAGGTGAGAATTAAATCTAGCCAGGTGTCTTCCCCATTTAGGTTGTGGTGAGTAGGTAGAAGAGGCAAGACGTGGAGACTAGCTGATTCAGTGATGTGCAGGAGTTTGAGGGAACGAGAGGATGGATGAGCTAGGTCAGTATTGAAATCGCCCATGATGATGTGATGTGCATACTCAGACCCTAAAGATTCTAAAACTGATTCGAATTCAGTGAAATAATTGGAAGAGGGTGGGCAATAAACCACTCCAAGAGCAAGTTTAGCTCCCCTCACGCAAACCTCTACGAAAAGGAATTCCGCAGCAGCAGAATATTGAGAGGGAGATTTATTAATAATCTTAAAAGGGAAATTAGCTCGAAGATAAATAGCAACACCGCCTCCTCGTCTGCCGATTCGGTCATTCCTGATCAGGACAAATCCAGGTAGACAGTACGAAGTCGAAGGAAGATGGGGTTTGAGCCAGCTCTCGCAAATCAGGATAGCGTGCATATCAGTATTTGTGAATGTGGCTAATAAGTCATTATGATGACTTGGCACACTTTGGGCATTAATGTGACACACATTAAGCTGGTTCTTGGATTTTCCAAGATTGTCACCTAGAAAATCGGCAAGTGTGCCACAGGCTAAACTGAAGCTATCATCGCTCGATGCTCCTGAACATTGACCAGCTGAATAAAAGGAACACTCGTCGTCTGATACCATTGTGTTATATTTATAAAAATAATAAAAATATAAATAAATATAACTAAAATTATATACGGATGTTTACAAACAATATAATATAGCAGTAATATAATATATATATATATATATATATACACACATTCAATATATAAATAAGTTATGGTTTGAACAAAAGAACGAATTTTAATTCTGCACCACCCGCCAACTGACACACAAACAAAATAATTCATATCAACAAACAGTGTATGTATTGGGTTATAATTATAACAAACAACGACAGTATCATCCCCGCTAATGTTACAAACATGTATGAAGATAAAATTGTAAAAGTTATTAATTAATCATCGCGCATGCTCTTTGAGGTACCTGAAAAGACACAGGATACTTTCCATTAAATCAGATATATAAAAATAATAATAATAATTACGTGTCATTTTCCCTTGACCGAGAAGTGAATCATCAAATACACATTTTGACAGGTACATAGCTGAGCTGAGGCTATCGCTATTATGATACAACATTACAACATCTAGATTCTGTACTTTGTACGACGCGAATAAAGTCGCGCGTAAAAGCTAGTGGCTGAAAATAAAAATCATGCAATGTATGCAAAGACAACAAATCGATAGCAATAATAAACTCAGAATATCGTTTCCTTTCATTACAGGTTTCCTAATTATCTTTTTAGACTTATTTACTTAAAGTGTATTGTATTTACATTATTTTATTACTAAGAAAATACTTTGTATTACTGAAAGAAACAATTTGTTTTTATAGGTGTTGGTATGTGATATAAATTAAATATAACATAACATGTATATATATTGTTCACAGCGGACTAATAGTCCGTACTATGTAGGTAGTTCTTTCTCGTACGCATACAGCACACGCGCGTCTTACAAGTACCTACCAACCTGCATTTACATTTTACATACACTGATGCTATAAAATAAAAACAGGTAATTATTTTATATAAACATGTGATTGAAGAGTTTTTTGAAAAAGAATTAGACCATGAGGGAATTTATATCGAATTGAACACACAGTAACTACTTGGTACCAACAACAAAAAAAGGCAAATATTAGATTTTATGAATACAAACAAGCTACTTGGTTCACTCCCAATACACTTAACAATATTATTAGGCACAGGTAATATCACAACATGCAACTCAATTTTTAGTAACCGGTAACACTTTAGGATATTTCACTAGAAGGGGATTGAGTTCATCTATGGTGCTGACTTTGTGGCGGCTTCCATCTGCGCTCTTAATGATGATGGTTCCATCCTGTGTCCAGCATGCACGAAAACCAAAGTGTGACCTGGCTTTCGTGAATAACGCTTGACGAACCTTGGTTAAGAACTCTTTCATTGATATTGCGGATCCCATCAATTTGCCCTTTGCCCGCCATATCGGCAGCCTTAACCTCTAATGTGGTGAACCTCACAAGTATGGGTCTGCTACCGCCTTCCTTATTACTCCCAAGTCTATAGCACGATTTGAAGGAGTTACCAGTAACATCTTTCAATTGCAGTTTGCCCCTGAGAATATTAATTACTACCGCGGTGCAATCTTCATTTTGAGCTTCGGAGACTCCATAAAAAATTAGTGCCTTTCTTCGTTGTCTAGTCTCTAATATGTCGACGGCTTGTGTACAATCTGCTATTTGCTTCCTGAGCAGACCTAGCATGCTATACATCAATTCACGGAAAGTTCGGAATTCTTCTGCAACTTTGGACACAGTATCTTTGGCAGCTCCACTATTTTGAAGCTGGGCCTGCAGTTCGTCCATTTTCTTTGTGAAGCATTCCTCAAGGCTCCGTTGTGCGTCTTTTATTTCCATGAGTTGCGCCATGATACTAACCTTTTAACCTGTTGCGGTCAGTCGGCAGGTGGTATGATAACTAAGTCACAATGTCACATAAAGTTCTACCAATAAGTACAGGTACGTTATCTACAACAAATAACACTAAAACCAGTGCTTCAGTTTAAACAAAACAGTTTAAATATTTTATTTTTAATTTCAATCGTGGAGCCTTAATAACAAGTGTTGTGCTTACGACTACCCACAAGGGAAAAATCATATTCTTTATTTTTTAGTATTTCTTTAATAATTTTCAATTTCTCATCTTCTTCTTGTGCCTTCCTTATTCTTGCATGGACATCTAATTCTATTAAACATATGTTTCTGCTCAGAGCATCTGCATGCTGCATCTTGTCACCAGTTCTATGTTCTATGGAATAATCAAAGTCTTGTAAGTATAGGATCCACCGGGCTACTTTGGCAGACACATCTTTTTGTTTAATGTTTTTTGAAGTGCTTCACAGTCTGTTACAATTTTAAAATGCTTACCAATGAGATTCCTTCTGAATTTTTTCACGCTTTCAATGACTGCTAATGCTTCTAACTATATTTTTGCTGAGTTTCAGTTGTTTTTCTACTCATATAATGTACTGGGTGTAAATTACCATCTTGATGCTGCTGTAGGAGAACTGCTGCATAACCATGCTTAGATGCATCAGTGTGTAATTCTGTCTGTAAATTGCTATCAAACATTTTGAGAACAGGTTCGGAACATAATTTAATCTTCAACAACTCAAAAGTTTTTCTATGTATCTCTTCAAAGTAAAAATCTCCTCTTCGTAGTAAATCGGTTAGTGGTTTTGCTATTAATGCATAATTTTCAATAAATTTCCTAAAGTATGACGTTAGGCCAATGAAACTATGTAATTCTTTTAAACTTTTAGGCATAGGAAAAGTCATAACTGCTTTGATTTTCTCAGATGATGGTTTCACTGTTCCATCTGAAATAATATATCCTAGGTACTCTACTGAAGTTTGAAGCAACTGTGATTTTTTCCAATTAATTTCTAGTCCATACTCTGCAGCTACTCTTAACACATCCTTAAGTCTAGATATTCCTTCTTCTTCATCCTTAGATAGTATGATCAAATCATCGATAAATATTAACACAAATCCTTTCCTAATAAAATCAGCAAATATGATATTGATGTAACGTGTGAAATACTTAGGACAGATGGAAAGTCCAAAAGGTGCTCGTAAAAACTCATACTGACCCAGAGGGGGTTACTCGTAACAAATGCTGTGTATTTCACCGATTCTTCTTCGATAGGCAAATGAAAATAACCATTTTTTAAATCTAAAGTACTAAATATCTTCACTTTACACAATTTGTCGATGTGATCCTCTATCACAGGTAATGGGTATTCATCTTTTATTATCTTCTGGTTAATTTTTCTATAGTCAACGCATACTCTTGTACTTCCATCTTTTTTCTTGACCAATATCAATGGGCTGGCATACTCTGAGTAACTTGGACGAATAATATCTTTGGACAGCCACTCATCAATTTGTTTTTTTACCACATTTTCCTCTGTTAGAGCCAACCGCCTAGGACGCTGGGTGACAGGTATGTCATCCTTTAAAATAATTTTCAGTTTAATAGGAGCCTCTTTAATTTTCAAAGGTTTGTAGTTATTTATTATTTCCTGAACAACTGGACTCTGGTCATCTTGGCTAGAAGAAATGCTTAAACAGTTTTGATAAGTACTATCATAACATTGTGTTGTACTGTGTAACTCTCCCGGTTGTACTGTCAAACAGTGTAGACGTTGTGAAGTACGTTCCGTAAATTTATTTACCTTAGTACTGCTCAAAACCAAAATAAAACTTTTAAATGTGTAAATATAGGACAATTAAAGACTATTAGTGTATAAGGTGGTAAATACAGTGCGCTCAAAGTGAAATAAAAACAAACTAAGTGCAAGAACAAGATTGAAATTATATCAATATACCCTCTGAAAAACAAAAACTTAATTACCATATTAATTCAAAATTATACGGCTGGACATTAGTGCAGCAGTGGTGCCAACATCAATCACGTTCCGGTTTACGGAATATTTGTGAGATACTTGCCAACTTGGAAATAAACTTTTACCACTAAAATTATAAGGGGTTGCCAACTTTAAAATCCGATTATAATAATTATGGAAGACCAAATGGAAACACTTTTTACCAAAATAAAACTTGAGATGCAGAAACAAAATTCACAGTTAAAAGAATCTATTACGAATGCAGTTTTAAAGGAACTTGATAAAAAGTTGAAACCTATAGTTGAAGAAAATCAACTCTTAAAAGAAAAAATAGAAAAATTAAACAATAAAGTAAAAATTTTGGAATCTAGTAAGAAGGAAAACAACATAATATTTTACGGCTTTGATGAATCCCCCGACAACACTAATGCTTTGGACGCCATAGTGAAAACTCTTAAGATGTCTGGCTTCGAAATTGATAAACATGATATCAATAACGCATTTAGGATTGGCAAGAAAAGTGGAAAATCTCGTCCAGTTTTAGTAAGCATGTTACACGCATGGAAAAGAAATGTAATTTTGAGGAACAAGAAAATGTTGCCGGAAAATATTTTCGTTAAGGAAGATTTCAGCAAAGAAATATTGGAGAAACGGAAAGAACTTATCCCTAAGCTTCAAGCAGAACGAAGAAAGGGACATATATTGGAGGGTCACGAGATAATAGGATGAGAGATCGGTCTATGTCACCAAATGCAATAAACAATGCTGCAGATTCTAGACCAAAAATAAACAAAATAAATGCCTTCGAACGTATGACCAAAATCAAATCGCACTCAACGTCAGATTTAAACAAAAAATAACAACGAACATTCATCGGATATCGGAAAATCGCAAATAAAAGAAAAACATTATCTCATTTTAAAATAAATAAAATTCCCCCATGCCGGGTGGTCTCCGTGGGGGATACAGACCAATCCCTTCCAGCTGCATTAAGGAAAATAAAAGATACCGAAAAAAAAAAAGAAATTGATGAACTTTATATCTGTACCTTAAATTGTTTAACTCTCAGAACTCAAGAGAGACTCACTGAACTAGAGTTAGCTCTTTCAAAAATAAAGTGGGACATACATATTAGGTCTAAGCGAAATTAGAAGACTGGGAGAAAATATTGAAGACCATAATGACTATATTCTTTACTATAAAGGTGAAACAAAAGGAAGTTATGGCGTTGGCTTCATGGTTAAAAAACATTTAAAAGATAACATAGACGAATTTAAGGGCATATCAGAAAGAATAGCTGTTCTAAATCTGACAGTGCAAGGTTACAAAAATAAATGGTCGCTAATCCAAGTATATGCTCCAACTGAACAACATGATGAATACGCCAAAGATCAGTTTTATGAGCAGTTGTCATTAGTATTGAACGAAACTCATAAAAATATCATTGTTATGGGAGATTTCAATGGTAGAATTGGAATACAACAACCAGGGGAAGAAAAAGTAATAGGCAAATTTGGTTGTGGCAGGAGAAGCAAAAACGGAGTAAGGATGATCAATATGGCATTTGAAAATAAACTTGCGTTCTTAAACAGCTTCTTTAAAAAACACCCAAAGAAGAAATGGACCTGGATATCTCCTGATGGGTCACATAGAAATGAAATAGACTACATTACTTCTAATAACAGAAAAGCATTTCAAGATATAAATATTCTCAGTCAACTCAATTTTAATACAAACCACCGCTTAGTTAGAGTAGTACTCAATACAAAAGACCTAAAATTAAGTAGAAAAAAATTCAATGCCACAATTATTACAAATAATAAACATTATCTGGCTAAGATAGGGATACCTAGTACGGAAGAAGAATATGATAGAAACATAAGTAAAATATTTAAAAATCTATCGAATATTTCTTCACACCTTCACACCAGCCCCACAGAAAATGAAACTAAAAAACTAATAGATGAAAGAAGAAAACTTTTGAATTTAGGAAAGAACAAACAAAATCTGAAGGCTATATCAGTAATAAGTAAGAAA
Source organism: Euproctis similis (assembly GCA_905147225.2). NCBI lineage: Eukaryota > Metazoa > Arthropoda > Insecta > Lepidoptera > Erebidae > Euproctis > Euproctis similis. The sequence continues at coordinate 12,367,255 of LR990115.1, forward strand.
ATAAGCAATAGCCTTAAAAAGGACAGGATAAAAAGAAGAACAAAGCTACTGAGCTATCATATAGAAAGGACAATTAAAACAATTAGTAGAGTCAAGAAATTGGATACCAAAAATAAAAAATAAACAGGAAAATCTGGTGACGTCACGAAGAGGTATTCTAGAAACTGCAACTAAGTTTTATAGAGACCTCTATGCGCCTGATAATGATATCCCGAATCTAAATATAAATTTCGAAGATAATGATGAAGGCAATGAAGACATACCAATATTTTTAACCTCTGAATTAGAAACTGCTATCAACAGCCAAAAAACTAATAAAGCACCGGGACCAGACTACATAACGAATGAAATGATTAAGATGTCAATAACTATACCAGACAATTTATATAGACTATTGGAAATATACAACTCTGCTCTAACAACAGAAATTATACCGTCACAATGGAAGAAAAGTGTAATTATACTATTGCATAAAAAGGGTGATAGGAACGTGATCGAAAACTACAGGCCTATAAGTCTCACATCCAATATCTACAAGATATTTTCTAAACTCATATTAAATAGAATAACAGGAATATTAGATGAGCAACAGCCCATGGAACAAGCTGGTTTTAGAACAGGTTTCTCCACAGTTGATCATTTGCATGCTATAAAACAGCTAATAAAAAAATGCCAGGAATACGGCAAATGTTTATACATAGCGTTTATTGACTATAGCAAGGCATTCGATTCAGTGAAACACGAATCACTTTGGAAGGCTCTAATAGAACAAGGACTGCCAAAAAAGTACATACGCATAATTAGGAATGTCTATATCAGTAGTACAGCGAAAATAAAATTAGAAACCACCGGCGAAGAATTTCAAATAGCTAGAGGAGTAAGACAGGGAGATCCACTGTCTCCAAAACTTTTCGCTGCCTTATTGGAAAGTGTATTCAGGAACCTAGAGTGGGACAAGTTTGGTATTAGTATTAATGGTGGACACCTCAATCATTTAAGATTTGCTGATGACTTAGTACTACTATCTGAAGATGCAAATACGTTACAGATTATTTTGAAACAGCTGACTGATGCAAGTAGAATGGTTGGACTAAGTCTCAATAAATCAAAAACGAAAGTAATGACGAACAGAGAACCAATACCAATAATGATAGAAGGAAAAATTATAGAATATGTGAATAGCTACACATATCTGGGACAGTTAATATCGTTTAAAGATCAGATGGAAACGGAAATAGAAAGAAGAGTGGCCAATGCGTGGAAGCGGTATTGGTCCCTAAAAGAAATCTTAAAGAGTAAATACTTTCCAATGACTGCTAAAAGAAAAGTATTTAACTCATGTGTCCTACCATGTCTTTCATATGGCTGTCAAACATGGGCGCTAGCCCAGAAACATCTTCTGAAACTAAGAACATGCCAAAGAGCAATGGAGAGAAGTATGTTTGGCGTCACACTGAAAGACAAAAAAAGAGCGGAAGATATTAGATCCCACACAAAGGTAGAAGATGTAATTACAAAGATTAAACAATTAAAATGGCGATGGACAGGTCACATGATAAGGGAAAGCAGATCGAAATGGACACAAATTATTACAGAATGGCAACCACGTGACGGAAAGAGAAAAAGAGGGAGACAGGTTACAAGATGGACGGATGATATTAAGAAGGTAGGAGGGATATTCTGGTCAAGACAAGCTACGAACCGTAGCAAATGGCAGCAGCTGGAAGAGGCCTATGTGTCACGGGACACGCTGACTACTAAACCGTGTAATCCGATGTGTTAGATTAAGATTTTATATAATATAAAACTATGTATTTTTTTCGAGTCAGCAATAAAGGCTAATAATAATAATAATCATAACATTGTGGCCTTATTTCAACTTTACCTTTATTAATAACAGTGACAGTATTTACTAAAAATGGTTGACCTAATATAATTTGATAGGGTATTACGTTCGAAGAAACTATGTAGAAACTAATGTAATAACTATGATCGTCAATAATTATGCGTGTAACGAACTCACCAATTGAAAATACCTTGCTCGAACCTAATCCCGTCAATAACTCTTTTTTCGGTGTGTATTCACATTTCAACTTACAAAATAACTCATGTGTTATTAAATTTAAATCACTGCCAGTATCAATCAAACAATTAACTACAAAATTATTTATCTTTACTTGCTTTACACTCATATTTAAAAGGTTACCTTTGTTTACATTCAGAATAATATTATCGTGACAACTTTGATGACTGTGACAGCTGTCAACGTCGACCATCGACGCTATTGGCTGGACAGAATCGTGTCCATTGGTCTGCTCCGCGAACGATAGGTTACTCACTTCACACAAGTTCTCCGGGTTATCCGGTTCCACTCGAACGAACATTGAACGACGATCCGGCCTGACCTTCGCCCCGCTGCTAACTTCATTTAAAATGGCTGCTGTTGAATTCTTGCATTCCTTGCCAATATGACCAAATTCATTACACCTAAAACACTTAACACCTTTAGGGCATAAATTCGCCACATGACTTTTCACCACATTTAAAACAACGTTGATATAACTTATTAATTTCACATTGTGTTTTCGAATTAGACTGAACCGTAGAATTACGCGTTTTCAAACACTCTTGCTTCTTACTTTTAGTTTTAAAACTTTCATAAAGAGCAATTTTTTCTTTAAGCACTGAATATGATGTAACACCATAGAAAATTAATTTGTTAGATTCGTAATCCGAAATTCCGTCGATGATATATTGTATAGCTACATAATCTGGAAATTTGGCCCTCTTGCCAAGCTCTTTCATAACAAGCATGTACTGATAATAGCTCTCGTTGGTTCTTTTCTTTCGCGTACTCATGAGCTCGTGCATTTGCTTACTATTCACTGCCTCTGGGAATTCTTTGATGACCGCCATTTTGAGTTCATCGTATGTTTTAAATATCTTTTCGGATTTCATCCATAATTCAGCCGTGCCAGATAAACAGCGTCTTGCAATATTAAGCTTTTGTTGTGGACTCCACCCAAAAATCTCCGCGTTATCTTCCAAATCTTGGACCCACTTCGTAGAGGAATAAGTCATATCGTCTCCAGTGAATTTCGGTAGAGAATCGATCATATAAAATGGGTTGTATTTACCATCTTCTTTTCCACTTTCAGCCATCGTAAGCAATTGTCGTAACGGCAATCAATAGGTAACTCGTAGGGAATCGTGTTGAAACTGCTGACCGCGCCGACGACGCGTGGTAGGTAAAACTTTGTCTTCGTAAGTTTTGTAGTGAGGCGACAAAATATTTAGACCACCGTATATCCCGGACGAGAATTTGTGGGGTTGTGGTCTAAATAAAAGTGTAACTTCGTAATTAACTATCTTTTATTAAAATAAAACTGAGGAGCGTCTTACATCGTACATAGTACCTACAAAGAGTAATATGGCGTCTTCTTTTTTTTTTTTACTCACTAGCATTCATTCGTCATATCTATCATTCATCAATTAATCAGATCCGCTTTCATTTAATTACAAATTCTAGAATCTATGCTAAAAATAGCCCACAACTATGTTATAAAAAAAAACAATATCATGATCAAACAATCAACAAACCAGCCTTAAACAAATACAAGGACCATTACAACCACCTTATCAACCCTTATTGCTAGTTGCCAGACAATCCCCGTATTAATGTAAATAGAATCTCCGAGGAAAGAGCTTTTGAATTCTAAAGGTAATATTATGCGACAATTACGTTGTGGGAGTTCTATTAAGTCCAATATTTAGAAAAGTAGATGGTTATTTGTACTGAAGTTTTATATTTTTTAGGATAAAAATGACGATAATATTATTATCCCATCCATCCATTCAACATTTTTCACAACAAGATCTCCGCCTACGCGGTATTTCAAATGATGTTAACTTTGTCTAACATGAAACGATATAAAAATAGGTAAAAAAAATTTTTAATTTAAACGGTTTTATGTTAAACATACATTGCAATGTTTAAGATAAATGTACTAAAAACCAAAAAATAATAAAATAGATACAGTCGTGGGAATTATAAACATATGCATAGACTAGACTAAAATAAAACCGTGGGGCACATTTCCACATTCTAGCCCTACTTATCACACATCCATCGTTGTCGGTTGAACAACTGCCTAATTATAGTGTAACATTACAAAACAAACATTTTAATCAACGATTGTAGACAATTGACGTGCCCCACGGTTTTATTTTAGTCTAGTCTATGCATATGTTTATAATTCCCACGACTGTATCTATTTTATTATTTTTTGGTTTTTAGTACTTAAACATTGCAATGTATGTTTAACATAAAACCGTTTAAATTAAAAATTTTTTTTACCTAATTTTATTTTCTAGTTTTTAGTTTTTATTTCGCATTCTTTACCATTTTGTTCCCACGAGTAATGGACATTTAAACGGTCGACCCCCCCAGAGGTCCAATAAAGGGGCAAGGCTATGTACAACAAGATGCGCCTGAGTCTTGAGGGGAAAACGCTAACGACATATCATTTTTATCCACCCTAATGCCATACAGTTCTCGGCGCGTTTTAACCTTTCACCTTAACTTGGGTGGTGTACCGCTAACGACGTATCATTTTTAGTCACCCTAACGCCACACAGTCCTCAACACGATACAAAATCTTGACTTGGGTGGTGGATTCAGGCTGGATTAATCAGATACCTAAATTACAGATTCAATTTCCAAATTTAAATCTTATTATTATACGCCATTTAGTGGCTGCGCCCATCTTAAATATTGAGGTGCACTGTATTCTTCTTGTCAAGCCCTTTTATTTGATACCCATATTGGTGGGATTGATAAAAAATTGTTATCAGCCATTTGATAGCGGCGGCCATCTTAGATTTCAATTTTGCATAGTAAATTGTATTCTACTTGTTGAGACCTTTCATTTGATACCCATGTTGATGGGATTGATAAAACCTAAGTTATCCGCCATTTTGTAGAGGCCGCCATCTTGGATTTCAATTGTTTATAGTATATTGTATTCTGCTTGTTGAGCCCTTTCATTTGATACCCATATTGATGGGATTGATAAAACCTACGTTATCCGCCATTTTGTAGCGGCCGCCATCTTGGATTTCAATTTTTTATAGTATATTGTGTTCTGCTTGTTGAGCCCTTTCATTTGATACCCATATTGATGGGATTGATAAAACCTACGTTATCCGCCATTTTGTAGCGGCCGCCATCTTGGATTTCAATTTTTTATAGTATATTGTATTCTGCTTGTTGAGCCCTTTCATTTGATACCCATATTGATAGGATTAATAAAACATAAATTACCCGCCATTTTGTAGCGGCGGCCATCTTGAATTTATAAAGATAATGAATAAACATAATTGTATTATCACCAAAATCCAAAGTGTATACAAAATTTCAGATTAATCGGTTGACAGGAAGAGGGTGAAATTTGAATTAGTAAATTTGACCCAAGAATAAATAATAAAACAAACGGGTGAGCTAAATAAAACCGTTTAATAAAAACTATTTTCATCCGCAGAAAGACAAAAAAGAAACATCATCGCATTTTTTCTGTTTTTACTTCTAAATATAGAATAGTAGAGATTAAATCTATATCGTTAACCGCAAATAGATAAATAATATATGAACTTTATTAAAAACTGGCCGCATTGCCACGCTGAATGGCAATGCTAATACTCTGTGCAAAGAATAGACTAGCCTTCTGGTCGCGAAATGCCTCGATCAGTCTCTGCAATGCAAGATCTTTATAGAGTTTACGAGCACTCGGACCCCATGTCCCCAGAGTCTCAACCCCAAACGGCTCAAAACCACCTACAAGGTTTCTGTATTTGTGCTACTTGAGATTTTCTACTCACGCAGCAGCAGCACCGGCCACCTATACCGTGCTTGGACGATGTGATGGCGCAGGAGTGTCAACGCAGTTAGCGTCCCACGCCAAAGGCCTACCCATCTTCCAATTCAAAAGAGACATCCCGTCCGGTTTCTTGCCATCATCGTGCACCAAACCGTCCAGTTCTAGGACGGCTGGTACACCGGCGGTGACAAGAGCACGACGAATAGTGTCGATATTGATTTTGGCGTAACGGGAAGTGCGGCCGGCGCTTCTGGCACATGAGAGGCTATGATGTCCCTTGCTGTCGATAATCACTTTGCAGCGCCATAAATGCGAGGAAACACAGGGAGCACCTAAAACGAAGGCAAGTTGCGATACAGAAACTCGTGTTAACTAATAATGTTCCTATATTGGGCGATGGCAGTACCTTAAGCCAAACACCGGACTCCCTCTTTCCCACAGCCAGCAAAACGAGCATGCTCATTATCTCCTACAGAACCATTAATAAGTGATTTTTTTATGGTGGGGCAGAGCCAAGCTAAGCTACTTTTTTCTAAGAATACACATTATCTTATAAACAGGTAGTATTAGAGACGACATTATTGGTAAGGATGTTGATGTGGAACATACATAACTTCACGCCTTTTGTTACCCAGAGATGTAGGCAGCGGCTATTAAGCCTCGTCTCACCATTATGTTTACGTTTCAAATGGAATAGGTGGCGAACCTATTGCCATACCGGGCACTAAGTTTTCAGTCATCGATATTTATCACACTTAACTTCCGAAAACAATGTTGGTAAGTCATTGGTGTGAGCCAGTGTCAGGATTCGAGCTCGGACCTCTGGATCAGAAGCCGTGTGCTCTACCACTGGACCACCGAGACGACTATGTAGAATAGATGTGGAAGAAGCAAATAATACCGTTTGCGCCGATCAGAAATAATGAAATCTGGACATGAAGTAGTTATTAACTCTTCGTTGCTATACATTATTTTAAATATTATATTGCAGACTAAATCTATAAATTTATAATCGTTCCATCTGCATCACATATTACAATTCAAACTCTCACAATATATAGATATTGAAGATTACCCAGAGGCTACACAAATATTCATGTTTAACAAACAAATATTGTCCTTAAACGGAAGTTGTTTAAGAAAAATCTTCGTAGTAGTAGAAAAAAATAGTTTATTGAAAAGTATCTCAACTTTTCAATAAACTATTTTTTTCTACTTTTCATAATATATTCCTTCCCTAAACACAAGTTAAAAAGGGCGCAATACACTGAAAGGCTTTTTTTACTTGGCTATATTATTAGACCGTTTGTATGTCTGTCAGGTCACCCTTATTTTGTAGTGACGACTCGTGGTTTTTCCCTGAAATACTGAGTATTGATTGTACACTTACTTATTACTTAAAGTTACTGGCTGCATACATAAAATCAACGGTTGTTTCTTTAACTTATGCAGTAGATAGTAAACCTACATGGTGAATATTTTCGTTGTTTAGTTATTTGAATATGCCTATCTTATCTTTGATCGGGTTCAATATATTTAGATTCAAGCTTTTTCAGCCTGAAGGTATAAGCATCCATTGCTAAGCCCCGGCTCGCCTATCTTAAACGTCCCAAATAACGTTGTCAGTCATCGATATTTATCAGATATAAGTATCAAAAAAAAATACTGAGAGTCATAATTATATGAGCCGGATTTGATTCGACCTCCAGACCACTGAGACAACCGAGGTTTGAAACATCATTAGGTACAATATTTACAACTAATGCGCTCATAGACACGCTCTGACATTCTGAACGGAGTTTCACTCCATGAGAGAGGTATCCAAAAGCCATGCTCATGCACTCTACCCTTCCCATCTCACATCCGACTCCTTCCATATCTCATTGTAAGAGCCGGCAATGCAAATGTAACACTAACTGTGTTTAGGTGTCTTTAGGTGGTGTTTGTTGCTTGCCATCGGGTTTCAAATCTGCGTTTGACCCCTATCCCATAAAAATAATAGTCAAACAAAACATAACATGACATAACGTTACGCCTTTGTTACCCTAAGGTGTAGGCAGCGGCTGTTAAGCCTCGTCTCACTGTTATGTTTACGTCCCAAATGGAACAGGTGGCGAACCTATTGCCATACTGCCACATATTTTCAGTCGTTGATATTTGTCACACATACTTTACGAAAACAATTTCGAAAAGTCATTGGTGTGAGCCAATGTCAGGATACGAACCCGGACCTCTGGATCAGAAGTCGTGTATTCGACCACTGGACCACCAAGACATACTACTACTGGTCAATATTGATTAAAATCTGATAGAGTTTTTTGAAGTGTAACTTCTAATTGAAGTGTCACTTCTAATGTCTCGTGCAACCGTTTAACGCTTTTAACGCCCCCTTGCGGCCACAAAACATATTATTTATTATTAAAAAAGGACGAATTTGAACAAGTCTATATATAAATCCAGGAAGAGAATTGCTTAAGCGTGATTTTTAGCTGTACATAGACATCTAGTAGCTAGTGGTGGCACTATACCACTCATTTAATACTTATAAAGCATAATAGTGTGTTTCATTGAACGCGCTAATCTCAGAAACCGCTGGTTCTATTTTAAAAATTCTTTCAGTGATGGATAGTCCATTTATAGAGGAAGGATTTAGGCTATATTATATTTTCTAAACAATTAGGGATCTTTACTAAAAGTCCGATAATGTAACCCAAGGTGTAAAAAAGGACCTAAAAAAATGTTTACATCGCGTACGCTGCAAAAAGTATTGATTGTAGAGCAAAAAAATGTACTACAACTTTGCAGAATATATAGTTGTCTACACAAATGGTCGCGACACCATGTGTCTAACTATTGTAGTTATCTTACAATAAGTGTATATTAAATTTTTTTTTAATAATTTGAATGATTATGTTTTAAAAGCCCTTTATTTTGTACTTTGATATTAATTCTGATAAAAATAAATTAGATATAATTCAAAATAGATTCAATAACTTCCCAGAACTTTTTGAATTATTTAATTCGGACATTTCATTCAAAAGATATCGCAATATACACGATATAAGTATTAGATTTTTAGGCAAATATGTATTGCGCGCTCATATAGTAACATAACTTCACGCCTTTTCTACCCGAAGGTCTAGGCAGTGGCTTTTAAGTCTCCACTCGCCGTTATGTTTACGCCCCAAATAGAATAGGTGGCCATACCGGGCAAACGAGGGCAAACGAGCAAGCGCGTTACCTGATGGTAAGTGGCCAGCGCCGCCCATGGACACCTGCAACACATATAGTGTTACAGTTGCGTTGCCGACCTTTAAGGGAGTAGGAAATAGGAAAGGATGGGAAAGGGGGATGGGCCTCCGGGTACCTCTCTCACCGAACGAAACGCGGCATGAGCCACTTTACGTCGGTCTTCTGAGAGGTCGTGGTATTTCACTGGTTGATCCGGCCCATTCATGCAGCGAACTGCTTGGCTCTACCACTGTTCTTTTACAATACGAAGTTACACTTCTAACGCGCGGAGGGACTCCACGCATTTTTTTTTTCATTAATTGTACACCTACCAAATAACTTTTGTCAATTCTCTGATACGTTACGTCTAACGAAGCGTAACGGCACATTTTATTTGCATAAATTTGAACGCGAAGTTTCATATCAACGTTGTGAATAATTAGATATTGAAATTGAATTAGTTACTTTTTGCTTTCCCCAACTCGAATGTCATTTGCATTTTGAAATGACGAATGGAGAGCAAAAGATTTTTGTGCTCAGAAAATCTCCTGGCATATTATTATACAGTGCAAACGACATACACTGCGTAAACTGATTCCCCAAAGCGATGCTTCCATTTTTGACATTTCATGTGCTTTTTATAAAATGTTCATAATTTAAAAAAAAAGAAATTGGTAGCACTCTTATGTATGTTTCTCTTATTCTATTATCAACGTTTTTCGTATTTACTTTCATACATACATACATAACTTCACGCCTTTGTTACCCGAAGGTGTATGAGCGGCTGCTAAGTAACGCCTCGCCGTTTGGTTTACGTGCCGGGCACAAAGTTTTCCGTCATCGACATTTATCACACATAACTTTCCGAAAACAATTTAGAAAAGTTATTGGTGTAAGCCAGTGTCAGGATTCGAACCCGCGGCTTGGTGAAACGGGGTGCTCGACCACTGGACCACCAAGCTCGTATTTAGTTGGTTAGTATTATTATTAAAGAAAGTATAGGTGACGCAAGATTGACTAAGCGGATATACAATGCAAAAGTGGACAGATTTAAGAGTCAAAGACGGCCACAACACACTTTCATAACCTAAAAAAACTAGTCTTTAAGGAAGGTGATGTCACGAGCCTTACAAGCCGACGAGCGCGTGAGGCGTTTAAGAATCGTGCTTTATGGTACTCTGTTCTCTCTGCCTACCCCGCAAAGGACTTGCCGTAAAGATAATTGATATATGTACTTACTTAAAAATACTTTTTTTTAATGGGATAGGAGTGCAAACGAGCAGGCGTGTCACCTGATGGTAAGCAACCAACGCCGCCCATGGACACCAGCAACACATATAGTGTTACTGTTGCGTTGCCGACCTTTAAGGGATAGGGGATAGGAAAGGATGGGGAAGGGGGGTGGGCCTCCAGATACCTCTCTCACCGAACGAAACGCGGCATGAGCCACTTTACGTCGGTCTTCTGAGAGGTCGTGGTATTTCACCGGTCGAGCCGGCCCATTCATGCAGCGAACTGCTTGGCTCTACCACTGACTATCCACAGACTATCAAACAGTTGTCTTATTCTCTCTTATCAATCAACTATTGCAATACAGCCACTGCCTACACCTTAGGGTAGAAAACGTCGTGAAGTTATGTTATGTTATAGAAATATACGTGTTACTTTTTTAATCTAAGCATTTAATTATAACATATTTGACGGTACTTGTAAACACTAATAATAAACATACAATATATCTATTCTATTATAAATAACAAAGATAATAAATTATAAAGATTTGTATTGTTGTATGTGACGAATAAACTCAAAAACTACTAGACCGATTTCAAAAATTAATTCACCATTGGAATGCTGAACACAGAGCAACATTGGCTATATTTAATCATCATCGTCATTTTGTTTGTACGTGCGTGTAAAGCTAGTCTTCTACAAATTATTTTTGTAACTCATATTTTTTTTCTTACATACTAAATGAAGAATATAAATTGAAAGGAAATATACATGACTATAAAGATATACATTTTTAATTGCTTCTACGGAAAAGAGCCGAGCTTCTGTTTTCACAAAACTCTATTGCTCTTTAAGCAATAAAAAAAAAAGAGAAGAACCACCTCTCATTTGAGATTCATTTTCAATTCGCCAGCCGCATACAAATTCGATTTCTGGATAATCGAGATCTCACTCAATTGTACACTCGATTACTCGTTTACGAGGACATCCCTTACTGTTTGAGTTTGCCAAGCTTGATTGCGTTTGTATTGCACTAGGATATTAACACTGAGAAGACGCTTTAATCTTAAGGAACAAGAGCTACTAAATACAGAACAATAAGCATTTTTTTTTAAATTAATACTTTTACTTACAATACAAGTTCAAATATTTGTGACAAGCATGAAAGTTTGTATGGCTTATAGGGTGTTTTTCTATGTATTATACATACATAACTTCACGCCAAATCCCTTGCGGGGTAGGCAGAGAGAACAGAGCGCCATAGGGCACGATTCTTACACGCCTCACTCGCTTCGTTGACTTTCATAACTATTTTCATGCACGCGCGTCGGTTTTTGAGGCTCTTAACATCACCTCAACCAACCCTCCAGAACACGTTCTATTTGGTCATGGAATGTGTGTCTTGGCCGTCTTCGACTCCTACATCCATCCGCTTGCATTGTATATCTGCTTAGTTAGTCTTGCATCAACCATTCTTTCTACATATCCGAACCATCGGAGCATGCCCTTTCTTACTTTTACAACGACACTCTCTTTCAAACCAACTTCCTTCCTTCCAACCTTGTTTTCTACGCGGTCAGCGAGAGTTACTCCGCAGATTTTGCGTAGTGCCCTAATTTCTACCGCGTATATTCTACTTTCATGCACACTCTGCCATACCCAGCTCTCGCTTACATAAGTTAGCGTTGGGATCAGGACTGCATTGTGGATTGCTAGCTGGGCTTTTCTGCTAATGTTTTTTGCGCCCAGGAATCTGCCCATTGCTCCATTTACGCTATTTCCTATCGCCACTCGTCTTTCTACATCCGCGGTGTACCTTCCATCTCTGCTAAAAGCACATCCAAGATATACAATTTCATTCAATCTATTTATTATAAGTACATACTTATTTACTGTAGTATATATACATATATATACTACAGTAAATATACGAATATATACAAAATAAAAGTATATGGATATTAATATCTATTATCTAGTATCCACATTACAAGCATTTAGTTGCTTAGTTTGGAACTAGAGGGCGCTATGTATATTGTGTCCAAGATATTATATCAAACATTTTTTTAATATTTGCACATATATACATTTTTTAATCTAAGAATATTTGAATGGTCATTTTTATTATGCCTTACCCCGTGATAAATTTAAAAGTACACATTTAATACCACGAGTATTAAAAAAAATCATAATTTATCATAATTCTTATATCAACTACAAAAAATCCGATAATCTTGAAACATCACAGAAAGTTCGTTTGAATTATTTATTGCTAAGAACATTTTCGCTAAAATAATTTATAAAACGTATTAAATTTAAAAAATCTTTTACTCGTTGGAATAATTCATAATAATTCATATGCAAATACTGTACGTATATGTTTGGTCTCTCTTTACCTAGTTTTTTAAAAATCAATAATTCTAGTTAACTAATTACGTCTAAGCTTAATATTAAGAATTCAGTACCAAAGAACGAATTCTTGGAGTTTTCAATACATTAGTCATTTGAAATCTCTCCAAATACCTATTTTACCGAACCAAATGCGGCACGAGTCACTCTACATTCGAGTATATACTCGTATTATATTAAATATTATTGATATATTCAGAGTTATTTCTCAGCTTGAGAAGCAAATTCTAAAACTATTTTTTTCCCGTAAAGAGTGACTTAAAATCTCATTAGCGTATTAGTTTACACATCAGTTAATTTCTAATTGTGAAACACACAAACTTTTCGAAATATACATAACATAACTTAACTTCACGCCTATTGTTACCCGAAGGTGTAGGCAGCGGCCATTAAGCCTCGTGTCGCCGTTATATTTACGTCCCAAATGGAATAGGTGGCGAACCTATTGCCATACCGGGCACAAAGTTTTCAGTCATCGATATTTATCACACTTAACTTCCGAAAACAATTTCGAAAAGTCATTGGTGTGAGCCAGTGTCAGGATTCGAACCCGGATCTCTAGATCAGAAGCCGTGTGCTCTCCCACTGGACCACCGAGACGAAATACACATAATACGAATATTACGTACGTAGATTACAATTATCGATTATTGACCAAAAAAAATAATAGTTTAAAAAAACTAAAAAACACGCTTTTTATAGAAAACCGAACTAAAAAATAGAAAAATAAAAAATAAAAATTTTTTTATTTTTTATTTTTCTATTTTTTAGTTAAGTTTTCTATAAAAAGCGTGTTTTTTAGTTTTTTTAAACTATTATTTATTTTCTATTTTTTAGTTCGGTTTTCTAGTCTAGAACTTTCATAGTTCACAAATCGCACCATCTAGTGGCAATCACCGGAAACTAAAAAAGAAGTCGGTTACAAACAAACATACAAACATACAAACCTACGAACATACAAACCTACAAACAAACATACAGGTGAAGCTAATAAAAAGCTAATAATATAACGCACTAAGCGAATTCGAGGAATTTAAAAAGTCAGAGTAATAAACTACAAGATCGGGTATAAATTCAGTATAAATTGAGAGCATGTTATTTGAAGTGTTTCATGAGTTAGTAGAAAAAAGTATTAAACAATGTTTTATTCTTCTTTTTTACGAAATGAGTGATGGAGTGGCAAGGTGGATCACCTGATGCGCAAGCAATCAGCGCTGCTCATGGACATATATTGTTACAGTAGTAAGTAGTAGTTACAGTTAGTTGCCGGTCTTTAAGGAGATATGGTGGAAACAGAAGGGCGAGTGTAGGATCTTCGGATACCCGTCGACCGAAAAAACACTTCACGGACCACTTAAAGTCAATATTCTGAGAGGTTGTGGTATTTCCCCGGTCGAGCAAGCGTATTCATGCAGCGAACTGTGGGGCTATATGGCCGCTAAATTATCTTAGACTTACTGATATTATAGATAGTGTTTTAAGTTGGAATATTTCAAATGTTAATGGATTTGAAGCGACCGACAGCTGTCCGTGACTGGATCGTTAGTTTCGGGGCTTATGCAACCAAAACTTTGATAGTTAAACGCTTTTATAAGATTAATAGCTAAAAGCTGTCTTACATTGAACAGATAGATTCTATATAGGATTATAGATATTGAATGATTTTTTTATTCATATAAGTAAAATTAATGGGATTTGAAAGATTTTTTTAAAGGTATTTATATACCAAAACTTATATTTGTAACTTTACTATGAACGAAAGTGTAGGCAGCTGCTGTTACTTCTATACTTACCGAATCTTTATTTTATATTCAAGGGTCTAAATATCTAAATAAGGTTTGTACGGATAATTTTAATTTTAGCGATACCTACAAATTAATTTTCATTAAAATCAAATTGTGATTCTCTGATAACTATGAAAAATGCTAAACTATTTCTTTTTCAAGTTGGCTTTAATTGAATTCTAAAAATTTACAATCAAATAAATCAAATTGTTTCATGCAACAAAGTAAAGAAAACTATTGGAAAGTTCCCGGAACAGTTTTCATGGTGCCTCGGTGGCGGGGGGGCGTGCTCGACTGCTCGCGAGTAAGTAGTCTGACAGAAACATGGATCATTATACAAGGTTCTTAGAAACAACCCACCACATAGACATATAAAATATTCCATCATGTTTTATTCATGAAGCAGGTATCGATATAAAAAATAATTACAAGGCTTCACGGCAAGTTCCTTGCAGGGTAGGCTGAAAGAACGTCACTCGCTTATTTGCATTTCATAATGTATTATATAATGAACTAGCAGACCGCGCGAACTTCGTACCGCCATATTTTATACATTTTCCACTCAAAAGATTATTGCCGCAATCATATTAATACCCCAAAGCTTTCATCATAAATGGACTATCTAACACTAATATTTATTTCAATTCAAGTTCTTGATACATACATACATAACTTCAGGCCAGATCCCTTGCGGGGTAGGCAGAGAGAACAAAGTGCCATAAGGCACGATTATTACACGTGTCACTCGCTTAGCTAGTATGTATTAGCGTACTGACAACCAAGACATTGATATTATTTACAACTTCAAAGAAAGCTTTATTAGCAATGCCACTTATAAACAATGAATATAGCAATGAACTTGTCCCAAGTTTTTGCTCAACCTTTAGTTTTTTTTAATACAACATAAACAACTTTTTTTATATGGTCACTATTGTTGACTTCAACGAAAAAAACGGGCCACCATATGTTCAAACCGGGGTAGCTAACTCACAGTGAGTGTTTTTTTTTTATAAGTCAAATGATGTCGGTTTAGCGATTAAGCTTATCGATATAAATTTACTACATTTTAAAAGATATCACGATCTTAAAAATGTAAAGTTTATTACATATATCTAGAATGTATTATAAATCAGTCACATCAGTCACACCTTGTCAGTGGTAAAGTCACGCAGTGTTCGCTGCATGAATGGGCCGGCTCGACCTGTGGAATACCACGACCTCTCAGATTATCGCTGAAAAGTGGCCTTAGCCGCGTTTCACTCCCTGAGAGAGGTGTTCGGAGGCCCAATCCCTTTTCCCCTCCCCTACCGAAACCCACTCCCGACCCCACTCATATCCCATTGTAAGCGCCGGCAACGCAACTGTAACACTGCATGTGATGAGGTGGCCATGGGCGGCGTTTGTAACTATCATAAGCCTGCTCGTTTGCCCCTTATACAATAAAAATGTAACCTAATTCCTATCCTATCCTACTTCTAATATATAAAATTCTCGTGTCACAATTTTCCCATACTCCTTCGAAACGGCTTGACCGATTCTCATGAAATTTTGTATGCATATCGGGTAAGTCTGAGAATTTTCAACCCCGTACGATCAACCCCTATTTTTTAAATTTAATTTTTTGGTAAGACAACGTTTGCCGGATCAGCTAGTAAAATATAAATGTGAATGTAAGTTTGTTTGCGTGCTTTCACGCGATAACTACTCAATCGATCATCATGAAACTTTGTACACATATTCTTTAAAGTAATTTACATATTTTTGAACCCGAAGGAAAAACTTATAAAATAGTCTACAACAATATCCTACATACTCTTATAAAATTGTTACAGTCCAAAATTATTTATTTTTGTATTACCGTGTATTATATATTTTACCTTAAAAAAATGTTGTTAGTTTTTTAAACGTCATTGTAAGTAGTAATTTTAAAACCTAATAATTCCAGCCAAGTAGGAACCTATTGCCATATCGGGCACAAAGTTTATAGTCATCGATATCTAAATACACATAACTTCAGAAAACAATTTCAAAAAGTCGTTGGTGTGAGCCAGAACTCGAACCCGCGACTACTTTATACAGAAGTGGGGTTCTCGACAACTGGACCACCGGTACCTTTTAGCAAGAAACAAACGTAAAAAAATCTACCTGCTAGCTGTCGCGGTCCGAGCTGTCCGAGTCGGATACATCATCAGTGTAACTAAATATTTCCCTATGAAATGAATACTTACATTTTGTATTTTGCGATATCTTTGGAATTAAATGTCCGAATTGAATTATTCAAACAGTTCTAGAAAGGTATTGAATCTGTCTTTATATTGAAGTAATTTATTTTCAGGAAAGTTAAATTCAAGGTACAAAATAAAGCATTTTTATAACGACATCAATTTAATTATTTTAAAAAACTCAAAAAACACTTATTGTGAGATAACTACAATAGTTAGACATATGCCATCGCGGACTTTTTTATAGACAAATTTATGTTCTGTAAAAGTGTAGTACATTGTTTTATTCTAGAATCAATAGTTTTCGCAGCGTTCACGATGTAAGAATTATTTTCGAGTCATTTTCTTACACCTTGGGTTACATTATTGGACTTATAGTAAGGATCCCTAATTAATTTGAAAATATAATATCCTCGATATAAATTCCTCGATAAATGGACTATATACCACTAAAAGAATTTTTAAAATCGGACTGGTGGTTTCTGAGATTAGCGCGTTCAAACAAACAAACAAACAAACTCTTCCGCTTTATAATATAAGTATAGAAGTATAGATTAACCAAATCGTCTGTTAGAAACCAAATTATCATAATTCTACCTTAGTGCTAATCACTTAACTCTCATAGACCGCGAAGGTGCCCAGAGGGCAGCACCTTCATCTTCAACCGAAGTATTTCAATTCTCTGCTCGTATAGATTTTAAATCTTGAATTTTTTTTTAACATATAACATAACTTCACACCTTTTGTTACCCGAAGGTGTAGGCAGCGGCTGTTAAGCCTCATCTCGCCGTTATGTTAACGTCCCAAATGGAATAGGTGGCGAACCTATTGCCATACCGGGCACAAAGTTGGTCAGTCATCGGTATTTATCACACATAACTTCCGAAAACAATTTCGAAAAGTCATTGTTGTCATTTTTTTTTAATATTTTTTAAAATAGGTTAACGAAATATGCTTCTCTCATAATTATAATAATAATTAATATATAATACTCTCGAGAGCAATGAATCCGGGTCACTTAAAGAATGTTAAAAATCTCGGAAACTAAAAATGATAGGTTAATGCAATAAATTGTATTTAATAGACAATGTAATACTCCTTAAATGAAAGTAAAAAAAATATGAGTCACCATACATTTTATTAACACAAAATTACATAAAGAAAAAATCTGCTGATCTCTCCTTAAAACAAAAATAGGAAACATGAAATTTTTGAACTTTATTACGATTTTCTTGAATTTTAATACTTCGTATTGCCTCCTCGTGCTTCCATTACTGCGTTTACGCGGTTTGGCATGCTGTACACCAAGTTCCTTATACGATTTTGGGGAATATTCTCCCATTCCTCTGTGAGAGCAATTTTGAGCTCACGAAGCGTGATTGGGGGAGGGTTTCGTTGTTTTACGCATCTGCCTAGCTCGTCCCAAGCATGCTCGATCGGGTTGATATCCGGGCTGCGCGCTGGCCACTCCATACGAGTAATGTTCATCTCTTGAAGGTAGTCATTCACAATCCTACCTGTATGAGGTCGGGCATTGTCATGCATAAATATAGCATCCTCACCTAAATTGACCATAAATGGACCAACGTGATCATTGAGGATTTCGTCCATATATCTTACGCTAGTTAAAGAGCCGTTTTCTATGATCACCAGCTCTGTGCGACTTTCAGAAGAAATTCCGGCCCACACAAGTACAGACCCACCACCGTAGGCTACTTTTTCCTCGATGCATGCTTGCTTGAATCTTTCCCCTGGTCTTCGATACACTCTGTGTCTTCCATCGTGCTTGTAGAGCATAAATTTTGATTCGTCGGAGAACATAACTTTTGACCAATCTTCAATACTCCAATTTACGTGGCTCTGGGCATATCTTAGTCTTGAAATACGATGCCCACGCTCCAGTTTAGGGCCGTTTGCAGGTCTAAGGGGTTTTAAGTTAGATTCAGCAAGCCGACGTCTTACTGTCCATGCACTTGGGTTACTTCCTCCGAGGCGTCGAAACTGATTGGTGAGTTCAGTTCCTGTGAGAAAGCGATTTCGAAGCATGGTGTTCACCAAGTATCGGTCTTCTCGTGCTGTGGTATACCTGGTTCTGCCCGTTCCTGGTCTGCGTAGGTTAGAACCAGTTTCTTCGTAACGTCGGAGAACTCTTTGTACTGTTGACAGCGACACACCAACAGTCCTGGCTGTATCGCGCTGACTCCGGCCGGTTTCCAGCATTGTAAGTATTCTGGTGCATTCTTCAGGCGTAAGCGACATAATTTCAGCTTGAATAATGAATATAGAGCACTATCAACATGGTTTATGTACCCACATAAATGACAGATTACAAACAAAAGCAAAACCAAATGCTGTAATTTCGTAGTTCCATCTTCGAAAGTGGCCCTTTTTCAAATTTGATTTTTTTATGATATAACTTTACAATAACTAAGAAGTTTTAATACCTTCATTTAAGGAGTATTACATTGTCTATTAAATACAATTTATTGCATTAACCTAGCATTTTTAGTTTCCGAGATTTTTAGGATTCTTTAAGTGACCCGGATTCATTGCTCTCGAGTGTATTTATTATAATTATATATAATAATTTATACAATAGTATACTTATTGTATATATTATCCACAGGTAATAATAGACTGGAGGAAATATGGTGGAGAGTTTAATTTTATATTATTACTAGCAGACCCGGCGAACTTTGTTCCGCATCATCTATACATATAATAAAATTGTAGAAAAGTCAAAACTGTACATTGAATATTTTTTAAAAAGAATACTTGGTGTGTGATCTGCAATCGATACCGAAGCCAAAAATATACTTTTTAGAATTTTTGTCTGTTTGTCTGTTTGTCTGTATGTATGTCCGGGATAAACTCAAAAAGTACTGCATGGATTTACTTCAAATTTGGCACGAAAATTATTAAGAAGTCGGGTCAACATATAGGCTACATATTATCACGCTATCACCTACGAGGAACGAGCAGTGAACCTTTATTTCTTCAATGTATTCTGTAGCAACGTGTAATCTAACGACGCATATTTGTATGTTGTTATGGTGTTATTATGTTAATAACCATGCTTTAATCTATACATATAATAATAATAATAATATAATATAAGTTAGCTTCACATTTTAATTAACTTATGCCGTTAAACATAACAGACAATTTTAAAACAGTGCCATCTATGAGATTTACAAAACAGAAAACATTTAGTTGAATTACACGTGTAAGCACTTTTTGGTTTTAGATATAAATAAATCTTTGAGATTTTAAAAACATCAAGTCGAATTACATGTTTAAACACTTTTTGAATATAAATAATTGAAATTTCATCATGCGCTTGCGGTCAATAGATGTTTTTAAGAGTCATAGATGGAGTTGTGCATTTTCTTCTTTAAAATTGTATCGTTAATTCTTTTCAGAGATGAGCAAGACAATTAAAAAAATGTATTTGTATATGCTAAAAACTGTTAATATTTTTGTTCGGTATTTATTGGTGTAATGATTGCTTCGTAATTTTATAATTTTACACCATTAAAAAAAAATGTTTCCTATTCGCTAACTAGATGGCGTTGGCGTCGAATTAGATCGCGCTATAATTTCGTTCACCAAAAGTGATGTTATGAGTACGGATGTCGCCGCGACAACTCATAGAAACTGGGGTTACCTGCGTTGCTATAAGTTATCGTGTGCTTAGTCGAATTTAACGTGAAAACTGAAAATACTTTCCTGAAATATAATTTAAAAAAAAAATATTTACTTAAATAAACTTCATTCGGAATCGGACTACTGCTTACTGCTTAGCTATCATTATCTGTGTGTAAATTCTCAGCGTGTAAATTATTTTCTGTTATTTTTCAAACTTAAAATAATCAAAATGCCTAGAAAACGGTGTAATCTATCCCAATCCTCAAACGATAGTCGAAGGAAAAGGTTAGCTCGATCTCTTGAAACCACCATTGAGCGTGAGGCAAGGATAGCTACTCTTCGAGAACACAATGCGGAAATTCGAGATGGAGAAAGTAGTACGTCGCGCCAGTCCCGATTAGATACTATGCGCACTCAAAATGCATCGTTGCGGTCTCTGGAAAGTATAGAAGCATACGAAATGCGGCTATTAAATGATCGGAAGCGCCATGCTGAGTCTCGCGCGTCAGAGACATACACGCAACAAGAGACAAGACTGAGTTTGCAGCGCAGCCGCACTTATGCCGCTCGATTTTGTGAGAGTGTCGAAGCGCGAGAAGCTCGACTGGAAAGCGACCGGGAGCGCCACGCTGAGTCTCGCGCGTCAGAGACGTACACGCAGCTAGAGACGAGGTTGAGTTCCCAGCGCTCTCGCACAGATGCAGCTCGATTTTGTGAGAGTGTCGAAGCGCGAAAAGCTCGACTGGAAAGCGACCGGGAGCGCCACGCTGAGTCTCGCGCGTCAGAGACGTACACGCAGCAAGAGACGAGGTTGAGTTCCCAGCGCTCTCGCACAGATGCAGCTCGATTTTGTGAGAGTGTCGAAGCGCGAGAAGCTCGACTGGAAAGCGACCGGGAGCGCTACGCTGAGTCTCGCGCGTCAGAGACGTACACGCAGCAAGAGACGAGGTTGAGTTCCCAGCGCTCTCGCTCAGATGCCGCTCGATTTTATGAGAGTGTCGAAGCGCGAGAAGCGCGACTGGAAAGCGACCGGGAGCGCCACGCCGAGTCTCGCGCGTCAGAGACATACACGCAGCGAGAGACGAGGTTGAATTCGCAGCGGAGTCGCACTTCTCTTTCTCGGTCGATCGAAGATCATGAAGAGCGGATGACCCGGTTAAGAAGAGATCGTTCTCAGCATGCCCTTTCACGGTCGTTAGAGAACGATGAGCAGCGTGAAGAACGTCGTGCAGCTGCTCGGCAGCGGTACCACGACGTGTGTGGCGATACGTCTGCTCATCTATCGCTAGAACGGGATAGAATTCAAGAGTTTCGAGGATCTTGGTCGGGTGAACAGCGTGCGGCACAACTAGAACTAGATCGTCTGCGGCGTAGCATGAATCAACTTTCAACATCTGACGATGAATCCATGGTTTACGATATCGAAGAGCAATCGTGGCTAAATAAAGAGGGAAGTGGATTTATGTACAATGTTGCGATTAACTACGCCGCACACGGAGATATTGGTGTCTTAGAAGAAGTGTGTGCCCACTGTCAAGCCCGCAAATGGAAAGGAGAGCCCAATGGGATGTGTTGTGCATCTGGTAAGGTACGCTTGGAGTCTATGCAAGACCCACCAGATCTGTTAAGAATCTTACTAAATGGCGAACATCCGAAGTCCAGCCATTTTTTGAAAAACATCCGAGCTTATAACAGCGCCTTCCAGATGACTTCGTTTGGTGCAAATCAAATCGTTGAAGCAGGTTTCATGCCGACATTCAAGGTCCAGGGGCAAGTTTACCATCAAATCGGTTCGCTGCTACCTACAGACATTCCAAAATTTTTGCAAATTTATTTTGTGAGTGATTTTGAAGAACAAGCAAACCTACGAAGTAGACACATCCCCAATTTGGACCCTGTTCTGGTCAGAGGATTGCAAAGTATGTTGCATAACGTTAATCCGCACATTGGCAACTTCAAAGCCGCTCTGGCGTCGGTGCCTGAGAACGAGCGCAACCGCTTTAAGTTTGTCATCAGTGCAGATAGAAAGCCGATTGCAGCCCATCCGGGACGATATAATGCGCCAACGACGAATGAGGTCGCCGTTCTCTTAGTCGATCAGGAGTGTGATAAAAGAGATATCGTCTTACGCACGCACGATGACCGGCTTCAAAGGATCAGCGAAACTCACCGCGCGTACGATTCTCTTCAATATCCGCTCATGTTTTGTCGCGGAGAGGATGGCTACCATTTCGCCCACTATAATGTAGACCCCCAGACAGGCTCCCCAAATTATAACAAAAAAACGTCCGCCATGCAGTTCTACAGCTTCTTGATCCAGCTGAGGGTGAACAATGGCTCTTATCTCCACCATCATCGTACACTCTTTAGTCAGTTTCTGGTGGACATGTATGCCAAAATTGAGACAGAGCGTTTGGTATTTATAAGGTCCAATCAAAGAAAGCTGAGAGCTGAGAACTACGTCCATCTCAGAGATGCCATGCAGAATGACGCCAATGCTCAAGATGTAGGAAGGATGGTCATTCTCCCCTCCACCTTCACAGGAGGTCCGCGGTACATGCACGAGAGGACCCAAGATGCATTTTGCTATGTGCGAAAGTTTGGTCGCCCGGACCTCTTTATTACTATCACTACCAACCCAAAGTGGCCTGAAATAACAGCTCAACTCCTTGCAGGACAGGTTTCGTACGACAGGCACGACTTGATCTCTCGCGTATTCCACCTGAAGTTGAAATGCCTTATGGATCTTCTAACAAAGGCAAAAGTGTTTGGTACAGTCCGATGTCATATGTACTCCGTGGAATGGCAAAAACGCGGCTTGCCACACGCGCATCTGCTTTTGTGGTTGGAAGAAAAGATCAGGCCTATCCAGATTGATCAAGTCATAAGTGCAGAGCTTCCGGACCCTGACGTTGATCCTGTTCTGCATCAAATTGTTAAAAGTCACATGGTGCATGGCCCCTGTGGCACGTTAAATCCAAGTTCCCCTTGTATGAAAGACGGACGTTGTACAAAAAGATTCCCAAAAAAATTTACCAACGAAACCATTACTGGTGAGGATGGATATCCCTCATACCGGCGCCGATCACCAGCAGAGGGCGGGCATTCCACTGAGCTGAGCGTGCGTGGCCAGGCGCGACCGGTCGATAACCGATGGATTGTTCCTTACTCACCAGTACTGTCCAGGACCTTCCAGACGCACATCAACGTCGAGTCGTGCACCAGCGTCGGGTCGATCAAATATATCTGCAAATACGTGAACAAAGGTAGCGATCAGGCGACGTTTGCTTTACAGAACACTGACAGAGACGAGGTGACCAAGTATCAGTCCGGTCGCTACATCAGCACGTCTGAAGCAGTTTGGCGGATACTGGCGTTCTCTATACATGACAGGCATCCTGCCGTCATGCATTTAGACGTCCACCTAGAAAACGGTCAGCGCATATATTTTGATCCCAACAACGTTGCTGAGCGCTTAGAAAATCCGCGCCAAACAACTCTCTTGGCATTTTTCAGGCTCTGCGAAATCGACCAGTTTGCGAGGTTCCTTACGTATGACGAGGTGCCTTCATATTACACGTACGACAAGCAAAGGGGAATATTTAACCGACGTCGAAGAGGAGGTGCTGTCGAAGGTTTTCCGGGAATTTTCAAGGACACCGTATTGGGTAGAGTTTATACCGTGCACCCGAATAATGGCGAATGCTATTTTCTGCGGTTATTACTTCACACGATCCGAGGCCCAACGTCTTTTGCCTTTCTGAGAACATTTGATGGCGTGGAGTATCCCACTTACCGCGCAGCCTGTGTAGCACGTCACCTTCTCGACGGTGACCAAAACTGGGATGACACCCTCGCGGAGGCGAGCGTCAGTAACAGCCCCAGCCGTATGCGTCATCTGTTTGCCGTCATCTTGGTGTTTTGTGGAGTCACGAACCCGGTAGCTTTGTGGGAAAAATATCGACATCATCTATCTGAAGATTTTCTACGAGCTTTGAGGCGTGCTACTGGAGACGAAGTCGAAGTAACTGATGAACGCGTGCTGAACACCTGTCTTAGTTCACTTCAAGACGTGGTCATTTCCATCGGCGGCAATCCATTGGTCGAATATGGGTTACCAGCTCCCCAATCATCACCGCATCAAGACCGTGGAAATCGAGAGTATAACGCTGAGACAATTTACGATCCGAGCGAAATGACCACCATACGAAATCACCATGTCGCTTTGTTCTCTTCAGAGCAAAAACAAATTTATGACACTGTTCTTAAAAGCGTTGGGCAAAACCAGGGTAAAATGTTTTTCTTGGATGCTCCTGGTGGAACAGGAAAAACATTTGTTACCACTGGCATACTTGCAGAGGTCAGGAGGCAAGGCAAAATTGCCATTGCTGTAGCGTCGTCGGGAATCGCTGCCACACTGCTTCCGGGTGGCAAGACAGCACATGCCATGTTTAAAATTCCCATCGATTTAGAGAGCACCGAAACGCCTGTTTGTGGTGTGTCACGCAATAGTGATAAGGGACACGTGCTGAAGGATTGCTCTCTGATCGTATGGGATGAGTGTACGATGGCCAATAGAAAAGCAGTTGAGGCCGTGGACAGAACCCTGCAGGACATCCGCAGGAACGAACACTTGATGGGTGGTGTCACAGTTCTATTCAGTGGCGATTTCCGACAAACGCTTCCCGTGGTGACGCGGGGATCGAGGGCTGACGAGGTGAATGCTTCGTTGAAACGATCTTCGCTGTGGTCACGAGTTCGTACGCTGCGCTTGACCATTAATATGAGAGCTCGGCTCGGCGGCAATGCACGTGCTCAAGAATTCTCCGATGTTCTTCTAAGTCTTGGCGAAGGCACTCTACCAGAGGAGAGAGGTGGGCAGGTGGTGCTTCCAGAGTCTCTCGGTAGAGTCGTATCCAGCTTAGAAGAACTCATTCGCTGTGTGTACGGGGACATCAGTCATATACCGCACCAGCAGAATTCTTGGGTATGTGAGCGGGCAATTTTGACGCCCAAAAATGGTCAGGCTGAAGCAATCAACGAATGCATTCTCTCGAAAATTGAAGGGAATGAAGTGGTTTACACCTCTATAAACACTGTCATCGAGCAAGATGATGCCACACATTATCCCGTGGAATTTCTGAACTCTCTGTCAGCAAGTGGACTTCCAGCGCATACTATCAAGCTGAAAGTCGGTGTCCCGATCATGCTTCTTCGGAACCTATCTCCTCCGAAGTTGTGTAACGGGACCCGCCTTAAAGTCATCTCGCTCCACAGACACAGCATTGAGGCGGAAATTCTTACGGGTTGTGGCGTAGGCGAGGCAGTATTTGTACCACGCATTCCCCTCATACCTCATAACTTCCCGTTCCAGTTCAAGCGCGTACAGTTCCCCGTGAGTGTTTGCTTCGCGATGACCATCAATAAGTCGCAGGGGCAGACACTGAGAGCAGCGGGTGTCGACCTCAGGACGAGCTGCTTCTCACACGGGCAGCTGTACGTCGCTTGCTCCCGCGTCACCAGTCCTGACTCTCTTTACATTTTGGCTGCGGAGAGCCAAACCAGCAATGTTGTTTATAGAGAAGTTTTATAAGTATATATTTTTATCCTTTTCTATATTTATATTTTCTTATTCATTATTTTCTACATTTGCTTCAGTCGCAACTTATTACTTAATTCAGCAGAATCACCATAAAGTCATTTATTCAAAGCAGACTGAAAATCAGCACTTTTGAAGTTCAACAATTTTACAAAAGACAGTCTCCCTCTGTTACTGTACTTTCTGTATTTATGAAATGTAAAGAAGTAACGGGTAAATAAATGTTATTTTAAAAGGTATAATCGTAGGTATTTTTGGTGCTGTATAGCGTTCAGGCAGATGACGTCGCGGGCTACAGCTATACTACAAAAATTCCTGTTAAAATGAAAATAAACAATGCGGGCAACAACCATTGCTACCGCAATCTGTACTTATCCTACCAGTTACAATTTCATTTTAGAGGTAATTACTTCTCAACTGTCTATGTAAAAATATAGCTATCTGATCACAAATTCCACGCGTACGAAGTCGCGGGCACAGCTAGTAAGTAATAAATGAGTAAAATTTGGATTTTATAAAGTTCAATTTGTACTAATTATCAGCACGCGTTTTGGCGCGCAACGCTACTTCGATATCCCGCCATGTTAATACTGTAATATCTTTGTAAATATTCGTTTAAATTACATGCTGTAAAGGGCCAAGATCATCTATATTACATGCACAATCTATTTAAGAAACTTAATTGGATGAAAATTAATGCTGTAATTTTTAAAATCGCTTCGTAAATAAGCCATTATTTCTCGTAAAAAGTAAAAAAATTAAATGGTCAGTGTGGGTTATCCCTAAGAGATAGACATATGCCCTCGCGGACTTTTTTGTAGACCTTCTGAAGGTGTTTAAAAATGTAGAAAATGGTTTTGATCTATCACTTAGGGTTCAGCCAGCGTTTTCAATTAAATTGCTAAATCTCGAAAATTATCATTTTTTCTTTAGAACATCATATATGAATTATAGATCAGCACCAACCCGTAGCTCTATAAAGCTGGCAGTGAAAAGTCAGCAAAAATGACTAAAATTTTCACGTGAATTTGTAGCTAAATAGTTGCTAATTAGTTGCTGCAAAACCGATTTTGTAGCTCTAACCGATTTCCCAAAAATCGAGTTACTGCTATCTTAACGATAAGCTAGCATTAAAATCCCGAAATCAGGGTTAAATGAAACGACTAATCGGACAAAATTTGTTGCTAATTTGTAGCTGAAAAACGACGTCACAAAAAGGTCAAAAAAGTTAAAATCGGCCGAAGGTAGAGACCGGTCACTAATGATCACTGTCCCAGCAACCTCAATGCACGGTTCTTATTGACATTGGGTAGTTGTAGATTTTGTTGCTGCTCACGAATAGCACCAGACACACTCAGAGAGCCAGCAACAAAATAGAAACAAAAAATCGGCCAGGCCTAGTGGCCGCAAACTGGACACCAGTGTCCCTGCTACCTTAACGAGCGGATCTCATTGACTTCGGGTAGTTGTACATCTTGTTGCTGCTCACAAAAAGCACGAGGAACACTGAGAGAGCCAGCAACAAAATAGAAACAAAAAATCGGCCAGGCCTAGTGTCCAGAAACTGGACACCAGTGTCATTTTTCGATTGCTAGTTCGAGATGATTTATTTAATTTTATGTTGTAACAGACTCACCAACTACGATAGAAAAAATCACTAACCAGCAAAACAAATTCTAATTACCGCTCGTAAATAGAAACGAGATATTAAAATAGCAGGGACACTGATAATCTGTTAGCAATCGTTAGGGCCAGCCAATATTTTAATGTCGTTATGACGATAGCTTTTTGTGCCTATTTTGTTTCTGGCTCTCTAAGCATCTCTAAAGTGATTGCTGGCCAGCCACAAACATAACTACTGCTGTAAGAAAATAACAACCGCTCGTCAAAAAGTCAGGGCAATTGATTTTCAGTTTCTGGTCGCTAGTTCTAGCTAATTTTTCCTTTCGATTTTGTTGCTGACTCTCTGAGAAACCTTAATGAGATTTATGAATAGCTACTAAATTTACTACTGCCCGAAGTCAATGAGATCCGCTCGTTAAGATAGCAGGAACACTGGTGTCCAGTTTCCGGCCACTGAGTCTGGCCAATTTTTTGTTTCTATTTTGTTGCTGCCTCTATCAGTGTTCCTCGTGCTATTTGTGAGCAGCAACAAAATTTTCAACCATTCGAAGTCAATAAAAACCAACCGTTAAGGCAGCAGGGACACTGGTGTCCAGTTTCTGGACACTAGGCCTGGCCGATTTTTTGTTTCTATTTTGTTGCTGGCTCTTCAAGTGCGTCTGGTGCTACTTGTGAGCAGCAACAAAATGTACAACTACCCGAAGTCAATGAAATCCGCTCGTTAAGATAGCAGGGACACTGGTGGCCAGTTTCTGGTCACTAGGTCTGGCCGATTTTTCGTTTCTGATTTGTTGCTGCCTCTCTCAGTGTTCCTCGTGCTATTTGTGAGCAGCAACAAAATTTTCAACTATTCCAAGTCAATAAGAACTGCTCGTTAAGATAGCAGGGACACTTGTGACCAGTTTCCGGCCTAGGTCTGGCCGATTTTTCGTTTTCATTTTGTTGCTGGCTCTCTGAGTGTGTCTGGTGCTATTTGTGAGCAGCAACAAAATGTACAACTACCCGAAGTCAATGAAATCCGCTCGTTAAGATAGCAGGGACACTGGTGGCCAGTTTCTGGTCACTAGGTCTGGCCGATTTTTTGTTTCTATTTTGTTGCTGCCTCTCTCAGTGTTCCTCGTGCTATTTGTGAGCAGCAACAAAATTTTCAACTATTCGAAGTCAATAAGAACCGCTCGTTAAGATAGCAGGGACACTGGTGTCCAGTTTCCGGCCACTGGGTCTGGCCGATTTTTTGTTTCTATTTTGTTGCTGCCTCTCTCAGTGTTCCTCGTGCTATTTGTGAGCAGGAACAAAATTTTCAACT
The DNA here is from genome assembly GCA_905147225.2 of Euproctis similis. Taxonomy (NCBI): domain Eukaryota; kingdom Metazoa; phylum Arthropoda; class Insecta; order Lepidoptera; family Erebidae; genus Euproctis; species Euproctis similis. The sequence continues at coordinate 12,396,186 of LR990115.1, forward strand.
ATTCGAAGTCAATAAAAACCAACCGTTAAGGCAGCAGGGACACTGGTGTCCAGTTTCTGGACACTAGGCCTGGCCGATTTTTTGTTTCTATGTTGTTGCTGGCTCTTCGAGTGCATCTGGTGCTATTTGTGAGCAGCAACAAGATGTACAACTACCCGAAGTCAATGAGATCCGCTCGTTAAGGTAGCAGGGACACTGGTGTCCAGTTTGCGGCCACTAGGCCTGGCCGATTTTTTGTTTCTCTTTTGTTGCTGGCTCTCTGAGTGTGTCTGGTGCTATTCGTGAGCAGCAACAAAATCTACAACTACCCGATGTCAATAAGAACCGTGCATTGAGGTTGCTGGGACAGTGATCATTAGTGACCGGTCCCTACCTTCGGCCGATTTTAACTTTTTTGACCTTTTTGTGACGTCGTTTTTCAGCTACAAATTAGCAACAAATTTTGTCCGATTAGTCGTTTCATTTAACCCTGATTTCGGGATTTTAATGCTAGCTTATCGTTAAGATAGCAGTAACTCGATTTTTGGGAAATCGGTTAGAGCTACAAAATCGGTTTTGCAGCAACTAATTAGCAACTATTTAGCTACAAATTCACGTGAAAATTTTAGTCATTTTTGCTGACTTTTCACTGCCAGCTTTATAGAGCTCCACCCCGTTGACACCCTCTAACTATTAAAAAAAACCGCATCAAAACGCGTTGCGTACTTTGAAAGATATAAGCATATAAGGCGACAGACAGCGGGAAGTGACTTTGTTTTATACTATGTAATAATAATTCTACATGACTGTGTCGTCCATTAAAGGAGTTAAATAAAAAATTCGTGAAGATCATCCTTTAATTTGGTTTGTTGACGGCGAATTTTGTTTGAAACGAATGCGTTTCATAATTTTTGAATGCTTTTGTGATTATTGATGAATAATAACAATTTAAACCCATTTTAATTTTGATTTTAATGTTGCAAGCTTAATTTACAGTTTTAGTAATATTTTTCACACTTATGCCTGTTTGGGCAAACCTATTTTTTCTTTTGCTACAAAAGTGCAACTAATCTGCTGACAGTTCTCGTATGGGTATGGTGATGGCCTGCACAAATGTTGTTAATACATATTGTACGATGTGGATATATCGACGATGCAAGAAAATAGCGTTTTAGATGCAAATAACTGATTTTAATACTTTGTTAGGTAGGTATATTCGGTACACACAGAACACCGTAATCGTGCCGATCGCAGCGGCGGTTACCGGACGACTCACAATAAAACTTATTAATTATTTATCTACCTTACACTATTTACCTACCTGACCATTATAAACTAAGTACAAAGGTGCGTCGCTTACACAGCCCCACCCTAGTGCTGCATAAGCAGTACTCATAATTCCAAAGGAATCCTAGCGACGCGAGTAACAGATCTCTTAAGACTACCTAGTTGTGTTTTTACTTGTACCACCCGCACCGCACCGTCTTTACCGGGGAATACCTCCTCTATAATACCTCGCGGCCACACGTTACGCGGTGCATTAGGGTCAGCTATAAATACTAAATCCCCGACCTGCAGAGGTCTATTCCCATCTTCGGTCCACTTGCGACGGGGTAGCAACTCAGGAAGTACTTCGGTTACCCATCTGCGCCAAAACATATCCGTTAGCCTTTGTGCTATACGCCATTGTCGACGCAGGAACAAGTCACTGTCATCGAAGCTGCCTATCTGTGGTGATATAGACGATGACCCAAGCAGAAAGTGATTGGGTGTTAATGACTCCGTGCTATTGACATCGACAGACACGTGAGTCAAGGGACGTCCATTAACAATGGCTTCTACTTCGGCTAGTAGCGTAAGAAGCACCTCCTCCCTCGGTGCTCTTTCCTTAAGGACCACTCTAAGTGTGACCTTGACGCTGCGAACTAAACGTTCCCATGCCCCACCCCAGTGAGGGCTGGCTGGAGGTATAAAGGTCCATCGTGTCCCATGGGTGCTCACTGTTGTCTTCAGGGACTGCTCGCTGAGTTCGGCCATCGATCTTTTAAGTTCTGTATCCGCACCTCTTAGGTTTGTACCATTGTCGGAGTACATATGTGCAGGCCAGCCACGTCGTGAAGCCATTCTCCGAATAGCCATAATCAAAGAGTCGGTACTAAGAGACGACACTGTCTCCAGGTGAATGGCTCTAACGGTAAGGCAGGTGAAAATTACTCCGTACCGTTTTTCTCTTCGCCTTCCTATGGTAACCTCCATTGGGCCAAACAGATCCACGCCGCAATGGGTGAAGGGTCGTTGGTGATGGGCTACTCTAGCAGCAGGTAAGTCACCCATTATAGGCATCTGAGGCTTCGCTTTTCGTAACCTACATAGCATACATTTACTAGCAATATACTTAACTGTAGGTCTCATTCTTACTAACCAATATTTTTGTTTCAGATTATTTACTACCATCTCCTGACCACCGTGACCTGCCTTTACGTGGTAATCTCTCACTATCAGTTTAGCCACCTGACTCTTTCCATCTAAAATTACAGGATACTTTACATCAAAGGAGACATCAGCAGCAGCACCTATACGTCCGCCTACGCGGAGTACACCATTTTCATCTATAAAGGGCGATAACGTAAGTAACTTGCTACTTCTATCTAGGTGTTTTTTATTTTTTATTGCACATATTTCGCTAAAAAATGATTCCATTTGGGCGTATTGTAGAAGTAAGTTTTCAGCACGTGTTATCGTAGTACAATCATCAACACTTTTATTCCGGCATTTATTTATAAATTTCAGAACAGCTGAAGTACTTCTTAGAAGGCGTATCCATGAGGAAAACCGCATCGGATTGGGTATAGCTGCATTTTCGGGTAAATATTCTGCATGTTGAATATTTGTTACACATTCCAGGTCACATTGTTGATCACTAGGTATCACCGTACTCGTTGGCCACAAATATTCTGCTTCGTACAAAAACGAAGGCCCATTAAACCATTCACCATCGAGTTGAAGACTGTCGAAGTTCTCCCGGGTGGCCAAATCTGCGATATTTAATGATCCTGGTATGTATCTCCATTCCTTAACTTGCGTCAATTCATCAATTTCCCCTAGACGATGAGCCACGTACGGTTTATAACATCGTGTGTTGTTGCGTATCCATTGTAGTACAGTTGTGGAATCACACCAAAAGTATCGGCTAGTTGTTTTTATTCGATGCATGGACTGTATTGTGTTTGCTAACCGAGCTGCCATAATCGCTGCCTGTAATTCCAACCGAGGTACTGTCACAGGTTTTACAGGTGTAACACGACATCTACTTGCCACGAAACAAACTCTTATTTGTTTATTATTGTCTAACCAACGCCAATATGCCACCGCACACATAGCTTGTATCGAAGCGTCGCAAAATATATGAAGTTGTAAAGATTCATAACTTGTTTCACTAATGAGCGGATCCCTAGATGTATGTGTGTGTGTAGATGCAGATAACTTATTGAATGAATCGCTTATCACCTGTGACTGAGAATCATTCATCCCTCTCGCTCCCATTGCATTGTTACGTAACATCGGTTCATTGACACGCCGATAACATCGAGGAATGCGAATGTAACTAATTGCTTTTAGTAATTGTAACCATTTAAACCATTTTCTGTAAATATCTTCAGGTATATTTTCATCCCAATTTATATTTGATTTCCAGGTTTCCTGAAGTAATATTTTACCGTTAATTGTAAACGGTGAAAGAAATCCGTATACATCGAACAACGACATAATGACCCTTAAGAGTTCACGTTTAGTAGGACATTTATTTCCGCTAATTATATCTCCAGGAATGCGTTTAAAAGAAGTGACAAAACCTAGGGTATCGTCATAGGGGTACCATAAAATTCCCAAGGCACACGTCCATTCGTGTCGTGCACCGATCTGCACTGACGCAGCCGTAGCGGCGAGCGACTCCTCGGGCAAGTTATTTAATACTAATGAGCTGTTACTCAACCAGTTACGAATCTCAAAGCCGCCCTGTTTATGTATGTGTATAATGTCGCGCGCTAATTCAATGCAAGTTTTTTCGTTCGGCTGACTATCTATATAATCATCCATATAGTGTTGACTACGAATAGCTTGCGCGGCCGCAGGCTTGGACGACTCGTAATTCTGAGCGTTTTTGTTTTTAACAAACTGCGCAATGTACGGCGAACAGTTTGCACCAAATATTAAAGATGTCATCTTATATTTCTTAATGGGTTTATTAGGGCTGTCACGCCACAGAAATCTAAAGGCGTCTTGATCATCAGGTTGGATTTTAATCCGTAAGAACATGTCCTTGATGTCACCTATTATAGCGATTTCTTGTTCGCGGAAACGCAGCATAATACCAAATAATGACACTAATAAATCAGGACCTGTTAATATATAGTCGTTCAGCGATACGTTACGCGCTTTGGCTGCAGCATCAAAAACCAAACGTAACTTATTCTTATTAGGATTGTCCACCCCAAAATGAGGTAAGTACCACGTTTTATTTGTTTTTGTTGTATCTATAACTGCCTCGGCAAAATCATTATCTAATAAATGATTAATACGATCCCGGTACCTTAGTGAGTATTGCTTGCTACAGACCATTTTTCTTTCCAGGTTACGCAGCCTAGACAATGCCATACCCTCTGAATCAGACATCTTACAGTTGACATCCTTCCACGGTAGACCTACGTGCCATCGACCATCGATTAATTTTGCCGTTTTTTCCAGGTGTTCATGAGCGCGCAGATCGTCGAAGTTCTGGCATGGTTTCCCGAATATCCCCATAGATTCGATAGTAAATGACTTTCTTACCATTTCGTGCAGATCTTCCCGTGTAGTGTCAGTCGACCCAGATTGAACCTCGGTAACGTGCAGCGTAGAGAAACACGTGCGGGTTGACAACGAGGCAGGTACTGTACCGTGAACGCACCATCCCAGCGGAGTACGGGTGGCACAAGGTTCGTTACATTTGCCGACTTTTATCTCTAAAGGTAACAATAAATTGTAGTTATCCTGACCAATTAAAATTTCAGGTTTAATATTTGTAGAACATAATTCGTTTTGTATTTTACATAAATGAGAATATTTGCTAAAATTAACACAATTATAATTCTGTACAGGTAAATTAAAGTTATAAAGACTACGGACTAAAATCTTAAATCTATCACCCTTACGGTTCGCTATACAAACATTTACAGTGTCTGTGTTACACACTAGTGCGCTATTGTCCCATGCGCCGCGCACGTGTAACGTCGTTCGGCGCCCGCGCAGCCCCGCTCGGGACGCGAGTGCCTCGCTTATGAGACTTACTGTAGATCCATCGTCCAGCAATGCGCTCGTATAAAATATACCGTTAGGTCCGTGAACACTTACGGGGACTACTTTGAGCAACACTTTACACTCACTGCTTTTGATATGCGTTACTATTTCAGGTATCACCGACGGCGGCGATGACTCTGTAACCACTGTATCACTATTATTACCGCACTGATTATTCACTGTTTGACGTGAAGTATAATGAAGCAACCTGTGATGCGCTTGTCCACAGTTATCGACATCACACGCAGCCGACGGACACGACGCTCGGTCATGTTTGGAGTCTATGCACTTGTAGCATATTCCGTTTCTTTTAACAAAACTCCATCGATCCTTACGTAATGCTTTGCGAAATTTCTTACAATCCTGCAGTTTATGTTTTGATATGCGACAAAATATACATTTGCTATCGCTGTCAACGGTAGTATTATTTATTAAAACATTGTGTATGGCATCGCTGTATTTTTTCTTATTGTAGTAACTATCTGTATTGGTGTTTTTAATATTCAGCAAAGCCATGGAAGATACTTTGATAGCTTCTTCGTGCAAAAATTCAGATATATTAAACCATGTCGGTCTTTTACCTTGCTTGGTGAAAGTGTAACTGTAATCCGCCCACTTAGACAGCAACACCGGTGGTAATTTTGACAGTATGCATGAAGTTATACTTATTCCATTCAAATATTCATCCAGACCTATCATTTTGACGGCGGCTACACAATTGCGCACTTTTATTGAAAATGACACAATATCCTTATGGTAATCTTGTGATATAGGATGTAATTTCTTAATGTCTACCATAATGCGTGACATAATTATGTCCGGATTTCCAAACTGTAGCTCGAGTGTGGCTATCACCGTTTCAGGTGAAGTAGCACTTATCAGCAGTGCCGACACCGCTTCGCGAGCTGATCCTTTTAGACATTTCCTAAGGCGCCACAGATTTTCATTATCCTTAAAATTACATACTTTCGACGATTCCTCATACGCCTGTTTGAAGTGCAGCCATTCCATGGGATCGCCAGAAAATAGCGGTAATTCTCTTGGTGTACATATGCGACTTAACAGATTATTATTCACATTGTTGCTGGCAGAAGCGGCTGCGAGGTCCTTAAGTGCGCTGGCCAGAAGATTAACTGTCCCATCAGTGCCGACATCCCGTATGGCCGGCGAGCACGGCACGTCCTTAGTTTGACCCTGGTCGTGGACGGGCTGTGCTTCCAGTTCTCTGTGGCTGCGCTCCAACCACTCTTCTACCCCCTTGTTAGTGTGGTCTGACTGCACACTACACTCGTCGTCTATCTCTGCTAAGTCCGCCGCTAAACGTCTATTTATTAATTCCAATTCAATCTTAGCTCTCGCTTCTGCTGCCTCTAATTCTAGCCTTTTCTTTCGTGCTATTACAGAAGAAGACGTAGATCGCTTAGACCTGGTTTTGGGCCCTTGATGAGACGTTGAAGCCATAATTTCCATTCCAGATAACGGCGCTTCAGATTTTACCGTACTACCTTCGAATTTACTATTGTGAACAAAAGTTTTATTTCTTTGCAAATTATTACTATTTTCAGGCTTTTCATAGCTTGGTGATGGTTCACGGGCCTCTTGAATAGCCGATGTAGTTGCCTGTAGCTCCTCATCCTTCTTCGCGGTTCTCCGAGTGCTCACCATCCTTTTTGGCGTGCGAAACATTTGTGGTTAATCCGGCTTGAAGTGACCAGCTGTACGATGTGGATATATCGACGATGCAAGAAAATAGCGTTTTAGATGCAAATAACTGATTTTAATACTTTGTTAGGTAGGTATATTCGGTACACACAGAACACCGTAATCGTGCCGATCGCAGCGGCGGTTACCGGACGACTCACAATAAAACTTATTAATTATTTATCTACCTTACACTATTTACCTACCTGACCATTATAAACTAAGTACAAAGGTGCGTCGCTTACACATATTATAACCTTGCGATAAGTCAATTCTCCTGAAATTCTCCGGAAATTGAAGAGCTGTGTGGCGCCGGCTTAGAATACCGCCACCCCATCTCTTCCCGTGGGTGTCGTAAAAGGCGACTAAGGGAAAAGCTAGAAGAATGGGCAGCAGCATTCTCTCTCAACAAAATACAGCCTACTGCGATCGCCAACCCGCCTGCCAAGCGTGGCGATTATGGCAAAAACCCCCCATGATTGAGCGGACCGGCAGTTGTGGCGCTCTATGGGGGAGGCCTATGTCCATCAGTGGACCTCAAAAAGGCTGATGATGATGATGACGAATCAATCTTGACCTTGATCTTGAGTTGACATAAGTTTGACGAATAGTGTCAAACTATTGTTTGACGAAAGTTGAAACGGCGTAAGTCGAGGACTGTATATAATTTCGTTGTCAATAAGTTTTCTGAAGATTTTTGTATGTTTGTTACTCGATCAAAGTCAAACCTTTGAACAGAACCAAATGAAAATTGGCACGTTGAAAGAAAAAATTCTAAATAACACCAAATTTTCATCCCCTTTATATGTTCGCTTTAGATAATACTTCAACATTTCTTTAAACCAAAACTTTATTCTGATATATACCTATCTATTAAAATATTCCATTTGATTTGAGAAAAACAAATTTTGAAATGGCTCACTTTCCTGTAATGAGGCTGGCTCTTAGCACAATGAAGATGTTCAGCGACTAGAGCCAACTAATTTGGACGACAAGCCTTGAAACTGGAAATAATAAAAGTTAATGGGGACCGCTCTCCTCGTGATTCCTGGCGACGGTGTGCGCTCATTTCCCTGGACCTCGTTTTCGCTATTACATAATTAGTAATTTGGCACCAAAATAGAAATTTCATTTAACTTCACACGTTTCAAATGTGGAGGTGTAGGCAGAGTTACTTCGTACTGAAAAAGTTTTCTTTTTTTTGCGAGGAAGGAGGTAAGCAAGCATGCGGTAAAGATGTGGCATCACCTGGTGGTAAGTGAATTGAGCTCCCCATAGAGATCTGCGACATTGAGACGGTTACGTTGCATCCCAGTTCTTTAAAAGATGGTATAAGGCCCTCCCTACCAGAGAGGTATTCGAAGGTGCTGTCTCATTCCCCTGGATTAGACTGCGCTTTCGAATACCTCTCTCACCGAAAGAAACGCGGCATGATTCACTTTGTATGGATTTTCTGAGAAGTGCAGCCAAGTCAGATTAATGATATGGAAATGAGAAGTCTGAGAAGTATAACTGGAATAAATCTAGTGGATAAAATGAGAAATAGTGTAATTCGAAAACGATATGGAGGTGAGTGAAGGTGTACAAGAATAGAGTTAGGAATGTTTAGATTGTTTCAACATGTCAAAAAGATGGACTTAAGAATATTGACTAAAATAATTTATGAGACAGATATTAAAGGGCAAATTGGTAAAGGAACCACAAATAAACCTACCCCGATAAAATAAATGATGTGTAAGAAAGAGGCCAGGTTAATAGCGTTTATGATAGCGAAAATGAGATTGTAAGGGTAGCAAGTGAAGAAAAATAGTCTCTGCCTACCGCCATGGCAAAGACGCGTGATTGTGTGCATGCAGCAAACTGCGTGACTCTAACACTGTTAATTTTTTCATATGTATAGTATGATCGCGTTGATCGCGGCAATGCTGGCGGGAAAGGAGGACTGGAGGGTCGTGGTCTCCTTCTGCGAAGAATCCAGAAGGAGGCCGCCGAGCGGGATTGGGAGATAGCCGGCCCCGCTCGAAGGCGGCGGCGGCGAGCTTAGTGATCGCCGCCGCCGACGGCCCGCAAGTGCGCCCGGGTCGCGGCCTGGGAAGGATGATCCCCCAGTGCGGCCGGCGAGGGTCGTCAGGGGCGCCGCCTGCCGCGCGCCCGTTTACACCGTGCGGTCGGAGCGGCCCCGAACGGGGGAGCCTCACGCCGAGGCTCCCCGAGGATGAGCCCCCCTCGTAACAGGGAGCTCGACGGCGGGGTGGTCCAGAGGGGTTAACCGTATCCTGGACCACCCCAACGCCGGAGGAAGGCCGCCGCGGGGTTTTAGTGGGTAACCCTAGGATCGGATTGCAGTTTACTGTTTTGGGAGTCCCACGCTACCCCCTGCCAAACCCAGGCGGGGGGGTGTGCATAAAGCATTTCCTCGCTTATTAAAAAAAAGGCTAGTACAAAGGCGGTCTTATCGCATGCTGCAATCTCTTCCAGACAACCTTAGGATGGACATGTTGAAATAGAAAGAGTAGTACACACTCTGTACTTGTTTAAAATCTATATTATATGGAACCAAGGAATACATAGATGCATAAATACATACATGTACAGATACTTACATATACATACACATACATATTCAGACATACACATATACACAACATAATAAATGATACACACAAACGATATATAAATAAATATAGCTAGATATAGTAAGTCATCAATGTGAAGTCATTTACATTGACAAGTATTGTGTAATTCATTGAGGAGATTTTTAAATGTTAAAAAAAAATATCATAACTTATGTAACTTTCATTAAAATCTCGATGACTTCGAAAAGAAATGTCAATACTAAAGCTACGTGTATGCATTATTTGCAAAGACCAGTAGATAATTTAGATTGTTTCCTAGACAACAATCATAAATATTAGTTAATGTTCCATACATTAAATTCAATTTCCGTGTATCAGCCCTGTGCACATAGATACACATTCTGTTACACCAATAGCAATGATTTATATGTTTGAATTTTCTACATGAGGATTTCCTAAAAATGCAGCATGTTCTCTGACGTATTTATTTTTATTCTGTAATTTTTTTATGTTTTTTTTTTATGGGATTAGGCGTGTCATCTGATGGTAAGCAACCAACGCCGCCCATGGACACCAGCAACACATATAGTGTTACTGTTACGTTGCCGACCTTAAGGGATAGGGAAAAGGAAAGGATGGGGAAAGGGAGGTGGGCCTCCGGGTACCTCTCTCACCGAACGAAACGCGGCATGAGCCACTTTACGTCGGTCTTCTGAGAGGTCGTGGTATTTTACTGGTCGAGCCGGCCCATTCATGCAGAGAACTGCTTGGCTCTACCACTGTCAAAATGTTTGATGTTTGATAATAGTTTCGATTTGTCTATTCTCAAATAGATTGACAATCGACATAATTATCCATTATTTTTTTATAGAATTTAAGGTTTTTTTATGCTTCTCGCCTGTTTGCACCCGCGAAATTTTCATGTTCCAAATGGATATTGTGGCGGAAACTATTACACAATATTAGTCGTCAATATTTATCACACACAACACCCAAAAAACATCAGTCAGGATTCAATCTCACGATTACTTGATTTAGAATTAGGGCGTTCGAAATCTCGACCACCGAGACGAAGAAAAATATTTTCTTTTTATTATAAGTATACGACACACCGTCAACAAACCGCTTATAAGTAAACTAACAATACTGTACGCCTGCATAAATACGAAACCAATATTATTATTATTAGAAGTAAACTTAGGTATTATAAAGTTTTAATTGTTGCTTATATACACTATATCTGAACTAATTTGTTCGTCTCAAAACGCCCAAGTTTGCAAACCAATTCGATTGGATCGCCCAAGTATCGCCCGAATTATCAAACCAACTTTCCTATATTAGCTTCGAAATGGAAACGCTAGTTTCATAGATCACAAGATATCAGACTATTTTAACACATAGCCTCATCATCATCATCTCACACTCCGTATCATTGGAGTAGCAAGAGAATGAATAAAAGACATTGGAGTTCAAATCCGGGCAGCACACTAATGACTTATCAAAAGTTATAAAAGAATATCATTTTGTCAGTCTTTAACGGAGTAGGAGAAGAATGGAAGGGGAGAGCGGATCGGGCCTCCGGATACCTATTTCAGCAAATGAAACGCGTCACGAATCACTTTACGCCGATATTCTGAGGGGTCGTGGTATTTCACTGGTTGAGCTGGCCCATTCATCCAGCGAACTGCAAGCCACTGTTGAATGCCAATGCATGGAAATAAGTTCAAATTCATGTTGGATAAAACGAGATAATAATTCTTCGTCTCGAAGTCACGGTATAAAAGGTTATATACCTATATAAAAGGTGTTTTTTAGTTTTTTTTTAATTTTTATGACATTTTTTATCCATAAGCAGCGATTTCTACGCTTCGACTCACTGAATATTGAAGTCCTAATTGGAATACGTGGCTGAAAGTATTACCATGTCATATATAAATACTAGATTATAAATTACATTAATACCTCTGATACTACTCGTATCTCTATTCATTTTTCCTACTCCTGTTGTAAAGATTAAAAACAATAACATAGATTTTCATCCTAAATACTGCTAAGAAATATTACGAATAAAATTTCAATTAACAAATTAAACCATTTAACACCAGACTTAGTAATTAACTATAATTGAGAGAGAAGATTTTCTAGCTCAGAACTGTTTACTTTCAAAGAGAAATTGTCTTCATAAATATAAGACAGATATTAAGGCATTCAAGAAAACGTCATAATTATCGTCTTTCATTAGATTTCTATTCATACAAGAAAAAGGTAAAACTTGAGACGGCGAATCATCAACTAAAATTATTAAATGTAAATTAAAATAAGCTTGTCCATCTTAGCTTTGATCCAAAAATATATATTTCGTACATATTACGTACGTTACAGTGGTAGAGCCGAGCAGTCGCTACATGAATGGGCCGACTCGACCTGTGAAATACCACGACCTCTCAGAATATTAACGTAAAGTAGCTTATAAAGTGCCGCCCGATGGACACTTGCAACACAGATAGTATTACAGTGGAATTGGCGGCTGTTAAGGAAGTGGGATGTGAAGGAGGGTTAGGTTAGGTTACCCACACCCTCAGGGTCGCAGCCTTCTTTCTGGCTAAGTGCTTTCCGTTGCGGGGCGATACAGACCTGACTGGGCCCCTTTGCGCTCACGCGCTGTGGTACTAGTCGGGCAACCGTCGGGGCGTCAGGTGTAGAATGCTAACCGCGAGCCCCTGACGCCTCAGCTAAGACGGAGAAGTGCGCCGCATAGCTTTAGTGGGTATTCCGGCACCAAGCTATACGTGCCGGCGAGTCCCACATAACTCTATGGTATGCGTAAAGGCATTCCTCTGCAAAAAAAGGTTACCCACACCTTATCCACACCTCTCTCATCAAACGTAACGCGCCCAGAATTTTACAATAAAAACTTTACTTTTGATATGGAAAATAATATTTCACTTGTTCTATAAGTGCTTACTGGAACATTTCTATCGTCTTCATACGAGTATATACAAACTGTATACAATATACAATCTGTTTACTTGCAGCGTTATTCTCAGTGCTTAGGAACAGTTTTGTCAAGACCTTGGACTATATTTTGCCACTTTTCTCTATCTTCGGCCGGCTCGACCGGTGAAATACCACGACCTCTCAGAAGACCGACGTAAAGTGGCTCATGCCGGGTTTCGTTCGGTGAGAGAGGTACCCGGAGGCCCACCCCCCTTCCCCGTCCTTCCCTATCCCTTAAAGGTCGGCAACGCTACAGTAACACTATACGTGTTGCTGGTGTCCATGGGCGGCGTTGATTGCTTACCATCAGGTGATACCCCTGCTCGTTTGCCCTCCTATACTATTAAAAAAAAAAATCTTCGGCATCATGGATGCCACTGCAGACCGAGATATTTAAGGTAGCACGAATCTCATCTAACCAGTGAGTAGGAAACCTGCCCCTAGGTCTCCCTCCATCAACCTTTCCCAGAGTATAGCTATATAAATAAACGAAAATCTTACAATAACCTAAAAAGAATAGTGTCTTATCGTGACCTTTTAGTGTGTACATTAAATAGCTAACATTACGTCCACAATAAAATTGTATGTTTACGATCGGATAACTTATTTATACAGCCAGAAGTGAGTACAAAGTCATGAGTTTAGAGTGAATATAACATAACTGCTCTGTATTAAATAAAATCATTTTTATATAAATAATATCCGTACTCAAAGCAATAACTTTATAATATTATATACTAAAGGACTGAAGAAAAGGTGAAGTACATCCCTTTATAGTTGGTATCTATACAAGATTTCCTACAGCACATAACATAACTTCAGGCCTTTTACTACCCGAAGGTGTAGGTAGCGGCTGTTAAGCCTCGTCTCGCCGTTATGTTTTACGTCCCAAATGGAATAGGTGGCGAACCTATTATCATACCGGGCCATAAGTTGTCAGACATCGATATTTGTCATAACTTCCGAAAATAATTTTGAAAAGTCATTGGTCTGAGCGAGGATTCGAACACTTTCCCATGATCCACCAGGCCTACAAATCCAGTCAGACACTGTAAACATCTGTTTATCACACTACTCTCCTGTTGTGATCCCTCTTTACGCAATTTATTAATTCGTCAATATGGAATAGCATCATTTTATAATATTCAAATAACAAACAACTTCACGCGAAGTCCATAGGGCTGTAGAGTGTTTGGGTACGGCTGAGTATATTAGCAATGTAGGCGAAGCGGAGATGTTAAATAAAACTATTACTGGCGAAAAGAAGGTATATTGTTCACAGTCCTAGATATAGTTCAGTAGACAGATAGATATAGTTAGAAACACAGCGTAGAACAAGAAGAAACGAAATGAGATTATTTAGGATCACTACAGAGTACTAAGAAGGTCTAGATATCGGTTAGCGCGCGCGCAGCCTTACGGCGTCGAGTACAGAGATCGACTGACTAGTCTAAAGAAACCGAGCGCGCCCGAAGTCGGTCCTTCGGCTTTCTTCGCGGCGCTTGACACCGGAGGTCCGCATAACGGTATTAACCGACTTCTCATAATGCGAGGTTATGTGATAACCGCCACATCAGCCCCCTCGGAGACCTTTTGGGTCGAAAAAATCGGGAAAGCGTACGTGACGGCCAGACCTTGTAATGTAATGCGGTTCGGTTGTTCTCAGTGGAGACGGTTTATTAAGTTCTTGCTGAACTTCGTAAACCGGTTTTAATCTGTCGATAGACACTGTAGTAGGTTTACCTTTCACGTTTATCTTGAAAAACTAGTCTCCACGTTCTATTACAGTAAAAGGTCCAGTATATGGGGCTTGTAAAGGCTTGCGAATGGCATCTTGCCGTAGAAATACTTGTTTAGAAGATAACAAATCCTTACTTATAAAGACGGGTGCACTTCCGTGGTGATATACAGGTGTAGGCTTCAAATTTCGCATATTAGTTCGTAGCCGGGAAAGAAAATCAGAGTAGTCTACTACTTCAGTTGGTGAGCTATTGAAAAATGAACCTGGTAAGCGTAGGGTTTCGCCGTACACCAACTCAGCTGATGATGACCCTATGTCTTCCTTCCATGCTGACCGTATACCAAGTAATACGATTGGTAGTACTTCAAACCAATCGTCGTTCGCATGACACATTATTGCCGATTTTAATTGTCTATGGAACCTCTCCACCATTCCATTTGCAGCGGGATGATATGCTGTCGTCTGCAGGTGATTACATCCTATTAAATTCACAAGCTCTTTGAACAGATTCGATTCAAACTGTTTACCTCTGTCAGTGGTAACCTTCTCAGGACATCCGAAGCGCGATATCCAGCCGGTGACGAAAGCGCTTGCCACTGTGTCAGCTTTGATGTCGTGAAGTGGTATCACCTCTGGCCAGCGAGTAAACCTGTCCACTGCGGTAAGACAATACCTGTAGTCATGTGATATTGACAGAGGTCCTATGAGGTCTATATGTACATGACTAAATCTGTTCGTTGGGGGAACAAATGGATGTACTGGCGCTCTGGTATGTCTGGAAATCTTCGATCGTTGACAAGAGAGACAGCTACGCGTCCACTCACTGCAATCTTTTTTGATGTTGGGCCAAACGTACCTTTCCGTCATAAGCTTCACAGTACTTTTTACTCCCGGATGGCTCAATCCGTGAATGCAGTCGAAAGCTTGTCTGCGAAATTGTGGTGTGAGAGTCTAGGTGATGGACATGAAACGTCACAGTATAATAACTTACTGGACCCAGAAATTTTGATTTTCTGCAAGTCTAGTGATGTATCGCTTTTCAGTACCTGCTGAAGTTCACCATCTTCATCTTGTGAAGATGCTAAGGCATTTAAGTTTATCGCTGCTGAAATAGCTTCGGTGCGGGACAGAGCGTCGGCCACTACGTTGTCTTCGCCTGCGATATTACAGCGATATTATATGCTGAATGTCCGTAGTAAATTGGGAGACGAAGTCGAAATAACGAAACTGTCGAGGTTAACAATTTTCAGAAGCCTTTTTGAACGCGGAAACAAGAGGTTTGTGGTCGGTACAGACTCTAAAGGTTTTACCTTCAACCATATGCCTGAAATGTCTTACTGACTCGTAGATAGCGAGCAACTCTCTATCAAACGGGCTATACTTTCGTTGAGTAGTACTTAGGTTTCTCGAGAAAAATCCGAGTGGTTGCCATTCTGAGTTTGTATTCTGTTGCAGTACAGCACCAATGGCACTATCTGAGGCATCGGTAAAAAGAGCTAACTCTGCTGACGGGTTTGGATGTACTAAAAGAGTAGCCTCTGCTAAGTTTGTTTTACATGTAGCAAAAGCGTCTTGTAATTCTTTCGTCCATGTTATTGGAGTGCTGGGCTTGACTGCTGGACCAGATAAAAGTTTATGTAAGGGTGCCTGACTATTAGCTACTTTTGGAATAAATTTTCTGTAAAAATTTAGCATACCTAGGAATCTGCGTAGTTCTTTAATTGTTTTAGGTTGCGGGAAATTCTGTATAGCTTCAACTTTCTGTGGAAGTGGCTTAGTACCTGTAGAAGACACAATGTAGCCTAGGAATTCGACTTCAACCTTACCAAATATACTCTTAGAAGAGTTTACTACAAGTCCATGTTCTTGTAACCGCTTAAAAACTCGTTCCAGGTGTTCCAGGTGGATTCCAGGTGTTGGAGAAGCAACTAATATATCGTCGATATATGGATAGCAAAAATCCAGGTCCCTTAAGATTTCATCCATAAACCGCTGAAATGTTTGTGCTGCATTTCGAAGTCCGAAGCTCATGAACGGGAACTCAAACATTCCAAACGGGGTAGTGATGGCAGTCTTGGAAATGTCTGTAGGATTTACAGGAATTTGATTGTAAGCACGCATTAAATCAATTTTACTAAATACGGTACAGCCATGAAGATTATGAGAAAAATCACCAATATGGCGGACCGGGTATCGGTCAGGTACAGTGCGGGCGTTTAACGCATGATAGTCGCCACATGGTCGCCATTCGTTATTCTTCTTCGGTACCAGGTGTAATGGTGATGACCAAGGGCTGTCAGATCTCCTAGCTATACCTGATCTTACCATGTCTTCGAACTCCTTAATTGCTATACGGAGTCGATCCGGTGCCAATCGACGAGGTCGGCTGTATACGGGTTGTCCTGGGGTCGTTCGTATGTAGTGCAGCGTGTTGTGCTTAATGTTTCGTTGAGACAGGTCGCCAGCTGGGCGAGTGATGTCCGGAAACTGTGAGAGCAAATCATGGTATGGGGTGTTACCTGTAACAGTCTTTATTTGGCACAAAGCAGAAAAAGCAGGCTTAGCTATTGCACTTAGCGATGTTATATTGTCTATTAAGCGATGTTGCCTAGCATCTACTAATAAATTATAGTGGGATAAAAAGTCTATGCCTATAATGGGCTTAGTTACGTCTGCTATTATAAAACGCCACATAAACGCGCGTCTAAGTCCAAAGTCCAATGACAGATTTACCCACCCATATGTATTGATAGTAGTACCATTAGCCGCGTAAAGTGTATAGTCTGTTTTAAAGCACTTTCTATTATGAATAAATTTATAGGGGTAAACACATAGGTCTGAGCCTGTATCGATTAAATATTGAACTTTAGATTTAAGGTCTGTTATAAAAACTCGGCCCATTACACTATCGCAGTCACGTGATGCCGTTTTCACTGACTGCTTTTCTCGTTTCCCTGTCGAAACGCACACGGCTCGCGACACTTTGTTGCTTGTTGTCCAAAACGCCGATGGTACCAGCAGTACCTCGGGCCAGCATTAGAGCGGCTCCGAGATCGTTGACGCCAGCGTGGAGAATGCGCTCGAGTCATCAAGCGAAAGCGAGGAACAGATGACAACTCTGCCATCTGACGGGATAGGTCATCAATACGCCGTGTAAGTTGTTTATTTATTTATTTATGGTGAACCAACAGCTTTAGATAAAGTAGTTCGCAAATTATGCTACACAGAGCCAATTAAAGGTTCACACGAATAAAAACATAGTTTATAATAATAAAATGTGAGCTTAACAATAGCAGTAATATAGGTGACAGTAAAGTAAAACAGAATAAAAAGATTTTAAGGTTAAATACAGAAACGATCAAAGTGTAGAAAGAGGAAAGTTAAGATTCGAAAAATTCAGCAGTCAACTGCCGCCTCATTGACGCCTCACTAGTGCAAAATAAGTCGAAATCATGACGCCTGCATAAGTCATTGAAATTGTTGCCTGCTCGCCACAAAAAGCTGTTTTGCCGGTAGTAAGTGTTAGTAGGAGGAGTATAGATAGGTGGGTTAAATCGTAAGCGATTCCCGGGAACATTTAGTTTTAGTTTGCCAATAAGTTCAGGACTGTTAATACTATTAGAGGCGATCTTAAGTAGGAACGAGATATCGGCTATTTCACGTCGAGAGGATAATGGAAGGAAGTGAAATCGCTTACAGAGTAGAAGATAGTCATCCGATCTATACTGGACTCCTAATCGGTAGCACAAGTATTTAATAAACCTTTTTTGGATGTTCTCAATACGGTCGATATACTTGCTGTAACGGGGGTTCCAAACTTGAGATGCATATTCTAAAATACTCCTTGCGTAAGAGCAATACAAAACTTTAAATGTTTTGGCTCTGTGGAAACTCTTTGAATTACGCATAATAAAGCCTAATGCACGCGAAGCCTTACACACAATTGCTTCGATATGTTCGTCAAATAAAAGCTTTGAGTCATGTAGCACACCAAGGTCTCTCATCGTTTTAACTTTCGGTAAGATTTGACGCCTGAGGACGTATTGAGATGATATAAATGATTTTTTGCGAGTAAATGATACCACAGAGCACTTCAAAGGATTCAAGTCGAGCTTATTAAGAATACAGTAGTTTTCTAACCGCAACAAGTCCGCCTGCAGATCGTTAGCATCCTGAGTCGATTTAATAGCTTTAAAAATTTTCATGTCATCTGCAAAACATAATAAATTGGAATGAACACAGCATTTCGAAATATCGTTAATGAAAATAAGGAAAAGAAGAGGCCCCAAAAGCGAACCCTGGGGGACACCACTGGGTATCTGCATCCAACTGGAAATGTAGTTGCTGATGACCACAGCCTGAGTCCGATTATCGATGTAAGATGCAAACCACCTCAGCAGATCACCCCGAACACCAATAACAGCCAATTTGTCTATTAGCAAATTATGATCAATTCTATCAAAGGCCTTGCTATAATCAGTGTACACAACATCCACCTGACTTCCGGCATCCATTGACTCCGTTAAAAAATCATTGAACAAGACTAAGTTGGACACAGTTGATAGGGACCTTAAAAAACCATGCTGTGAAGAGTGGATGGAAGACCGTATAGCGCCATGGAGTTGATTATATACCATTTTTTCAAAAACTTTAGCAATTATACATAGTTTGGAAATCGGTCTGTAATTAGAAACTTGTGTTTTATCTCCTTTTTTATGTACAGGCGTAATAAACGCTGATTTCCACATCTTAGGAAAATTGCTTAATCTAAGTGACTTTTTAAATAGTATACATATAGGGAGAGCAATGGATTTGGCCGTGCTAATTAAAAATATTGGGCTTACATGGTCAGGACCTGCCCCTTTAGAAGGATCAAGATTGGTTAGAAGTTTTGTTATTTCTTCAAGATCAATATCAATATGATTTATATCGAAGGGTTGTTCCGAGTTCGGTATATTAAAATTCGATAAACCAGTGCTTCTCTGTGACAGGAAAGTGGAAGAGAAATAGTTGGAGAAAAGATTACAAATATCTTGACCAGTGTTCGCTGTAACATCACCCAAAGCTACAGTGCTGGGGATGCTGCCTGATTTTAACTTTGAGCTTATGTAAGACCAAAAACATTTAGGATTAGTTTCAATTGAGTTTTCAATTAAGTTGGTATACTGATCATAGCAAAGTTTTTCTACCTTTCGAGCTCTTTCCCGCAATAATTTATAGGTGAATAAATCAGACGTATTGCCATAAATTTTATAGTTGCGTAAATATTTGAATTTCTCTCTGACTATCTTTATGAGAGCCGTCGAGTACCATCTTGGATATGACATATTGGTTACACGCTTTGAAGGTATATGTTTGTCTCTTAGATTCTCAATAACTGAATAAAAATAGGAGACTGCATCATCAAGCGACATGGAAGTGAGAATACTATGCCAATCGATGTCTGATATAGCAGTATTAATGGCAGTATAATCACCTTTTTTGTATAGATATTTTACAACTGACAATGGCTTTAAAGGGACTATTTTAAGAAATTCTACGTTGATTGACAGGGCTTTATGATGTGGGTCAAGGGGAACAAAAGGACAGTCACACTCCGACACAGCGACGATATCATTAGATAAAACTAGGTCTAAAATTCTGTTAAAATGATTACAAATACCATTGAACTGCTGCAGGCCACATAAATTCAATTCGTCCACTAGCAAGTGTTCGTCAGTCGAATTTGCATTAATTGGTGAGTAATATGCGTCTGAACCCGGTATCCAATTAATTCCACTCAAATTAAAGTCGCCAATGATGAGAAATTTGTCAGATGAATTTTGAACAACAATCTCAGTAAGATTCGTTAAGAAGTTACGTAGTTGTTGGGCGAATGAAAATCCCATGTTCTGACAACATAGATAAACAACACATAAATGTAGCCTTGAAATATTGTTGTTGTTCTTGAGACATATAGTAAGCCACAGATCCTCAGCCGAAGACTTCCAGGTGTTAGGTTGAAGGGTAGAAATATCCCGTCTCACAGCTATCAAAACCCCTCCCCCTCGAGATTGACCAGTAGCTAAATAATCACGATCTCGTCGGCACACAATATATCGCTCATCGAAAAGTTCACTACTTGACACACTCTCAGTCAACCAAGTTTCCGTCAAAATAATAATATCATAACAGTTATTCAGACAGATGTTACGATAAAAAGTTACAGTTTTGGAACGCAGCCCCCGCACGTTTTGGTAATATATGTTCAATTTGTTGCGTTGATTATCCATTTATATATATAAGACATAGAGAAATATATGTTATCAGGTTAAAAATTTCTTTGATTAAAATAAGCAGTTTAATTATGTAAGAATAGCAATAAATACAGCAAGCATATAGACGGCATGAAAAAATAAGACATGCATAGCTACCGGGTAACTTGTAGGTATACAAGTAAGATGTATTGCTGCGACTGAGCAAGCAGCATTCCCAGCGTATTAGTAGAAAAGGGACGGCAATAGTAGTATAGCGAGGTATCGCCAAACAATAGACGCACTCATGCAAGCGTAATGCGTTCGACCGTACTTTGACCGAGCCAGCGGCACCAAACATTTGATAATTTGCGAATTTAGTTAATTTAGGTAAATTAGCAAATGACCTGGATACGACCTGACGGTATAAGAAAATATGAATAACAATTAGTAAGTGAGGCAGCATGACAAGCACAGATATTTTACTTAACAAAGCAAATAACAAAGAGTAAATTAAAATAATAGCATAAAAGTAATAGCTGTAAATGCAAGCTATGTTAATTTGTTTAAATCACTCTCCTTTAACACTGTAAATACCGGTGATGTATCGTTCTTACGCACATGAATCTTAGCAAATTTAATCCAAACGTAATTATAACTTCTTTCCTTCGCTATAGTCTTGACTTTATTTAAAAGATTCTTGGACTCTGAGTTAAGGTGATCATTAATGAAGATCCGTTGGGTTCCCTTGAAGCCGATATCACCAGCTGTTAAGCCTTTTGTGGCGCGGGACGCAGCCACAAATTCCTCCTTTACATATCGGTTAATAAAACTCACAATAATGGATTTTTCTTTCGAATTATGTATCGGCACCCTGTAGATGTAATTAATCTGGGTTTTGGGAAACTTATAGTTTACTTTGTTGGTAATTGACTCCACAATTGTAAATAAGTTTTCGTCCTTCCTCAATGGAACCCCCTTGATCTCCACATTGTTAAGGCGCGAACGTTGGTCATCAATTGATAGTTGCGACTTCAAAGTATCAACTACATTTTGGAGAGAGTCAACCCTGTCAGACAACTTTTCAAGAGGAACCAATCGATTCTCCACATCTGCTACACGGGAGGTAAATTCATCTATTTTATTGATCGTGAACTCACTTGAAGATTTCACCTCCCTCAACTCCTGTTTAATGAATTTCATGTCATCGACAAGCCCTGGCAGCTGAGCTAGCTGGGAAAGCTGACTCTTTACTCCTTGAACCTCCCTTAATATTGTCTGAAGTGACACTGAATCGACCACACCAGCCGATGGTGATGGAGTCGGTGAGTTACCTCTACAGACTCCACACCTCCATAAAGCTCGCCGATCGGACCCAAGTTTCCGCCATCCCCCCTCAGTGATTTGAGCGCAGCCGAAATCAAGGTGCTTTTTGCAAGAACCGCACTGCACGCCATCATTAAAATCAACACTACAAATAGGACACTTCATTTTGTATCGAGTAAGAGCAAAAGGTTGACAACCGCTGTAGGACAAGTAAAAAGATAGCAACACGTGTTAACTTAACGAATGCTCACACGAGACTGCGAATCGAATCGCAAACGTCGGACACGGAGCTATCGGTGTAGAAGTCGATGTGGAAGCAGCTTCAACTTGACCACTAGGCTGAAGTGAGATTTCGTGGATTTTGTCGACGATCTGGGCAACTGTATTCAGCGGCAAGTCAGTTTGAGTCGCTATAATTGCCTGTATATGGGTAGGCAAACGACTCGTCCAAAGAGAACGAATGAAATCATCGGGCACATCCACACCTGCGAGGTCTCGCAGATGTCGCAGGAACTGAGACGGTTTTCGTGAACCCAGCTCCTCATGTGTTAATAACTGCCGAACTCGTTGTTCTTGGGAAGCTGATAGACGTGAAATTAATTGTGCCTTAATGTTTTCGTATTTATTATCGGCCGGCGGCTTGCTAACAACGTCTTTAACTTCACATACGTATTTGAAATCTAAATTTGCAACTACGTGGTAAAATTTAGTTACGTCGGACGTTATGTTTGATAATGCGAACTGTCCTTCTAATTGAACGAACCATAAAGCGGGTTCGTTAGGCCAAAATGGCGGCATTTTAACACCAACGCGACACACTTCGTCTGACACGTCTTTATCACTTTTAGCCATAATGCAATAAGTTCACGATTCACTACACGAAAGTATTTAATGTTCCGGGGTCACCACTGTAGAGGGTTTGGGTACGGCTGAGTATATTAGCAATGTAGGCGAAGCGGAGATGTTAAATAAAACTATTACTGGCGAAAAGAAGGTATATTGTTCACAGTCCTAGATATAGTTCAGTAGACAGATAGATATAGTTAGAAACACAGCGTAGAACAAGAAGAAACGAAATGAGATTATTTAGGATCACTACAGAGTACTAAGAAGGTCTAGATATCGGTTAGCGCGCGCGCAGCCTTACGGCGTCGAGTACAGAGATCGACTGACTAGTCTAAAGAAACCGAGCGCGCCCGAAGTTGGTCCTTCGACTTTCTTCGCGGCGCTTGACACCGGAGGTCCGCATAACGGTATTAACCGACTTCTCATAATGCGAGGTTATGTGATAACCGCCACAGGGCCATAAGTCACAATTTTTACACCCTCACAATCACTCGCTTCCTTGACTTTCATAACTTTTTTCATACAGACTGTCGGTTTTTAAGGCTCCTGACTTCTGACATTCCTGTAGGGCTCGTTCAATTTGGCCATGGGCAATGAGTCATGGCCGTACTCGACTCCTGCATCCTTCCATTGTATATTTGCTTAGCCATTCTTTCTACATGTCCAAACCATTCCAACCACTTCCTTTCTTACAATTTTCAACGCGGTCAGCAATCGTCACTCCGAAAATTTTGCGCAGTGTGCTCATTTCTCTTATTTTATTATATAAAGTTAAATATTTTATAGCTAAATCAAAATAAACCATGGAGCCAGCGTTTTTGTGCCATCTATTTGTTGCGGAATAAGAAAATAGATTTTCTCGCCCGACGTGAACCTTATTCTACCCTCGCAGCTTGTTTTCACACTTTATTACTCTTTCTTTTTTGGTGGGGTCAGATAAATTTTGGCATAAAAAGATTTCCATGTATCAAGTCTGAGGCTTAAAAATACTTACAAGAAAAATAATTCAAAAATTGTGAGTAGATTTCTTGAAGGTAAATTTTGTTTGTTTGTTCCTTTATAATCATAATGATAAATTCATTATATTATATTATTAAAAAACAAATATTTTAGAAATACGAAAAATGGTATATTTCATAAGTCATATGTTGTGTTACAACTATATATATACTATATTTTTTATATATTCTAGACATTTAATTATATATTTAAATAATTTATATAAGAGCGACGATTTGTACAACACAGACACTACCAATTTCAAGGTTAAGACAAATTTAATGAAATATTTATAGCTAACTAAACATTAACATTTAGGGGGGAAAAAATAATGCTGTCCGATTCCCAGACGATGCGCACGATGGTTTTTTTCGTTATTTTAAATTTGATTTCGTTACGATAAATACCATTCTGGAAATATAGTGCGGGTGAAGAAATTACAGGCAAATTTAAGATTTTCTCTCTGTATTCGTATTCGCTTTGAGTATTCCGCTTATTTCTTTGTTGGGAGAAACACGGAGAAAATTAAATGTAATTATGCCCTCAGCAAACATAACAAATGCAAAGTATATTTTAAACAGTATTACAAGTTATTTTGAAGAAAAGTGAGATGATATATTACTGTAATAGAATATAGGTAATTAACATACATAACATAACTTCGCGCCCTTTGTTACACGAAGGTGTAGGCAGAGGCTGTTAAGCCTCGTCTCGCCGTTACGTTTACATCCCAAATGGAATAGGTGGCGAACCTCTTACCATACCGGGCACAACGTTTTCAGTCATCGATATTTATCACACTTAACTTCCGAAAACAAGTTCGAAAAGTCGAAAGTATGGGTAATTATTTCTATACAATAATTTCAGAGCCACGCTGTTCGCTTCATGACAAAATTTAAGGGTGACCTTAAATCCTTATTTCATATACAGCATTCACGTTACACGACACTATGATTAACCCCTATTTTTTATTTGTTAACTAGCTGACCCGGAAAATGTTGTTTTGTTTAAAAATATAAACGGTGGAACTAATAATATTAAAGAGTCAAGGCGTTTTGATCGCGCCAAAAATAACATGTTTATCAAATTTCATAACAATGAAAGCCATACTTGAATAACGTGTTTCTTAACGCCTTTGTGTCCCCTTTGTTCTCTCCTGAGTTCTCAGTTCTTAGCTAACGGCTACACGGCTCAAACAATATTTCTATAGAACTAGAATCCAAGAACATCGGAAGGCGCGAGAGGAACCGATCATTAAGATGCTTCAGAGGCTTTTTAATTCTGTCGTGCGTTTAATTAAGGCGTGGACCAGAAGCATGGTGACACTACCACTTTTGTTTTATAAGAAGGGTAATAGTACCCGCTAAAAGAACTGTAGACGCATCTCGCTTTTGAGCCATGATTATACGCTGTTTTCAACAGTCAGCCGGTTTCCGTCATGGCTTTAGTACCAAATCCGACATTCACACAGTTTGCTAGATAACAAATAACCAAAGTGTATAATCCACTTCTATGCCTGGCGTTTATGGACTATGAGTAAGCCTTTGATTTCGTCGAAACTTGAGCTGTGGTGCAGTTCCTTGAGAGATGCCAAATTGACTATCGCTATATCGAAGCGTTCAAGTGTTTGTATAAAAACGCCACCATGTCGGTCCGAGTCGGGTCAGGGAGTACGAGTCAGATTCTATTACAGAAAGGTGTCAGACAATGGGATGTAATCTCCCCGAAACTGTTACCGCTGCATTGTAAGACGTATTTGAGCTCCTAGACTGATCCGGATATGGCATCAACATCAATGGCCTTCAATTTGATGATGACATCGTAGTCATGGCTGAGTCACTGAGGACCTTGGTACAATGCTCGAAGACCTCAGCAAAGTTTCCCAATAGGTAGATCTCCAAATGAACTTGGCCAAGATGACCAAAATAATGTCCAATGCGAATGTCATTCAAGCAACGGTAACTGTTCGCGATGCGATTCTCAAAGTTGTCGAGTTGGTCTTATGTAAACATCTCACCTAGATGAGATTTTTACATAAGACAAACTATTCAACTAGGTAGAGCCAAAGAGGTAAATCGACGGATCCAACTCGATAAGGCAACGTTCGGGAAACTTAAGGAGATCTTCTCGTCCTAAGTGCTGGCCTTTTTACAAAACTCTAAGTCGTCCAGCGTGCTATGGAAAGGGCTATGCTTAAAATTTCTTTGAGTGACGAAATTCGGAATACTGAGATAAGCAGAATATCGGGTGTGACTGACATTGGTTAGCACGCTAAAATGGGCAGGCCACATCGGTCGACGAAGCGATAACCGCTGGAGGAAAAACGTTGTCGAGCGGCGACCACGTACTGGTCCACGTGGAGAAGGCCGGCCTCCCACTCGGTGGACCGACGACCTAGTTAAGATCGCTGGTCGCCACTGAATGCAACTAGCAGAAGACTGTAAGTTATGGCGTTCCATGGGGGAGGCCTACGTCCAGCAGTGGACATAGAAAAGTGCTAGTGATGAGTTTCACATTTTTTTGATTAAGATTATCATGTATTTTTATAATGTGCCTTTTAAATGAAATATCTCAACATTCCTACGATACTAATGTCACTCAATTATTTGCTTCATACCTTTCCATTGACTTTTTGAACTTTATGTTATGGATATAAAGTTTAAATTTTCCTTTAAATCAAATCGAAGAAAAAAGAGAAATCTTTTGGGAGGGCGTATAGAAAAGTGTTGTTTTTAGGCTTTTCTGGGTTTGTTTTTTCATATTTATCTCCGAAAGATCTATCCTCGTACTTCGAGAAATATTATAAGAAAAGAATTAGTGAAATAGGTCCAGCCGTTCGCGTGATTCGCTGACCAAGGGAAATTTGGATTAATTTTTATACATAAACTTGAACAGGTAACAAATAAATGTGAATATTAATTACGTAGTACAAGTCACAAAAGCTTATAAATAACAAACTATACATATTGTAAATACTTAATGTCTATAACATCCAAACAGGAAAGTCTGTAATAATTTGTAGTCTGTTTCCAGGGCACTTCACAGTTCGAGCGTCCTAGCTCTGAGATGAAAAGTTGTATAATTAGCTGTAGGTAGCACTTAACATATAAAAAATATGATTTCAGGCTTGCAGCTGCACTCATCTGACATTTTTTAAGGAAATTATTTTATTCCAACTTCACCTACCACTCCACCTTTACCTTCCCGAAGGTGTAGGCAGCGGCTATTACTTCTCAACACGATGAAATTTTACGACCCAAAATAAATAGTTAGCTATTGTTATACGACGCGGACAATGTTGTCGTCGATTCTTACCACATATATCTTCCGAAAAAGCATTCTTGTAGTAGCATGAATGGGCCGGCTCGACCGGTGAAATACCACGACCTCTCAGAAGACCGACGTAAAGTGGCCCATGCCGCGTTTCGTTCGGTGAGAGAGGTACCCGGAGGCCCACCCCCTTCCCTATCCTTTCCTATCCCCTTAAAGGTTGACAACGCAACAGTAACACTATATGTGTTGCTGATGTCCATGGGTGGCGTTGATTGCTTACCATCAGGTAACATGCCTGCTCGTTTGCCCTCCCATCCCATAAAAAAAGCCAAGATTCGATCCTAGGACTTCTTGGTTTAAAAGTTCAACCTGAAGACTACCGATAGGACATCAGGAGATTACATTAAAACTCTAAAATAATAGAATAAAATACATGAAATACATACATTGTATGGTCTCGTCATGTATTACAGAGATGCTACTAAAAATAGTATTAATAGTCTTTATAGTAAGTTTACCTCACACACAGCTGGAAGTTTGTAAATACTTGTATATTGACGCCCTAACAATTGTCCAAAACCTACTTATGGTTCGGTGTACGCAACTATTAAATTTCAAAGTCAAAGGCTGTTGTTAAATAAATTAATACTGAATAAAAAGGGGATAGGACAATAAAAATTTACAACTACGGCACTGGTTGACAAGAAGTGATGAAGTGACCGCGCGCTCTGCACCCTCTGTCTCGAAAACGACGCACTAAATAAAAGTTTTGTTTGAAATTTTGGGTACACCCTACCATATGTAGGTTTTGCGACAACTATTAGGGCATCAATATTTACAGAGTTGCATCTGAGTATCTCAAATTCCAAGATTGTTATAAAATTCAATCTTAAATGACCGGACTATATGTGAAATCTCGGTTAACTTAATGTAACAACTCTTCTATATGGTTGAACTGCTTTAAACATTTTTGAGTATACTATAGTAAGATTAATATTTTTGGTGTACAATAGTGGGGATTTAAATTTAGGATCGATGGCGCTGGGGATCAAGTTGTTTGGCAGAACTATATATGCTGCAACTGCTAGTAACATCGACATCTTTTTGGGCGTCTATTTCATAGTTTTCTCTATACCAAAAATAACATACAATATACTATATATGTGCAATTTTATAACATATTCATTAATTAATAATAATAATATCTTGTACCCAATACACACAGCGCCCTCTAGTTCCAAGCTAAGCAACTAAATGCTTGTGTTATGGATACTAGATAACGATACTAATACATATATACTTTTCTTTTTGTAAATACCTACAACATAGTATAATAAATACATAGAAAAAGACCCAGATGCCATACACATATTCATGTTTGTCACAAATATTTGTGCTCGGGTGGGAATGGAACCCCCGACCTCATTGCTGCAGCCGGTAGTTTTACCAATGCGTCACGAGGCCCGTCATTAATATGGTGTTTTTAATAATCAACTGTAATTGTGAAAGTCTTTCTCTTTCTCAACATTATGCGGGAAAAAGAATCCTCGGATTAATTAACTAATTATATTTCTTTTGGTAGTTTTCCCTTTTATTACTGACTTGTTATATCATGTGTAATTAGTGTGACCACAGCTGCGAAACTTGCCGCACACATAATGTAACATTCAAGTCATTTATATCGCCGGAGACATTATCTCATAACCTCATAACCGTTAGTAACCTTGAAAGAAGTGGGGAAACCAAAGGAATAATATATCAATATTTCATAGACGTAGTACAGTAGAACATAAACTTTTGATTGAAATTTTGAAGTGAATTGAAATCTGTATTGAAAGAGAGTGTCATAAAAGTAAGAAAGGGCACGCTCTGATGGTTCGGACATATAGAAAGAAGGATCATGCAAGCTTGACTATTGTATATCTTACAATGCACAAGTGAATGGATGTAGGATTCGATAACGTTCAAGATGTACCTTCCATGACCAAATAGAACGAGTTCAGAACGGGGATGTTAGGAGCCTTAAAAATTGAACATAAAAATATTATTTTTGTCCTTTTGTAATTTTGTGTTCCTGAACTCCTATACTTATCAGTTTTTAGATGTTTATTGAGGTATAAATTGCTACATTAAAATCAGTTTTAAGTGAAAAAAAACTAATAGAGTTGTCAAAAATCTCAATCGGGAGAAGGTGCGAGCAATAACTAGTTAACATTAATACTCAATTGTAAACACATGTACAAAGGCAATTTATGTAAAGAAATTGGAGCACGCGAATTTATTGATGAAATAGGGAAGCAATTTGCATATAAATTTAATTATCGGAGAACACATCTACATACATAACATACATACACCTATAATACACGAATGATATGGGATGTGACGTTTTTATGTTTTTTAATGTCACAGCATTTTATTGTTAAAATGTATATTTGAAATGTTGAAGAACATGAAGTGTTAAGAAAATAATTTAAAGAAAAAAACTTTTTTAAAGAAGCTTTTATTTAAACGCTCTAAAAAGAATAAAATAATTTTAACCTTATATATTTTAACTATCAACTTATAACCTTATTATATACAATTTATGTGATAATAAAAGCTTGTCGCTATGTTTAATTACCTATCAGTGGCTATCCATAACCATCTAGAAATATTTTTTGACGTGACAACGTCTTAAATTAGGTTGCGGCTGGGAGTCACTTATGAAAAAGTGTAACGCTCGGTAACGTTACGATGAGTCACCGAACGAGAGAGAGGCCCGCCGAATGCCTTGCGTCTCTCTCCCACTCAACTATGATCGGTCTGCCGCGCGCGCAGCACTAGAGAATTAGGCGCATTGAATCGGCGCATGCTTGTGTATCTGTCTTTGTCTTTCTCGAACGTTCTTGGCGTTGGAAAAACAAGAAAGCGTCATAATACAAGTTCACACGTGTGGTTAAAGTATCGTCAGCTGTGTCTGTAGTGAAAATGTGGAGTGCTTAGATTCGTCATTTACAACAACTACAACAATAAAGGTAAATAATTGTACACTGATATTTCATTATCGTAAACTATGATTGATTGATTAATTGTTAGATTGACACAAAAGTTGAGAAACTGAGTTTATAGGTTATGTCATACTATTGATAAATGTTGATAGTGTTAAGTAAATTATTAGTTTAAAATTAATTAATTAATTAATTATTATTTTACAAATTTTCATTAATTTCAAATTTATTTAGCAAAAATTTGAACCTTCGATCTGAATAAATGTTTTGATTTTCGAATTGATTCTTTAAAATTACAAATATTAAGAAAAAGTGGCAGATATAAGAAAACTTGATTTAAACTGTGTTGAGCAAGAATTTTAACATCTAATTTAAGTAAATGTTTTAATTTTCAACTTCATCATTTACAATTACAAATTTTAATTAATTTCAAATTTATTTAGCAAAAATTTGAACCTTCGATCTGAATAAGTGTTTTGATTTTCAAATTGATTCTTTAAAATTAAAAATTCATCCATTCAATTTCAAATGTTCAACAGGAATCACCACTCTCAAAACAATGGAAACGGACGAGCAAATGCCTTCAACTTAATTATATTCATATCAATAAATATTCTACCGAGAAAAAGACGTTGTCACGTAAAATCTTCGCCCGTAAAACCGACTTTACAGGCAACCAGATTTTTTTTAGATTTAATGATTACTGTGACGGATCGCATTATCCAAATATATTTTTTTGGTTTATAACATATATATGGACACCCGAACACATATAGTGGTACAGTTCCGTTGCCGGCCCTTTCCATGGGAAATGGAAGGGGTCGGAATTGGGATGGGAAGAGGAGGGGGGAAGGGTTGGGTTGAACATAGCGACAAGCTTTTATTATCACATAACTTGTATATAATAAGGTTATAAGTTGATAGTTAAAATTTATAAGGTTAAAATTATTTTATTCTTTTTAGAGCGTTTAAATAAAAGCTTCTTTAAAAAAGTTTTTTTCTTTAAATTATTTTCAAGTTTTTAGTTATCGATGGGTAAGTTTCTCAGTCTCTTCATCTCATTCAAAGCATCATTGTTACAAGGTCATTTGCCAGTTAATTTCGAACAGTCCAACTCTTCAATGAGGAGACCTCCTAAAGTCTTTTCTCTACTTAGGCCGCGTATGCTTGACCAGCAGCAAAGAGTTTCGAGCCTAAGTAAACAAATTTTGTTGTTACTTATTTGTTGATTTTGCAACTTAATTTTGTTATGTGGGACTGTTGTTTAATAACAAAATATGTTTAACTACTTGTGATGTGTAACGCCATCTGTTGTTTTAATCAGTACTTTATACTTGCTGACCTGAGTGTAACATAGGAGTGATTTGTAATAAAAGTTATAGTTCGTTCCCACCATCCACTGTGTTTAATTCTAATAATACCTATAACACCATTAAAATCCGTTAGTGTAGCAATCATGTTAAAGTTATTAAATCCTGTCCAATTTACGTCGGTATCCTGAAAGGGCATGGCATTACACCGGTCGAACCGGCCCATTCATGCAGCAGATTGCGTGGCTGACCACAATTAAAACACTGTTAACTATTAAAACATAGGTCAACGGAAAGCCGTCGACTGTGATGGACTACCGCCTCAGCCGTAAAGTGGTCGTAAGGTTCTCAATGTTAGCACTAACTCATTTTGATTATAAATTTGGACGCGCCGCTTAACCCTGTATCTTGACATGGTAATTTGGCATCAGTGACTGAATAGTAAACAACAGATTGACTGACACCGGCCAAACAAGCAGGCCACTAACATCTAGCCGCTCATATTGAAAACCTTTTGATATATATAATATTTATACACATTCTAATTTGTTTATAACATTAATTAATAACATAACATAGCTCGACTCCTTTTTCTACCCGAACGTGTAGGCAGCATCTGTCAAGCCTCAACTCGCCACTATGTTTACGTCTCAACGATCTTTAAGGGAGTAGAATGTAGGATATGAGAGTAGGAAGGGATGGGGAAGGGGAGTGGGCCTCCGGATACCTCTCTCACCCAAAGAAACCCGGCGTGAGCTGGTTGTGGTATTTCACCGATCGAGCCAGCCCATTCATACAGTGAATTGCTGGGCTCTACCACTGTTGCCATACAGCGAGCACAAAGTGGTCAGTCAAAAATATTTATCACACATGACTTTCGAGAGGAATTTCGAAAGACATTGGTGTGAGGCCAAATTCGCACCCAAGACTTCCTGATTCAGAAGCGGACTAGTTTACTGAACCACCGAGACATAGTTTTTGAAGGTCTCATATAACTCTTTAATGAAAGGGCCATTTGATACCCATATAGTAGAAACACAAATATTTATTCCACCATATTGGATTTAGAATGACGTCACACTATTTTTCGAGCTACTATCAACAAGCCCTTTAATTTGATACCCATATTGTAGAAATGCATTAAAAAAAACTGTTCCTCTAACTTGGATGATCCGCCATATTGGATTTAGAATGACGTCACATTATTTTTTTAGTTGGTCCCAATGAGCCCTTTCATTTGATACCCATATTGTACGAAAGCTTAAAATATATATTCCTTTATCTTGGATATTCCACCATATTGGATTTAGAATGACGTCATATTATATTTTGAGTTACACTCAATAAACCCTTTCATTTGATACCCATATTGCAGAAATGCATTCAAAATATCCATTCCGCCATCTTGGGTCGTCCGCCATATTGGATATAGAATGATGTCATACATTATATCATGCATTGTCATCCAAAGTAAACGTGTATACAAAATTTCAGCTCAATCGGTTCAAGGTATCTACTTCAAAATTGAGTTACAAGATTCCACCGAACATACATACTTACATACATACATACATACAGTGCAAGGTAAATAAAAGCTTATAATAAGTAATATTTGTTTTTCTACAACTAAATCATCAGCAGTCTGATCGAACGATTGCTTGAACTCCTATTTCGTCATTCAGGGTAATATTGATACTTTCATGAAATTGTACATTTTGTACGGTAACTTTTCGCAGAAAACGGTGCAAGGAAGACGCGGGATAGCTTATTGTAAGCGACTAGTGATAGGGATCTGCAACACCGTTTAAGTTGGAAATACATTCTCAGTACACTTTTAACGTGATAAAATATTACAACGTTGTTCAGTTGTATTTTGTTTTGTCATATTTACAACCAGCTTCTATGTCCTTTAAGATATTATACAATTAAATAACCAAAGTTTTGGGAATAGTTTTAAGATTTGTCGATTTGTTCGATTTGTTCGCATTACTTAATTACCAATAAATCGTGTCCAATTTATAGCCATTTATGAGTTACTGCTTCGATTATTTCGGAGAGTTACGTTATGATCTATCGCATAAAGTCTTCTGTAATAAATAAAACTTATAGTCTTTTTATACCCGAAGGTGTAGGCAGCGTCCCCGAGCGCGACCCGGAGGCGCGGGGACGCGAAGTGCGGAGGCGGGAGTCCTTCTGGTGGGTCCCGGGGGAATGGCGCGATGCGCTGGTCCTCCAGGTCGTCAGCGCGCTGTTACCTCTCGGCCTCACTTCGAGGCCTGGGTGCTCTGTAAATGGGGCACTGTCACCAGTTCGACTCAGATACTCACCGGGCACGGGTGCTTCGGTGAGTATCTGAGTCGAATAAAAAGGGAATATGCGACCTGGACTCGGCCCAGCACACGCTGGAGGTCTGCCCGACATGGGCGGCCGAGCGTCGAGTCCTGGTCGTCGAGATCGGGCGAGACCTATTCCCGCCGGCATTGATTGCGGCAATACTAGTAGACGAGGGGGAGTCTCCAGAAGGAGGCAGCCGAGTGGGATCGGTACAGATCCGATCCCACTTGAAGGCGGCGGCGTGGATTGCTGCAGCCAACGGGGCGGAAGGGCGCACCGCCGTGTATGCGGCCGCATATGCCCCCGGGTCGCGGTCCGGGAATGATTACCCCTCGGTGCAGCTGGGGAGGGTCGTTGGGGCGCCGCCGAGCGCGCGCCTCTTTATAGCGCGCGGTCGGAGTCTCACGCCGAGTCTCCCCGAGGATGAGCTCCCCTCGTGACAGAGGGGAGCTCATCCTCCCCTTTCAATAATTTTCCCATACACTTTTGCTGCTAAACTGATCAAACTGATGGCCCTGTAACTGGCGCACTGCATACGTGATCCCTTACCTTTATACAAGGGCACGATGACAGCGCGCCTCCAGTCCATGGGAACCTTACCCGACCTCCAGCACAGATTGCTCAAGGTCAGGAAAGCGTCCCGGACACAGGTTCCACCGTGTTTGATCATTTCAGCAGACATCATATCAATTCCAGCTGCCTTACCATTTTTCATACTTCGTATCGACCATTCAATCTCTTCCATAGTAATGTCCTCATCAGATGTTGGCGCAGCGGTGTCAGCCGTAGGCTCACTCGCGGCGCCCACATCCGGAACATACTCGTACATTTCCCCAAAATACTCACTCCACCTGCCCAATACATCGCTTGGGTTTGCAAGAATGTCACCAAACTTAGACATAATTTTGTCCATTCTGGATGTTGACGAAGAACCCCGAGACTTTCTAACTTCCCTCCAGAAGAGTTTGTTATTCGCCTCGAAGTTCTCCGTCAACCTCACTTCCTCATTCGCAACAAGTCTTTCACGCTTCTCTTTCACTAAGGCTTTGGTAACATTCCTGCAGCGGCGGTAGCTCTCATACTTTTTCTCTGTCATACTATCATTCTGGTTCAAACTTGAGACATAATCCAACCATGCTTTTTTCTTTCTTTCGACGCTGGATTTCACATCCGCGTCCCACCAGGCGTCACCTCTCAGAATCTTATGCCTCTTTGCACTACCACATACTTCTTTTGCACTATTCACTATACTTTCTTTCATTCTTTCCCAGCATTCTTCAACACCTAGGTCAGAAAGGCTCGTCTCATTGAGTCTTTTACTGACTAGGCCTACATACATACTCCGTACACTTTCATCTTCTTTAATTTCTCACATTTTATCCTTTCAAGCTCTCCGAAATGGGTACGCACTCGCCAGTGTCTCCACTTCTTGAAAAGGCCCACGAATCGGCTTACCACCAGGTAGTGGTCCGTATCAAGAGCGGGCCTCTGTAGGCTCTTGTATCCCTTAGAGTATTTCGGAGACGACTATCTATCAAAATCAAATCTATCATACTCTTTTGCTCATTCCGTCTCCACGTATATGTGTGAATATCTTTATGACGGAATAATGTGTCTAACACATTATTCCGTCATAAAGATATTCACAAGGAGGTTCCGTTCCAGG
The DNA here is from genome assembly GCA_905147225.2 of Euproctis similis. NCBI lineage: Eukaryota > Metazoa > Arthropoda > Insecta > Lepidoptera > Erebidae > Euproctis > Euproctis similis. The sequence goes on from LR990115.1 coordinate 12,431,491, forward strand.
CATACGTCCAATATCGGCTTACCAGCATCATTCACTCTCTTGTCTCCATTCGGACCAAGGACAGCCTCCAGGCCGTCTCGCTTGGTTCCGACCCACCCATTAAGATCACCACACAGAATTATCCTTTCATTTCCCTCAACTAGATCCAGAATATCCCTAGCAGTTTCCCAAAACTCCTCGAGTTCGCGGGGATCCGCGGAGCTAACGGGAGCATAAGCTGCGACCAGGAAAACTCGCGTGATCCCCAGTTTTATTCGAACCCAAAGATGTCTTGGGCCTACCAACTCATAATCTTTCACTCCGGAAGCAAAGCGGGAGTAGAGAACGACTCCAACACCCCCACTGGCACGGACGTCCGGGTCCACTCCGGACCATAGGGCTACCATGCCACCGGGGAGGTCCTCGGCCTCCCTCCCCCTCCGCTTTGTCTCCGTCAAACATAAAGCATCCAGGCATCTCTCATTTAATACATCCATCATCTCATTCATCTTTCTTGCCATGCTACCTCTAACATTCCACGTGCCTATACGGCACTCCCCTCTCCTCGTCCCGCCAGGCTTGGCGCTGCGTGAAGGGTGGCGGCCCCCTTCGCCGCATGCGCTTGCAGCCGCACCGACGGGGGCTAATCGGTGCCCGTCGCTTCCGTGGCACGCCCTAGCAGCCCGTCCGGCTGAGTTTGCTTTGGTCAAGATTGCGTCCCACTGGGACGGCAGGGATCGCGACGTGCACGCTCTTGACATGACCCCCAACCAGCCAATTTGTACGACAGGCTTTAATAAGACGAATAATAAAACCTAACGAGACATATTTCTCCATTATTCCCGGTATAACGGTGCGTCGTCTAAGTACTCATTTTCCAGCTTACGCCGAGTTGATTAGCATTTTGACACTGAAATTTTTGTATCATTAGCAAATTAGATATTCCAGAAATTAACCATTTAATTGGCATGATGTATGTATATATTTGTGTGTATATATTTCGTTAATAAATATACAAAAATATCAAAATTATTAGAAGTAGCGTCTCTTCACAGCACTAAAAGCGAGTCACTGGCGCTAATCGCTTATCACCAGTGACTCGCTTTATTATACTTACAACCCTGAGAAGGTACATAAGGTTACAGTTCCATTGCTGGCCTTTAAGATGAGAAAGGGAAAGAGAAGTGGCTTGGCCTCTGGTCACTTCTATGACCACCAGTAGTATTCAACCAATCGATTTAGCCCCTTAATGCAGCGTACTGCGTGGCTCTACCGCTCTAAGTTCAAGCGTAATATGTGTGATTCTCAAAATCGAAACCAATTCATTCAAATATTGTTTAACATCAAATAAATTATAGATTGCCGTCCGAAATCCCCCAGTGCCTTGTCTAAGGTCTACAACCAATTTGTGTAACCAGTGATGAGACATGGAACTGAGACAAATGATGGCCTCACGATAAAACTCAAAGTCGTTTAGCGTGAAATGGAGCGAGCTATGCTTGGAATCTCTTTGCGAGAAAAAATCCGTAAGCAAGATATCTGGCGTGACTGAGATAGACAAAAAGTTAGCACGCTAAGATTACAGCAGTAGAAAGGTTCTCAAGTGGTGACCACGAATTGGTACACGCGGAGTAAGCTGCCGCCCTACTAAGTGGAGCAATGACCTGGTAAAAGACTAGGACGCCAATGGTTGCGAGTGGTATAGGACTGTCCGTTATGGCGTTCCAAGGGAGGCCTACGTCCACCAGCCTATGATGCTTTCTGCAAAGCAAACATTATTATAGTTTCAATTTCATCCAGCCAGTTACAAAATCCACATAATATTTTTTATCAAATCAATACACTTGATCGCTCTATATTTATTCCAATAAAATCCTTTTTGCAAAGTACATCAAAGCCCGAACATCAAATACTCAAAGAGATAGTTTGCAGAAACAATGGCCAGGCCCTATCCCGTAGGAGCAGTGTTTGTATTTGCACTCTAAACTATATTATCTGCCTCCTGTTACGGATCTTGACGACAAAACGTTGAAATCGATTCCGCATTGAAGTTTACAAAGCCATTGAGGATACTGCCGTGGACTATTTCACTTTGACATGATATTATGTTAGAGTCCGTTACTATCCAACTGTTCCGGTTATGTTTTACGAAGATACGTGTCAGTGTTTTTTTTTTTATTTCGATCTATAAGCCTATATGATTGTATAGATTTTAGACTTTAAATTTGTCGTAATCGTAAGAGGCAACACTTTTTTCATGAAATTTCCACGATACCAAAAGTTTTACGTGTTTATTTAGGTAATTCGATACTAATATATTTCACTATTTCAATTGATTTTATGAGTTTGTTAATTCGATCTAACAGAGGCAAAATGTGCCTCATCATTAGCATCGGTACAATCCACTGTGGATCAGTGACACCAAATCAATAATTATAAAAAATATCTATTCACAGGTGAGCTTGAGTAAATAATAACACAATCGCCTTAAGTGGCCTGATTCTGAATGTAGGGCTATCATGAGAAGAACCAGGCAAGAATCTCGTGTTTCGAATCCGTTAATAATTAGCAATAAATATAGACCAGCTATATAATATTTATTCCAATTTATTAAATGACACCTATTTCACTACTTTATTCATTGGCTTTATTTATATAACTATTGAGTCCAATTGTTGCTTATCTATCTATCTATATATATATATATATAAGAGATTTCTACCTATATATTGACTCATCACGATATCTCTGGAACCATAAGGCGTAGCGACTTGAAATTTGGTAAGATTATTCCTTTCGCCGAGTAGAGGTCAGCTAAGAACGGATTTTACGAAATTCCACCCACAAGAGGGGTTGCGGGGGTGTTAACAATGGAAAATTCCCATTTTTAACCTATAGCTGCTATCGACTTCAAATTTGTCGAAGATATTGCAGTATTAACATAGCGGGGCAGCAGTTATTACTTTTGATGCGAAACAGAGTTCGCCGGGTCAGCTAGTCTATATATATATATAAGAGATTTCCACCTATATATTGACTCATCACGATATCTCTGGAACCATAAGGCGTAGCGACTTGAAATTTGGTAGGATTATTCCTTTCGCCGAGTAGAGGTCAGCTAAGAACGGATTTTACGAAATTCCACCCACAAGGGGGCTTGCGGGGGTGTTAACAATGGAAAATTCCCATTTTTAACCTATAGCTGCTATCGACTTCAAATTTGTCGAAGATATTATTGCAGTATTAACATAGCGGGGCAGCAGTTAATACTTTTGATGCGAAACAGAGTTCGCCGGGTCAGCTAGTATTTTATAATTTAGGATAACAAGTTCGAAAAAAAATATCCTAATTATGTACTTTAGGTGCCCTTTAACTTATGTTATAGCAAGAATTTAAGTTAAATGACGTCAAAGATCGTTAAGCCTGACAAATGAACCGTTTGTGAGAGGAACAGCCGAGGGATGATACCACTTAGCCATCTGTTGCATTGTACCTTTTCCCTCAAAATATTTAGCATAATTGATTTTCACCCGACAGGAAAGAGAAGAGTGTCACGTTTTTGAGCATTCCTCTTCGCATGCTCTGTAAATTGAATGGCTTGCTTATTTACATAGTTACCTGAACATCAGGCATTCCTAGTGTCTGTTACCCAAATGTCATAAATCGGGCTATTTATGGGATAGAGAGGCAAACGAGCAAGCGAGTCACCTGATGGTAAGTAATTATCGCCACCCAGGGACATCTGCAACACAGATAGTATTCCAGTTTCGTTGCCGGTCTTTAAAATGGGATAGAAATGGATGGCGACTCAAATGGGCCTCCGAATGTCTTTCTCACTAAACAAAGCGCGATATTGGCCACTTTAAGTGAGAATTTCTAAATGGTATTTCATCGGTCGAGCCGGCCCATTCATGCAGAGAACTGCGTAGCTCTACCACTGTTAAAAATACAAGTAGAAGTTTGCGTAATAGAACACAAGTATATACGGACATATATTTACGGGTCTATATTTTATTTTCTACGATTGTGTTGAATTTTTATATCATCCTAAAAATAATAATAAATTGTGCTAATTGAGGGCTTTTACGATGCGGTTTCCGCATAAAATTTGTCTCCGATTTATTTATTTATTTCCTACATTTTTTTATGGGATAGGAGGGTAAACGAGCAGACGTGTCACCTGATGGTAAGCAACAAACGCCGCATGGACACCAGCAACACATATTGTGTTACTGTTGCGTTGCCGACCTTTAAGGGATAGGGGATAGGGAAGGATGGGGAAGGGGGGTGGGCCTCCGGGTACCTCTCTCACCGAACGAAACGCGGCATTAGCCACTGTACGTCGGATCTTCTGAGAGGTCGTGGTATTTCACCGGTCGAGCCGGCCCATTCACGCAGCAAACTGCTTTGCTCTACCACTGTAAAATACATACATATTACGGTTTGTGAATGCCATTATATTCTAACTTTACCCTGGACAAATTATATTAATGTTATGTATCATTTACAAATTAGCTACGTAAAAGAAAACTGCTTTTATCTAGCGACAAACTCTGAATAAAGCTTAATTAAGCTTTTATGTACAAATGTTTGAAGTGAACATTATTATAATAAATACAAACATAATAATAAGCAGAATTAATTCAATTTCATATCATTATTTGTATACCTTTTATACTGGCCTTTTTAGCGGTAGTGCAAAACTAGCCCTAAAAGAGAAAGTTTTCGCAGGAAGCTTACACAATTACACTTATAATCACAGTGTCGGTTAGCACTTATATGTATATATCTATATATCTAATACTTCCACATAATGCTACCATATAAAACATAACTTCAAATACAAGTTTTGTATTATATCATAAAATAAATTCCATCCTTTTTACCCCAAGAACAGGCAGCAGCTGTTAATCTTCAACTCGCCGAAACGATATGATACGTCCCAATTAGTTCCAAATAATTCTGAGAAAATCTTCTGGATCAGAAATGGGAAGCTGCAACACTGGACCATCGAATTTTATGGAGATGTTTTATGAAAATCTGTCCAACTGTTTGAAACTCAACGCCTCTGGAGACAAAATTTAAATGTTATATCAGACAAAATATACAAGTAGAATTAGAGCTAAATGTTACTATAATTATCGCACCGATTTTCAGAGGCGTTGAGTTTCAAACAGTTGGACGGATTTTCATGAAACACGAATACGGTACAACCCTAATAAACTAATTTAAAATTAATTAATTATGGCGGCTGTCGTAGCGCAGTTAGTAAGTAATAAGTTAAAACATCAATTAATAATCTTTTAAAATAATTAAAATTGTACTTAAAACGTAAGTATGGATTTAAATGCATGCGTATGTCAAGAATATACTACTACTAACATATACTACTATACTTTTAAAGATATAAATAAAATTGAAGTGTCTGAATAGAAAGTAATATTGAAATAGCTGCTTTCTACTACATTCAAATGAATAATATATATCTATATATATATAAATGTTCGGCAGATTGTACAGAAAACCGAGGAGTACAATCAGCCGCTGTGTATGGCATTCGTGGACTACGAAAAAGCCTTCGACTCCATCGAAACTTGGGCAGTTTTGGATGCATTGCAGCGATGTCGGATCGACTGGCGCTATATCGAGGTGTTGAGATGCTTGTATGACACCGCCACGATGGCTGTCCAGATCTAGGATCAAGTGACGAACTCCATCGAGCTGAATCGAGGTGTAAGACAGGGAGATGTCATCTCTCCCAAACTCTTCACCAATGCTCTGGAGGACGTCTTTAAGACCTTGGACTGGACTGGACAGGGTATCAACGTGAATGGTGAGTACATCTCGCATCTTCGGTTCGCCGACGACATCGTTGTAATGGCAGAGTCGCTGGAACAGTTAAGCGGAATGCTGCGCAGCCTAGACGAATCCTCTCGGCGTGTCGGTCTGGGCATGAACTTGGACAAGACCAAGGTCATGTTCAACGAACATGTCGTGCCCAGACCGATAAATGTCGATGGGTCAATTCTCGAAGTCGTAAACAAATACGTCTACCTAGGCCAAACAATCCAGTTAGGTAGACGAAACTTCGAGAAGGAAGCCGACAGGAGGATTCAGCTGGGTTGGGCCGCATTCGGCAAACTGCGTCGAGTTTTCGGCTCGCCTATACCGCAATGCCTGAAGACCAAAGTCTTTGACCAGTGCGTCCTACCAGTGATGACCTACGGTGCCGAAACGTGGACACTTACGGTGGGGCTAGTCCACAAATTTAAAGTCGCTCAGCGAGCTATGGAGCGAGCTATGCTCGGAGTATCTCTGAAAGATAGACTCAGGAATGAGTATATCCGACAGAGAACCGGAGTCACCGACATAGCTCGCAGAATAAGTTCGCTGAAGTGGCAATGGGCTGGTCACATCTGTCGAAGGACCGATGGTAGATGGAGCAAGAAGGTCATGGTGTGGAGACCGCGACTTGGTAAGCGTAGTGTAGGACGCCCACCAGCCCGATGGTCAGACGACCTCAGAAGGGCTGCTGGTAAAGACTGGATGCGGAAGGCAGAGAATCGGATGTTGTGGCGCACATTGGGAGAGGCCTATGTCCAGCAGTGGACTGCAACAGGCTAATGATGAATGATGATATATATAAGAGATTTCCACCTATATATTGACTCATCACGATATCTCTGGAACCATAAGGCGTAGCGACTTGAAATTTGGTAGGATTATTCCTTTCGCCGAGTAGAGGTCAGCTAAGAACGGATTTTACGAAATTCCACCCACAAGGGGGGTTGCGGGGGTGTTAACAATGGAAAATTCCCATTTTTAACCTATAGATGCTATCGCAAATTTGTCGAAGATATTGCAGTATTAACATAGCGGGGCAGCAGTTATTACTTTTGATGCGAAACAGAGTTCGCCGGGTCAGCTAGTTATATATATATATATAGTAATAGTAATATTCACAAAATAGTATATATATATATAAATTCACGCCAAATCCCTTGCGGGGTAGGCAGAGAGAACGGACCGCCATAAGGCACGAATACAATAATTCTTGCACACCTCACTCGCTTCGTTGACTTTCATACCTCTTTTCAAGCACGCTCGTCGATTTTTGAGGCTACTAACATCACCTTGCTCCAAAAGACGTTCTATTTGGTCATGGAATGTGTATCTAGGTCGTCCTCGACTCCTACATCCATCTGCTTTTGCATTGTATATCTGCGTACTCAATCTTGCATCATCCATCCTTTCTACATGTCCGAACCATCGGAGCATGTCCTTTCTTACTTTTACACCGACACTCTCTTTCAATCCGACTTCCTTCCTTATAACCTTGTTTTCCACGCGGTCAGCGAGGATCACTTCGCAGATTTTGCGTAATGCCCTCATTTCGACCGCGTTTATCCTACTTTCATGCACGCTCTGCCATACCCAGCTCTCGCTTCCATAAGTTAGCGTTGGGATCAGTATTGCATTGTGAATTGCTAGCTGGGCTTTTCCGCTAATATCTTTTGCGCCCAGGAATCACCCTAACGCACCATTTACTTTATTTCCTAACGCTACTCTTCTTTCTACATCATTTCATCTACCTTCCATCCCTGCTAAAAGCCCATCCAAGATATACAATTTCATTCACCTGTTCCAGCACTACATCGTCAACCATTATCCTTGCATCCGTTGCTCCCTTTCAAACACCATAACTTTCGTTTTCATCACATTCAATTGTAATTCAATTGTAAATTGTAAAATAGTAATATACATAATAAGTAATATAATAACAAGTTTTAATTAATTTTCTCTATTTGTTTATTTGTTTATTCCGGATAAACTCTGAACTTTTATATTGGCAAGCTGGTGTAATAAAGAGTAACTAAGGCTATTTTTTTCTGAAAAAAAACTTACTTATTGCTTCCGATGCAAAACAAAATGAAAAGCTAATTTAAATTGTTTGAAATCACATGTTAAAAAACATAATTTTAACTAAACCTTTTAATTTAATAAATGAATGCGATTAAAGTGCTTGTATATATGAAAGTAAGGATAAGTTAGAAGTACAACATATGTGTGAGTCTGTCTGTTACTTTGATGTACTTATTACAATTTGGTTTTTTTCAAAGAGACATTAACAAAATTATCACCACTTATTTCACAGGGCAATGCAATTTGACTTTTATAATAGGTACTATCAATATGTTAGATTGAAAGAGAGTGTTGGTGTAAAAGTAAGATAGTTTATATAGTTTAGATAATTCGGACATGTAGAAAGAATGGATGATGCAAGATTGACTAAGCAGATATAAAATGCAAAAGAGGATGGATATAGGAGTCGAGGACGGCCAAGACACACGTTCCATGACCAAATAGAACGTGTTCTGGAGAAAGGTGATGTTAGGAGCCTTATAAATCGTCGCGCGTTCATGAAAAGAATTATGAAATTTAAAGAAGCGAGTGAGGCGTGTAAAAATCATGCCTTATGGCGCTTTGTTCTCTCTGTCTACCCCGCAAGGGATTTGGTGTGAAGTTAAGTATGTACCAGTATAATACTACAAATTTACACTTGCAAAGCCTCATAATATTAAATTTAATGTTTAATAAACTAAAGTGTATAAAACATATAAACAATTCTCAATTCACTAAAACATACACCCTCTTGTGGTAGTCGGGTAATAAATTAACAGTCGTCACGTCCGAGTGACACTAATTGAACTTTTTTAATCCTCGAGTCCCTTTTTTTCCAGAGTCCCTTTTTAAACTATCTCTGTATATATTCTTTATTGCAATATAGAAAAACAAACAATATTTTACACCCCGGCAGCCGGGATTCTGGACTTCTTGCTGTATCCGTTGTGTGCAGAACGCCTATGGTGTCCTGCCTACCCTGCAAGGGATACGGCAAGAAGTTAAGTCAGTAACCCACTGGTAATGAGAAAACAAGTCTACTTCTATGAAGAATTAATATATATTGGACTTAGTTAATACTGTTCTCCCTTCCTTAATCATAATACAATACAAATCTGTAATATTCTAAATGTCCAGTAAAATGTCAGGAGACAGTTGATAAAACAAGACATGTCTCTTTAACAAAGACAAATTATTTGAACATTTCCAAGATGACGACCCGTATCAAATTATTATGACAGATTTAAATTTAACACAATTATGAAAAAAAATATTATTACAGCATTGATCCATGATAGATCTTCGTCAGCCTCTCTGGTCACTGTCTCTTAACTATTCTATATGTATATAATGACTACTGCTGTATAGTATCGGAAACGAAGTGACGATTTTTTAGTGTTGGCAATAGGAGACCCTAAATAAATAATGGATACTTAGTAATTTTATGGTATACGAGGGCAAACAAGCAAGCGTGTAACCTGATGGTAAGCAACCTGCGCCGCCCATAGACACCAGCAACACACATAGTGTTGCCGTTGCGTTGCCGATCTATAAGGGAGTAGGATAGGAAAGGATCTGGAAGGGGGGTGGGCCTCCGGGTACCTCTCTCACCGACGAGACGCGGCATCAGCATCGTCTTTCTGAAACGTCGTGGTATTTCACCGGTCGAACCAGCCCATTCATGCGGCGAACTTCTTGGCTCCACCACTGTAAAAAGGTAGTATTTTGTTACGGGAAAAGGGGGGGGGGGTGGCAAACGAGCAAGAGGGTCACCTTTTGGTTAACGACTAGCACTGCCCATAGATATCTGCAACACCAAAATCGTCACAGTGGAATTGCCGGCCTTTAAACTGGCGTAGAAAGAAGAAGAGTGGACCAACGCATACCTATCTACCGGACAAAACCAAATTTTTTCTACACTTATAAGCTGTATATACTTAGTCATGCCATAAATATTGTAACAAAGAAAAAAAATTTTTTTGATTGCAAATATCATTTATTACTTTTACAGTGTGTTACTTTAATACATAAATATAAAACAATATAAAATATAAAAAGCTTATTCGAAGTGCTCTCCATTGGCTGCAATACAGGCCTTTAAACGTTGAGGCCAGTTATCAATAGAAACACGCACTCTTTGCATGGGAAAATTCTTCACTGCCAATCATATGGATTTTCCCTTCCAACCAAGATTACGTGGACCGAGCTTTATGACCCGGTGCCGAGTCTTGCTGGAAGAACCATACTTCGTTATTGAACATGGTGTTGTTAAGGGGCTTGACTACCTTTTCAAGAATGGTATCTGATACACTTGTGCCGATGTTTTGATACCTTTTTCACAAAAATATAGCTCAGTCACTCCTTCGTAGCTAACACCCCACCAAACCATCACTGAAGTCGGATAATGCCCACGTTACACTCTGTCAACTAATTGGAAAGCTTCCTTGGAGCTTTGAGCATAAATACGGTCATTTTGTTTGTTAAAATGTTGCTCAGTTGTAAAAACTTTTTCATTTGTAAACAATATTTTTCTGTGAACTCCCTTTGCGTACCGCTTCAGTAGTTGTTTAGATTTTAACACCCTATTCTTTTTTAAATTATCAGTTAATAAATGACCAGTGCCCCTCTTATAGGCTGCAAGTCCTAAGTCATCTTTTAAAATACGCGACATTGTTCTAGGTGCTATCTTCATCTCCCGAGATAAAATCTTTTGCTTGCGGACAGGATTTCTTCGAATTCTTTCCCTTACTGCTTTGACCACCTTTTTCGTACGAACACTACGTGGACGGCCAGGTCTTTTTCTGTCACGAACAGAGGAGGTCTCATTGTACCCATTAATACCCCGGTACACAAACATTCGACAAATACCAAGTGTATGGAGAGTTTTAAAAATTGCATTTGGCTCCATACCTACTATGTGTAATGCAATCACAGCGATTCGGTTCTCTTTATCACCCCACTCCACTTTAATATCGCAAAATATTGTACAATGTATTGGCGCCAAAACGAGAAAACACAATGAACAATCGTATAAAAATGACAGATTCCAAATTCAAATGTAATATATTTTTATTTTTAGTTGTAAGAGTATTTATGGCCAGACTAAGGCCCGTAAGATCAATCATAGTTAAAACTGTCGATTTTCTAAACTATAGTCAATTTTAATCTAGAGTTTAAACCTGCCTCGTAAGATCAACAGCGAAATGGACAAAGATTACGTAAACTAAGTTTAGTTTTCGACAGATGGCAACATTTGGTTATTTATTGTCCATATTTCGCTCATCATTCACTCTTTTGTACATTGTCTGTGGCATATTTCGTGAAAAAAACTCTTTTTCTCTTTCTTTTATGAAGTTTTATAGTGTGACCATAGATTTAAGAAAAATAGATCGGCAATAGTCACCCAAACAACGTGACCAAAATTGGGTTGTTAATGTGTGAGTGACTTACGGGGCTCGTGGCGCATTGGTAAAACAACCGGCTGCAGCACTGAGGTCGGGGGTTCGATTTTCACCCGAACACAAATATTTATGACAAACATTAATATTTGTGCAGCGTCTGGGTGTTTTTCTGTGTATTATAAGTATGTATTTACAAAAGAAAAGTATATATATATATATATATATATATGTATATGTATTAGTATCCGTTATCTAGTATCCATAGCACAAGCATTTAGTTGCTTAGTTTGGAACTGGAGGGCCCTGTGTGATTTGTGTCCAAGATATTATTATTATTATCAATGTGTTCGTAAAAAGCGCTTCAAAACGTTAACTTTTACAAAGTTAATGTTCATGTATGGAAATGTAAATAAAATATACGCGGTTCCCAAAATCTAATATAAGTGGTTGCGCTGTCAGTGATTCGATGCTATTAGTAAATTTTTCCTGACATGTGCCATCTATTGTATTCTATGCTAAATCTATGTATGAACCCACAATCGTTGTGTCAGATGTCAGCTGATAAACGACCGCCATTTTTAAACTAGGCGGACCACGGTTTAGACGGCAAAATCTCCTGGTGTAAGCTAAACTATAGTTTAAACTGTTATTGGAGTTTTATCTAGCATTGATCTTACGAAATAAACGACAGATAAGGTTTAAACTAGGTAAAATAGTTTAAACTGTGATTGATCTTACGGGCCTAAGTATATATATAATATGTACATATACATACACTTTGACGGTGGATGAATGATTGAAGTAAAGCGTTTTCTAATTTAAAGTTGGGGCAATTAATTATTTGTTGATCATGATCTTAATTATCATAATAATATATTAGCTAAATTTGTGACATTGTGTAATACAAACTAGGGAAACGTTCTATAAAGGAGGAAAGGTTCTATTTATAAAGATTTTTATGATTGAACTACCCATTGCCGGCGATTTTACAAATGTCAGGCATAATAAAGATTAAAAATAATAAAATATTATTTGTTATGACATCAGCTATCGGTCAGATTATCATAACCTTTCCGAGAATGCATGCATTTGCGTTTCAGAGATTAGATCAAACAAACACCAAAGTAGTAAAAAAGGTTTTAAAAAAATTTAGCTTTTAATAATAAAAAAAAAACTATCTACTAAGTATAACTAGTAATGTTATTTAATAAAATTGTAATTGATTTGAAAATTAATTGTTTAACTTAATATCATGAGATCTAGTTTAGTTAGTACGTTCCTCCAACTAAAGAAAGGGATTTTAATCATTATTAAGCAAAATTACGAACAAGGCTGTGCTAATACCTGAGCTGGTAATAAAATGTTATCTATTTTTTAAAGATCCATCTCAAAGTGTTTTATGAGAAATATACCATAAATAAACACTTGTACCTACAACAATTTGAAGCGTTTCATTAATATTAATAGCCTATCTAAATCTGGGGGCACCATTAATCAAAATTAATTAATTTCGTTCATAATATTGAATTATTCTGAAATAGCAGCTTTGGACATCTGTGTACTGACCTTTTATAGTAAAAAAGAAACTAGTTTCAAACGACGGAAACAACTCAAACTAAAACTTGTACATGGGAACTAGGCCGCAAATTTACAAAAAACATGTGAGCTGTCACAGGACACCTGGCAGATTTAAAATGTCGGAAATTCGTACAAATAATAGTTGCACAAAAGTACAGATTATGACAGTGGGCCAAATATGACATTATAAAAAATATAATACTATTATGAATTGTCGCCAGAAACTGGTAACATTTCATTTTATACACATTGATTTTCATATAAAAATGTTAGCTATAAGACTACAGATATTAAATATTCCGTCATACGTAGCGACAGCGTGGCGATGCGTCGCCACTGTCAGCATCGCCACGCCAACAATTAGTTTACCCATGTCTATAGATACGTCACATTAACGTATCAAAATTACTATTTCTCGGAAATAATTATTTATTTGTGATAATTATTGATGAATAAAACATTTTCCCTTATTTGAGACACATTACATTTAACTTGAGAGAAAAAAGACGTCAACACTGCCATCCTCGGCTAGTGACGGTTAAGAGATGCATTAATTTTGTAAAGGGATATAGGTGAACAACAAACTTGTCTATAAACCCGATAGTTTGATGATTAATTACCCCTTAATGATCTTAAAGGTACCTATATCATGATTGCTTCAAAGGTCAGTTAATAGGGTTAGTTAATTTGATGTGTCAAATATAGGTCTATTTAAACAAAGATTTAAGTACGAATATCCATTTAGTTTTAATTTGGAAGTAATTTGTTAAGTTGAGTTTTTTTTGAGTTCACGAGTAGTCTTGATTTTTTTTCTTAGCATTCGAGGTGAGCAATACAGGTTGGATTATTATTTAAATTAACTCTCAATAAAAATTAACAAAATAAGGTAAATTATTAAAAGTAATTAATGACATGCTCCGATGGTTTAGACATATAGAAAGAATAGCTATGCAGTGGAAGAATACAAAGAATGCAAAATTATCTAAGAAGATATACAGTGCAAATACGGAAGAATGTAGAAGTCGACAGCCACGACACATTCTGAAAGAGTCCTTGATGGAGGTGAGTTCAGGAGACCTAAGAACCGACAAGTTTGTATGACAAGAGTTATATAAGTCAAAGTAGCGAGTGGTGTGTATGATTATCTTGGCGTCTGGCGCTTCTTTCTCTCTATCTATCCTGCAACAGAGTTGACGCAAAGTTTCGTGTATATATTTAAATAAAATAAAGAATAATGAGGACAATCTTTAACCTATTTGCGAGAGTAGTAGTAACCTTATTATATATACATTTAAAAGTTATATGGTAGTTCTAAAACATTTTTTTTTTTACAAATTAGGTCTATTTACAATGACTAAAATTTGGGCCTCCAGGTACCTCTCTTACTGAATTTTATCTGGCAGGAGCCACTTTACATAGATTTTCTAAGTTACCTGTGAGATTGTTTCAGTCGATGAGCCGGCCCTTCCATGTAGTAAAATGCATTGCTCTTATATATATAAATAAAATTAAACTTGAATTTTTATCTTTATCAATAAAGACATTGCTAAGCCGGTCAATATTACTCAGCTAATTTATATCGACGGAACAAGGCCTGCGAATTTTCCGGCCACAAATGATGAAATATAGTCAATGGATTCATTTCAAATTGAATTTAGTTTAACGGCTTGAATAAATTGTGAATTGCAAGGTCCCAAATATGACAAAAAATGTTAAGAATAATAATTGTCACTTGAGTAAGTCCAGTACAAACCATAAAAGAAAAAGAAAGTTATTTTTTTATTATGACTTATTTATAAAATGGACGCCTTGTCTTTCATTTGTTTCGTTCTATATGGAATAAGTAGTGGAACATATACCGGGGACAGTATTGTCAATCAACGAAATTTATCGCATATACCTTCCGAAAGGAATTCTGAGAAATCATCAATGAAAGCTCGAAATCGATCACACGACTTCTTGATTCAGAAGGGACCTGGACCACTAAAATTGGTCTGCTTGTCCAATAAAATATAAAACATCTCCACTAAGCAGGTATTCTCCTTAAATTAATATTTAAATTTCAGGCTGTAGGTCAAAATATCGTTGTCGTTAGTCCTTTAAATTTATGACCGAATTAATAATTTATATTTGCAATATGTTAATTTACTCTAATAAATCTTCCTTGTAACCTGTAACCTAGTATTACGTAATTACTTTGCTACCAAAATGCTAATTTAATTAATTCAGTAAAAGCCAGATCATGAGAAGAGATGTCTCGTTAGGTCTTATTTATCCTTGTTTAACAACTTGTTCTCCTGAGTTAGTTACAGTTTATATTATTTTACATGTTCACGCCGTTTATTATCCGAATAAAAGTCTTACGTCTGTATATTATTTACAAAAATATTTGGTCCGGCAAACATTGTTTCGCCTCGAAATCAATAAATGAGTAAATTTTAGATTTCCTACTGCAGGCCGGATAGAAATGTAAAAACGATAGGGTAGCTTATCCCTAAGATATAGGCATACTCTTTTCTAGACCTTTTTAGGTGTATAATAATGTAATACATTATTTTGATCTATCACTTAGGGTTCAACCAGCGTGCAATTAAAGCGCAGAATTCAAAAATAAATCTGAAGTCAAATTCAGATTGTAGAAATCCCTAAATTTCCTGTGTTGTGTAATATTTTCATAGGATAGAATGGCATTGATATTTTAAATTGAACCTATACTATATTGAACCCTACCTATAATTTGTTAAAAACTTGATGAATGAGCCTTGATTATAAAAATAAATTAAAAGCAAAAATCCTTTTTAAAGAAGCTTTTATTTAAACGCTAGAGCGTTTAAATAAAAGCTTAAAATAAGAAAATAATATTTCCTTAAAAATTTCAAGTATCAACTTATTGCCTCAGTATGTACAATTTATATAATAATATGATACCCATATTGTAGAAATGCATTAAAAAAAACAGTTCCTTTATCTTGGATGATCCGCCATATTGGATTTAGAATGACTTCACATTATTTTTTCAGTTACTCTCAATGAGCCCTTTTATTTGATACCCATACTGTACAGAAGCTTAAACTATGTTTTCCTCCATCTTGGATATTCCACCATATTGGATTTAGAATGACGTCATATTATTTTTTGAGTTTCACTCAATAAGTCCTTTGATTTGATACCCATATTGCAGAAATGCATTCAAAATATTCATTCCTCCATTTTGGGTGGTCCGCCATATTGGATATAGAATTATGTCACACATCATATCATGCCTTGTCATCCAAAGTAAACGTGTATACAAAATTTGAGCTCAGTCGGTTGAAGATATCTACTTCAAAATTGAGTTACAAGATTCCACCGAACATACATACTTACATACATACATACATACATACAGTGCAAGCTAAATAAAAGCTTTTAAGAAGGATTTTCAATAGTTTGAGTGTATCTACTGTCTATCTCAACACAAACTCTCAAGAAAGACAATTACTTGAATGAACTACTCGATGTCAACCCATGTCTAATTATTATGACAGATTTAGATTCACTTAATTAACAATATTTCGTTTCTCGGAGGAAAGGAAAATACCCAAATTTTTATAAAATAGTTAATAGTAGGTACGAATTCAAAATAAACTCTATTCTGAAAATCCCTTGACGGAATTGGTTTTTTTTGTGGTATATGGAGCAAGCCCTGTCACCTGATGGTGAGTAACAACACACTATCGATATAGTAGGTTTCTAGGGGTCGTGCTAGTCACTTATCATAAGTTGACCAATGCGGGTGTTCCTCAAGGGTTAGTTCTGCCCGCGACACTCTTCCTGCTGCATGTCAACGCTGCTGCTGCATGCCAACTGCGGGTACCGGGTATCTACGGTTATGCTGACGACAGCACGATTGTTGACAGGTATCGGGTCAGTGCTCGAACCAGTAGGGAACAGGTCCAGTTGGAGAGAGAAGCTATGATTGAGCGGGTTAGCCTAACACTTAAGGCTGTCTCTGAATGGGGCGATACCAATCTTGTAAGGTTAAACTCTGCTAAAACCCAGATGTGTCTCTTAACTGCCAAAAGGAGCCCTCTCACCTTGGTCCCTACTTCCCAGGGTGTAGCACTGGAATATTCTGACCGCCACCAGTTATTGGGTATTGAACTATCTCATAACCTTAACTTTGGTTCATCGAGACTATGGGAAAGGTGACCGCAAAGAAGCTGGGCATAGTTGCAAAGGTGCGGCAGTATTTCACGCCGACGCAGCTCGTTACCTTGTACAAAGCTCAGGTATGGTCATGCGTGGACTACTGCTGTCACATATGGGCGGGTGCTGCTAAGTGTAACCTTTCATTATTGGACTCGATGGAGAGGCGTGCTATGAGGCTGATTGGTGATCCCATGCTACTTAACTCTAACCAGGATAGCCTTGAGCATAGGCTGAAGGTTGCCAGCCTCTCAGTGGTCTACAGGCTACACTCTGGAGAGTGTGCACAGGAACTGCATGAACTGATTCCTCCATCCCCTTTTTATAGGCCAACCACCCGACGCACATACCGCACCCACCCGTATGTCGTGGACGTACCACCTGTGAGGACGAAACGGTTTGCATCCTCGTTTATTATACACACTGCCAACGAGTGGAACAAACTCCCTGCGTCGGTGTTCCCGAACAATTATAACGTGAGCGTCTTCAAAAGCAGAGTGAACAGGTTCTTAACAGGCCAGGGCGATTTACCACCAACAACTTCACTATCACTTACCAACAGGTTAAGTGTTGTCAAGCACTGGTCTGTATGTGATAAAAAAAGTTGATCCGCTTGCTAGTTTGCCGCAAATACATTAAATAATTAATAAAAAACCGCATGAGATGACGCTAGTTACAATACTGAAGTATTGTTATCATTACTTAGTATAAAATAAAGTCGCTTTCCGCTGTCTGTTCCTTTATATGCTTAGATCTTTGAAATTACGTATCATATCTTTGAAACGTATATTGATGCGGTTTTTTTTTATAGATATAGGGTGTCAACGAGGTGGTTTGTATAAAAAAATGAAAAAGAATGAAATGAGAAACATTTATTTGACAGACACTACAGTTTGTACGTATAATTCATGTATAACACATTAAATGTATATTCTGTAAAAAATACTTTTGATGCGGAACAAAGTTCGCCGCGTTTCGTAGTAACTAAAATCTAGATGATAGTTATGCATGTATGTTTGTATGTAGTATAAAATAGATGGATAGTAGATGCAATAGTAGTGTAGATATTTGTTATATTACTGTTTTGTTCCAGTGATCGTCGAAACATCAGTTTTACTGAAAACCTTTGAATACACTTGGGTAACATCGCTCATTCAAACACATTACCAAATATAATGTAAGTCTCAACTTTCGTTCAACGTAATAACATTGAAATAGTTGGTGCCGCGGGATAACTTACGACTAACTTAACACGTGTATTGCTGAACTTGAATTTATATTAAATACAACGAATATAAATCAGTTACAAAAGTAATATTAAATGATCATAATTTTTAAACATGTTATTTATTTGTACAGCGTAATTTCTTTACTGCAAAGTGGAACAATTATGTATTTTGATACATCCTGTGGTAATGTTTCTTTTTTATAACTTTGAGACTGACCTGCCAGATAGGTGGCAGCACCTATTGCTATATACCGGGCACGATGTTGGCCAAGATATTTATCACACATAACTTCTGAATTCTGAGTAGTCATCGGTGCGAGCTCGTATTCGATCCCAAGATTTTGGCATAGAGATTACCACCTACCATTTCAGTCAGTTTCAAACTTTCACTCACACTACATGTCGTTAGTCAGGTGGTGTTATAAAAAAAATATATAACATTAGGAAAATTTCAATTAAAATTCATAAAAAAATTCATTCATTTAAATTCATTTTTAATTGGAATTATTTATGTATGTAAATTTCAGTACATACCTATTTAATACTACAAAATATTCAAAGTTTTATAGAACTATACTTCATAAACATACCTAATTTCACGCACAATCCCTTGCGGGGTAGGCAGAGAGAATAAAGCGCCTCTAAACACGATTCGTACACGCCTCACTCGCTTCTTAGATTTTCATAACTCTTTTCAAGCACGCGCGTCGATTTTTATCATCACCTTACTCCAAAACTCATCCTATCTGGTCCTGGAGACTGAGTTGTGGCCGTGAACGTTCCTACATCCATCCGCGTTTGTATTGTTTGTATCATCTATTCTTTCTCCATTTCACATGTTCTACACTCTTTTTCCAACCAACCTCTTTTCTTACTTTTTATACTAAAACAAGAAGCCTGTGTAATACTAGATACTTGTTTTTGTTTAAATAAGTTGCTTAAGACCGTTGAGTATTTTTTTCTAGTCATTCACACACAACGATGCCACCATAAAGACCGGTTGGACTGATTACACGGTCTAATAGGTTTGTTTGTCCATCTGTAACTGTGGCCCCGGGGAATGCATCAGTTAATTTGTGGCTTAACCGATACTAGTACGTTTACGTACTATTCGTTTTAGGATTTAAAAAGATTAGAAAATTTTAATTTGGTTAAAATTGTATTCGTTTTCTCAATTAGTTTTGAAACGATACAGTATGAATGTATTCAAACAATCGGACCGATGCTAGTGGATTTTTCTATTGATCAAAATCATTAACCGACTTCGAAAAAAGGAGGAGGTTGTCAATTCGCCTGTATGTATAATTTTTTTTTATGTCTGTTCACCGATATTTTTGTCAATTATGGACGGATTTTAATTTTTTTTTTAGATCGATTGTGTTTACTTTCGAGATGGTCCCATTTGCACCAGGTCAGGGTCTGATGATGAAAACCAGGAGAAATTGAAGACAACCTCCAAAAATTGTATGCGAGTATGGTGTTTTTGTTACGTAATAGACATCAGTCTTGGGGATATTCTTTATGGTGTCATTATCTGATACTGCTATGCTGATGAAAAAGCTACCGAACTCCTCAACGGTTAGGAGTTTGAAGACAGCACTGCAATTTTTCGATAGAAACTTCATGGTAGTATGTAGTGCTAACGTGTTGCTTGTGAGGTTTACATTAATATACGTCTGATGCTGCTGTGCTGATGAGGAAGCTACAGAACTCCTTAATGTTTAGGAGTTGGGAGACAGTATCGCAGTTAGTCGATGGAAACTGTGTAGTGGTGTATAGGAATAACGTGTTGCTTGGGAGATAAGCTCCATATCTGATACTGCTGTGCAGATGATGAAGCTACGGAACTCATAAACGGTAAGAAGTTAGGACACAATACAGTAAAAATGTTTTATTTTTCTGCAATACTTTCAAGGCTACGATTGGTCTTCATTCGGGCTGCAGTGTTATTGTCTACCCATAATAATAAAAATATAAATACTTAACAAGTATAATCAAACTCTTTTAGCTAAGTACTTATTAATAACTTTTAAAATTCCTTAAGAATATCAACCATTTAACAAACGGACTTGTAATTAGTGATAATCCCTACTTAATATTATAAATGCGAAAGTAACTCAGTCTGTCTGTCTGTTACGCTTTCCCGCTTAAATCTCTCAACCGATTATGATGAAATTTGGCACAGACATTCTTTAGACCCCAAGAAAGAACATAGGCTACCTTTTATTGCGAAATAAAGGATGAAAAGGTTGAAATAGAGGTTGAAAGTTTGTATGGGATTTCTTAATTTTAAAAGATAAAACCATGAAACTTTATATTTAAGGACTTATTAAGAAATAATTAAACATTTGTTCTAGCGTTTTTGAAATTTCGACCTCTAAGGGGATGAAATAAGGGGTTGAAAGTTTGTATGAAATTCGTCATTTTTGAAGATAAAAATTTTTATTCAGGCACTAAGTAAGAAACAAAAAACCTTTTGTTCTAGCTTTTTGAAATTTTTACCAGTGTGGGGAAAAATACGGGTTGAAAGTTTGTTTGGATGTTCGTCATTTTTGAAGATAAAACAATGAAACTTGCTACATAGGTCTCTTAGGATGTGCAGAGTTTTTCTACAAACGTAATTCCCAAAATTCGAACAGAACGAAACGGATTCGGAATGGGAACTACCAAACTTTTTGTATACAAAATCCTTAACCACTGAACCTAGGAACATGATATTTAGAAGTTTGGGGTTTATAAAGTTAAAAAAAAAATTGGATTTTGAAGTTAAAGTTCATTTTAATGAATACTCTGCATCGCCGCCGCTGCCGTCGGTCGTCGGTCGTCGTCGCACAAGTGCGAAGTGTTCGGCGCACACAGGCGCCGAGGCAATGGAGGCGCCGCAATCGAAATTATTTTTCTTTGACTTAAGCAAAACGTAAATGATGCATACATACATAACTTAACGCTAAATCCCTTACGGGGTGGAAGGTAGAGAGAACAGAGCGCCATAAGGCACGACTCTTACACGCCTCATTCGCTTCTTTGGCTTTCATAACGCTTTTGATGCACGCGCGTCAATTTTTGAGGCTCTTAAAATCACCTTCCTCCAAGACAAGTTATATTTGGTCGTGAAATATGTCTCTTGGCCGTCCTGGACTCCTACATCCATCCGCTTTTGCATTGTATATCTGCTTGCTTAAGAAGTCAATAAAAGAACTAGATACTGAATAATACAATGTCTCTTCTTTACAGCATCAAATATCACAGTCTGTTCCTCGATTGAACACAGAACAAAAATTAGACTTTGATATTGTCGTACAAAGAATCAATAATGGTGAGGGCGGATTGTTTTTCTTGGATGTGCCAGGAGGCACTGGAAAAACTTTTCTATTAAATTTAATTTTAGCCCAAATCCGCAAAGTCAAAGGAATAGCTGTTGCCGTAGCTTCCTCTGGAATTGCGGCGACGCTGCTAGACGGAGGCAGCACGTTTCGTTTCTTTCATTACTTAATTAAACTCCCATTAAATTTACCTCATGAGGAAATTCCAGTTTGTAACATTACAAATAACAGCGATCGTGGCCGAATGCTACAGCAATGCAAGCTGTTGGTGTGGGTTGAGTGCACAATGTCGCATAAAAAAGTACGCGAGGCGCTCATTCGGACTCTGAAAGATATCAGAAGCAACCAGAGTTAATGGGTGGGATGGTAGTGCAGCTTGGTGGTGACACTACCTGTCATTACCAGAGGCACTCCAGCGGATGAGATAAATGCATGTTTGAAAGCGTCTACATTATGGGTGCATGTAAAAGAAATTGTCTCACTAAAAACATGCGCGTACAACTTTATAATGATACGCAATCGAGGCAATATGCAGCTGCTCTATTGTAAATCGGTGAATATAAAGATGGCTCTAATGAACCCGGATTACTACGGACGTTAACGACATGATTACATGAGATCAAGAATTTTGTACTGCTGTCCACAACTCGGAAGATCTTAAAAACAACGTCTATCCCGGTTTGGAAT
This sequence comes from Euproctis similis, assembly GCA_905147225.2. Taxonomy (NCBI): domain Eukaryota; kingdom Metazoa; phylum Arthropoda; class Insecta; order Lepidoptera; family Erebidae; genus Euproctis; species Euproctis similis. Next base: position 12,453,777 of record LR990115.1, read on the forward strand.
ATAACATGAGTAATAGAGAGTGTCTGTGTTAAAGGGCCGACCAATGTAATCGTGGAACAGATCAATGAATGAATGATGTCACATGTGCAAAGCGATGTTGTCCAATATTTGGCAGTAGATATTGTCATGGACAGTGACATCTTATCCTACAGAGTTTCTAAACTCTTTAGAGCTGTCAGGAGTGCCGTCTCATAAGTTGAGACTGAAAGTTGGGGTTAGGAAATCTCGAAGCACCGAGACTATGCAGTGAGACTCGATTGTAAATTACGCAGCTAGGACGCAATATCATTAGAGCAATTATAATGACAGTAATAGCTAAAGATGAAGAAGTTTTGATTCCCCGCATACTCATGATACATAACTTCATGCCAAATCCCTTGCAGGGTAGGCAGAGAGAACAGAGCGCCATAGGGCACGATTCTTACACGCCTCACTCGCTTCGTTGACTTTCATAACTCTTTTCATGCGCGTGTGGAGAACTTCCACCAAAACAATATTTTCATAATTTATATAATTATATTTAAGTTCCAAATTATTCACTTACCTCATGATGCATTTACTACCACCGAATAATACAATCATACAAAACAATGCACTCATTCATCCGATCAAGTCACAAATAGTCGCACACTACTAGAGGACCGTTCATACGTATTTATAATAAATTTCTAGCCACTCTCAATGTAAACAAAACCATATCAAAGACTCATTGTAATCGTAGTTCAGTGCAGTGTAAATAATCAATATCGTTCAGAACATTAGACTGTTAATACATTATAAACTTAATCTGTGACAAACTTGTAAAATAAGAAATTATATAACTATCTTTATAACATACATAATTGTGTCATTTAAATCTCGATTAATAAACATAAATTATAGGTGATCCCCCCCTATACACGCGCGTCGGTTTTTGAGGCTCTTAACATCACCTTCCTCCAGAACACGTTCTATTTGGTCATGGAATGTGTGTCTTGGCCGTCCTCGACTCCTACATCCATCCGCATTTTTCGCATGGCTAACTGTATGAGGCCTGCTTGCGAGTGTCCAGATTTTAACAAATAATAACAAAACAGCAAACGTTGTGTACAAAAATGTTTTAAATTAGGCCATTTTAAAATATTTTTGTACACAACGTGACGCTGGCCCCTGTAAGTGTCTCTTGTACTTAAGGGACCACTAAATTTTCCTAGGTAATTTCTGCCACACAATGGAATACATAGGTACCTTATACCGACTGCATACAGATATTTTTTATTATATTTTAAATCTACCTACTCTCTTTTAACCCCTTAAACGCTATACCCCAATTTATACGGTTCCATTAATATAATCCATGATATTAAAATTAAAAGTATGCAGACGAAGTCGCGGGTACCAGATAGTATATGTAATAAACTGGCCATGTGAATGAACTAACGACTATTGAAGTTCAAAACTCATTAGTATCACTAAAAATCGAATAAAAAAAAGTTAAACCGACTTCTAAAAACAGAAACTACAGTCTTTAAGTATATGACCACACAGTACCACTATAACTAAAAAGCGATAAATAACGTAATTTACTAATTTGAATACTTATAACAATATACAAAACGTAAAAGATGGTTTAACTTTTTTAAAAGTAATTTTTTGTCAATTATTAATAGTTATCACACATTACTTTCGTAAAAAATAAGAAAATAAGGCCATTTTAAAAAAAATACGTTTAGCTATAAAGTATAGAGTGCAGTCGAACTTCTATTACAATTCTGCAAATATTTGTAAATACCTAATATAAACTGAAGCTTTACGTTTTCATATCTTTTACAGAACAGGCGGCTTCCTGTTCAGGTTGTTCGTTCTATCTATTATGTTTGCTGAGGGCCTAATTACCCTCCATTTGCGCTTTGTTTCCCGCAACGAAGAAATAAGCAAAATCCTCAAAGCATAATTACTGAGATAAACTTGAAAACATTTGTTGTCTTTTTGATGCGAGTGTCGAACACACTGACTCTCAATCACGAAGTCTTGGGTTCGAAACCAACTCACACCAGTAACACTTCAATAATAAAAAATAAAAAAAAATAACTTTTGAAAAGTAATTGATGTCGGTCTGGATTAAAACTTAATATCCAAAAGCCGGTTGCTCAACCACCCGACCAGCGAAGGGATATTATATAAGACCTAGATATTTACTCTATACACAACGACCGGAACATATGGAGAGGGAATCTATTCATATCTTTAAACATATTGTTTGCTTCCTATTGAAACCTCAACAAATAGTGCTCAGGAATGGATTTCCAGGTTTACAGAGCTGTTGAGGAGACGACCGATAGCGGATTTTCAGTATCCCCTTGACAGGAGTACCTTCCACTGATATCGTTCTAGGAAATACTACTGAGATCACATAGTATCTATATCTGAATCATAATATAACAAGTCTCGGTGGTCCAGTGGTCGAGCACACGGTTTCTGAATCTAGAGGTCGCGGGTTCGAATCCTGGCATACACCAATGACTTTTAGGAGTTATTTAACTTCGAAAGTTATGTGTGATAAATATCGATGACTAAAAAACATTGTGGCCGGTATGGCAATAACTTCGCCACCTATTCCATTTGAGACGTAAATATAACGGCAAGTCGAGGCTTAACAGCCAATGCCTACACCTTCGAGTAGAAAAGTATAAAATACTTTCTAAATGAGGTTTTATTACAATCTTCATTTTTGCCATTGAAGATTTTGGTGAAAAAACCTGCAATTTATTTTTTATAATAGCTTAAAACGTAATTTATTATAATATCCATGCACCGTCGATATGTCTTTATCAAGAATAAATACAATTTAAAAACTGATGCTGGTTTCAAGAAGTATGTACTTAGTGTAATAAAAAGTAATTCAATATCACTAAAAAAGCAAATAAACGTAGGAATTGAGATTTTTAAAATAAAGTTATATATAGATAGCATATAGTATTAAGTAAATTAATTTAATAATAATTTAATTGGTTACAAATTTATTTTAGTATTATTTATACGTAGGAAGGATTTTATGATGTGATTTAATTCCTCAAGTAAAACAAAATGAAACAACTAACCAACAGAAAACAGCACTGTTACCATATTTTCAGAGAGAAGCCATAAACAAACACTCTGCAGAACCTAGAACATTTTATATTGCCTTAATCGACTGAAGGATCGTCGTTTCCAAGCAAACAATGCCGTTGGGATTCAAAAACTGTTTCTTAAGGGATTCTCCCGACATTTATTTTGGGGAATATTGCGGAAAGCTGCCCGAGGAGGGCTCTTTAGTAATGGCATAAGTTATTCTTGCAAACGTTGCATGAAAAGTCTATTTACGAGTTTTAAATAGTCAACAAATTACTTACTTAATTTGGCTATTTGTAAAGATTTGTGCTAAAGTGTGAAAGTGATGTCTGCTTGTAACGCTCAGTAATCTCGGTAGGTAAACTACCGATTATCAACCGATTACAATGCAATTTTCTATATTTATTATTTGTAGTAGTCGCGATGGTCCAGTAGTTGTGCACCCCGCTTCTGAATCCGTATATCGCTCACACCAATGAGTTTTCGAAATTTTTTTCGGAAGTTATGTGTGTTTAATATCGATTACTGAAAACTTCGTGCGCTGTATGGCAATAAGTTTGCCACCTATTCCATTTAGGATATAAACATAACGGCGAGACCATTCCTAGCGGCCGCTGCCTACACCTTCGGGTAACATAGGCGTAAAGTTACGTTATGTTGTTATTTGTATGTAATTTTTATGTAGATACAGACTAAAACATAGATAATATATATTGATAGCATGTCTGGTAGTGGATTGATAAAACGTGAAAATTTACATTTATGTCCGTATGTATTTTAATACAATCGATAAATAAAAGAAGCAAAGAAACCTTGTACTGTAATTTACTTTATAGTAATATACTCTAAACGAAATTTTATATTTATAATATATTCTGATATTCAAATATATTAAAATCTGACATAAAGTGATTTTTCAAACTATTTAAATATATTATGCGTACTTACACTGATGTAAAGTATAAGTGAATATTCAGTTCGGAGGATTTGGGAGCTAAAAGCAGGTTTAGTCTTAAAGGGCCTTTAAGAAATCTACAGAAATAAAGGCATTCTCAACAAATGTTACAGAATGGTGAATTTATTTGCATAAATCAACGAATCCTTAAATCCTTTGTCCGCGGCCCGCTGTTCAAATAATAAATTTACTTCATGTTTTACACGCCAAATGTTCTTCTATCTGAACAAAATTGTTTTGCCATTTATATTCAGACCCATTTTAACGTATATTTAATATGTTATTTACACATTGCAATTTCTCATTGATAAGATTGGCGTAAAAATAAGAAAGCGGATGCTCCGATGGTTCGGGCATGTGGAAAGAATGGATGATGCATTATTGACTAAGCAGATATGCAAAGCAAAAGCGGATGAATGACAAAGAATTTGCAAAATGCAAAAGAAAGTAAGAAGAACGATTACTTATTGTTCCTGTCTAATATATGTGCTGTACTTTCTTCCTGCAGTGGATTATCTAGCTTTGAAGTAGGTATATCCTATTCGTCTGCGTGGAATTTAAAAAATAACTTGAAGTTGCCTATGTTATACATTATTGCATCGTCAATTGCCTGCTTTTCAGATAATAGCAAACGCAAAGGTAAAACAGTGACAAAGCTCTTATTTTGGTATAAATGTACTTGATATTACAAACAGAGACACGTATTTTATTTATTTGGCTATACGTATGGATTCTTTAAAGTGTACTTCATTTCAGCCATTTCAGGTATGTTGATTACATAACTTCCCAGCTGTAAAAGAGTCAAAAGTTACTCGGGAGAAGTTTCTTTGAAACATATGCAGTGTTGTAAGTTCAACTTTATTAAATTTTCACGCTGTCGCAACAGTCTAGATTATAAGAAACTAGATTACGTAACGACATGTAAGTTATTTTTTCATTTAAAATGTTTTTTTTTTATAACTTTTGTAGAATCACACATTTATCTGCATTAATGTGCCAGCTTAACCGGGAAATTACCGTGACGTGTTAGAAGACCGACGTAAATTCCCGCTCTTTCACAACTCCTTCCTCTACCCTTTTCTCATCTTTAAAGCCAGCAAAGTAATTGTGATCTAGTCGGAGTTGCAGATGTCCAAAGGCGGTGCTAAGTACCACTTAGGTACTACTTACCAAACGCTAGCTCATTTGACTTGTTTTTCATTAACACTTACACTATGAAACTTTGTATAGTTTTTAAAAGCAATTGTTATTTTCCCATTTGCAATACACTCATTTATGCTTTCATTCAAATATTAATCAAAACAAAAATTACAGATTAATGTGAAAATAATACACCACTACTCAGGGTCAGATATTTTGAATATTATATTGAAATTAAAATAAAATACTGCTTAGCTGCGATACGGATACTCACGTGATATGGAAAAGTCACAAAATCATTGGAGTTTGAAAATAATTAGGTGGCCGGTGTAGTGACTGGTCGGAGAAGCGCGAATGAGTTTGGATCACGCGACCATATCGTGATATTATATTGTAGTTAGAGATCTAATTAAACGTGAATTATAACCGCATTATTATACTATTACTGTGATACGTACGCGACTAACACACAAGAGGGCGTTAGATTGCGTTCTGAACCAAATAATTTGTATACCTACTTAATATTTCCTACTATTTTGAAGTCTTGTTTTTATTTGTTACATGCGCATAATATTAATATTTTGTTAACAAATTATCAAAAATAATTTCATCTAATATTGTTGTTATTTTTTCTATTCAGTTTTATTCTGAAGTAGTAGTGTAGTCAGTTATAAAATAACATGCATGTTCCGATAGTTAGATCATGTGGAAAGTATACAAGATGTAAGTCTGAGTAAGCAAATATAAAATCCAGAAACGATTAGATAACGAAATGATATAGTTATCGGGAAAGACCACAACAATTTAACCGACCAAAACTTGGTCAATTTGGAAAATAAACGTATCAGAGAAATATCAAGTTAAAAAGTGAGAGAGATGTATAAAAACCTTATGGCGCTCTGTTCTTTTGGCCTGTTCCGTCAAAAGACTTCTTCACATGAAGTCAATTAAGTTTTTCAACAAACGACGGCCAATGTAACTAATCCATACTTTTAGATACGTCCTATCCATAAAGCAAGCCATGATTAAATGATTAATTAACAGAGATTTGTTCGTAATATATTATTATTGATCTCCACTTATGTAACTGCAATCATATCTCATATCATCTCATATATCAGTAAAAATTGAGTGTCATTAATAAAGACGATATCTTTAATCAAATGTTCTATCTTGGCGAATCCAAATGTAATTTGTCTTTTGCCAAATGAAATAATATTCTATTCCATCTGGTCTACCTGACAGTTTTTATCGGTACTTTGTGAATATTTTAAGGTTTGGCTTTCATGAAATGACATCAAAGTTGATGAGAATTTAAATTATACTTCCTTATAAATTATGTAAATGAATATTCCAGTGAGACAGACAGGTTATGTCTAAAAAAGAAGTACCAGTTTTTTGGGTTATATTAATCATAGGCTTGAAAATTATTATTATCAAACCTTTGCCCACGTAATAGGAGCCCCAATAATACGAGCTATTTGTAGTTATACATTATTCAGAGCAGGCAAATGTAACTAAGTGCTGGTAATGGGCCCGAGAAGTAGGCAGTGACAATTGTGCTTCAACTCATCAAATACCTCTGCACTGGAACTAATTAATGACAATATAAAGACAAATTAAACGGCAAATAAAGTGTTTAAACTTTCACAACATAACAAAACACTAAATACTCCTATGGGGACTACAGAAGGAATTCTTAGAGCTTATAACTCTGACCGTGAACATTATTGTATTTAGAGGGTATATTAAGTTAATATTGACTATTTATAACTATTATATTTTGTTTCTTTGACTTTGATCGTGACTATAAATAAAAACAACGGTCACAACAAGTAAGCGTAACCAATATTAAATTAAATTTAATAATACTGGAACAACCCTTAATATGCTTTCATGACAATATAACATTAGTAGGCGTGCACACATATATAACATCTGTCCAAGGCATGTCTTCCTGACTCAGCCTGACGCCAGCTGCTAGTCAGATATAATTTCACACTGTGCCAACTTGAGAAATTCATAGCAATTCTCTTATTGCATACAAAATACAAATGACTGTTCCATTTTGTCATTAACAATGTTATTGAAATATACCATTTAGAAAAATTCACACATCGAACAATTGTAATAGCTATATCGCATACAATTTTGTAAGGGATAATTCTGTATAATTACGGCATCAAGACAAACTCCAGTGTAGGCAGCACAGATCATTAACCTAATTGCTGCTTATTTATGAACGCTGAAACAAATATATTATAGACATAGTGAGTTACAACCTTGTCATGTATTATTCATTCAACAGTAGACAAAGATCGATCTCCAGTTGCAAAGAAGAAAGATTTGTTGTACACATCCAACAGATTAATGGGTGAGAACAACGCTGACCGCCGACGTGTTGGTTAAAATTGAATGCAATGGGTTTCTGCGTAAGTTACTGGAATAACCTTTAGATGTATTGTTGTGAGTAGTTTTTATTATTTTACTGGAAACTATCACCATATATCAGGCACATGCATTCTTTTTACTCTATTTGTACTCGTATTATTGTTTAAACCTAAAATTAAAATTGAACCTTCTTTATTTTAAACCATTTAAATAGTAAATTACAGTGATTAAGTAGTAAATAATAAATATTAAGCAAGTGGTCTTATCGCATGTTAATTGCTTTTATTAATAGAACACATTACAACATACACGGCTAAAGACAAATTTGCTAAGAAGTGAGATACCGCCATTTAGTCAAACGCATGAAAAGAAGTTTTACCTAATGAAACTTTGTACGACAAAGAAACAATTGTATTTAACAGTGGTAGAGCCAAGCAGTTCACTGCATGAATGGGCCGGCTCGACCGGTGAAATATACTAATACTAGGTAATACAACCACTAAGTGTATAGAACTAACCGCTTTAGTTGTAAGTGAAAAGTGTGCATGGGTAGCTAATTATGTTATTAAATTTTAATTTCTAATATAATTTAAATGTATAATGACTACAATGACATAAAAGAAAATATAAAATAGAGATTATATAGAAATTAAAATTAAAAAACTATGTAACGAGGTATAAAGGATAAGCTTTCAAAACAAGATTACCTACGTTCAATTTAACAAATAAATCTCTCACCCATTTACCACAATCCAATTAAGAAAGATTTGTTAACGAGCTTCATGCCAATTCACAATGAACTAATATTTGAATCCACCACAAGTTAGCTGTTGTGGCTCAATATTTTTGTTTATGGGATAGGAGGGCAAACGAGCATGCGTTTCACCAACGCCGCCCATGGACACTAGCAACACATATAGTGTTACTGTTGCGTTGCCGACCTTTAAGGGATAGGGGATATGAAAGGATGGGGAAGGGGGGTGGGCCTCCGGGTACCTCTCTCACCGAACGAAACGCGGCATGATCGACTTTACTTCGACATTCTGAGATTTTGTTGTATTTCTCTACCAAGTTTGTCCATTTATGCGGCAAACTATGTGGCTACGTAGCACGTGGCAAGTTTAAAACTCTTTTTTTACTCGGTGGCGCAGTGGCTAGCACTCCGCTTCTGATTCAAGAAGTAGTGGGTTCAAATCCTGGCACACACCAATGACTTTTCGAAATTTTCGGAAGTTACGTGTGATAAATATCGATGACTGACAACTTTGTGCCCGGTATGGCAACAGGTTCGCCACCTATTCCATTTGGGACGTAAACATAACGCCGAGATGAGGCTTAACAGTCGCTGCCTACACCTTCGGGTAGAAAAAGGTTATGTTATGTTTATTACAAAATTTCTTCTTACGTACTTTATTCTTCTTATAAATTAAAAAAAGTGATGATGGGCACACGCTGACTCCATTTCCAACTACTCTACAAAGGTAATTGGTAACGTGATCTGTGAAAACTTCCAATCCACTTCCAATCTGTACAAAATTGTTGTTTTGATTGAAAATTTATACAGAGAATGGTGATGATATTGTTCTACAATTATTTCTGCTTTTTCAAGTCCTCTTTTTTACCAGTTCTGAAAAAGGAACCCAAACTATTTATTTGGCAAATAATTTCGTGGTTACTACCAGGAAATTATTTGCCAAATAAATAGTTTGGTGGTCATACACCCAGCTTCGGTATCAACAAGTCTCATGGTCAAATCCTGACTCAAATCAATGACTTTTTGTAATATATATCAATGACAATATATTCCGCCACCTATTTTCCATTAGGAACGTGAAAAAAATGTAAGTCGAATCTTAACTCCTGCTGATTACAGCTTTGGAAACAAAAAGGCGTGAAATTATACAAAATGTCTGTATACTGTCATTGATATCCTTTCTTTACTTTGCGATAGAGCGAAAAATATTCAATAATAGTATACTTAACTAACTACTTTATAATTGTGGAATTAATTTTATGAACATGAAACAAATATATTTTATATTAAACTCTACCAAAAAAATAACAATCAATCAATTAAAAAAATCATTTAAAAAATGTACCATCATAAATGAAATTTAAAGCAAAATAACGTTCGAGGTGTTGATATTTCAACAAAGTCTCTGTAAATTGAATACTGAGCTTTTTGATCACAGGCCTGATTGATATTTTGTTGGTAACGACATTTTAAATAAAAGCCTTCTCATATTAACAAAAAAAAGAGAAATTATTTATTATAGTTGTGTTTTTCAGCGTGCGTAATGTTTCAGGGCTAAGCAAATATTAGCTATGATCGTAGTAGAGGATGTGAGGGCCTAGTCAGTATTGAGGCTTTCTTAATCAAAGGTTTCAATTTCAAATCCAGTTATATGTCAATAATTTTTCATAAGTTGATGTATAGGAATAGGTTCAGCCACCTATTAAAATTGGACGTCACGGCTCATGAGATATAGCCTAATCAGAGATAGATCGAAAGACGGGCGGACACTAGAGTCTTAGTAATAAGGGTACCGTTTTAACCCTTTGGGTACGGAACCCTAAAATTTTCACACGTTTTGACCTGCTTCAGTGAACATATCTGGTAAGTTTAACTTTTTTTTTATGGGATAGGAGGGCAAACGAGCAGGCGTGTCACCTGATGGTAAGCAACCAACGCCACCCATGGACACCAGCAACACATATAGTGTTGCTGTTGGGTTGCCGACCTTTAAGGGATAGGGGATAGGAAAGGATGGGGAAGGGGGGTGGGCCATTATGTCAGTCATTGTTTACATTCAAAGTGAAACCGCGGCACTAAATTGTTTTCACAGTTAATAAATAAATGTACCACAATTTGTTTTTACGCTGACATTGTAAATTTAATGTCAGCTACGAGGAAAATCTGAAGCCTGAAGCGAAGGTTTACTGCTAAAACAACGTCGCTAATAATAGAGGGCAACAATATTTTTCATGATAACATTGCAGACGTGGTTGTATGTTGAAGGAAAGACAAAAACCTACAAGCTCACTCGCTTTTTATTATCAAAATCGTATAAATATATCGTACGATTTTTACGTAGGTTATCTTTTTGTAATTATATGGCTTTTATACCCGAAGGTGCAGGTAGCGGTAGCTTTATTCCTCTACAAAGTTTTACAATGGTAAGGCCACACAGTACGCTGGATGAAAAAACTAGCTCGGCCAGTGAAATACCATGACCTCTCAGAAGATCGGCGTAAATTAAGTGATTCGGTGTTTTACTCGATGAGAGAGGTATCCGAAGGCCTCCTTCGAATCCTCTCTCCTCCCCATTCTACTTCTGAAAGATTATCTGTGAAGCAGATGGCCATGGGTGCCGTTATTTGCTTACTATCAGGTAACACTCCTGCTCGCTTGCCCTCTATCTCATCAAATTCCGATAATCGGTTGACTTACATCGTGCATATTTTTAGCATTCATCAATTTTTATCATACATCATTTCCGATAAGTCATTGATGAGACCCAGGATTCGAAGTCAAAACTTCAAACCACAGAGATGATGATAAAAAAGATGTTTTTTTTTAACACTATAAAGCTTACATGAACACAGGTCACTAGCTTGATAGTAAGTAGTTAACGTGACCTATAAGCACCGAGACCACCAGGGGTAGCTATATTACACAGACATTGACGACTGTTCTATCTGCTTTAAAAATAGATATAATAAAAACATATCTTTAACAGAAATATTTAAATATTTTTTTTATTTATTGTACATCACACCTTTTCTACCCGAAGGTGTAGGCAGCGGCTGTTAAGCCTCGGCTCGCCGTTATGTTTACGTCTCAAATGGAATAGGTTGCGAGCCTATTGCCATACCGGGCACAACATTTTTAGTCATCGATATTTATCACACAATTTCCGAGAATAATTTCGAAAAGTCATTGGTGTGAGCCAGGATTCGAACCCGCGACTTCTTGATTCAGAAGCTCGACCACTGGACCACTGAGACCTTGAAGTTAGATGCGATAAATATCGATAACTGACAACATTGTGCCCGTTGTCTGACAATATTCCATCAGGGACGTTTATAATTTACTTGAAAATAATTACAGTAATAACATTTGTAATATGATAGCAGTTTAGGTCTCGTGGTTCTGTGTCAAGAAATGTTGATCCGTAGTGACTTTAAAGTTTTAAATCAGTGACCTGTAAATTGCAATTAACTTTCCCCTTATCTGTTTGAAATTAATTTGGTTATTTGAACAAGATTTCCAAGTTCAGAGACAAAAAGAGGGAAGTGTACTATGCCTTCATCTGGAATATTGGAGAGAGTAAGGAACGAATTGGATCTTTTTAATTTGATCCTTTCACTTTGCATGTCTTGTATCACGAGGATTTTAACTATTTTAAACCAAATAAGTTAAGTAATTGTTTTTTTTTATGGGATAGGAGGGCAAACGAGTAGGCGGGTCACCTGGTGGTAAGCAACCACGCCGCCCATGGACACCAGCGACACATATAGTGTTACTGTTGCGTTGCCAACCTTTAAGGGTTAGGGGATAGGAAAGGATGTGGAAGGGGGTGGACGCGGCATGAGCCACTTTACGTCGGTCTCCTGAGAGGTCGTGGTATTTCAACGGTCGAGCCGGCCCATTCATGCAGCGAACTGCTTGGCTCTACCACTGTTAAAGTGTTTTCTGTGTGTGTGTGTATTCAGAGGTCAAGCCACTTCCTCCATCCTCTTGAAAGTCTGGTAACAAAACTGTCAACCTCTCGGTGCTGCTGATGGGTGGCTCATGACACGTTACTATGTTTGCCCCATTTCCCATTAAATAGAAATTGTATTAAACATACGAGAATCTCTTTTCTTATGATGTGGAACATTCCCTGAGTTTATTATTGTTTGTTTACTTTTTTATAACATGGAAACAATATAGGTTGAGCTACCTTGAGGGTCTGTACGGTTACGACGTTGTTTCCTATTGCCAAATAAAATGTCTGTTGAATTTATGTTATAATTTCCTTCCGCCTATTATTGAGAACGAATTTTTATTTGATTTTTAAGGTGTTGACTCATTGCGATATATCTACGTAATTCATCGGATAATAATAATATGTTAACGCTGTGCATGCATACATCTTTAGAAATTAAAAAGTGCTTAGTTCAATAATTTGACAACTCGCTTTTACTACAACCCTTTTTTTCAAAGTCAAATAAGCTTGCTGGCTATATATATATATATATATTTAAAACATATTTTGTATTGCTCCTGATTTCATTTTATGACAAAATACGGTCAACGAACATAATTGAATAGCTACTTCCTCCTACTCCTTATTTTCTTTCTTCTATATCTTCAATCATATCATAACTGAAGTTCAAGTCTTATTTATTATTATTATTATAACATAATCATACAACAATTCCCTAGCGGGGAAGGCAGAGAGAACAGAGTGCCAATGTAATTTATCTCTGAAATCAATGAACACATTTTTCATGGGATAAGTGGGCCATCAAGCAAGCTGGTCACTTGGTGTACAGTAATTAGTACCGCGCATGAACACTTGCAAGGCAAATAATGTTGCAGTTACGTTGCAGGCCTTAAAGGAAGTGGGACTGGCAATGCGTGTCAGATTCCTCTCTCACCAAACAAAACGCGACACGAGGCACTTTACGTTGATATTCTGGAGGTCGTAATATATCACCGATCGACTTGACGAATGCGTGGCTCTACAACGATAGTAATCGCTATATAATTCGTCCAAAATACTGTATTTTATAAATAAAAACATGATTATATTTAAGGGCGAACCAATACGTTGTCACAACACAAGCAATTTCGTAACATACACTGCAGTTAGTAATGTTGTCTAAGTTCCATTACCTCTTTCTTTGGGCAACAAACTCCACGCGAGTGAAGTCACGCTATGTTCGCATTACAGCTGAAAGATTTTTGTTTCCACTTACAAAATCACTTTATGTCTTGTGCCGGAGTTTTGGGGTTTTTTTTCACTAGTATCTCTATTTTGATAACAATGGAGATAACAATATTTTACATTCCAAATTTTTAATTCTTATAACTATTTACAATTTATTTAAAGAGATAAAGATGAAAAAAAAAACAATGTCACCCGATGTCAACGGGTAATGTGTCCAGAAATTTGGCAGTATTGCCACGGTAAATGGCAATGCTTATTCTTTGTACAAAGAATAAGCCAGCCCTCTGATCATGAGTAACCTCTACTAGCCGCTTAGGAAGATTTTTATACAATTTATGTGCACTTGGCCCTCATGGACCAAGTGTTTCATAACTAGCATTTTAAAGTATTCAAAGCTTCTATCACTTAATTCATACTACTTTAGATTAGATAATTTTATTAAAATATAAATGAGTTTTTCCTAGATACATGGACCACCTCGACCAGTGAAATACCAATTCTCAGAGTATCGACGTTGAATCGGCATTTAAATCGGCATTTCTCTCTTACCAAACGAAACGTTTGCGATATTTACGAAACGATTACTGGAAACATACATCATTAAAAAGTCTTATAGTATAATGCACATTTTAAAACTTATCATACTACTTATATTTCATTTTTTTAAGCTTCTGGTCATAAAAATATTGAAATTGAGGGTAAAGATTCTTATAATACAGATATTGAGGTTATAACTCAATAAAATAGACAGAAATTGAAAAAATAATAATAATAATGTTCCCTACATTTACAAAAGAAACTAAACAATAACCATTTATTTGTTTTAATTAAGGCTATTTTCATTAATACATTTCGGTCGCATTAAGGCATTTACTGGTGTTTATAAAGAGGTTACGAGAGGTTAGAAGTACGTAGTAACTAAGTAGAACGAATATATTTTTTTTTAGTTTCAATCGATATCTCCCACACGAATTAATTGGCACTACGCGTTTTGTAAATACTCATAAATATTTCAATGTTTTTAATTTATATTTCCTCATGCATCCGTTTCCAGATTGCGCATGTAATGAATTTTAATTGACTTGCTTCAAAGATTTGAAGTCCGATTTGCATATAAAATTTTGACGCTCATAAATTCAAAATTGGAATGAAAAGTATTCCACACATTTTTTTAATGCCCTTGCAGTCGTGAAAACTAATATAAACAGACAGTTCTTCATTTATTCACTAAAATTTAAATACTAAACTTTTCGCTAAAGCCTCGTCGGGCACACCTCTCGCAGTAAAGACCCTGCTAGGTAAATACTGGAAACTTTTTAATAGTTTACTTTAGTTGCACGGTACAATTTTATTTGCTTCAGTTCTTTAGTTTCGTATTTAACAAAATTTAATTCATTCCAAATTAATTAAAAAATATTGAATAGCGCACTTTATTTTTCTTTTATAATTTCTCGGCGTTATCTACCACAAGGTGCAGGAAGCTGCTGTTAAGCCACAACTCCTCATTTTTGACTTTTGCAATAGGTATCTAAGCCAGTGGCTGTGATTTGTGGCTATTTATCACAGCCAAAATTTTCGAAAATAATGCCGAAAAGTCATTGGTCATTGAATCGATTGAAAATTTCATACATTAAAATTTCAGCCAGCGTTTGGAATTAGAACTACTCAAAAAATACTACTTCTTCACAATATTATGCATAAATTACACATGTAAACCAATCTGTTTTTATTGAATAGAATGTTTTACCTTCTATCCAATAAATAAAACACGTCAAAATCCGTTGCGTAGATTTCAAGATCTAAGGAAGGCAGACAGCGGAAAACGACTTTGATTGATACTTATTTTCAATTTTTTATTTAACGAATGTCATTTTGAATGAATTTAAGTAAAAGCTGTCTTCTAAAACTATTACAATCAGAGACTGCTGACGTCATGTGTCTCTTTTCTACTTCTAAATTCAAACGAAACTTTAGCTATTAATTACGTTACAAAATGGCGGCTATCAATCAACTGGTCATTTTAATTTCATGGTCGTTTTAATAATTCTTTTTTTAATTTTAAATACATTAACGTCGCGCTTAACACACTACTGAATAGACTGAAAGAACAAACCTACTATATGACAAATAAAAAATGTAAAACATCACTAGTAATATACAACATATACATGAGATATGCGTAGATAAATCATGGGGTCATAAATTAATGTCTGTGTTTAATACCAAGAGTTTCCTGGTACTAAACCCGATGGAACAACGCAAGTTGCACTGCTTCTCAATACCAAGAGTTGCCTGGTACTGAGCCTGAACAACACAAGCTGCACTGGTGAGAGTGACCGTATAAAATAGTATAAATAAAACCAAAAATGTCACTCGAATAAAATGCTTGTATTGTCCACTTGCAATTGTTCATTAAAAGATAACATAACCAGAGCTTAATACTATGGCTTGAGAATCTTAATATCGCGATTCAGAACGATAATGACATGCCATCTATACAGAAATATAGTACTGTTGTATTAACACTATGTGGTGTTTGGTTTAGCGTTTAACATACCGCCCACCAAGGACATTTAGTGAGGAAATGTCCTTCTCAAACAAAACAATATACATAAACCTTAAAGTTATAATTCCTAATTAAATGATCAATATGGTAGATTTACAAATTCGATAGCTCCTTATGACCATAATGATTTTTGTATAAAAATAATACTTGGAACTTATAACAAATACTTATCAAATAAAAATAGTATAACCAAATCAAACAAGTGTTTAAATTTGATTTTAAAAATAATAAAAAATAAAGTTTAACATGCTGTTACATAAGGTCATTACTATAAAGTTTATGGATCTGAAATTGGTAAAATACATAATTTTTAGTTGGTCTTTTCAACACCGAAGAACCTGTATGTAATGTGACTACTCGGGTGATTTTGTCATCATCTAATTCAGAATTTTGAAGTCTGCCCTTAGCTCTTAAAATACCTTGTTTGTCGATATATGAACACAAGGATTTTAGTTTACCTCTTAATTGTTTGTGATCATTTTTTTGTAGTTCTGCATATTCTTCATTAAACTCACTAATTGTACATTTTTTATACATCTATTTAATACCTCATCCAGTGCTTGCTTTTGTAAAAATGTTTCCTGATTTTTTCCCTTATTTAAAAACCGTCGACAATATGCTATCACCCTGAGCAATCTTGGCAGCGAAGAAAATCGTTCGATAATTGAATTATCCGGAACTACTGCCACATGTATTTTGACTGATTCTCCTAGATTAATCTTAAACTTTCTTGTTACGGGTGACATTAATAATGAAGGGAGATTCACCGTATACTGAAAAATGTCTTTTTCGCGGTTCCCAGTAAGACCCAATATATGTATAGTTTGATCTAGCTTTATTTGTACTTTATTTTGCTCTCCAATTTCTTTCTCTATATGCTCTATTAGATTGTTATTTTTGTGTTTGCTTGTTTCATCCTTTGTCTCTTTTAATCTATCCATTTCCATTCCTTGGATAACTTCCAACATCTCCTTACAATTACTGTTCCACTTCTGCAGTTCAAACCCCCCTGTTTTCAACAATTCTGTCATTTGTTTGAATATTTCAATTCCTTCTTCGACGCTGCTACACCCAGTCATCAAATCATCCATATAAAATGCGTTTAAAACTCTCTCACGGGCTAATGGATATTTGTGTCCTTTGTCGAAAGCAACTTGATGAAGCGTTCGAACAGCCTGATATGGAGCCGATGCGGTACCGAAAGTAACGGTGAGTAACTCGTAATCTTTTAACTGCATATCTGGGCTGTCCCTCCATAAAACTCGTTGAAACTTATCGTCTTCATCATCTATCCGTACTTGCCGATACATTTTAATGATGTCAGCCACAAGTCCAATGGCATGCCGGCGCCATTTTAGAATTGTGTGCCGTAAATCAGCCTGCAGCGTCGGACCAACCATCAGAGTATCATTCAATGATACACCATTGTTGTTTCTTTCAGAAGCGTTAAACACTAATCGAACCTTCGTAGTAGTTTTGTCCTCTCGTACTACCGCATGGTGGGGTAAATAAACTGCTTCTGGTGTTTTTTCATAACCTTTCTTTACAACCCTCATGTGTCCTAATTGTAAATTCTCCTTAATTACCCTTTTATATTCTTCCTTTAACTTTTCATTCCTTTCAAATCGTTTTTCTAAAGACTTAAACCTCGACTCAGCTATACCGCGTGAGTTCCCTGCCTGGCATATAGGAACTGAATCACGAAAAGGAAGTTTAAGCACATACCGACCGTTTTCATCTCGTTTTGTAGTTTGTATATTTAGCTCTTCACATTTTTGTTCTTCTGGTGTAAATAATTTATCAGTTACAGTTTTTTCTTCTATTTCCCAAAATTTCTTAAGACTATCATCTTCGTTAATCTGGGCGTGCATGACATTAATATTTGTGACGTTGTATTTCCTCTCATCTGCAGTATTAACTGTACCAGACAGGACCCAACCTAAGGTGGTGCTTTGAGCGATCAAAGTGCCCCGTGGGCTCTTTACGATCCCTTCCTGTAAAATACAGCTATAAACATCGGCCCCCAACAGAATGTCAATTCTGTTCGGGATGTTGAATTCTGGATCAGCAAGATACAAACCTTTTTCCTTAAACCAATCAAAATTGCATGAATAGATGTGCTTTTCTGGCAGATATGCTGTAAGGTGATTCAGCACGTAAGCGCTTAAGTGTATCTGAAAACTTGGATCAGCTCGTGACCGAATCGTAACGCGCACCATATATTTGGCTACGGTAGACTTGGTATTACCTAAACCAGTTATAATTCCTTTAACCGGAACTCGCTTTAATCCTAGTAGTTGCACTGCGGCCTCTGTAATAAAAGAAGCTTGGGAGCCTTGATCGAGCAATGCTCGGACTACCTGTTTATGACCCGACTTCGACTCGGCATTTATTAAGGCCGTAGCTAACAAAACAGATCGTGGCTTTGGCACCGCACCTGTGGACAGACAAGAAACTATGGGTTCATTGTTGGCGGTAGCCTTAGACAAATTTGATGATGTGTCATTATTGGAGTTACTGATGGGATGCAGCAGTGAATGATGACGCTTATTGCAGATTTTACACCTGGCAGGGTTCTTACACACATACGCGCTATGATTAATGCCTAAACAATTGAAACAAATATTTTGTTTGGCAACAAAATCACGCCTTACATCTACCGGTTGATTAATAAACTTTTTGCAGAAACAAATTTTGTGTGACGCCTCCCGACAATACTCACAAAGCTTAGATGCAGAATTCGTGGCCAACAAGGTTTTGTGATGGTGCCTCGATGAGAACTTACTCTGCTGAAAACTATTCGGTTCTACAAATTCTAATGCGCGATATCGATTTTCTAAAAACGTCGTAAATTGTTCCATGGATGGCAATTCATTACCACTGAGGTTACCGATACTCAGTTCCCACTGTTTGCGCGTTTCGAAATCTAACTTGTATGAAACTATGTGAATGATGATCACGTCCCAAGTAGTCACATCAACGTTCAGGTGCGTAAGTGCTTTTAAACAATCATTGGTTGTGTCGAACAATTCTTTGAGACCCTTACCAGATTCTACCTGTAAGCGCCTTTGGCCAAACAAACGTTTTAAAATACAGTCAGCTAAATGCCTCTTATTATTATAACGCCTCTCTAACAGTTCCCAACACTGAACATAGTTAGCGTCACTTATTGGCGTGTACCTAATTAACTGTTCGGCTTCTCCTGTAAGATGATCTTTTAAATAATGTAATTTCTGACAATCACTAAGCGACTCATTATTATGTACCAATGCTTTAAATAAATCATGAAAAGTGGCCCACTCATTATAATGACCCGAAAATGTGGGAATTGAAATTTTAGGCAATTTAACAAAGGCACTAGAGTTTTTGGTTGATTTATTGATCTGATCTGTACAACTGTCTTGCCCCGATACCTTACCTGTTATTTTATTGTGTATTGTTTTCATATGAGCTTTGTAATTTATATAACTATCTTCAGTTGATTCATAAATACTATCTACCTTTTGATCTATCTCTTCAGTACTATAATTTTCATATAATTTATGATGAGTGCTCTCAAAGTTAGCCCAATTCTTTTCTAACAATTCCGTTCTTGTCTCTATATATTCTATCGTAAGTCTATCCTTTGGAGTTTTCTTAAAATTTATAAAGCCTTTTTGTATAGAATTTTGTATGTTTTGAAGAATATTTATTAATCCTTCCATTGTAAAAATCTAAGAACTATTACACAAAAACAAGACAGACCTTACAACAAAATGTACAAAGTGGTTCACACAATTACTACTGAAAGGAAAATTTTAATTTATTGTAAATATTCTAATTTAATTTCTACTAAATCATTTGTAAATATTTTCTATGTTCTAATTTGATTATGTTTGACTGTGTCCTATCAAAATCAAATCTTACAATTATTCTAAGTTCCAAACACTTTTGAAAATTTTACAAGTGTTTAAAACTTACAACTACTATTTCAGAAAATCGGGCATAGAGGCCACGTTCCCTCGTTTTTTCTGAAACTATTCTAAGTCCTTAACTAAACATGCAACAATTTATAAGTGAAACTACACACCATAATTCTGCTAAGTTCAAAAGACACTATGTATATTAAATGTTCTAAGTTAAAATCTTGATTGAAATAAGGTTCAAAACTGCTTGCTGATTGCCTCGGATTATTATTAAAATTTAAAATGTACTCACGAATGCACTTCACACTCACAACACAAATCGTCGTACTAGTGCTGCCCTCTATTGCTGTCCGTGATGTCAGACGTGTACGATGAACTTCGGTCGATGCAATGATGTCCCTGATCGTCCTGTGACGTCACGTGCCGCTCTTCTCATGTGACCAGGCTTAACTACTTCAAGCCAATGTTAGCGTTCTGCTCCAAACGCTGATGGATCCCTGTACCTTGCCGCAACAATCCGCTGCGAGTACGGGGGTGGCCCTCACTAGGACCGTGGTTCACAAAAAAATCCGGCTCGAAGGACCAATGTTTAATACCAAGAGTTTCCTGGTACTAAACCCGGTGGAACAACGCAAGTTGCTCTGCTTCTCAATACCAAGAGTTGCCTGGTACTGAGCCCAATGGAACAACACAAGCTGCACTGGTGGGAGTGACCGTATAAATAAAACCAAAAATGTCACTCGAATAAAATGCTTGTATTGTCCACTTGCAATTGTTCATTAAAAGATAACATAACCAGAGCTTAATACTACGGCTTGAGAATCTTAATATCGCGATTCAGAACGATAATGACATGCCATCTATACAGAAATATAGTACCGTTGTATTAACACTATGTGGTGTTTGGTTTAGCGTTTAACAGTCTGAAAAGTTTAACATAATAATTTTATGGTCTGTTTTTTAAAGTTAAATAAAATTTGACACTCAATTCTAAAATATATATTTTAAAATTAGCTCAACATAAATCCTTTCAACATCAGATAAGACCACTACGAAGTGTTAAGTGGAAAACTTTTGACGTATAATTAACAATTCAACAGACTTCCGTACTGTACTAACATAACTGTGTAAGCGATTGTTTGCATCCCTAAACTTATTATGAAACTTATAGCTCACAATTATTTATATCTTAGTATTTAATTGTTACGAATCTTATGTATTTTAAATACATTTGTATTATAAATTAACGTTTCTAAAACTTGCAAATTTGACTGGCGTCTTGGAAAATTGGTAAAAAAACTTACAGCAAAATAGGGGAATGTGACTTCGGACCCCACCAGAGTACAAAGATTATAATAAATATTTACCACGAATTTATGTATAGCTTCTGAGTGTTTTCTTTGTATAATAAGTATGTTTTTCAAAAAGGCATATATGAATCAATATCCGTTATCCAGTTTCCTTAACACAAACATGCAGTTAGTTGCCTATCTCGAAAATCTATAGGGCGCTGTATGTATGTAGTCCAGCATTAAAGATAGTATGTGTAAAATATTTTACAACTAATTACGCTTCTCAGATGCAGTAGAAGTAATTAAAGCCTCTAGATACCTATCTCTAAGCTACTTTACGTCCATTTTTTGAGAGGTAAGCGCTTTCCTGATCAGGAAACATAATAGATACATTTCGTTTCGTTTGCTAAAGGCGTAATTAAGAAACATTTACGAATTATTCACAGCAACGAAGAAGTAAGTTAAAATCCGAAGCTAGTTCAAATATTGAAACAAACTTTATCAGTTCTTCTGTAATACTGTTCAGTGATGCGCCAAATCGTTTATGAAATTCCTGTTAACTTTAGTTATTAATTAGATTATTGTATTGTAATATCACCTTTGAAATGGCATTTTTTATTATCAGAAAGTTCATGAGTGGTTTTTTATGGAACAGGGGGGCAAACGAGCAGGGGCTTGTTACCTCATGGTAAGTAGTTAACACAGCTCATGGACACATCTGTGTTGCGCTTCGTGTTGCGCTGACCGGCTTCTGGTTTGCCAGTTATACTATAAAAAAGGTTTGTTTTATGAAACGAAAGTATTTGACCTCCGTTTTAGAAAACGTAAAAGTTTAGAATCCAACGTGACTTATAAAACTACTTACACAATTTACAGCCGAAGTCACGTGCAGAAATATATTTTATTTATCTATTTCCGTACATATATGAGCATGCAGGTGTTTCTATTATTCAGGAAACAAACATTGCTTTTTGATGTTTACGACCTCTTATCTCAAATGATACGCGGCTATTCGAT
Organism: Euproctis similis; assembly: GCA_905147225.2. NCBI lineage: Eukaryota > Metazoa > Arthropoda > Insecta > Lepidoptera > Erebidae > Euproctis > Euproctis similis. The sequence continues at coordinate 12,476,072 of LR990115.1, forward strand.
CGATTAGTGGCCTTTCGGGAAAAACCATGAGTCGTTACTTTATGACAAGGGAACCTGACCACTTGCAAGATAATCTGGGATAGGTATTAGGGGAATGTTGATTGAAGGGAATATTGCATGGATAAGGTTGGTAATGATGGGTTCATTTTACGAAGTGATAACCATGAAAAATATATGTCAAATAAATTCTATTGAAAAACTAATGATGAGTAAAGAGTATGAAAATTAAAGCAGACCAGATACATTTTTTAAACTAAAACCATTTTTCAAGGATTCCAGCCAAAGGCCCATTTAATCTTAATGCTTTTTAAAATCTGGCCAAATTAAAATTATTTTCAAAAATCAAAACTAAATGATAAAATAAATATATTCCACAACCTACACTTCAAAAGTTCTATGTTAACAAAATTATCGAGCCAATTTCAATTCATATTATTTTACCGACTGCTATGGAAAGGAGGTAGTGTTTTTCTGGTGCACTGTAGTCTAACACGCATTCCAGTCTCGAACACGTGATGGATTGGATCATAACCTACATTCCTCACGGGAACAAATATTTCGAATAAAATGCTACTTACTCATTTACATTCAAGTAATCTAACTTAAGTCTGAAAATCTATACTTAAAAAATAATCTTTACGTGTTTCAAGTTTGCTAAGTGGAAGCATACTATAAGGATGCATACAACGCCGCTTCCGAATCGAGAAGTTTTAGCTATACATCCTGACTCACACTCCACAATTTTTTTCCAAACTGTTGGGAATGAGTTCCTACCTAGATGGTCTACGCCTTTGAATATTAAGGTCACAAAAGTTACTGAAAAACAAACAATATCTTACAACACCAAATAAGTAGGTAAGTAGCGTTATGATACAATTGTCTGATATTTGAGTCCATCGCATTGAGTATTCCGCACGTACACTCCTCGGGCGATTGTGTCGCGAGCAATGTATGAGTAAATTTATAATAAAAACCTTTCGACACATTATTATGTTTGGGGATTTTCTAGGAAATTGCCGTATTATCTCTTGATTTTGAATTTATTATGGATTTAGTCGGATCTATGGTGAAGTTTTTACCGAACGATTTATTTGAAGGAATAAATTGTTTGTTTGCCAATTGTTATCACTACTATTATAATTACAGATTCCATACAAATATTAATTTGCCTTTCTATTTATCAAATTTATTTAATTATTTCATTGTTAGATTAAGTACCATAGGCGTTTACTGATGTTTATATAGAGGTTACACGGTTACAAGTACGTGGTAAGTAAGTAGGCCGAATATTATTTTTCAAGTTTCAGTTGATATGACCGACTCGGTAACCAGAAATTAATTTACCACTGAAAACCTTCATCAAGAACTAATTGGCACTACGCTTTTTATAAATACTCATGAAATGTATCAATGTTTTTTATTTCTATTTTCTTATGCATCCGTTTCCAGTTTGCGAATGGAATGAATTTTAATTGACTTGTTTCAAAGACTTGAAGTCCGATTTGCATAAATAAATTTTACCGCTCAAAAATTCAAAATACGAATAAAGACTATTGCACACATATTTTGTTTAATTTCGTTGCAGTCGTGAAAACTAATATAAACGGACAGTTCTTCATTTATTCACTAAAATGTAAGCTACTAAACTTTTCGCTAAAGCCTCGTTGGGCACACCTCTCGCAGTAAAGACCCTGCTAGGTAAATACTGGAAACTTTTTAATAGTTAACTTTAGTTGCACGGTGCAATTTTATACACTTCAGTTCTGCAGTTTCGTGTTCAACAAAATTTAATGCGTTCAAAACTAATTTAAAAAATATTGAATAGCGCGCGAAAAATATGGAATATTTGTCTTATAACTTTTCATCTTTATCTACCAGAAGGGGAAGGCATCGACTTTTGAGTCTCGATTATCCAAATTCTTACGACCCTAATAGAATAGGTGGTTGAACTTGGGATATAATTATATAGACCAGCGAGATTTATTAAAATATATTTTTTATACCATCCTTTCTGTGATGCTAACTATATTCTTTGATTACCAACAAACATCTCTCTATTGCTGTGACTCTATCCTGTTGAAATGTAATACATAAATAAATATTTCATCACATAAACGTAATGAGTTCCTCACATGTTCCTATCACACATTTACTTGTGTCTGAAAAGATATCTTTGATATCTTTACTACACGAGGTATGAGCGAAATATTACTCAGTGGAAGTAATTAACTAATAATATTATATCACTGTGATCGGTGTAGACGTATATTATTATATAAAATCTACAAATATATTTAATTACTAAATTAGATGAATTAGATCAATACTCGGTATTCCATAACACAAGCATTTTTTTGTTTAGCTACGGACTAGAGGGCGCTGTGTGTATTGTGTCGAAGATAATAATTTCAAACCTACTGCCTGATATAAGATAGCTTTCAACGCTTTCTTTTATTAATTTACTAGCAGACCCGGCGAACTTTGTTCCGCATCAAAAGCAATAAATGAGTAAATTTTGGATGTCATGAGGTTCAATTTGTGATATTTATCGGCTTTAACTGCTGTCCCGCTATGTTAATCTTGCAATATCTTCGAAAATATTTGTTCAAATTGCATGCTTTAAAGAGCCAGGATCATCTTTATTACATGCAAAATCTATTTAAGACATTTAATTGGATGAAAGTTAATGATGCAATGTATAAAATTGCTTCGTAAATAAGCTATTATTTCTCGCAAAAAGTAAAAAAAATAAAAATGGTCATTGTGGGTTATCCCTAAGAGATAGACATATCGTGGACTTTTTTGTAGACCTTTTAATAATGTAAAACATTGTTTTGATCTATCACTTAGAGTTCAGCCAGCGTTTGTAAATAACGTGGTAAATCTTGAAAATTATATTTTTTTCTTTACAACATCATATATGAATTATAGATCAAAACCCGTTGACACCCTCTAACTATTAATAAAAACCGCATCAAAATCCGTTGCGTATTTTAAAAATACACGCATTTATGGGGACAGACAGCAGAAAGAGACTTTGTTTTATATTATGTAATGATATTACTAGTCGACCCGGCGAACTTTGGTCCGCATCAAAGGTAATAAAAATTAATTTTGGATTGATCATGATCATCTTTACAACATTGTAGATGAATTATTTATAAAAACTACCCCTTTGACACTCTCTATCTATTATAATTATAATCATTACATAGTATAAAACAAACTCGCTGTCCGCTATCTGTCCTCTTACATGCTTAGATCTTTGTAACTACGCAATGGATTTTTTTGATGCGATTACAGATGCGGTTTTTTTTAATACATAGAGAGTGTCAACGATGTAGTTTGTATGTATAATTCATGTATACCGTAGTCAAGAAAAAGTTACTTTTGATACGGAACTAGAATGAAGTTCGCCGGGTTAGTTAGTAGTATATAAGGGAAGGGTTATATACTAATTTAAACCTTTTTTTTTCCTATACTATTGGGGCGCGAATGCGCAGGCGTGTCAACTGATGGTAAGCAACAGCAATAATAAGCAAAGGCTGCCCATGGACACCTGTAATGAAGTGGGATGAGGGGAAGAGTTCGGGCAACCGGATTTCTCTATCATCGAGCAGCATGAGTAACTTTACGTCTATATTGTGAGAGGTCGCGATATTTCATGTCACGAACTACGCGGCCTGGCCCTACCACTATTTTTCTTCATAATAGAACTCAAGTAACAAATCCGTGTTAACAAGATGTAAGTAGTCAGTGTTTTAATTACGAGACTAAAAATTTTAAAAAAAATTATTATAAATAAAATATCATCCAAACTCCATAAACCATCCATGCCATGAACCCTCGACTATTTTTAGCAACCAATACCAAAATTTGTGTCCATGGGCGGCACTATGCGCTTACCATCAGATGACCCGCCTAGTTGTCCCATAAAAATATTTGCTATTTGCTGTGAAAAGTTTTTGAATAAAGATTAAAAAGATAAATGTACTTCAGAACTACACCAAATCAAGTTTTTAACAAACTACGGTCTATCACAACAGACTCTGAAAGCCATAAATATTGTGATAACATCAGATACGAATGTATAACTTCGTCGTTTTCAGCAAAAAAACTTGCTTCTAAATAATTAACAATCCCACAAACTTCATTCCGAGTATCGCCAACTAATTTGGAGTTCTATATATTTTTACTTTTTTTTATTCACCATTTTACTAACCTGGTATACTTTGCATACTGTTACGTTGAAGAAATTGATGTTATGATAGATATAAATCATCGCGGACTTTTTTATAAACCTTCACAAGATATATAATAAGGTACTACATTATTTTGATCTATCACTTAGGTTTCAGCTAGCATTTGCTATTAAAGCTCCAAACCTCTAAAAATACCACTTTTGCCAAACACAAACCACCCTGTTAAAATATCTTATCTACTAAAAACTAAACAAAATCTGCTTAGTAGTTTTAAAGATCTAAGCATTAAGGGGGACAGACAGTAAAAAGCGACTTCGTTTTATACTTATTTTTAATGTTTTGCTTTACTAACGTTATTTTGAATAAATTTAACTAACTGCTTTTAGATAAATTCATTCAAAATAACGTGGCCTAAACCTATTACAATCAGAGGTCTCTCAGTCTCTTTGTGACTCTTCCTAATTAAAACAAATTGATAATTATTATTACGTTATAAAACGGTGGGTATCAATCTGCTGGTCAGTTTTGCTAATCGTGTTTAATTTCATGTTCGTTTTGATATATATTTTTTAATTTTAAATATCTCAATTAAATTTCACACTAAAACCATTGCATGGAAGGTAGAATGAGCGGTGTACTATAACACAAATATAAAAATCTATATTACCTCTTGTAACCTACTATATATTATTTGACATCTAGAAAGCCTGTCTCGGTCTCGATTTTAAAGTTAAAATTAAATAAACCTTGACAGTTGATTCTAAAATAGAAATTTTAAAATTAGCTCAACATAAATCCTTTCAACATCAGATAAGACCACTACGAAGTGTTAAGTGGAAAACTTTTGACGTATAATTAACAATTCAACACACTTCCGTACTGTACTAACACAACTGTGTAAGCGATTGTTTGCATCACAAAACTTATTATGTAATTTATAGCTCACAATTATTTATATCTTATTCTGAAACAAGTAAGAATTTTATGTCTTTTAAATACATTTGTATTATACGTTAACGTTTTGGAAAATTATATTTTTGACTGGCCTCTTGGTGCCTTAGTAAAATAAACTACTGCGGTAGGTGAAACGTACTCGAGTAGGTACAAATATTATAATAAATATTTATGACGGTTTTTTGTATTTAAATCTGGGTGTTTCGTATGATAAGTATGTGTCTTTATTAATATCGGTTATGCAGTTTATCAAGTTAGTTTCCTATTTCGAAAATTTGTAGGGCGATGTGTGGATTGCGTCCAATATTACAGCTAAGCCCCTCAAACGCAGGAAAAGAACTGATCCACTTTACGTGGATTTTTTTAAAAGAGTCTCGGTATTTTAGTCGGCCCATACATGCAGCGGGTTTCGTGGCTCTACCATTGTTATATAATTACTAGCTGACCCAGCAAACGTTGACTTGCCGAAAAATAAAATTTAAAAAATAGGGGTTGATCGTAGGGGGTTGAAAATTTAGGGTTGCATGTATTGTATCCCGTTTTATAAAAAAATAAGAAACAGAAATATGTCGAAAAATTAAAAAAAACATTGAGGGGTGGGCTTGTGATTTAGGGGGATGAAAAATAGATGTTGTCCTATTCTCAGACCTACCCGACACGCACATAAAATTTCATGAGAATCGGTCAAGCCGTTTCGGAGGAGTTCAATTACGCACATCTAGACTCGAGAATTTTATATAATAGATACAAACGTCTTAACTAAAAATATCATACCCCTGAAATAAAATAATTTTATCCCAAAGCGGAAATGATAATCCAAGCGTTATGTTTTCATTTCTCTCTGCAGTGTAAGCGCTTTCCTGATCAGAAAACATAATAGATACATTTCGTTTCGTTTGCTAAAGGCGTAATTAAGCAACATTTACGAATTATTCATAGCGACGAAGAAATTAGCTAAAATCCGAAGCTAGTTCAAATATTGAAACAAACTTTACAGTTCTTCTGAAATACCTTTTAGTGATGCGCCAAATCGTTTTCGAAATGCCAGTTAACTTTAGTTCGCAATTAGATTATTGTATTGAATTTTCCATATTGGAATAACATTATTCACTATCAGATGGTTCATGGATGGTTTTGTTATAGGATAGGGAGGTAAATGAGCTGGCGTATTACCTGATGGTAAGTAGTTAACGCGGTGGTGAACCGATTCTTTTTTGCCAGTTATCTAATAAAATCGTTAGTTTTATGATACGGAGGTCAAATGACTTTAGGCTCCAACGTGACTTATAAAACAACTTAGTAATTTACAGCCGAAGTCACGTGCAGAAATCTATTTTATTTCTCTATTTCCGTACATATATGAGCATGCTGGTGTTTCTATTATTCAGGAAACAAACATTGCTTTTTGATGTTTACGACCTTTTCCCTCAAATGATATGCGGCTATTCGATCGATTAGTGGCCTTTCGGGAAAAACCATGAGTCGTTACTTCATGACAAGGGAACCTTACCACTTGCAAGATAGCCGGGGATAGGTATTGTGGAAAATTCGATTTATGGGGATCTTGGATGGATAAGGTGATTAGTTTATTTTTTACCAAATGATAACCATGAAAAATACATTTTATATAAATTCTTTTAAAAAACAAATAGTGACTAAAGAATATGAAAATTAAAACAATACATACAAATATACATTTTTAAATCATTTTTCCCTTGAAAGGATTTCAGTTGAAGGTCCATTTAATCTTAAAATCTGGCCAAATAAAAAACATTTTCAACAAATGTTGCAGAACGGTGTATTTATTTGCATAAGCCATCAAAGCCTAATGCTTGTTGAAAAATTACTTAACCTACACTTCAAACGTTCTATGTTACAAAAATTATCGAGCCATTTCAATTCATGCTATTTTACCGACTGCTATATCAAAAGGAGATTGCAGTTTTCTGGTGCACTGTAGTATACACTACTCGTACTGTATACTAGTTTTTCACGGTTTTCAGTCTCGGCCACGTGATGGATTGGATCATAACCTAGATTATTTCTTACATTCCTTACGGGAACAATATTACGAGTAAAATATTCTTTTGTGCATTATAGTTTTTATTTATTTTAAAGTAATGTTACTTGAGTCTGAGAATATTCTCTCTAACAATAATCTGCACATGTTTCAAGTTTGCTAAGGGGAGGGATACTTTGAGGATTCATGCAACGCCGCTTTCGAATCGAGAAGTCTCAAGTTTCTATCCACTTTTATTTCGGACCAGTCATCTTTTCTGTGGAATCAATTAATACAACATGTTGGAATTGCCTACCCAGATTGTCTATGCCTTTGGGGATTAAGGGCATAAAAGTTACAAAAAATACCAAATAAGTAGGTAAATTGCGTTATGATACAATTATCTGATATTTGAGTCCATTGCATTGAGTATTCCACACGTACACTCCTCGGGCGATTTTGTCGCGAGCAATGTATGAGTAAATTTATAGTAAAAACCTTTCGACACATTATTATGTTTGGGGATTTTCTAGGAAATTGCCGTATTATCTCTTGATTTTGAATTGAGTACGGATTTAGTCGGATCTATGGTGAAGTTTACATATTTATTTCTAAGATAATAAGTAATAAATAAACGCGATATAATCCTAAAAGTTGTTTTAATCTATGGTGAAATTTTTTACCACAACGATTCATTGGAACGACTATTGTTTGGTAATTGTTACGACTCTAATTTTGTTCTGGAACGATGTGACTTTGATAACCTTTTCCATTTCTGTCCACTGGAAGACTATTAGTTTTTTCCATATATTTGTCCAAAAAAATTAATCACTCCTTCGAATTCATTCATCTCCCAATAAATGACTGCAATTCTACGAGATATATGTCTAGCCCATGTCTATTTCAAGTCTTAACACTATCAGCTACACTACGGAGAATATGTAAGCTTTACGTCAAAAAGTGATGCAAATAATATAATGCAGAAATAATAATCTAGAAAAGCTAGCTTTTCGAAATATTCATGAAAATGGAATTTCGCAATGAATTTTGCAAATTGGCACAGCGTGAAATTGTATCTGGTTAGCAGCAGGCGTCAGGCTGACGCAGAAATACTTCTCTTGGACAGCTATTATAAGCTACGCTTGTTCTAGAACCAAATAATATTATAAATATTTCACTAGTGGTTATGATGATCTCGGAAGGGAATATTTTATTCACATTTTTAAAGACGAAACTAAATAAACTTATAACTATAACAATCTTGATGTTATAAATACCGTTCTGACCTTTGGACCTTCCCTTATTAATTGCTTTAACTTTCTTAAACTACGATATTATTATAATTTTGATGATTTTTGATTTTGCTTTTTCTTTGTCTTGCTATATTTCTTGTTGTATGTATGTGTGAATGTTTAAATGTTAAAATCAACACTGATGCTTTATTATTACTGAGTCCGGGAACTACCAGCCTCGTGGATCCAGGTGGGTGACACGGCTATCCCGGTGGGGACACTTGAAGGACCTTGGCCTCACCCTGCACAGCCACTGGAGCTTCGAGGAGCACTTCGTGAGGATGGTCCCCAGAGCGCGGCCGGTGGCAGGCGGGTTACACCGCGTATCGTACTGGTGGAAACCAAACGCATCAACCTCTACTAAGTAGTATTTGTTCTACTACTAAGTAGTATAGAGTCTTGCTATTCGTTGCATGAAGGGGCCGACGCGACCGGTGAAATACCACGACCTCTCGGAGTATCAGCGTGAAATGGTTCGTGCCGCGCTTCATTCAGTGAGAGAGGTACCTGGAGGCACGATCCCCTTTCCACTTCATTTCCTCTACTATTTAATTAAAAGACGGCAAAGCACCACGGTATTCTTGGGCGTTGAGTAGTTGCTTATTATTAGGTGACCCCCTTGCTCTTTTGCCCCCCTATCCCATAAAAAAACAATGCACCTGGAGACCCATCGTAGCACTTAATCATTTTAATAATATTTGCTAGTTTTAAGCACGACTTTAAGCTTACATTGTAACCTCTCAAATACCTAATTATTGATTTAAGTTGAAATTAAAAAAATGCTCTCTGGGGATGTATTACCGTTGTTACGCCAAAATTACTAATATTTTCAAACATCTGTATCGATGACATTATGAAAAAAAAAACAATGCATTAATTTAAACTCGATTTTAAACACGAAAAAGTACTCATCAAACACGTGGCTCGAGTTTTCATCCGCCAGGGGTACCATCATTCACTTAAATACATCACAGTAGGTTGTGTCTGCCCAACTTTGGCCCACTGGAGACAACATGGAAACAATTGTGGGGCCACGGGAGCCAACTTGGCAGTAGATACAAATATAGTTAGTACATTGTGAAATGGCATGAAGTTTGTTAACAAATTCCATGTTAATTGGATAGCCGTAAATGTGTAAGAGATTTGTTTTGTTAGTTTAAAGTTAAGGATGAAATTCTGTGCGTTTGATATTTCGAACATTAGTTTCGAAATATCAAACGATATCGAAAATTAGGATTTCATAATTGAAACTATACAAAGTTTCAATTATGAAATACTAATTTTTAAAACATAACTTCACGCTTTTTTTACCCAAAGGTGTAGGCAGCGGCTGTTAAGCCTCGTCGCGCCGTTACGATTACATCTACCTATTGCCATACCGGGCACAAAGTTTTCAGTCATCCATATTTATCACACATAACTTCCGAAAGCAATTTCGAAAAGTCATTGGTGTGAGCCAGTGTCAGGAATCGAACCAGGACCTCTGGATCAGAAGCCTTGTGCTCGACCAGTAGGCTACCGTGACTCCCAATGTTTAAAATATGAAACAAATTATTAAAATCTTGTATAGTCTGAAGATCGCTTTTCTATCAAGATGAGCTAGTCTTGGGTTCGATCCTGGCTCATATCACAGTAGTAACTTTTCTATGTGATTATGGGAACACAGCAAGAAGATCATGATGATGAAAACAATTTTTGAGTAGGAAACCAGGTCCTTTGAACGCTTTTAGCTTCATATATCTTATATATGAAGCTAAAAGCGTTATCTTATATATATCTTATATGAAGCTAAAAGCGTTCAAAGGACCTGGTTTCCTACTCAAAAATTGTTTTCATCATCATGATCTTCTTGCTGTGTTCCCATAATCTGTTTTTGGTGCAATAGATTCCATAACATTAGCATCCTTCACACTAACATCCTTCTTAATTCTGTCGTCTTTCACACAAACCATAGATATTTCCTTAAGTCCTCCTCTTGTCTTATTTCCTACTACGTTCAGGATTATCTTTCTTTTAGCAACAAGTGCATAATCCCTCCTTCTAACATGCCCATTTATTTTTCAAAAATAACTTTTTGCGACTATACTTATCAGTGAATACTCTAACTGAGCAATGGTAACACAGGGCTTATTGCTACCTCTATTATAAAAACGTAAAAGCCTACTTGTTACATACTAAACCGTTATACAGATACCCATAAGTAATACTTGACTGGCAATTTTATATAATTAATAATATTTAATTATTTCAAAATTATACCGCGTTCTTACAGGAAGGTATGTGAAATTATTAAATTTCGAAAGCGTATGAACATCTTCTTGTCATTAGTTAAATATTAAATACCAGAGCGTTTTAAACAGGCATTAATATATTAGCAAAGATATAAGAGTAAACCTGGGACCTTGTTCATATCTGTATTATCTCAATGAAATGCTATATTTTACATTTCTCCAATAGTCTTAATGGTCCGGTGCTCGAGCTCCCACTTCTGATTCAGAAATCGTGGGATCGATTCCGGGCGTTTCGGATTCGACCAATGATCTCGCGAAATTATGTTCAAAAGTTATGTGTGATAAATATCGATGACTGACAACTTAGTGTCCGGTGTAAGGCAATAGGTTCCGCCGCCTATTCCATTGTTATGTTAATGATTGTTGTTGATATTGATTTGTTATTTTATTTTATTCTCTCCTCTCCTCTGACAAATCATTATTTAAACCATTTTGGTTCTATATAACATGTTAGGTTTTATTATTTTTAAGGTAAAAAAGGGCAAACAAGCGAGCAAATCAACTCATGGTAAGCGATCAGCGCCGCCCATGAACACCTGCAACGCATATAGTGTTACCGTTGTGTTGCCCTTGAGTGAGTAGGATAGGATAGGATGGGGAAGGGGTGTGGGCCTCGGAGTACCTCTCTCACCGAGTGAAATGCGGCAAGAGCCACCTTACGTCGATCTTCTGCCTACCTATATCATTGCATCGGGCACAATTTTGTCAGTCATCGGTATTTATATGGCATAATTTTTGAAAAGCGTTACTGAATCTGTCTTCAAATAATGATATTAAATGAAATTATGTAAGTAGCAATAATTATTTTCATATATAAGTTTAGAAAGTTAAGCTCTCAGAAATGAATATTTATGAATTCTTGTCCTTAAGGAAACGCCATACATCATACAGAGTTATCGTGAAAATATTAGAAATTTGCCGTGTTCGCCGCGCAATACTTGTAATAAATCTACATGAAACCCTAACGAACAGTGTACGTTCCGGATTTCAGCCGAAACTCTATTGCGTATGCAAAAATGTATACGTTTCTTTATTAAAATTACCATTTAATATAGTGCTGTTAGTTGTATTTTAAGTTTCATATCGCTATAGGTTCTTTTATAAGTTTATAATAATACTCGATGCATACATAACTTCATACCAAATCACTTTCGGGGTAGGCAGAGAGAACAGAGCGCAATAAGGCACGATTCTCATAAGGAACTCTTTTCATGTACGCGCGTCGATTTTTGAGGCTCCTAACATTACCTTCTTCCATATTGCGTTCTATTTGGTTATGGAATGTGTGTCTTCGCTGTCCTCGCTTTGCATATCTGTTTAGTCAATCTTGCATCATCCATTCTTTTTACATGTCCGAACCATCGGAGCATGCCCTTTCTTACACCGACACTCTCTTTCAATACAACTTTGTTCTCTTCCAAAACCTTGTTTTGGACGCGGTCAGCAAGAGTCACCAATCAGATTGTGCGCAGTGCCCTCCCTCACTTCGACATCGTTTATCCATAATAATAAAATTAGAAATATCGTGGCCACAATACACACGACGCCGTCTAGTTACAAGTTATCCTACTAAATGCTTGTGTTATGGAAACTAGATAACTTCTTTGTAAATACATAAAGTTCATAGGACGTCATAGAAAGACACCCAGACACCATACAAATATTCATGCTTGTTATAAATAATTGTACTTGGGCGGGGATAAAACCCTCCAACCTTGAAATGCACCACCATATTTTTTCTTCCTGAAGGTATAGCGACTGTTAGTAGCCTTAACTCGCCGAATTGTTATGTCCTAAATGGACATAAGAACCCTATTGCCATATACTGGGCATATTGTTGTGAGTCACCGATATCTAACGACCACAACTTTTTGATTCAGAAACGAGGTGATCTCTAGACCACCAAGACGACCACTAAGTTAGTTTTTATTTCCGAACAATAAAATTTATATTTCCTAAAAAATAGTAATGGTCAAAATCCTTGTTATAGGCTTTTGTCAACAAGAATCGATTTCGTTTTCAATTCGATTCATTCCAGTCAGTATCTAGCTCTCGTATTAAATAAGTAGTTTTACTCCCGTTATCTGTTTATACAAATGACAGAAGTCTTTGTATATGTTTTTTGCGCTTTGATCGGTGAGCAATATAATAATCAGAATTATTTGTGAAGTAATAAGAACACTCCAGGTTACTGTTTTAAAAAAAAAACGAGCTAGAGCAGATAAAGAAATACAGCCACCAAAGCCACCAAAAATAAAACTGAATACAATAAAAGTACACTTTACTCGTATATTTACATGAATTTATACAGAATTTTTAAAATCGACATAGGCTCGATTGAAATATCTACAAATCGTGTTAAAATTAATAACAGCTTCAAATAGGATTATTAACACTGAAATTATGGTGTTAGCACAGCTATCGTTATGTAATTTAACAATTAAGTAAGAGAGAAGCGAAGCGAATTGAAGCGAAGCAAAGCGATGACTTTGAATGCTCAGGTACCTAAAGAGAAATGAACTTTGCAAATATTCGTCCGAGATTAAAATAACTCATAGCGTTTTAACTTTTGTATTCAATTAAATAGAAAGCTCTGGATATAAATGGCAAAGAAAGTAGAAGTTTTCTTCAGATATTAAACTAGTCAGAGTCGACGAATAAATTTTATTTAAATAACATAAAATAACATAACTTTACGCCTTCTTCTACCCGAAGGTGTAGGCAGTGGCTGTTAAACCTCGACTCGCCGTTATGATTATGTCCCAAATGAAATAATAATGGTGGCGAACATATTGCCATACCGGGCACAAAGTTTTTAGTCATCGATATTGATCACACATAATTTTCGAAATTAATTAATTTCGTAAAGTCAATTGTGTGTCCCAGGATTTGAACCCGCAAACTCTGGATTCAGAAACCGTGTGCTCGATCACTGGACCAGCGAGACTATAACTACTACTATTACTACTGACAAATGCAATTTATATCAAAGAGTGAAATAGTATATTGTATCTCCTTCGGGTAGAAAAAGGCGTGAAGTTATGTTATCTTATTTTATGTCAGTAGTAAGATCACATAGCGTAAATATTTAGTTGCAGCGATGTATGACGCAATCTGTAGATATATTTAGAGTCGTCACAAAGTACAGCTCAGCTGCAACACAGGTGTACATGTAATAAAGTACTCCTGGAAATACAAATATGTATCATCTACTAACGTGAACGCAGTGGCGGGTTCTGTAACTACTTTATGTGTAGTAATAATCATTACATACTCGTAGTATAAAACAAAGTCACTTTCCGCTGTCTGTCCCCTTATATGCGTATATCTTTAAAACTACGCAACGGTTTTTAATGCGGTTCTTTTTAATAGTTAGAGGGTATCAACGGGGTGGTTTTAATCTATAATTCGTGTATAGTGTAGTAAAAAAAGTTATAATTTTCAAGATTTAGGTCTTTAATCGCAAACGCTGCCTCAACCCTAAGTGATAAAACAAAATAATGTACTACATCTTTATAAGATCTACATAAAAGTCCGCGATGACATATGTCTATCTCCTAGGGATAACCCACATTGACCATTTTTTTTTTACTTTTTACGAGAAATAGGGGCTTATTTATGAAGCGATTTGAAACATTACAGCATTAATTATCAATATTGCCATTTACAGTATGTAATTTAAACGAATATTTACGAAGATATTACAGTATTAACATAGCGGGACATAGTAGTTGCGTTGCGCGCCAAAACGCGTGCCGATAAATAGCACAAATTGAACTTTTTAATATTCAAATTTTACTCATTTATTACTTTTGATGCGGAACAAAGTTCGCCGGGTCAGCTAGTAATGTTATAAATGCAAATTTAAGTATGTTTTAACGCTTTCACACTGAAACTACTTGACCGATAATCATGAACCTTAGCACGTATATTTTGTAAGATGATGATCATCATCATAAGCCCAGATTAGTCCACTGCTGAACGTAGGCCTCCCCCTTAGCGCGTCATAACTCCCGATCCTGTGCCAGCAGCATCCAGCGACGTAAGAGAGCGACGTAAGATATTATAAATTAATCGGGACGTAAGATATTTTTATTTACCGAAGTTAAAAAATATATTTAGTCATTGATTGATTCCTATTAAAATCTATGATTTGAATTTTGATAAGTCAGGCAGTGGCTGTCAGCTGTTAAGCCTCGACTCGCCGTTATGTTTATGTCCCAAATGGAATAGGTTGCGAACCTATTGCCATTCCAGGCACAAAGATTTTTTAGTCATCGACATTTATCACACTTAACTTTCGAGAAGTCTTTAGTGTGAGCCAGGATTGGAACCCGCGACTTTTGGATTCATAAGCGGGATGCTCGACCACTGGACCACCGAGACTCAAATTTTAACGGTCGAAAGTTTTGTGATTGTTCAGTTATTAGATATTTGAAAGTTATTACTATACCTTCCCAGTATTAAAGCAAGAGAATAAAATTAATTTTATTTATCTCAGTTAGATAACGTCTTGATATCAATTACTACTGCTATTAGTTTGAAACGTGATCTTCGAGAAGTTTATTCTGTTTATTACTATAATAAAGTTAATTCTATAAATAAAAAAATGTGGTGAATTTATACTTTTTCTACTCCCATTGCGATTCTGGATAATATATAAACATAAAAATATTTGATGATTTATCTGTTACAGACTTACGTCCGAAACCAATAATCAATTCCAATCCGAATTTTGGTATCTAAGATCTATATTTCAATCCATTTTTACTAATAAGCGT
Organism: Euproctis similis; assembly: GCA_905147225.2. Classification (NCBI taxonomy): domain Eukaryota; kingdom Metazoa; phylum Arthropoda; class Insecta; order Lepidoptera; family Erebidae; genus Euproctis; species Euproctis similis. Next base: position 12,491,591 of record LR990115.1, read on the forward strand.
GCCAATAATCAATCCATGGATTGATTTTGTTTGGGGAATCGATCGACAGATACACAATAATCTTAGATTGGCTTCAATCTTAGATTGGAGATTGATTATTGGTTTCGGCCGTTACACGATAGGATGGATGTACTTTTAGCAGGAATGGTAGATAGGTATACCGCAGATATTGAAAGAACAGAGGCGTTATGAAACAGCTGAAATTGAGCTTTGAGCAGATTCCTGGGTGCACATAATGTTAGCAGAAAAACCCAGCTAGCAATCCACAATGCACTGCTAATCCCAACGCTAACTTATGGAAGCAAGAGTTGGGGATGATAGAGTGTGCGTGAAAGTGTAGATTAACAAGGCGGAAATGAGGCAATGCGTAAAATTTGTAGAGAGACTATTGTAAAGAAGTTTGAAGTTGAAGTTGGATTGAAAGAAAGTGTCGGTGTAAAAGTAAGAGAGAGCATGCTCTGATGGTTCATATTGGTGTCATAATGATCGACCTCATAATTTTACGTTTGGTGTTATGGGTCCATTCAAGTATTACGTAAGCACTATAGAAAGGACACCCCGTCCTTTCTTTGCTTAGTTTGGATGACATGGAGGTTGAGGGATCTAGATGATGATTACGTTATCCATCCATACACATATATCCATACACAAGCATTTAGTTGCTTAGCTTGGAACTAGAGGGCGTGTGTGTATTGTTTCCAAGATGATTATTATTATATTAGTTGAAAAATGTTTACGTAATCATGGGGGGAGGGGAATGCTTACTTTTCCTGACAAGGGGGATGGGAGGGGTAAATGACTGTAATAAATTTGCTTGCGTAATACTTGAATGACCCCAAATTGACCAATAAAATAACAAAGAAAGCAATAAAATAGTTCTTTTCGTACGTATACAGTTTGGCAGTGTCAGAATGAAAAACAAATCATATGCAATATTTTTGATTAAAACACATCAGTATTGAAGCGTAGGTATGAGTTTTACAAATCCACAAAGGCTTTATGCGTATATGGAACCCTCGTTAAATATATTAAAGTTTGAAAATAGCGGTTGTTAGTTGAGTTGAATTACCCGTTAGTCTCGAATTATAACTATAAAAACTTATCCGTATTTAGTTATTGATTGATATTGATAATTATTAGAAAAGTAATTGATGTCATAATTACATTACCTACTGTTACATGAAATAGGGGGCAAACAAGCAAAGGGATCACCTTTAAGGGGTAGGGTAATAAAACGATCGAAGGAAACGTGGCATGAGTCACTTATCGTCGATATTCTAAGAGGTCGTGGTATTTCACCGGTCGAAACGTCTCATTTATGTAGCGAATTTTCAAAGTAAACTTTTAAAATATGAAGGCATCTTAATATGACGAATTATTAATTGTTATGTATACACATTGTGGAAACACTGCAGATCATTTTATTAAACCAAAATTGAACATGTGTAATTAAAATTTAATCTGCTATGCGGGTAAAATAGGTGGAGGCCTACTCGACGTTATGAAATTTTGAAGTACTAAAATATATGTAATTAATAAATTTTCTTAATTGATTACATATAATATATGAAATTCTCGTTTAAAATATAAAATTTACCGTACACCCCCGAAAAGGTTTTACCAATTTTTATAGTATTCAGTAGGTCTGAGAATCGGCTGCTATATATTTTTCCCCCCTAAATGTTAAGGGTAGCCCTCCCCTGAAATTTTTTTTTATCAATTTTTCTATACACTTCTGTTGTTTTATTTTTTATAAAACATAATACAAAAATACATATAATCCCAAATTTACAACCCCCTACGAGCAACCACTATTTTTAAAATTTTATTTTTTAGGAAGACATTGTTTGCCAGGAATAATAAATTTAAAAATCGTGGGAAGCACATTTCTAGAGGGAATTAAAATTATTACTAAATAAGAAGGTACTAGGTGAGTGTGTCGACAAGAGTAGCGTACCTTACACTCAAAATATCAAATCGATATTCACTGAAACGTATACGCACCGACCACGACACACCCAGACGAGGAAGTGGAGGTTCTATACGAGGATATCTCAAAGGCTATCTACTCCTCCAAAGCCCAGTTCACGATGGTTATGGGAGATTTCAACGCGAAACTAGGTAGACGGAAAGACGATGAGCTGAGGGTAGGGCAATTTGGAATTGGATAGAGGACCCAACGAGGGCAGAAACTGGCAGATTTTCTGGAGAAGGAAGGCCTCTATATGATGAATTCCTTCTTCAGAAAACCGCCACAAAGGAAGTGGACCTGGATAAAGCCCCGATGGTCTAACGAGGAATGAAATAGATTTCATCTTGACTGACAAACTACATATATTCAGTGATGTCTCAGTGATCAACAAATTGAAAACTGGGAGCGATCACCGACTCGTCCGAGGCACGCTGAATCTTTGCATTAAAGTCGAGCGTTCACGTCGGATGAAATCTACACTCCGACCTACACATGTCCAGTACCAGAACCCGGAAAGCTTTCAGCTTGAACTTCATAATCGTTTCCAATGCCTAGACGAATGCGAAACAGCGAATGATATGAACAGGTTCGTGGAAGCAGTCCACACAGTTGGTACCAAGCATTTCCGGAACCAACGGGCTCATAGAACCGAAAAACTATCTCAGCTTACTCTCAAGGTCTTGGAGGAAAGACAAAAAATATCGATACAGTCTGCAGCTAAATGGTCAGACCTCAGGCTATTGAATAGGCAGATCTCCAAGTGTATTCGACGCGACACCCGCCAATACAATACAGTACGCATAAAAGAGGCCATTCAGCGAAACCAAGGCACTAAGGTGTTTACAAGGGATCTTTCTATTGGGCAGAGTCAATTGACCAATCTAAAGACCGACAATGGCATCATCAGTTCTTCCAAGACTGAGATATTGAGAGAGGTTCAAAGGTTCTATGGGCACCTATACAAATCTTCACAAATTCCTGTTGTCGGCTTAGCGCAAGATAGCTAACCCGACACTATACTAAAGATTTCCCGTACATCAGTCTGCACGAGATCAGAATGGCTCTTAAACAGCTAAAGAACGGAAAGGCACCGGGTGACCACGCAATTACTACCGAATTACTGAAGGCAGGCGGTAAGCCAACAATAAGAGCCCTTCAAAAGCTCTTCAATTCCGTCGTGCTCGGGGCAGAGGCATGGACCAGAAGCGTAGTGGTGCTGTTTTTTAAGAAGGATAGGACCCGCTTAAAGAACTATAGGCCCATTTCGCTTCTGAGCCATGTCTATAAGCTGTTCTCGAGAGTTATTACAAATCGACTCTCATGCAGACTCGATGACTTCCAGCCTCCCGAACAAGCCGGATTCTGAAGAGGCTTTAGTACCATAGACCACATCCATACTTTATGCCAAATCATAGAGAAGACCAAAGAATAAAATTGACCTCTATGCTTGGCGTTTGTGGACTATGAGAAAGCCTTCGATTCCGTCGAAACTTGGACAGTACTACAGTCTCTTCCGCGGTGCCAAATCGACTATCAGTATATCGAAGTGCTGAAGTGATTGTATAGAAACGCCAGTATGTCAGTTCGAATCCAAGGGTGTCAGACAAGGAGACGTTATATCTCCGAAGTTGTTCACCTCTGCATTGGAAGATGTTTTCAAGCTCCTAGATTGGACCGAGCTAGGCATCAACATCTACGGCGAATATAGCACTCACCTTCGCCGATTTGCCGATGATATCGTAGTCATGGCAGAATCGCTGGAGAACCTTGGTGCAATGCTTGAGGACCTAAACAAGGTATCCCAACAGGTAGGTCTACGGATGAACATGGACAAGACCAAAGTCATGTCCAGTAGTCATGTCATCCAAATACACGTGTGTAAAGCTAGAAAGGTCAAGTCAGAAGAATCACTTGTTTTATATCTCAAAATTTAGTGCTCATTTAGTGCTAATTTAGTGTTGATATCAGATATTTAGTGCTGTGATAGGGGGACTGAAAATGAGAACACTGCTAACTTTACATTAAGCTAGCAGTGTACCATTCGTCTCAGTCTGTCTCAGTCGGCAGAATCACTCGTTTTATATGTCAAAATTTAGTGCTCATTTAGTGCTAATTTAGTGCTGATAACAGATATTTGGAGCTGTGATAGGGGGACTGAAAATGAGAACACTGCTAACTTTTCATTAAGCTAGCAGTGTACCATTCGTCTCAGTCTGTCTCAGTTGGCAGAATCGCTCGTTTTATATCTCAAAATTTAGTGCTCATTTAGTGCTAATTTAGTGCTGATAACAGATATTTAGTGCTGTGATAGGGGGACTGAAAATGAGAACACTGCTAACTTTACATTAAGCTAGCAGTGTACCATTCGTCTCAGTCTGTCTCAGTCGGCAGAATCACTCGTTTTATATCTCAAAATTTAGTGCTCATTTAGTGCTAATTTAGTGCTGATAACAGATATTTGGAGCTGTGATAGGGGAACTGAAAATGAGAACACTGCTAACTTTTCATTAAGCTAGCAGTGTACCATTCGTCTCAGTCTGTCTCAGTTGGCAGAATCGCTCGTTTTATATCTCAAAATTTAGTGCTCATTTAGTGCTAATTTAGTGCTGATAACAGATATTTAGTGCTGTGATAGGGGGACTGAAAATGAGAACACTGCTAACTTTTCATTAAGCTAGCAGTGTACCATTCGTCTCAGTCTGTCTCAGTTGGCAGAATCGCTCGTTTTATATCTCAAAATTTAGTGCTCATTTAGTGCTAATTTAGTGCTGATAACAGATATTTGGAGCTGTGATAGGGGGACTGAAAATAAGAACACTGCTAACTTTTTATTAAGCTAGCAGTGTACCATTTGTCTCAGTCTGTCTCAGTCGGCAGAATCACTCGTTTTATATCTCAAAATTTAGTGCTCATTTAGTGCTAATTTAGTGCTGATAACAGATATTTGGAGCTGTGATAGGGGGACTGAAAATGAGAACACTGCTAACTTTTCATTAAGCTAGCAGTGTACCATTCGTCTCAGTCTGTCTCAGTTGGCAGAATCGCTCGTTTTATATCTCAAAATTTAGTGCTCATTTAGTGCTAATTTAGTGCTGATAACAGATATTTAGTGCTGTGATAGGGGGACTGAAAATGAGAACACTGCTAACTTTTCATTAAGCTAGCAGTGTACCATTCGTCTCAGTCTGTCTCAGTCGGCAGAATCACTCGTTTTATATATCAAAATTTAGTGCTCATTTAGTGCTAATTTAGTGCTGATAACATACATTTGGTGCTGTGATAGGGGACTCAAAATGAGAACACTGCTAACTTTTCATTAAGCTAGCAGTGTACCATTCGTCTCAGTCTGTCTCAGTTTGAGATATAAAACGAGCGATTCTGCCAACTGAGACAGACTGAGACGAATGGTACACTGCTAGCTTAATGAAAAGTTAGCAGTGTTCTCATTTTGAGTCCCCTATCACAGCACCAAATGTATGTTATCAGCACTAAATGAGCACTAAATTTTGAGATATAAAACGAGTGATTCTGCCGACTGAGACAGACTGAGACGAATGGTACACTGCTAGCTTAATGAAAAGTTAGCAGTGTTCTCATTTTCAGTCCCCCTATCACAGCACTAAATATCTGTTATCAGCACTAAATTAGCACTAAATGAGCACTAAATTTTGAGATATAAAACGAGCGATTCTGCCAACTGAGACAGACTGAGACGAATGGTACACTGCTAGCTTAATGAAAAGTTAGCAGTGTTCTCATTTTCAGTCCCCCTATCACAGCTCCAAATATCTGTTATCAGCACTAAATTAGCACTAAATGAGCACTAAATTTTGAGATATAAAACGAGTGATTCTGCCGACTGAGACAGACTGAGACGAATGGTACACTGCTAGCTTAATGAAAAGTTAGCAGTGTTCTCATTTTCAGTCCCCCTATCACAGCACTAAATATCTGTTATCAGCACTAAATTAGCACTAAATGAGCACTAAATTTTGAGATATAAAACGAGTGATTCTGCCGACTGAGACAGACTGAGACGAATGGTACACTGCTAGCTTAATGAAAAGTTAGCAGTGTTCTCTTTTTCAGTCCCCCTATCACAGCACTAAATATCTGTTATCAGCACTAAATTAGCACTAAATGAGCACTAAATTTTGAGATATAAAACGAGCGTTTCTGCCGACTGAGACAGACTGAGACGAATGGTACACTGCTAGCTTAATGAAAAGTTAGCAGTGTTCTCATTTTCAGTCCCCCTATCACAGCTCCAAATATCTGTTATCAGCACTAAATTAGCACTAAATGAGCACTAAATTTTGAGATATAAAACGAGCGATTCTGCCAACTGAGACAGACTGAGACGAATGGTACACTGCTAGCTTAATGTAAAGTTAGCAGTGTTCTCATTTTCAGTCCCCCTATCACAGCACTAAATATCTGTTATCAACACTAAATTAGCACTAAATGAGCACTAAATTTTGAGATATAAAACAAGTGATTCTGCTGACTTGACCTTTCTAGCTTTACACACGTTCCAAATACCGGTAACTGTTGGCAATACGATCCTCGAAGTTGTCGATCACTATGTTTACCTTTTTTTTATGGGATAGGAAGGCAAATTACCAGGCGTGTCACCTGATGGTAAGCAACCAACGCCGCCCATGGACACCAGCAACACATATAGTGTTACTGTTGCGTTGCCGACCTTTAAGGGATAGGGGATAGGAAAGGATGGGGAAGAGGGTGGACCTCCGGGTACCTCTCTCACCGAACGAAACACGGCATGAGCCACTTTACGTCGGTCTTCTGAGAGGTCGTGCTATTTCACCGGTCGAGCCGGCCCATTCATGCAGCGAACTGCTTGGCTCTACTACTGTTAGTACCTAGGACAAACTATTCAACTAGGTAGAGCCAACTTCGAGAAAGATGTTAACCGACGGATCCAACTCGGCTGGGCAGCGTTCGGGAAGCTTAGGGAAATCTTCTCGTCCAAAATACCTCAGTGCCTAAAAACCAAGATCTATGACTAGTGTGTGTTGCCAGCGATGGTGTACGGAACAGAGACGTGGTCTTTAAATGCTGGCCTCATCAGGAAGCTCATGGTCGCTCAGCGTGCTATGGAACGGGCTATGCTCGGTATCTCTCTGCGAGATAAAACCCGAAATACGGAGATCCGTAGACGCATGGGAATAACTGACATAGCCCGTAAATTTAGCACGCTGAAGTGGAGGTGGACGGGCCACATCGCTCGAAGAACCGACGAACGATGGGGGAGAAAGGTTCTAGAGTGGCGACCACAGACTGGACTGCGCAGCGTAGGCCGTCCCCCCACTAGGTGGACCGACGACCTAATGAAAACGGCAGGGAGTCGTTGGATGCTACCGGCACAGGACCGAGAGTTGTGGCTTGCTAAGGGTGAGGCCTATGTTCAGCAGTGGACAGATTTGGGCTGATAATGAAGAAGGTACTTAACTAAAAAGTTCTAAAAAACATATAAATTATCGTCATAGAAATGTTTTTCCAAATACGGGGTTTTATTTTTTATAAAAAGTGAGATACTCGTACTAACTCGTACTACGTAACAACCCATTTACATGAACGGGAATACCGAATACCACGATCTCTCACAATCGAAAATTGGCCTAAAGTAGCTCATGCTGTCCTTCCTTGTTCCATCTTAAGCACTGATAACGCTACCATTTAACTTGCCTGTCTTTATCTCCTATCCCATTAAAAAAGAACTGGTTTTATTGCATGAATCCTTAAACAATTAATATAAAATAATGATAGAATTATATTTTGCGGACAATGAATTCAGATTTAAAAGAACTTAATATAATTACGACATTTCCAAGTAATTATGAAATCTGATGAGATTTATTAAGTGACATTTTTGGGTTACTTAAATAATTAATGGCTACTCACGAAGACTTATATTTTAAGTTTTCAGAAAACGAAACCAAATATTTGAAAACAAATACAAACAAAACCAAAAACGATTGAAATCAAACCCCCTTTTTTATCTACATACCTCGTAATGTACCTGGCGTCAATTAGTTTCATTACAAATGAATAAGAAAATTAACATAATATAACGTCACGCCTTTTTATACCCGAAGGTAGGCAGCGGCTGTTAAACCTCAACGAGTCAATGAGTCATTTTGTATTTATATTAATTTCTGGAATTAATTGCTAATATGCAAACTAACATACATATAATTAAATGATATTATATTACAATAATAAGAAAAAAGAAGCCTCTCGCGACCAGAGGGCTGGTCTATTCTTCGCACAGAGGATTAGCATTGCCATTCAGCGTGGCAATGCGGCCAGTCTTCTGGGCACGCTGCCAGTAGACCGAGATGCGGAGAAATTTGATTTCAGGTAGTTTTTTAATTGTATATATTTTAAATAATGTAATTAATTTATTTCTTCTTATTATTGTAATATAATATGCAAACTTATAAAGAAAAAAAAACCAGCATATTACAATATTCCAAATCTAAAATTACTGTGCAATCAAAGTATTATATAATATTATATATGTATACGCCATATATGTAGTTAGTAGAACATGAAGAGTCTGCAGCAAAACAACATGTTCACCTTGATAATGCCAAGATCGCGTGACTAAGAACGAATCGTAACTGATTCCTAATGGAACGAGGATCATCACGTTTACCGGGGAAACTGCTTTTTTTTACTTATGATCCTTAAGAGGAACGATAGCGAAATGATATCAATTTACTTATGTAATGCGTTCTTGATTGTCAGATATGTTTTCTACAACTTATAATGTTAGACTACCATTATAAATAAATTATAATATAATATGTGATAGTTTGTGTTCTATGAATAGTTGATTCTCAATAATCCTCTGAACATAATTAAATGGAAATTGGCATATAGAAAGAAAAAAAAAGACAAATTTGCAGCTTGTGTTTCAGCTAAATAATACATTAGAATCTATCATATTTTCAAGCGAAGCAACTAAAGTTTATTTTATGTGAATACATAACTATACGCTAAATCCCTTGCGGGGTAGGCAAAGGGAACAAAGCGCTATCATTACTCTTTGCATTACTCTTATCAGCTTCCTCCAGAACTCGTTCTGTTTGGTCATGGAAGGTGTGTCGTGACCAATTCTCAACTCCTACAACCATCCGCTTTTGTATTGTACATCTGCTTAGTCATCCATTATTTCTAAATGTCCAAGCAATCGGAGCATGACCTTTCTTACTTTTATGTTATGTAGGTAACTAGGTATATGACAGATATAGCACATAACATTCTATATAGTTATTTTCTTATAAATATGGACTTATAATATATCAAAAACTCCCAGCTATTTATATATATGACAAATCATATCTTGATTTCGAGATTAAACCCACTGACCTATGGGCCAGCAACCAGTGCTTACAACAATTGAATCATCAAGAAAGTTGTGATTTGTGACTTTCAAGAAAATGTGTCATAACATCATGACGTTGCGTATTTAATGCAAAAAAAAATATCAATGTGATTCTCAATATGTAGACCATCACTTTTGGATATCTTTTTAAGTTTATATAATGCCAGCCACGAACTATAGTCTCGGGATACCTCTATGACCAAACTAAAAGTGGCACGAGCCACTTTACATCTGAGAATTCATGGCATTTCACCTGTCGAGTTCACGCGTGTCTCTACAAATGTGAAAAAAAATAAATCTCACGTGATCAACAAAAATAGAAAAACGTGCAAGCATTATTATCTATTAGTAATTTTCATACACGAAACAGTAAAACAGAAAAGAATTTCGGAAATGAAATTACATCGACTTCTTTTATAAGCGAAAGACAATGGCGTGGAAGTAAAATTAGTTTCGTATAAGCTTTCAGTACTGAATATTCATAACATAATTTGCTCGAAGAAGCGTCCTATATCATAGGAATACGTCGAAAATATTAGTTTTGTCATATATACGGTACGCTAGTATAATCATAAATATGCATATATTTGAGGCAACACCAAATTTTCATTGTGACAGCAATAAAAACTTTATAGATACTGTTAACTGAACTGGAATAGAATAAGCTTAGATATTCATAACAAACACCATTAATATTAGCAGTGTTAAAATATAATTTGAAGATTTTTTATGAATGAAATTATGTTTATATCAGATATGCTCAAAGAATACACGCAAAGAGACTCATACTGCGTTTCATTCGGCGTGAGAGATATCCCGAGGACCACTCTCTACCTCCTTCCCGTCCCATTTCAAAGGAGGGAAAGCATCCCTCGCAGTGTTGCAAATGTTCATGCATTGCTCCGCTTGCCACCAGTGACAAGCTTGCTGATTTTACTTTCTTTCCCATAAAAAGTCGTAAAAATGAAGGTTCCAAAGCGTCCATAAAAGTCGAGATAAATGAATAATATATGTTAAAAGCCATCGTTACTAAGATTCTAATTTAGAACGTCGATTACAAAACCAAAACTTGTGAATTCTTAAAACAAAACTTCGTGTCAAACATAAATAGTGTAACCCCAAAATTCGTGGTTCATATCACCACTAATTGTACCCAGTGTGATATGGAGCAAAAATATAGTGAACAGCAAGCTATATCAAGCAGCAGTGTAACACGAAAGCTCAAGCTATTTCCAAGTTAGCGATCGAACGTTACGGCTCATTATGGGTCTTGTTATATGGACCGCTTTATGCCATCGCAACTATTATAGACACGTTGCTAATTTTTTACTCATAAAACACTATGTAACGTATCTCACAGTTTGTATATTTGGGACCTTGAAAAGTTGTAAGTATGTAGTAGTATAATGACTTTTTGGAGTTTACTCCTTAAGAATCGATTTACATATATAGGCCCGGGGTATGAAAATTATGGGGACCAAAATCGTACTAGAGAGTATAGCATGTCACACGAAATGCGTTATGCGCTATAGTCACAGAGCATATAAATAAGAGTCGGCACTCCATACAATGTCCTGAGCTCTTTATAGAAACACTCTTTATAGCGATACGCCATTCTCTATTACGAAGAAATGTGTTCATATTTGTAGACAGTAAATATTTATTATTTTATTTTATAATCGTTCTTGAGGAGTAAACTCCAGTCGTGCGTCGGAGCGGACACACACGTTTTTTTTTTTTAATTGTTCTCGATTTTTATCAATATTATATAAGTTCAGAAATTGTGTTATTAGTTTTCTAACACTTAAGTAAGTTATCTAAGTTAACTAAGGCATACAGTGACTAGAAATATTGACACATATGAGGGGTCCATAATATGAACCCCTCATATGTGTCAATATAGAATAGGTGGCTAACCTATTGCCATACCGGGCACAAAGTTTTCAGTCATCGATATTTATCACACTTTACTTTCGAAAACAATTTTAAAAAGTCATTGGTGTGAGCCAGTATCAGGATTCGAACCCGGATCTCTGGATCAGAAACCGTGTGTGCGCTCGACCACAGAACCACCAAGACTTAAAACACTACTTATAAAACTGTAACCTAACTGAGAACAATATTTGATTAGCGATGAAAAAGCATTTAAAATACAATATGGACTTGATGGCTTTTCGACTAACACGATCCAATACCAAGTGTGCGCTCAAACGTTGACCCTTGATTCGGTCTCGATAAGCCCCCAAAAATACTTTGTCGACCAGCATACCGATGAAATTGGGTCGTATAAATAAATAATTTTACGATGTTACCCTCACTAACTAACACTTAACGACCCACCCTTAAAATTGTTAAAGACTTGCAATAGAAAAAATCTAAAAGAAATCTTTATGGTCACTAATTGTGGAATAAAACAAATTACGTATTATTTACGAAGCGGGGACACTGCTTATTTGTTGCTAGTATACTAGACTTAAATTCTTACATACAAACTAAAATTAAAACAATTGTGTCCTAAAAAGAGTTATGAAAGTCAACGAAACGAGTGAGGTGTTTAAAAATCGTACCTTAGGGCGTTCTGTTATCTCTGCCTACCCGCTAGGGATTTGGCGTGAAGTTATATATGTATAGAAAAAGAAATATAGTCGAATTTACAACTCAAGAAAATTTTACGTCGATTTTTCGTTACAATACTTAACTCTCTGTCTACCCCGTGAGATTGTTTTATGTCAAATTGTGTACGACTAAATTAGATACCAATTTAATGTTACATGCAGAGTAAATTTTGGACCAGTTCCAATTATGAGCAATAATATGTCAAATGACTCAAAAGCTCAAAGATTTGGAGCAGATAAAATATTCAATGGCATCCAATCCATCCATATTTTTAATATACCTCTTATATAATTTTTAACATAGACTTTTTAGTTTCATATATATTATATAAATAATATCTTCACAAATCACACAGCGCCCTCTAGTTCCAAACTAAGCAACTAAATGCTTGTGCTATGGATACTAGATAACGGATACTAATACATATATACTTTTCTTTAGTAAATGCATACTTATAATACATAGAAAACATAATTATCTCTACACAAACACCCAGACGCCATACAAACATTCATGCTTGTCACAAATATTTGTACTCGGGTGGGAATCGAACCCGCCAACCTCGATTCTGCCGTCGGTAGCTTTACCAATGCGCCACGAGGCTCATATTAGAAGTCAGACGTAAAAATATTTATCGATCTCCGTGTCGTCGGTCGAGCTTCCCGCTTCTGAAACAAGGAGTTGTGGAATCGATTCCGGGCTCACACCAATGTCTTCACGGATTTTTTTCCAGAATTTATGTGTAGTGTATAAATAGTGGTGACTGCCAACATTGTGCCCGGTGTTTGACAATAGGATCCGCTACTTAATCCAGTTTGGACGTAAACATTGAGAGTCGGGTTTTAACAGCGGCTACCTACACATTCGGCAAGAAAAAGGCGTGAAGTTATAAGAAAAATTAAGAATATATATAAGTACCTAAATCTATATAAATTATTTCTATAAGAAAACCATAATAATGTGCCCAAAGTATTATATTGAATAAGCAGTCAACGATTTGTTTATGTAAACACGCACGATTAACTACCCCTAACATCCCCGTTTCTCTAATAATACTGTCTATTATTTATTTGTTTTCGTTTCAAAAACGTTTCCGGTTGACCTTTTGTTTATTTTTATCAAGAATATTTTCATAACTTCATAATTTAATTAAACTAAATATATATTATGCCTTAAAATATTTTTGGTACTATAATAAATGGAATTTTATTTGTTTAGTTTTCTAGTACATTAACATATTATTAAATCATCGCTCGAGTAAAACTTACCAATAATAATCTAGCAATAGGTATAAGCATTAAAATTATTTAACAATCTAAACAATTATCCTCTCGGCGTCAGAAACAATTTATATCGGAACAGAGGGACGAGATTTCCTTCAGAACATTCATTGTTCGCTCCAAAATTCTTAATCTTTAACAACCCAAATCTTGACAATAATACGAACAATTCTCACACAAATTAAAAAACAATTGAAATAAACATTGTTTTTTTTTTATTCACTCTCTCAACACCTAAACGAACTTGTAAGCAGTGATTATAGTAGTTACGAATTTGCAAGGCATAAGCTGGCTGGTACTGGAAATGATTATTAGTTTTAAATAAATATTTTATAAGTCAAATAGTTGACCCGGATCAAAAGTATTAAATAAGTAATTTTTTTATGATACACAAACATAACATAGCTTTTTGTTACCCGAAGGTGTAGGCAGCAGCTGTTAAGCCTCGTCTCGCCGTTATGTTTACGTCCCAAACGGAATAGGTGGCGAACCTATTGCCATACCGGGCACAAAGTTTTCAGTCATCAATATTTATCACACACAACTTCCGAAAACAAGTTCGAAAAATCATTGGTGTGAGCCAGTGTCAGGAATCGAACTCAGCCCTCTGGATCAGAAGCCTTGTGCTCGACCACTAGGCTACCGAGACTCCTAATGTTTAAAATATGAAACAAATTATTAAAATCTTGTATAGTCTGAAGATTGCTGTTCTATCAAGATGAGCTAGTCTTGGGTTCGATCCTGGCTCATATCACACTTGTAACTTTTCTGTGTGATAAAGATATATGAAGCTAAAAGCGTTCAAAGGTCCTGGTTTCGACCACTAGGCCACTGAGACTGTCAGTCTCAATGATACACAAATTATAGATAAAAAGCACCCCGTTGACGCCCGCTATCTATTTAAGGAAACCGCATCTAAATCCATTGTGTAGTTTCCAAGATATAAGCGTATAAGGGAACAGACAGTGGAAAGCGACTTTGTTTTATACTATGTAATTTAATAATAATGCAATTATAATAATAATATAAATAACAAAATAATGATAATGATTTGGCACTATTTATTGGCACGCGCCGGCCGGTACCGTCGCACGACGCAACCGTTAAATAATATTTAATATCTTTGGAAATGCAATATGCTATATAGGACAATATAAATCTATTGTAATGCACAATTTGTCTATCATACTTAATTACAGAAGAATTAATGCCTTAATGGTTACGAAATCGATCCGTAAAGAAGTCAATATATTTTGTCGACAGTAAGGGATTTAAAATGGCGATTCTGGTTTATCCTTAAGAGATAGATATATGCCATTGTAGACTTTTTGTAGACCTGATGAAGGTGTATAATACTGTAGTACATTATTTGGATTTATCTAGTGGGGCTCAGTCAGAGTTTGCAAATAAACCGCCAAAAATTTGTGTTTATTTACATTTTATACTAATATATAAATATGAATGTATGTTTGTTTGTAACGCTTCACGCGATAACTATGCAATCCATCATCATGAAAGTAGAGTAGAAAGTAGAGTAGAGTAGTAGTTAGAAGTAACATAGGATTTTTATTAAGGAAAAAAAAGTCTTCTACGAAAAATTAAAAAATTATTTGTCAAAAAATCTCAAAATCTAGCTTCTTCTACGCCATCTACCGGTTCAGTAATGAAAAACTTTCAAATATAAACATATATTCAAATATATAACTTCACGCTTTTTTCTACCCGAAGGTGTAGGCAGTGACTGTTAAGCCTCGACTCGCCGTTATGTTTACGTTCCAAATGGAATAGGTGGCGAACCTTAACCAAGTTCTTAGTCATCGATATTTATCACACATAACTTTCGAAATTAATTTCGAAAAGTCATTGCTGTGTGCCAGGATTCGAACCCGCAACTTCTGGGTTCAGAAACCGTGTGCTCGACCACTGAATCACCGAGACTATATATTGGATCACCGATATTATAAAACTGTCAATAACTTTGTACACATATTCTTGGAGGTATTAGAAGTAACATAGGATACTTTTTATTATGAAAAAAAAATACGAAAAAATGCTGTTCTCATATTGAGTTATTTCTATGGTAACGATCTTTGTTACTTATTTAATGGGATTAATGCGAGCGAAGCCGCTGGTAAAAGCATTAGCTTTTACCGGCGGCTACAATATATTTATCATACATGTCATTATATAGACAAACCATCTTTTTAAATTAATCTACATAATTAAAACACTATATCAAAATACGATTCGTAGTTTTAAAAATCGAAACTTAAATAATTTAAAGAAAAAAACTTTTTTAAAGAAGCTTTTATTTAAACGCTCTAAAAAGAATAAAATAATTTTAACCTTATACATTTTAACTATCAACTTATAACCTTATTATATACAATTTATGTGATAATAAAAGCTTGTCGCTATGTTTAATTACCTATCAGTGGCTATCCATAACCATCTAGAAATATTTTTTTAGATTTAATGATTACTGTGACGGATCGCATTATCCAAATATATTTTTTTGGTTTATAACATATATATGGACACCCGAACACATATAGTGGTACAGTTCCGTTGCCGGCCCTTTCCATGGGAAATGGAAGGGGTCGGAATTGGGATGGGAAGAGGAGGGGGGAAGGGTTGGGTTGAACATAGCGACAAGCTTTTATTATCACATAAATTGTATATAATAAGGTTATAAGTTGATAGTTAAAATGTATAAGGTTAAAATTATTTTATTCTTTTTAGAGCGTTTAAATAAAAGCTTCTTTAAAAAAGTTTTTTTCTTTAAATTATTTTCAAGTTTTTAGTTATCGATGGGTAAGTTTCTCAGTCTCTTCATCTCATTCAAAGCATCATTGTTACAAGGTCATTTGCCAGTTAATTTCGAACAGTCCAACTCTTCAATGACCAGAGGAGACCTCCTAAAGTCTTTTCTCTACTTAAGGCCGCGTATGCTTGACCAGCAGCAAAGAGTTTCGAGCAAAAAACAAATTTTTTTGTTACTTATTTGTTGATTTTGCTACTTAATTTTGTTATGTGGGACTGTTGTTTAATAACAAAATATGTTTAACTACTTGTGATGTGTAACGCCATCTGTTGTTTTAATCAGTACTTTATACTTGCTGACCTGAGTGTAACATAGGAGTGAGTTGTAATAAAAGTTATAGTTCGTTCCCACCATCCACTGTGTTTAATTCTAATAATACCTATAACACCATTAAAATCCGTTAGTGTAGCAATCATGTTAAAGTTATTAAATCCTGTCCAATTTACGTCGGTATCCTGAAAGGGCATGGCATTACACCGGTCGAACCGGCCCATTCATGCAGCAGATTGCGTGGCTGACCACAATTAAAACACTGTTAACTATTAAAACATAGGTCAACGGAAAGCCGTCGACTGTGATGGACTACCGCCTCAGCCGTAAAGTGGTCGTAAGGTTCTCAATGTTAGCACTGACTCATTTTGATTATAAATTTGGACGCGCCGCTTAACCCTGTATCTTGACATGGTGATTTGGCATCAGTGACTGAATAGTAAACAACAGATTGACTGACACTGCCCAAACAAGCAGGCCACTAGTATCTAGCCGCTCTTATTGAAAACCCTATGATATATATAATATTTATACACAATCTAATTTGTTTATAACATTAGTTAATAACATAACATAGCTCGACTCCTTTTTCTACCCGAAGGTGTAGGCGGCATCTATTAAGCCTCGACTCGCCGCTATGTTTACGTCTTATCTTATCGTATTATCTTATCTTTAAGGGAGTAGGATATGGGAGTAGGAAGGGATGGGGAAGGGGAGTAGGCCTCCGGGTACCTCTCTCACCTAAAGAAACACGCCGTGAGCTGGTTGTGGTATTTCACCGGTCAAGCCATCCCATTCATACAGTGAATTGCTGGGCTCTACCACTGTTGCCACGCGAGCACAAAGTCGTCAGTCAAAAATATTTATCACACATGACTTTCGAGAGAAATTTCGAAAGACATTGGTGTGAGGCCAAATTCGAACCCAAGACTTCCTGATTCAGAAGCGGGCTAGTTTACTGAACCACCGAGACATAGTTTTTGAAGTTCTCATATAACTCTTTAATGAAAGAGCCATTTGATACACATATAGTAGAAACGCAAATATTTATTCCACTATATTGGATTTAGAATGACGTCACAGTATTTTTCGAGCTACTATTAACAACCCCTTTCATTTGATACCCATATTGTAGAAATGCATTAAAAAAACTGTTCCTCTATCTTGGATTATCCGCCATATTGGATTTAGAATGACGTCACATTATTTTTTTTAGTTTTCCCAATGAGCCCTTTCATTTGATACCCATATTGTACGAAAGCTTAAAATATATATTCCTTCATCTTGGATATTCCACCATATTGGATTTAGAATGACGTCATATTATGTTTTGAGTTACACTCAACAAACCCTTTCATTTGATACCCATATTGCAGAAATGCATTAAAAATATCCATTCCGCCATCTTGGGTCGTCCGCCATATTGGATATAGAATAATGTCATATATTATATAATGCATTGTCATTCAAAGTAAACGTGTATACAAAATTTCAGCTCAATCGGTTGAAGGTATCTACTTCAAAATTGAGTTACAAGATTCCACCGAACATACGTACTTACATACATACATACATACATTCATACATACATACATACAGTGCAAGGTAAATAAAAGCTTATAATAAGGATTGACAGCAGAAACCGACTTAGTTTTCCTTTTGTTCGCCAAATTCAATTCTACCGTAACTCTACCGAAATCTAATAAATTAGAAGTGTCCTATGTTACTAATTAGTATATAAAGTATTTTCAAATGTAGGTCTCATAAAAATTGACGCAGTCATTTTAGAGACAAACAAACATACAGATACAAAACAGTCTTAAAACTTTCATGTTGGTTGTGTAAACATTCAAACGTATCTTTTTTTATGAGAGAAGGGTGCAAACGAGCTTGTGGGTCACCTGATGGAAAGCAATCACCGTCGCCCATGGCGTCTGCAATACCAGGGGCATCACATCAGCGTTTCCGGCCTTTCAGATGAGAATAGGCTCGTTTCTTGAAGGTGCCTAGGTCGTAGCGGTCCGGAAATACCGTCGTCGGCAACTGGTTCCATGAAGGAACAGTGCGTGGCAAGAAGTGCCTGTTGAAACGCACTGTTGTCGATCGCCAACCATTCAGCCAATGCGTGGTAGCGTTGGCGCGTCGAGCGGGGGCGGAAATCAGCTGGCGGTATGAATCCGAACAATTGCTCAGAGCACTCTCCGTGGTATATGCGGTAGAGGATGCATAGAGATGCCACCTCTCTCCACAACGCCAGAGGATCAAGCCGATCGGTAAGAGCTTGGTTCTCGACAAGCCGAACCGCGCGTCGTTGGATGCGGTCAAATGGAGTAAGCTGGTACTGGGGTGCCCCCGCCCAAAGATGTGAACAGTATTCCACGTGAGGACGGACCTGCGCCTTGTAAAGTTGCAGGCGGTAACCTGACGTGAAATACTGTCCCGCCCTATTGATCACACCAAGCTTTTTGGAGGCCAATTTGGCATTTCCCTCCAGATGACCGCGGAATTGGACGTCATTCGACAAGTCGACACCAAGAATTCCGATAGCGGCTGAGGTGGGTAAGGGAGTGCTCTCAAAACAGTGAGCTACGACAAAGGGTGTATTTTTAACGGTAAACGCGCAGACCTGTGTCTTCTTAGGGTTGAATTAGACCAAGTTTAGTCGGCTCCAGTCCGAAACTTGACTAAGCAAAATTTCGATTTCAGACACAAGTTTGTTCCGGTGCTCGTCGACGTTTTCCCGAGCAATTCGCGGGTAGCCGGTATATAAGGCATCCTCGGTACTGTCATCCGCATAACAATGAAGATTGCTGCTAAGCAGCATGTCATTGATATGCAAAAGAAACAGCGTAGAGGATAGCACGCAGCCCTAGGGGACTCCAGCATTCACAGGTTTTAAATCGGAGCACGACCCGTCGACAACAACTTTAATGCTCCGAGCCGTGAGAAAGCTGGAAACCCAATCGCATAATTTCTCGGGAAGCTTCGAATGTGCTTTGTGCCAAACCCGATCAAAGGCCTTCGCTACGACCAAACTAACGGTAACTATCTAGTAAAAATAGGTTATTTTAATTTCACAAACACAGTGTGTGTTTATGTGTCTATTATTTTATTTACATTCGCATGTAAAATATTAGTAAACACAAGCAATTCCGCCGTCCGCGTCGCTTCGGCGGAAATATCATAACGAGAATCTGTAAAGGTTTTTAGATTAAATCAAATAACGGCGGTTCAATTATTGGGTAGGTTCAGTCTACACAATTTGGGAATATCTTGATGTAAGAAAATTACAGATGAACACTTTATTACGATCAGATTATTACGAGTTATGTTGAGATCGTAAAATGATTTACTTTATTTAGAAGTTTGTTTTTTTTTTGCATAGGCTTGGTAATATTATCATTATATGTTATTTTATGGGGAAAGAGGGTAAACAAGTAAGTGTGTCATCAGATGGTTAGCGACCAGCGCTACCCATGGACATCTGTAACACAGAGAGTCACATTAAGTCGATTTTATGAATAGTATAAGTCTCGGTGGTCAGTGGTCGAGCACACGGCTTCTGATCCACAGGTTCGGGTTCGAATTCTGACACTGGCTCATACCAATGACTTGAAATTGACTTTCGAAATTGTTTTCGGAAGTTAAGTGTAATAAATATCGATGTCTGACAACTTCGTGCCCGGTATGGTAATAGGTTCGCCTCCTATTCCATTTGGGACGTAAATATAATGGCGAGACGAGGCTTAGCAGCCGCTGCCTACGCCTTCGGGTAACATAGGCGTGAAGTTAAGTTGTGTTTTTGAAAAATTTCATGACTATGTGTTAAAAAGTTAAGTACAAATTAAGCAGTGGTAGATCCACGGATTTCACTACACGAATGAGCCGGTTCAACTAGTAAAATACCACGGCCTCTCAGAATATCGACTTGGCTCATGCCGCGTTTCATTCAATGTAGGGTTGCCATCCTTAAAATTTGGAAAACAGGACAAAACCCCGGATTTTAAACTCCGAAAGCCGGACATGTCAACAATTTTTTTATAAACATATTCAATTTAATAAAAAAGAGTTGAAATGTGGATGGTTGGCATGGTTCGGCGGTTGATTGTGGTGTGGTGCGAGCAGTGGTGTCTCTCGGGCGTGCTTAATTTTTTTTTATTTATTAAAACACTGTCTACAAATGAACGCTTCCCCGGACGCTCCCCGGATGCCGTCTAAACTAGGACAAATCCGGAAAAACTCGGACGGATGGCAACTCTCACTCAATGAGAGAGGTACCCGCAGGCCCAACCCCTTCCTCCTTGCTTCTCCATTCTACTCCCTTATAGGCTGGCAACACAACTGTAACACTATCTGTGTTGCAGGTGTCTATGATCGGTGTTAGTCGCTTACCACGAGGTGTCCCGCTTGCTGCCTTGTCCTTCTATTCCATTAAAAGTATCCACCCTAGATTCCTTAAATATTCCAATATAACATCTATAGAAACTTAACAAACTGTGTCTGATATAATATAGAACTCAACAAGTCAAGTTAACTATTCAGCACCTTCGAATATTAAGATAATAATAATATCTTTGACACAGTACACACAGTGCCCTCTAGTTCCAAGCTAAGCCACTAAATGCGCAACGTAAATACATACTTATAATACATAGAAAAACACACAGACACCACACAAATATTCATGTTTGTCAGAAATATTTGTGCTTGGGTGGGAATCGAACCGCCGACCTCATTGCTGCAGCCGGTAGTTTTACCAATGCGCTACGAGGCCTTTAATTATGACAGTTGAAAAGGGGACTAAAGTTAATACATACATTTAATTTTGTATTATTATAAAATATAAAAACTAACTAAACTAACTTCACAGCTGTCAGGTAATCTGTGAACTCACTGGAACGCTTTTGACAGGACTTTTACTGGCAGGTAGTTGGTGTAATTAGGATTAACTAAGGCTATTTTTTAGATTTAACCGTTTATTTATTTATTTATTGCTTCCGAGGTGACATAGAGTTCGCCTGATCAGTTAGTGGTAAATAATTTTCTTTTCAAATATACTAGTATATGTATTTAAATTGTCTCCAGTAAGGGAAACAAAGGATTTTCAGCGATATTGTTGCACAAGTCTTAAGCCAATTTGATCAAATTATGTAAGGTAACTATTGTTCGACAAAGGTACACGATTACCTACCGGCTAACTTAGTTTATCCGACGGTCTGGTTGGACGTTGAAATGCTTATTTCTCATCAACTGAATATTGTACGAAACGTGAACGAATTTGTACCATTGTTTCGAAATATCTTATAAGTAAGAAAAGCGATATAATACTTGCATATTTTTAAAGTAAAATTAAATCATTAGACTTAATAACCAGACTTTGGAAGCCAATGCAAAATTGTGCTTTATTAATCAATCAAATTAGCTATATCGAATACAAATTTATATGAATATTTCAATATTAGACTGGTAGGAATAATTCCACTCTATCTCTCATGAAGGATGTATCGTAAGAAACGAGTAAGAGATTGGACCTGATGCAAACCATCTCTAGATCCATATCTCCCTCTATCTATCTATCTCTATCTCTTGATGATAAATCTTATGCATAAGCTTTTATGCAGAATCCTGGATATTTATAATAAAAACAAAAATTTTCCTCATACAACTTCTGTTTTAAATAATGACAAAAGTTAAGGTTCATTGAAGAAAAATGTAATTAAATTAAACAATAAAATCACGAGTTGAGAGGAAACCGAAAATGATTCATACTAAATTCGTCTGAAGTCTGAACGCTGATGTGATAGCAACCAGAACAACCAAACCGATTTATTTGCAGCATTAATATAAAAAAAATATTGAGTAAATATTTGACAAAGATCAAAGAATCAAGTGTTACGATCTGATATCGATGTTAATAAGTCAATAAAACGTCGTCGGACTGAAAGCAATCTATTTTTACGATTCCCGAGACGATAACTGTCATGGTTCAGGCGATATCAAGTACTCCATGATCGTAGCAACAGGATGGCAAATAAAAGGAAGTATTTAGAAAACTACTAAAGTCTATTTAAGTATGTGATTGAATACTATCTTTTAAACTATTAACATTTTTATAGGAAAGGTCAGGTAGACGAGCAAGCGTTGGCAAGGCTACTAGCGCCGCCTATGCATAATTTGTAATACCGAAAGAGTCATAGATGTGTTGCAGGGATTCAGCATAAGTGAAAGGCAGGGATAGAGAAGGAGTCTTTCGAATACCTCTTACGTCGCTTTTCTAAGAGCTCGTGTTGTTTCATCGATTGAGGCGAATCATGCAGCGAACTACATTTTTCATTAGGCGACATAGGTAAATTGATATTTAGACAAATTGAAATCTTAATGCTTACTTTCACTCATTCAATATCGCAATGTTTAAAGTAACACAAATGAATGCCTCGATACCCGGAATATATTTTTATATTGTTCCCATTCAATTGGTGTTGGAGTCTAATGTCATAGATTATTATATTGAGAACCATTCTACTTCTGCTCGTAACTGTCGGAAATATTTATCAACAGGCATTTATGATATACCTAGATTGAATTTGGTTTTGTACTATAAAAATCGGTGTGCCTACTAGTGGTTTAACACTAATCGATAACACAAATATAAAATATAAGTGTACAATAACATTATCACTCTTTATTTTCTACTCTTCCCTATCATTCGCATCTTCTACACCACCCTTATTAATCATGCCGTCGTTCTTGTTAAAAGTAGTGTCAATTCTATTTTCAAATTTCGCGCCTTCATCGCCATCTATAGATACTAATATCTATAAATGTGCATGATCTGTGGTGCACTCTTTGGTTTCTTTCACAGAAATTAACATGGCAGCCTCACTCTAATTGTTGTACATGTATTTTTGTATCCACTGCAATCTCTTCTAATAAATAAGTTTATCATGCAAGTCAGTGTTTTTGTCCAAATATGTTAACAGTTCTGACAATCCATCCATGTTTTCTTAGGTCTTCCTCGTCTCTTATTTCCTTCCACATTTAAGTCTATCATTCTTCTCGCAACATGTAAACTATCTCTCCTCATATCATGTCTATACCAGGCAAGGTTATCTTATCCTCTCATTCAAAAACAATCATTTTTATTCTTTGAGTTAGGTTTTTTCCTATAGTTAAATATAATTCAAATGGTATTGTTACTTCAACTCCTGAAGATTCCCGAAAAATAACTCCATCTAATTGTTGTACGATATTGTTGGTTATGTTAACCTTACGAGAAAAGATTACTTTGTCGGAGTTTTGATTTACGACTTTAACATTTAACAAGACAAAAGTTATTGAACAACAACAAATAGACTAAACGAAACAGAGATTAATAATAAAAAGTTTTCAATGCGGAATCGTTCCTCCAATTGTCATCACTCAATAAGTACTTCGGTACCATTTCATTAACTCCACTCTGACAGTTTTATTTCAAATATCTTTTCCTTTTTAATGTCTGAAGTCAAGTTAGTATAATTATATTAGACTGGCATTTAATCACACTCAATCAAAATCTTTGAAAGTCCATTAATTATGATTTATCTTGTAAGTCATAAGTGACACTAAGTTTTGGCATACGTTCATTTTCATTATCAGAAATGACATATTAGCATTTGGGTTTAATTGAAAGTATCTAAATGAGTGTTCAATGTTCATTTTGTATACATCCATACATACAATTACGGCTTATTCACATGGGCGTAGGCAGAGAAGATTTTTTCAATGTGCAATCCTGAGACACGTTTCTTGCTTTCTCTGCTCTCATTAGCTCAGTTTTCCTTTTGTATACGAAAAATATAATTATATGTTATTATAAATAGAAATATATAATTTTATACCTTCCTTACTTTGATACTCTAAGGCCCGTAAGATCAATCATAGTTAAAACTGTCGATTTTCTAAACTATAGTCAATTTTAATCTAGAGTTTAAACCTGCCTCGTAAGATCAACAGCGAAATGGACATAGATTACGTAAACTAAGTTTAGTTTTCGACAGATGGCAACATTTGGTTATTTAAAGTCCATATTTCGCTCATCATTCACTCTTTTGTACATTGTCTGTGGCATATTTCGTGAAAAAAACTCTTTTTCTCTTTCTTTTATGAAGTTTTATAGTGTGACCATAGATTTAAGAAAAATAGATCGGCAATAGTCACCCAAACAACGTGACCAAAAATGGGTTGTTAATGTGTGAGTGACTTACGGGGCTCGTGGCGCATTGGTAAAACAACCGGCTGCAGCACTGAGGTCGGGGGTTCGATTTTCGCCCGAGTACAAATATTT
This sequence comes from Euproctis similis, assembly GCA_905147225.2. Taxonomy (NCBI): domain Eukaryota; kingdom Metazoa; phylum Arthropoda; class Insecta; order Lepidoptera; family Erebidae; genus Euproctis; species Euproctis similis. The sequence continues at coordinate 12,516,290 of LR990115.1, forward strand.
ATGACAAACGTTAATATTTGTGCGGCGTCTGGGTGTTTTTCTATGTATTATAAGTATGTATTTACAAAAGAAAAGTATATATGTATTAGTATCCGTTCTCTAGTAACCATAGCACAAGCATTTAGTTGCTTAGTTTGGAACTGGCGCTGTGTGATTTGTGTCCAAGATATTATTATTATTATCAATGTGTTCTAAGGGAAAATGGAAAAGCTAGAAGAATGGGCAGCAGCATTCTTTCTCAAGACACTACAGCCTACTACGATCGCCAACCCGCCTGCCAAGCGTGGCGATTATGGCAAAAACCCCCCATGATTGCGCGGACCGGCAGTTGTGGCGCTTTATGAGGGAGGCCTATGTCCAGCAGTGGACGTCAAAAGGGCTTATGATGTGATGTGTTCGTAAAAAGCGCTTCAAAGCGTTAACTTTTACATAGTTAATGTTCATGTGTGGAAATGTAAATATCCCCAAAATCTAATATACGCGGTTACGCTGTCAGTTATTCGATGCTATTAGTAAATTTTTCCTGACATGTGCCATCTATTGTAGTCTATGCTAAATCTATGTATGAACCCACAATCGTTGTGTCAGATGTCAGCTGATAAACGACCGCCATTTTTAAACTAGGCGGACCACAGTTTAAACGGCAAAATCTCCTGGTGTAAGCTAAACTATAGTTTAAACTGTTATTGGAGTTTTATCTAGCATTGATCTTACGAAATAAACGACAGATGAGGTTTAAACTAGGTAAAATAGTTTAAACTGTGATTGATCTTACGGGCCTAAGGGGCAGTGGCTTTCTTCTGTCTCACCAGTTAAAAGACGTGGTTAAAGATAGCGTCTTTCATGCCATGACTTTTATTAATTTGGCACAATATTTCAATTGTCGTTACGAAGATTTACCAAAATTCAATGCAAGTATCTACCATTTATTATTACGATATCTTTTCTATTCCATAATTACAAATATTGCCATGGACACATTGTCCTTTGATTTTTGCTTTCATTGTTTCTTTCATTATTCAGTGGCAGAAACTTGCAGTTTGGTATATAAATAGACCAGCTCTACTATAGAAATACTGCGATCTTCCAGAAAATCAAGTTAAAGCGGTTTTTGACGCGTTTTGTTTGGTGCGAAAGGTAACCTTAGCTCAACCTCTCCCATTCCTAGTTCTTCACTCCATTAGTATCCCATCTTAAAGGCTGAACAACGAAATTGGGACACTCTCAGTGTTGCAGATGTCGATAGGCAGCGCTACTCGCTTACCATCAGGTGATATATTTGCACGTGTGCAAGAAAAAAAACCAAATTCATCGAGTTTCTTAGTTCTTTATTTTAAATCGGTCAAATAACATTTTCTATCCCAACAATTGTGTATTTATTTTAATTATAAAGATTGTAGAGTTGAAATATAGATCTCATTAAATATCTTTCTCTAATGCTATTCATCGAGACGAGGGTCTCTCATGACATTTGAGAAGGCCGTAATATAACAACTGCTTACCGTGGACAATCTGAAAATCTTATCTTATTTCAATGGAATAAATATAGATTTAGACATATTTTTTTGTTATGTAAATATTAATAAATTCTATCAGGGAGGCTTACGTCAAGCAGTGGACTTGAAAAGGCTTGTGACGATGATTAAAACATTTTAGAGCAATTAGAAAGTACTACTATCTTACTTTAAAAAATGGTCCTGAAGATTTTCAAACTTCGAAGTTCATTACATTATCATTATAGGGCCAATGTGGCTTCTATTGTTTCAGGAATTTTGAGGGAATAATTGAACCATATAGGCTATTAGCTATATTGTCTACAGTAGTTATGACAAATGCAAGGCTGAAATTTAAAGCTTATACTTGCTCTATAAGGCTCCTGCAACCCCCTTTTTTTCTCGTTCAACTTCGTCATGAAAAGAGTGTCGTAGTCGTCCTTGACTCCTTTATCCTTACTTTAGCAAAGTATACCTGCATGGTCAATGTTGCATCATCCGTTATTTAAGTGGGTACACTCAAAAAAAATTTTTTCGTATGTCTCTGTTGGATAGAAAGCTCAAATATTTTATTTTTCAAATCTTTCTAAGTTCTGGCGACCAAGATCTATACGTATTCTTTGCATACTATGACCAGCGTGGATAATTTAGTACAACATGAGTGCGTGCAATGATGAGGTTTCAAACACCTCGTATGTTAATATTGACAACGCAGTTAAGCTGTGTAATTAATTGTGGCGGCCATATAATTTGTCTTCGTCAAGTAGTAAATAGCTAATTCCTACACATTAGAGACACAATAGGCCGCCCGGAGGCCTCTTATTGATTACCACCTATTGTTCGCTTTCGACTGCCTCAAATACAACCTTAAATGATACACTTCCCATGATTTACGCGGCAAACACTATCGCTTATAGATTAATGAGTGAATGATTGTCGTTTTAAAGGTATTGTTATCGAGAATCAATGTTTGTAGCGACGAAAACGATAAATTTAATATTCTATACACGCATACAAAATGATTTATTTTTAAAAAGAGCTGTTTATTACCTTCATGGTATATTTTCGTAAACGAAAATATCCAAAAAGATATGAAATCAAGACTGAGATGTATGTGTTATATATATTACAAGCTAGATTTTTTTTTTATGAATCCTCTTAATGTTCACAAAAGTAAACATAATAATATTTATGTTTCTTTGAACGATTTTGTACGAGTTGAAAGTGGCAAGTCACGCGACTAGGAGACTCCCTCGGGACGAATTTCCACCGTCATACCGCGAAATTCACGGTTTCTGCTCTCGCTGCGTGAATATTTTACAAGTTGAATGAATCATTTTTCATTCCGTGTTTTAGACATTTCAACTTTCTCATTTGATTTTTATTTAATGACACTCAACCCGCCACTTTGTCTCTCATAATTTCTTTCACGAGCGTAATTTACACGTATTACAATGAATTAAACATGAAACGGTTTTGAGCGTATTTATTTTATAAGCTTTTATTTACCTTGCACTGTATGTATGTATGTATGTATGTATGTATGTAAGTATGTATGTTCGGTGGAATCTTGTAACTCAATTTTGAAGTAGATACCTTCAACCGATTGAGCTGAAATTTTGTATACACGTTTACTTTGGATGACAATGCATGATATAATGTATGACATTATTCTATATCCAATATGGCGGACGCCCCAAGATGGCGGAATGGATATTTTTAATGCATTTCTGCAATATGGGTATCAAATGAAAGGGTTTGTTGAGTGTAACTCAAAATATAATATGACGTCATTCTAAATCCAATATGGTGGAATATCCAAGATGAAGGAATATATATTTTAAGCTTTCGTACAATATGGGTATCGAATGAAAGGGCTCATTGGGAAAACTAAAAAAATAATGTGACGTCATTCTAAATCCAATATGGCGGGTAATCCAAGATAGAGGAACAGTTTTTTTTAATGCATTTCTACAATATGGGTATCAAATGAAAGGGCTTGTTAATAGTAGCTCGAAAAATAATGTGACGTCATTCTAAATCCAATATAGTGGAATAAATATTTGCGTTTCTACTATATGCGTATCAAATGGCCCTTTCATAAAAGTGTTATATGAGAACTTCAAAAACTATGTCTCGGTGGTTCAGTAAACTAGCCCGCTTCTGAATCAGGAAGTCTTGGGTTCGAATTTGGCCTCACACCAATTCTTTCGAAATTTCTCTCGAAAGTCATGTGTAATAAATATTTTTGACTGACCACTTTGTGCTCGCTGTATGGCAACAGTGGTAGAGCCCAGCAATTCACTGTATGAATGGGCTGCATCGACCGGTGAAATACCACAACCAGCTCACGCCTTGTTTCTTTGGGTGAGAGAGGTACCCGGAGACGTAGGTCTCCGGGTACCTCTCTTCCCCATCCCTTCCTACTCCCATATCCTATATCCTACTCCCTTATAGATCGTGAGACGTAAACATAGCGGCGAGTCGAGGCTTAATAGATGCTGCCTACACCTTCGGGTAGAAAAAGGAGTCGAGCTATGTTATGTTATTAATTAATGTTATGTATGTATGTAGATTGTGTATAAATATTATATATATCATAGGGTTTTCAATATGAGCGGCTAGATACTAGTGGCCTGCTTGTTTGGGCAGTGTCAGTCAATCTGTTGTTTACTATTCAGTCACTGATGCCAAATCACCATGTCAAGATACAGGGTTAAGCGGCGCGTCCAAATTTATAATCAAAATGAGTTAGTGCTAACATTGAGAACCTTACGACCACTTTACGACTGAGGCGGTAGTCCATCACAGTCGACGGCTTTCCGTTGACCTATGTTTTAATAGTTAACAGTGTTTTAATTGTGGTCAGCCACGCAATCTGCTACATGAATGGGCCGGTTCGACCGGTGTAATGCCATGCCCTTTCAGGATACCGACGTAAATTGGACAGGATTTAATAACTTTAACATGATTGCTACACTAACGGATTTTAATGGTGTTATAGGTATTATTAGAATTAAACACAGTGGATGGTGGGAACGAACTATAACTTTTATTACAACTCACTCCTATGTTACACTCAGGTCAGCAAGTATAAAGTACTGATTAAAACAACAGATGGCGTTACACATCACAAGTAGTTAAACATATTTTGTTATTAAACAACAGTCCCACATAACAAAATGAAGTTGCAAAATCAACAAATAAGTAACAAAAAAATTTGTTTACTTAGGCTCGAAACTCTTTGCTGCTGGTCAAGCATCCGCGGCCTAAGTAGAGAAAAGACTTTAGGAGGTCTCCTCATTGAAGAGTTGGACTGTTCGAAATTAACTGGCAAATGACCTTGTAACAATGATGCTTTGAATGAGATGAAGAGACTGAGAAACTTACCCATCGATAACTAAAAACTTGAAAATAATTTAAAGAAAAAAACTTTTTTAAAGAAGCTTTTATTTAAACGCTCTAAAAAGAATAAAATAATTTTAACCTTATACATTTTAACTATCAACTTATAACCTTATTATATACAATTTATGTGATAATAAAAGCTTGTCGCTATGTTCAACCCAACCCTTCCCCCCTCCTCTTCCCATCCCAATTCCGACCCCTTCCATTTCCCATGGAAAGGGCCGGCAACGGAACTGTACCACTATATGTGTTCGGGTGTCCATATATATGTTATAAACCAAAAAAATATATTTGGATAATGCGATCCGTCACAGTAATCATTAAATCTAAAAATTTTTCTAGATGGTTATGGATAGCCACTGATAGGTAATTAAACATAGCGACAAGCTTTTATTATCACATAAATTGTATATAATAAGGTTATAAGTTGATAGTTAAAATGTATAAGGTTAAAATTATTTTATTCTTTTTAGAGCGTTTAAATAAAAGCTTCTTTAAAAAAGTTTTTTTCTTTAAATTATTTGACACTTACATTATTTAAATATAATGTTCTAAAACTGTTATAAATATACAAATTGTTTAGGCTTTTATTAACTATGTGAATATGTTGATGTAATTATTAATTTTTTTTCGGAAAGTGAAGGAAAAATAATAAATATTTCAATATAGATGTTGACATTTACGCACCGACTATCAACAATGGTAGTCTTGCATGAATAGGCCGGCTCGACCACTGAAATACCACGACCTCTAGTAATGTCGGCGAGAAGTGGCTCGTGCCGCGTTTCGTTCGATGAGAGAGGTATCCAGAGACCTGATCCCATTTCCCCTTCCTTTCCTCTTCTACTCCCTTAAAGGCAATACGCCACAGTGTTCATGGGCGGCGAGTATTTGCTTACCATCTGGTGACCCACTTGCTCGTTAGCCCTCCTATCCCTTAAACAATAACCGACTATACACCAAAGTGCACAAAACTTAGTATTTTTTACTATACCAAGAAGAACATATGAGTAACAATAAACCAAACCTTGATGAATATATTTATAAATAAAGTCATACATAGTTACACTATTACCTTACCGCACTGACTGCATTTGTTAGGGGTGGCCCCCCATACCAGTAGGTATACCTCAATGTTCAGTGGTCACAATTTTCAAACACGTTGTTTTCCACCGAATTGGACATTCCCCTTTAAAATTTTAAAGCGTTCAAAATCACTCATGTGTTCTTATGGAAAATTGTATTATAAATTTTAATGTATCAACAAAATAACTTAGCAAAAGGGGACCGTTTAAAGTTAAGTTTTTAGTGCTTACTTTTTAACCGACTTCGATAAAAGGAGGAGGTTCTCAATTCGTCTGTATTAATATTTTTTTTATGTTACTTATTTTTATGTGACTTATTAATGTTACTTATTTTTGGAGTCGGTGCCAGCCTAGGTAACGTACTCTATTGTGTTGCACCGACTTCAATAATGAGTAACATTTGTAAATATTATAATAGTTAAAGATTATTTTATAAAGTATTACGTTTTGTATATTGTATTAAGTATACAAATGAGTCAGTTACGTTACTTATCGTTTTTTAGTTATAGAGGTACTATTTTCATATACTTATAGATTGTGTGGTTTACGTTTCTAGAGGTCGGTTTAATTTTTTTTTAAAGTAATTTTTGTTTCTAGTTCTTTTAACAAAAAGTGTACAAGTAAGACTAATACACTCACCCATTGCTTATGATACGTAACACATAACATAACTTCTTCCTTTTTTACCCAAAGGTGTAGGCAACGGCTGTTAAGCTTCGACTCACGTTATGTTTACGTCCCAAACGGAATAGGTGGGAACCTATTGCCATACCGGGACAAAGTTTTCAGTCATCGATATCTATCACACATAACTTTCTAAAATAATTTCGAAAAGTCATTGGTTTGAGCCAGGATTCGCGACCTCTGGATTCAGAATCGGGGTGCTCGACCACTGGACCGAGGACCGAGACTAATTTAAAGTTTCAGTAAACTTTATGAGTTGATTATAGGAATCTCACGCTATCCTTATAAGTCTCTCGTGAACAATTCTCAACTACTTCAACGCTTAAGATTCTTTAAATTCTTTGTGGCCTGCTTCGGAAACTCTTTTAAGATTTAGTAGTTAGTACCTAACAGAAGAGTAGATAATGAGAGCTTGAATGCATTTTACAAAAATTAAAAACGTGGCATTTTTAGACTAGCACATATATTAAATAAATTAATAAAACTATTACGAAATAAATATCAGAAATCATTCCATAAAAACTTAACATAACTTCACGCCATTGTTACCCGAAGGTGTAGGCAGCGGCTATTAAGCCTCGTCTCGCCGTTATGTTTACGTCCCAAATGGAATAGGTGGCGAACTTATTGCCATACCGGGCACAAAGTTTTCAGTCATCGATATTTATCACACATAACTTTCTGAAAACAATTTGGAAAAGTCATTGATGTGAGCCAATGTCAGGATTTGAACCACGACCTCTGGATTCAGAACCCAGAATTTATATCAGAAATTATTTTCTAATAAATAATAAAAATAAATTCTATATATATTCTTCAAAATCACCCAATGCCATGCATTGAAAATGATGCATGGGCATTAGAAAATGATGAATGATGATAGAATGATGTGTTGGTCTAAAAATGGCACGTATTTAATTTTAGTTATGAAATGAACCCTTGTTATATAACGTACCAAGAAATACCGTACCCAGCAAAGCGACGTATTAGTGTTACTCGCGACGAGGGGGATAAGTCATATAGCTCTCTGACTATACGTGAAGAGGCAGACGGGAAAGTTACGTCAACACGAGCGTGACGCTCAAACATTTCAAGGCTTTACAATTGAGCGGATATAAAACAGAGCAATATTACCTTTAATGATTGCTCCTGTCGACCTTTTTTTTTGCCACCCCCAATATATTACACGGATTCCCAAGTTTTTTATATGGAGTGTGTAATACTGAGGGAGGGTTTAAACAGAGGTTTTCATTGCTATCCACGTTATAATATTCATATTGCTACACCCACAGCAATACCATGTTGATAATCCAGGGTTTACGTTAATGAGCCCCGAAGTTACCCGGCACCGGATTAACATTTGAGATCACATGATGGTTTAAAATTTTATTTCATTGTTCCACCCTAATGCACTTTATGCAGTGTTCTGTTACATTGTAATCTGACTTATATTATATCTTGTGAATTGAGTTTTACAAAACAATAAGTTTAAACGACTTTTTTATACTTGAAAGGTGACAATGAAACAAAATAACTTTGTTATACGCAAATTATTGTGAACTAGTTGATCCGGCGAACTTTGTTTCACCTCAGAAGCAATAAATAAGTAAATTTTAGATGTTATAAAGTTCAAATGGCTGCGTAAATAAATAAAAATGGTCATTGTGGGTTATCCCTAAGAGATACACCATCGCGGACTTTTTTGTAGAAGGTCATAATAATATAGTGTATTGTTTTGGTCTATCGCTTAGTGTACAGCCAGCCAGCCATTTTTTGTTACTTCATTACACATGAATAATTCATACCAACCACCCTATTGACATCCTCTATCTATTAAATACACCGCATCAAAATCCGTTGAGTAGTTTCAAAGATTTAGCCATATAAGGGGACATGCTGCGGAAAGGACTTTGTTTTATACTATCTAATAATGATAATGATAAATAACTAAAAACAGGAAAATGGCAATGTATTTTAAGGTGTACCTTGCAATATGCAGTTGTAAGTGTCGGTGGCGCAGTGGTCGAGCACACGGCTTCTGATCCAGAGGTCCGGGTTCGATTCCAGACACTGGCTCACACCAATGACTTTTCGAAATTGTTTTCGGAAGTTATGTGTGATAAATATCGATAACTGAAAAACTTTGTCTCCGGTATGGCAATAGGTTCGCCACCTATTCCATTTGGGACGTAAACATAACGGCGAGACGAGGCTTTACAGCCGATGCCTACACCTTTGGGTAACAAAAGGCATGAAGTTATGTTATTTTATGTTACCTTGCAATATAGAATATTGCTACCCTTTTCCTTCCCGTAGGTGACATAAAAAGCTACTAACTGATATGTGCCTGTGAGAATAAATTAAGGGAGTGAAGTTACAGTTACTTAATTCTTAAATGTTAGCGATAACTAAAATTGCTAAACGAAATATTAAGTTTCATCTCAAAAATAATAGCAGTTTATTTATATTTGTTCAGTCATCGCTTCAACTCAAAATAGTGGTAGAGCCAGGCAGGTCGCTGCATGAATGGGCCGGCTCAGCCGGTGAAATACCACGTCATCTCAGCATATCGGCGTAAAGTGTCTCATGCTGTATGTGGTGAGAAATGTTAAAGCCTAACCCCTTCCGCATTTCCCCTCCCCATACCGTTTCAAACCCCCTTCCTATCCCACTAACGAATATATTCCCAAGGATGGTTTACGCCAGATTTGGCCGGTAATAAAACCCGGCCAAATCTTTTGACACCATGGAATGTTAGAAGGGGTGACATGTTGTGCCGACCCCACTTGGAGTAGGATTGGGATAAGAGCTGGATAAAGAAAATGACGATGCCAAAGACTGCAATAAAACAGCATACACAAATTGTGCTCTCACACAGTAGTTTTTCAATAAAAAAACTATGCCGGAATCTGAACCACAGTTATTGCTTGCAGAGTGTTGTAGTTGAACTATCTGAAAAGGGGATTGCCTTAATTACTTAATTGGATATCAACTAAGGCGGGTAAGCTTTGAACATGGCTAACTACATGCAATAGTTTGTGTGTGAAACGGTGTAAGCTGAAACTTTACAACTAATAGTAGAATACGCTTCTACTACTGGTTGTGAAGTTTTAACTAATACGACTAACTAACATTTTAGTTGGACATTTGATCAATTTGATGGTACACACTGCAATATTAATGCAATTTTTCTTTTTTTATGGGATAGGGAGGCAAACGAGCAGACGTGTCACCTAATGATAAGCAAGTAACGCCGCCCATGGACACCGTCGGACGTAGAATTGAAAGGGGTCAGGCCTCTGGATACCTGTCTCACTGAGCTACTTTACGTCGATATTCTAAGATATCAGCAGATGCAGCGTTTTCTATGTGTTTTAACCAATCGAGGCGTAATTTCAAGTCCAGTCTCAGACATATATTTGCTATTTGAACATGTTTATGTCTGTTTGTACATACTAGTAGTCTACATACGACCGTAATTAATGTAAGTTTATACAATACTAAGGTTCTATTGTCAAATACTATACTTCTGTAACTACAGATTCAATACCAAGGTTAATATTAATTTGCGTATTGTGCAAACAAATATATGACTGTCTTTTAAATGTCACGGTACTGAAACGTAATCATGATGTAATTTACATAGGTGAGATTTGAGACCATAAATGGTCCTCGAGGTAAACCTAGTTTAATCTTCTTCCATAGTTCTCGGATAACTCATAATCGAATCAAGGGTCACCCGCTGTGGTTATGGGTGTCAATCGCCCGGTTATGTTTTCTCAGATTTACCGTCACCTTATTTAGATGTTTTAGAATTTAAGCAGCTGATGCGTATTCTTCCCTCCACGATTTTCGCTTTGCTATTTGCTATTTTCTTTTTTCCTCTGCCAATTTTCTTTTTTATTAGAATTATGTCAAAAATCTCTGGAGAAGTTTCAGTCGGCGAAATATTACTTAGCAGCACTAAAAATCAGTGCTACGTATTGAAAGGACACCGCGAGTATCAATGCTCCGACATTTTTAATCTTTATTGCGCCAGCTGATGCTCTTTCCACTGCTGACCATGCAGCTGACATTTTTTTTTCAACTTGGTACTAACACAACTATCAATAAAAATATTTTTTTCGTGACATGTTATATCTTTCCTTTTATTTTTTTTACGGTTTTAGTGACATGCCACATCCAAAACTCCCACTACTTGAACAGATCATGATCGGATTACTCATCAGTGGTATAAGATCAACAACTGGTATACTATAAATAGCCGGCATACTATGAATTTTCTATTTGCGACGCCACCTCCAGGATTAAGAGTTCCAAATAAACAAAAGAATCTTTAAGCGTGTTTTTTGGTAAATATTAGTGGCAATGTATTTTTTTTTTATGTGATAGGAGGGCATACGAGCTGGCGTGTCACCTGATGGTAAGCGACCAACGCCGCCCATGGACACCAGCAACACATATAGTGTTACTGTTGCGTTGCCGACCTTTAAGGGATAGGGGATAGGAAAGGACGGGGAAGGGGGGTGGGCCTCCGGGTACCTCTATCACCGAACGAAACGCGGCATAAGCCACTTTACGTCGGTCTTCTGAGAGGTCGTGGTATTTCACCGGTCGAGCCGGCCCATTCATGCAGCGAACTGCTTGGCTCTACCACTTGTAAAATTTAAAAAAAATATATCTTAACACATAAAATAAGTGTGAAGGTAATCTAGTGGTGGAGCACTCTGGTTCCCCAAAAGGCATTGAAGTGTGCCTGGGTTTGATCCCGCGACTTCTTGATTCAATATATTAGATATTTTGATGTTATAGAAATTCGGCTTTAGTGCCTGTTTCTTTGTTTTTTAATAATTTATCAAAACAATAGGTCCAGTACCTATTGTTGCTATTGTTGCTCAATATACGTGTATAGGAATTTTTAAAGGCATGCATCCCCCCTCTTGGGCAGATTGCCACACGAACATGACTTCTAAACGGGTCGATACATAGCAATGTTACGTAGACTACTTATACTACATATTATTATGCTGCAGATGCCTATTATTGGTGATAGTAATAGCATATGAGGATGATAGTTATTTCTGAACAATATATTTCCTATTTATATTCCCGTCGTAAGTCTGCAGAAGCGATGACGTTACATGCGTTACATCGTTGTCAAGACAGCTCCTAAAATAATTAAATGTTCGTTCATTCTTGCCCCTTTCCAATTATAAAACTGCGATGAACTGATATTTAAATTTAGTCCCTAAAATAAATAGGAAGTAGCTTTTAAAAGAGGAGTACTAAATTATTAAACTCGATCCATTCCTTGGAAACTTTGTAGACAGACAAACAAATCTTTCCTCTTGATAATATTAATATAGATTATCATTGAGTAATAATTGGTGGCGCAGTGGGCGAGCGCATGGCCTCTGATCCAGAGGTCCGGGGTTCGATTCCAGACACTGGCTCACACAAATAATACACCAATGACTTTTCGAAATTGTTTTCGGATGTTATGTGTGATAAATATCGATGACTGACAAACTTTGTGCCCGGTATGGCAATAGGTTCGCCACCTATTCCATTTGGGACGTAAACATAACGGCGAGACGAGGCTTAACAGCCGCTGCCTACACCTTCGGGTAACAAAAGGCGTGAAGTTATGTTATTATGTTATGTTATGTTATCATTGAGTAATAATCCGTAGTGATCCGTTCTCTCTGCCTACCCCGCAAGGAATTTGGAGTGAAGTTATGTATGTATCATTAAGTAATAATTACACGTCCTAGCGTAATTTAAAGGTTGTCTGGAAGAAATAGCAACATGAGATAAGACCGCCTATTGTACCAACATTTACCATGTACTATTTCATTGTAATTTATGCTTTAAATGATGTGCAAAAAAGTCTATAATACTCTAGAAGTCTTCTAATCTACTATAATCAAAACACATAAATAGTATGTATAAGTTAATTATCTTTATATAGATTTTAATTAAACTGTCCAAGACAGATCAATTCATACAATTAGATATATTATTATTAATATAATAATGCTTTGTAATTCAATAGGTGCATGAAATCTAATTAATAATATTGCTTCAGGCTGTAACTTCGAATTGATGGGTGTAACAAGTAATTTCTAAGTAGCCTTGTACTCAACAACCCAATTTGTTTATATGTCTTTCTAGTATGGTTTGTTAATTACCAATATTAACTTCAGGCGGGATATATAATGTTACGGGATATATTAATTTAGTAACTTAATGCCTTCATTTCTATCCGAAGGTGTAGCCAGCGGCTGTTACAACACAATTTGCTGAAATTTCAAGTCCCCTATGGATAGGTGACTTAACCTATATCTAATATATAAAATTCTCGTGTCACAGTTTTCGTTCCCATACTCCTCCGAAACGACGCTTGACCGATTCTCATGAAATTTTGTGTGCATATGGGGTAAGTCAGAGAATAGGACAACATCTATTTCTCATCCCCCTAAATCACACACCCCTTAATAATTTTTATTTTAATCGTTATATTTCTGTTGCTTATTTTTTTTATAAAACGGGATACAAAAATACATACAACGCAAAATTTTCAACCCCCTACGATCAACCCCTAGTTTTAAAATTTTATTTTTCGGCAAGACAACATTTGCCGGGTCAGCTAGTAATATATAAGTATAGTCTAACATTATCTAGTCTCCTATATTTCTCTCATATAACTACTACAAACTTATTAATGTCAACCAGGATTCGATCCCAAGGACTTCTTGATAGACCACAAGAGAAAAATCATCACGCCTTCATAACTTAAGGATGTGTGCAGCGACACTTTTGCATCTATACGCCTAATGAAATTTTGGTAAAATATTAGCTTAAATATAGCTGAACCTTCTTACCGCCTTATTATAACACGATATAGTCAGCAATAAAACTTCCTAAAATTGTATTTTTAATTCAAAACATCTGAAACAGAAGTCGATATGCTAAGCCACTCGGCTTTCGGGTAATTTTGTATTAAATAATATGCAAAGATAACACGCCATGAAATGTTTCACCATGCAAGTTTCCAAAGGCTGCAAGCATACGTGAACGCATAAATATGTATGTCTATTAAATGTTTAAGCTAAAACTACGAAGGTAGAACTACATTTCTCATTGTATTATGTAAAATTCTGTCTACATGAAAGTATGTAGGTTCTATACACACTTTCATAAAGGCATTGTTAGAGTTCGCAAGAAGGAAAATTGCCTTTGGATAAAGATGCGACATACAGTCGGCAGTTGACAATATAAACTTTTGAATTCATTCAAAGTATTACTTATTCTTGAATCAAGAAGTCGTGGATTCAAATCTTGGCTCATACTGCTGACTGCTCGAAATTCATTATGGAAGTTACGTGTGATAAAAATCGATTACTGACAAAATTCTACCCAGTGTATGGCCATAGGTTCCGTCATCTATTCCATTTGGGACGTATATTTGGCAAGTCGAGGCTTAATCGACATTGCCTACATTTACGGGTTGAACAGTCGTGAAGTTATTATAACTTATTTGTAACTTCACGCTTAGAATATTCGTTATATCTCTATATGATACTATATATTTCACTGAGGTTGGAACTGATTGGTGTTAAAGTGGTAAAGTCACGCAGTTCGCTGCATAAATGGGCAGGCAAGGCCGAAGAGGTACAATGATCCCTTATAATATCGTAAAATAAATCATGCTGAGTATCCGAAGGAACATGCAGTTTTCCCTACTCCTCTTGTAGGTATTTTCGACCGCCTCCCTATTCTATCCCAAAGGCCGAAAATATAACTGTCACACTAACTGTCTTTTATGTCTATAGACAGCGCTTATCACTTACCTACAGAAGATCCGCTTGCTTTTTTGTCCCCCATCCCATGAATGTGAATTGCTAATACTGATTATAAAAACTTGTATCCTGCCTATAGTGTATACTTTGAAGCTTCTCGTCTTCAATACCCGAGAGTGTATACAGGCAGCAGTAACTATGCCTTGACACGCCATTTTTAGTTATTATGGTTCCATGAAGTTATGATGAAACTTGTTGCCCAATACCGGGCACAATTTTGTCAGTCATTGTAATATATTATAATATTTATCACAGATATCTTATGAAAAGTCTCGGTGGCGCAGTGGGCGAGCGCACGGCCTCTGATCCAGAGGTCCAGGGTTCGATTCCAGACACTGGCTCACACCAATGACTTTTCGAAATAGTTTTCGGAAGTTATGTGTGATAAATATCGATGACTGACAAACTTTGTGCCCGGTATGGCAATAGGTTCGCCACCTACTCCATTTGGGACGTAAACATAACGGCGAGACGAGGCTTAACAGCCGCTGCCTACACCTTCGGGTAACAAAAGGCGTGAAGTTATGTTATGTTATGTTATATCTTATGAATATAACCGACAAGTCTAAACAGTCACCGGTGTCCAACACGAATCCGAATCTGCGACTCCGAATTGATTAGTGGAATGCTAGCTATGTAGCATTCGCATCCATGGAATACTTGAGACCTTTGAATAGGAATACTAAAGCTCGACAGTCGTCGACAGTTTTCGACAAGGCATCGAAAAGATCTTACATAAAATAAAAGACATAAAAATTAGTAATCATTTTATTTTTACGAAAAGCAACAGTGGTCCGCAGTACAACTGAATTTTGACACTAGGACAACTAGGATAGAGCATTAGGAAAGATTATATTTACATTTCCATGCACATAACATAGGAACAATTATGGTTTATTAAATAAATGTCTGTATCTGTGTATTAAATAATACCAGCAATATGGAAAGAAAATGTCACTAAATATTATTTATTGTACTTAAAAGTTGCATGGATTAAAAAAAAAAAGGCTTTTTTTATTTATTATAAATAAATGTCTATACTCTATGGTTTCTATTACAGCTCAACCTGATTACTGTTACTTTATTCTTAATAAATAAAAAAAAATACGAATTTGTGTGTATTTTTCTTGCCTCCGCCATTTTGGATTTAAAATGACTATATTTCTTGTCATCGTAATATATCTAGGCAATAAACCTTTCCGTATCAAACACTCGTCGTAATGGCACCTAACATAGCAATAACTATTTAATAATTTTAATTTTATTTTTTGAGAAAAAGGGTCTAACGAGCGTGCGGATCACCTGATGGAAAGTGACCAGCGCCGCCCATAGATATCGTCAACACCAGGGGCGTCGAATCAGCGTTGCCGGGCTTTTAAGTGGGAGTATGCTCTTTTCTTGAAAGTCCCTAAGTCCTATCGGTCCGGGAATACCTTTGCCGGGAACTGGTTCTATAGTCGGCTGAAGCGCACTGTCGTAGATAGGCAACCATTAAGTTTATGTGCGTGGTAATGTTGGCGCGATATGCGGTGGCGGAAATCAGCGGGTGGTATTAGTCCGAACAATTCCTGGGAACACTCCCCGTGGTAGATTCAATATAGGACACACAGAGCAGCAATGTCCCTCCGCAGTGCCAGGGAATCAAGCCCGTCGTAAATTGCCTGGTTGTCGACGAGCCGAACCGCCCTTCGTTGAATGCGGTCAAATGGAGCAAGCTGGTACTGGGGTGCTCCCGCTCAAAGATGGGAACAGTACTACACGTGAGGTCTTACCTGCGCTTTATAAAGTTGCAATCGATGACCTTACGTGAAGTACCGTCCCGCTCTATTGAGCACACCGAGTTTCTTTGAGTCCGGTTTGGCTTTGCCTTCCAGATGACCGCAAAACTGGACGTTGCTCGACACGTCGACACCAAGGATTCCGATATGAACTGACGGTGTCAGGGGAGTGTTCCCGAAACAGGGAGCTACGACAAAGGGTGTCTTTTTAGTGGTAAACGCGCAGACCTGTGTCTTTTTGGGGTTGAATTGGACTAAGTTTAGTCGGCCCCAGTCTGAGACTTGACTAAGCAGAGTTTTTTTTAATCTATTTTATAATATGATTAATTTTTGATCTATGAATGAATGTATTTAATTATTCGATACGCTATAGCTATGCTGACATAAGATCAGCGTAGCTATGCTATAGCATAACCAATATCTAGTATAAAAGAATCCACTCCAATAGGAATCCCTCCATTAGAATTCGGTGTAATAGAATGTTAGCCAATAGAATCTCAGTCAATAGAATGCCCTTCAAATACACAATGTTCTTTTTCTGAATTACGTTTTTGTATATAATAACAGGTTACAGCTGTAATAGATGAACTATTTAATGAACTGGTATTAACATATTTTGAAAATTAGGATATATCTAACATGATCAAGGCTCGTGAAATAATGCATAATAATTTTGAATTGGTGCCTCATTAATTTATTTTTGTCTAATAGAAATAAATTTATGTTTCTTTACAAAAAAAAAATAATACATATGACCTCGTAGCTAAACGTCATGTAATTGACTTTTAGGAGTTTTCTTTTAATATTGATTTTTATCATAAAATATTCATACATATTTCGTATATGCATTATATTTCGTTTTATACATAATAATATAGTAGAAGCCAATTTTTCCAAAACTCAGTCTATATTTATTAATACTTTCAAATATTCTAACGTAATTACATAATATATATTAGACTAAAATTATTTATAATTAATATTCACTAAAATGGTTTTTTTTTCTAAGAGATATGTTCTGTTGATATCAGAATTAAATAAAAGTGTTTATTTAATTTCCTAAATATTTTCAATTATTAATTAAAATTGACATGTCATACTAGAAAAAAAAACAGGCACTAATTGAAATGTCAAAATCAACTACATTCAACCTCTTTACATATGAATGCTCCAATCAATTCCATCACTTATAAATAAAGAAAAAAAATCTAGATTCAACTAGATTATTATTTTGAAATTAAACCATAACATCATCTGGAAATATTACACGATATTGATATCACAGGTGTGATATGATAAAAAATATATTAACCTCGATAATTGTTTCATAATTGACTAAAATAATGTATCAAATCAAAACAAACAGCATCCCTGAGAAGCCATCTTGAGTAAAACGACTAATGAGATTAAAAAACTGTAACAACACCAATATTTCGGACCTGCCCTGTTGTAATCTTGTAATCTGAAATCTAAAAGGATTTTACTAATTAAACAAGCGAAACAGAATATTTTCTTTGTTAGTGAATTTACTCAAAAGCGGTTGTTTTATTTTCATATTCACAAAGAGGTTTTACAAATGAAACGAAAAATTCCTATAACAAAAGCATGATAATAGGTATTATAAAATTTTCTTTATAATTAGATTTATTTCGAACTTGTAATAGTTTTTTTTTTGAACTTGTTATAAAAAAATGAACAGTAAGATTTTAAAATTTTTAACGAACAATGTTATAGAACTCTTTCTTAGAAGCTTTTTTTTTCAAATTTCTTAAATAATGCTAATTAATTTAGTATACAAGACGTGTTATTATAAAGATTTTTATAGGAACAAAGCTTTCTTAAACCTCTCCTCTGAAGGAAAGGAAGAGCCTTTGCCATAGGCTATTATTAACAAAATGTGTTTTGGAATTCAGATTTCAAATGAAGTCCAATAAATATATCGCGATCAAATATACTAAAATTCTGTGCAGCTTTAACAGCCAGTTACGACAGAAAGAGAGTTGTCTTTTTTTAGTGAATAAAAGTATCTATATAAATGGATATTGTTTGTTTTATTTATTTATTTTCTTTTTGCAAAAAACGGTAGCCTTAATTCCAAGATAAATATCTTCTTAGTTCTGATAATGATACGCAATACCTTATTTTCCGAAACTCCAACGATAACAAAAATAATAGTACTATTTTTTTATAATCAGTAGTTATTTTTGAAAATATTTCAGTTATCAAAATTTACATAATGTTTTTTTTTAGTACAAAATACTGTATCAAATGTATGGTTTGCACATGATTCTGAAAAATCAGCTCACACTTGATTTGAAGGGAATATTGTACATATTCATACATGAACACTACTATATATTATGTGCACAGTGTAGTTATGATACTCATTGAATACTGATTAATAGTATGTTTAAAATCGATTCCTAAAAGGGCCATTATATCTCCAGTAAAGTGTGAATAATACTAGAAATATAGGATTCCGGACTTTTTATAAATATTTTTATGGTCAAACATTATTTTGATCTATCTCGTAACGTTCAGTCAGCGTTTGCAATTAAAGCGCCAGAAACCGATTTTTATTTTATTTCCTTCATACAAACTTTACTCTTGAATTACTCTAACTGTTAAATTAAACCACGTTTGCTAAATTAAACCAAGTTCTAAAGATCTGAGCATTTAGGTATATGGACAGAGATCGGAGAGCGACTTTGTTTTATACTATATACATATAAGTAAGAGAGTAGATAAATACAAAACGTAGACAATTAAGTTCACATTCAAAACTGACTGTGTATTTCCGAACCCTATTATTAGTCTGGTATTAAAAAGAAATAGATTTTGATTGTCCCCTAATACGTACCTTGTGTGCCAAAGGGCGTGCTTTCCGACGATTTATCGGCTACGATGTTTAATCGCTGTACAACTGTCAAAATATTATATTTTAGAACAATTTATATTCAACTAGTCAGTAGTAGTGGCTTTTCCTGCTTTGACTTGAAAGTCCAGGGAGGAAAAGCCACTACTACTAACATTTGAAAATGGTATTTTTCTTGACATCGGATTTTAATGAAACATGAGCAGTACACTGCAGGAATGGGCCGGCTCGACCGGTGAAATATCACGACCTCTCAGAAGATCTACGTAAAGTAGCTTATGCCACGTTCTGTTCGGTGAGAGAGGCCGTCGGCAACGCAACAGTAACACTATATGTGTTGCACTACATGGGCGGCGTTGGTTACTTACCATCAGGTGATACACCTGCTCATCACATAAAGAAGTGAATGGAGGACATATGGAAACAATTATAGAAATCATGAATTATAGAAATATACTTGTGTATTGCTTCTTTCACATTTTTTATAAATATTTTAAATATCAAAACACGAATTTCCTACTGAATTATGAATAGATAAAAAATAATTAGGGGTGACAGTAAAATATAGTAAATATTTAATGTCACACAATTTTAAGTCTCCATTATGTCATATGGCAGTGACATAATGAAGACCTATACTTATATATAGAAGATGTAATACGAAAACGGAACATTTGTATAAAATATACATTATAAAATAAGAAATAAATGAATATACAATAAGGAATTGAATTCTATTCCAATTTTAAAAAATAGTCTTATACTACAGGTGACCCGCTTAATCGTTTGGTCCCTATCTACGTTAAAAAATTTCAGAACATAACATAACATTCTTTTACCGACCCTCCATATGGCTCGGAAAGTTGTATGAAGTTAGGAACTTGTCATGTGGGCACGCACCTCGACCTACCACCTCGTCCAACTTTGCATCACTTCGGACAACTTCCATTTGTTTTCGGTTTTACACCTTTTTCTACCTGAAGGCAGTGGCTATTAAGCCTCGACTCCCAGTAGACGCGTCTCAAATGGAATAGGTGGCGTACCTATTGCCGTAAACTGGGCACAAACTTTTCAGTCATCGAATTTTATCACGTTTTTTGTTTCAGAAGCGTGGTACAGAACCAGTGGACCACTGGGCCATCAAAACCGATCAAGTTCGGAACTTACTAACATTACAATATCACCAACTAAAAAGAGTTTAGAAATAATTAATTAGGTAGAAAATATTACCATTCCTATTATCCGTTGCTGGAAGCGGCATGGCTTGAAAAAAGAAAAAGTTCATGTTTATAATTATAAATTATTACAACATAGCATTTCGATACAAAGTAATAAAAAGCCAAGTTACCTATGATTATTTCATAACCACACCCAGAAATCACATATAAGTAGGCTAAACTAGAGCCTATAATTTAGCTTTTTCATATAATAAGGTAGGTATTAGCCTTAATTTTAAACGTACGATATTTGTAGATGACCTTTAGGTTTAGTAGTAGTACTCCGAATTGTGATTGACAAGATTCTAGTTGGAATTGAGGTACACGCTTAGGACTTGTCGGAAATCATTTTGAAAGTTACCTGTCGGTATAAAATTTATAACTGAACAAGTGTTTTATTATTTAATAATAAAACAATTGTTCAGTTATCAATTAATCTATGCATATTATTAACAAACTTGGAGTGTCTGTTTTTAATATTGAAATAACTGATTTTTACTATATGCATATGAATTTATTTATACACCAAAACAAAACAAATTTTTGTCTGCCTATTTATTCTGGCTGAACTGATTTTGACGGCGCATTTAGTGGCAGTTAGTTGATGTAATAAGGAGTAAATTAGGCTAAACAAGTTTTCTAGAATATAAATTCTAAGAACTTGTTTTATTTACATATATATAGAAAACATCAACACTGGTAGAGCTAAGCAGTTCGCTGCATGAATGACCCGACTGGACTGGTGAAATACCACGCCCTCTCAGGAGATCCACGTAAAGTAGCTCATGTCGCGTTTCCTTCGGTCTTTCCCATCCTTTCCTATCCTACTCCCTTAAAGTTGTGTTTGCTGGACCAGCGGTAGTTATTAGTAAATAAAACTAACTTACGGTATAATTTAATAGTGCCCTCGGTGTCACCGAGAGAATTTTTCGAAACACACTTATATGTTCCATAATCTGAACTTGTGACCCTTCGTATAGCAAGACGTAGTACTGATCGATATGATCCATCTATCTTCTGCGGCTCGAGACCTCCTCCTGAACACGAAAATGTATTTAACATATTACATATATATATATATATATATATATATATATATATAGTTATCTCAATCCGTCATTTGTTGATCATGCGTGCTGTATGGCGAGCACTTTGTTGATCCGAAAACCTATGTTGATCCGGGTGGTTTTTGTTGATCCAATATAATATTTTTCATACAAATGTGGTTCCGGACGGATCAACAATTTACTCCGTTGAAGCTTAGGAAACCCAACCGAAATGTTGATCCGATATACGAATCCACTTCGATAGTTGTTGATCCGATTCAAATGGGCCAATCAGAAGGCAAGTCCTCCTACTGTCCTGCTGGACATGTATACGGATTTTGCACACATGCGCTATGCGCATGTGTGCGAAATCTATAAAGCGCATATTTTTTTTACGAATCTTAATGTTTTAACTTATTAACCGACTTCGAAAACAGGAGGAGGTTCTCATTCCGCCTTTATGTTTAGTATTTTTTTTATCTCTGTTAACCGACATTTTCGTCAATTATGAACAGATTTCCATTTTTTTTTTGGATAGTGTTCACCTCCAAGATGGTCCCATTTTCACCAGGTCAGGATCTGATGATGGAAACCACGAGAAATCGATGCAACTACTGAAAATCGTGTACGAGTATGGTGTTTTTGTTACGTAATAGGTCTTAAGGATATGCTTTAAGCTGTCAACATCTGATTCTGCTGTGCTGATGAAGAAGACACATAACTCTTAAATGGTAAGGAGTTCGAAGAAAGTACTACAATTGGTAAATATTATCTACTTGATACTATGTAGGGCTAGCTTGCTGCTTATTAGGTATGCTAGAATCTACAGCTGATGCTGCTGTGCTGATTAAGAAGCCATAGAAGTCCTAAACGGTTAGGAGTTGGGTGACAGTACGGCAGTCGATTGTAGGAAACTGTTTAGTAGTATACAGGACTAATGTGTTGCTTGGGAGGTATGATTGAATCAACATCTGATACTACTGTGCTGATGATGAACCTTCAGAACTCTTAAACGGTTAGGAGTTAAGACATACTTATGAATTCTGAAAAAAAATCTGCAATACTTTCCAGGCTAGGATTGCCCTCCATACGGGCTGCAGTGTTATTGGGTCTACTCATGATTATAATAAATATAAAAATTCATAATAAGTTTTATTAAACTATATTACCTATTTCCACTATTCTAGATTTTCTGTACGAAATCTTTCATTTGATGGACGCCTATACAGGCTGGAATCCAGTCATATGTAGTAATTGATACCAGATGTAGATCATAATTTCAGTAAACGTTGTACAAAATATTAAGACGATCGGTACAGTAATTAGGTCAATAACGACAGTTTTCATTTTCATGTAATTGAACACTCCCTATAAATGTATGAACTGGAATAAACTCTTCTCAGCTGTTCGTCCTGTCAAGGCCGCTTCGACTTTGTCATAAACGAAAAATATATGGTAACAGAGTACATAATAAAAGGGATCAAGTAGGCACCTACTTTTCTGACTCGAAAATTAATTTTATGTAATATTTTGTAATAAACACTACTGCTAATTTCGTTTAAATAAAGAAATATAGCGGACCGACGGCGCGGGCGTCGATGGGTTCAAGGTCAAATGGCCTCGGATCAACGTTAGTTATAATAATAATAATATCTTGGACATAAATCACACAGCTTCCTCTAGTTCCAAGCTAAGCAACTAAATGCTTGTGTTATGGATACTAGATAACGGATATTAATACATTTATACTTTTCTTTTGTAAATTCATACTTATAATACATAGAAAAACACCCAGACGCCACACAAATATTCATGTTTGTCATAAATATTTGTGCTCGTGTGGGAATCGAACCCCCGACCTCGTTGCTGCAGCCGGTAGTTTTACCAAGGCGCCACGAGGCTCGTTGAGTTAATAAGATTTGGCAGGAATATGAATATAAAACGGATGCACATCTGACTCGTCGGTATAATTTTTGCGACCGTTACGGATCAACAAAAAAATGTTGTTTTTGTACATTTTGATGGCAAGTATGTTGCAAAGCGACCTTGTTGAGAGAGAATGCTGCTGCCCATTCTTCCAGCCTTTTCCCTTTGTCGCCTTTTACGACACCCACGAGAAGAGATGGGGTGGCGGTATTCTAAGCCGGCGCCACACAGCATGATTTTCTATTTACGAAATCTTTAATTTGATGAATGGCTATAGAAGTTATAAATATAAATGCTAAAGTCTCGGTGGCGCAGTAGTCGAGCTCACGGCTTCTGACCCAGAGGTCCGGGTTCGAATCCTGTCACTGGTTCACACCAATGTCTTTTCGAAGTTATTTTCGGAAGTTAAGTGTGATAAATATCGATGACTGGTATGGCAATAGGTTCGCCACCTATTCTATTTGGGACGTAAACATAAAGGCGAGATGAAGGTTAACAGCCGCTGCCTACACCCTCGGGTAACAAAGGCGTGAAGTTATGTTATATTAAGTTAAGCTTCATGCTAAATATAAATCTATTAATATTATCCATTAGACTCTATGCATATTATTAACACATTTATTAATTAGCGCAAGTATTTTTTTTATTAATTTTAATTTAGAAAATTACCTCTCCGCGCTTATTGTGATGTTAATGCATACAGATGTGAAATTATTTTATTATATACCTTCAAGCAAGTTCAATTCAAGCATCGTTATTTAGAAAAAATACTTTTAAAAAAAGTCAGCTAACTTAATTAAGACAAACAGACGACAAAAAAGTACCTACTAACGTAATTAAAAAGCGATAAATAACGCAAACAGTTTAACTACTTAATACAATATACAAAACGTAATACTATAACTAAGTCATCTTTAACTATAAATATATTTACATAACAAACATAACATAACTTCACGCCTTTTGTTACCCGAAGGTGTAGGCAGCGGCTGTTAAGCTTCGTCTCGCCGTTATGTTTACCGTCTTACGTCCCAAATGGAATAGGTTGCGAACCTATTGCTATACCGAGCACAAAGTTTTCAGTCATCGATATTTATCACACTTATCTTCCGAAAATAATTTCGAAAAATCATTGGTGTGAGTCAGTGTCAGGATTCGAACCCGGACCTCTGGATCAGAACTCAGAAGCCGTGTGCTCTACCACTGGACCACCGAGACTGTTAAATATATTTACAATTGTCAGTTATTATTGGAGTCGGTGCCAGCCTAGGTAACGTAGTCTATTGTGTTGTATGATATGCACGGCCGTCAAAGTCACACGACGAAATAGAATACGGGGTAACTTTTAACCAACTCCGACTTCAATAATAATAGATGATGATTGTAAATATTTTTATAGTTAAAGATGACTTTTTTATGGGATAGGAGGACAAACGAGCAGGCGTGTCACCTGATGGTAAGCAACCAACGCCGCCCATGGACACCAGCAACACACATATAGTATTACTGTTGCGTTGCCAACCTTTAAGGGATAGGGGATAGGAAAAGATGGGGATAGGGGTGGGCCTCCGGGTACCTCTCTTACCGAACGAAACGCGGCATGAGCCACTTTACGTTAGTCTTTAGAGAGGTCGTGGTATTTCATCGGTCGAGCCGACCCATTCATGCAGCGAACTGCTTGGCTCTACCACTGCTGGCAGACAGTTAAAGTAGTTGACTTAGTTAATTACGTTTTGTATATTGTATTAAGTAGATAAATTATTTGCGTTATTTAACGCTTTTTAGTTACGTAAGTAGGTACTTTTTTGTCGTTTGTGTTCTTGAAGTCGGTTTGACTTTTTTTTAAGTAATTTTATTTCTAAATTATTAGTTGTGTTTATGAGTTGTGAACTTAAATAGATGTTCGTGTTTATTTACTGCTAAACTGCTAAGTAGTTTTCATCGACTAATTGTATTACTGTCTCCCAACTCGTAATCGTAACCAACTCGTCACCTATCATCTCCTCCTATACTCCTATCATCAGCACAGCAGCGTCAGGTGTTGATTCAAGCATACGTCCCAAGCAACAAGTTAACCCTACATACCTTAAGTAGTTTTTATAGACCAATAGCAATTCTGTTTCTAAGCTCCTAGCCGTTAAGGAGTTCTGTGAGCATCATCATCAGCTCAGCAGCATCCGATTTTGATACCTTAAAGTAAATACCCAACACATGACGCAACAAACACACTACACAAGCCTAAATTTTTTGGTGGTCGCCTTCGATTTCTCCTGGATCCCATTATCAGAAATTGACTTGGTGACAATGGGACTATCTGGGAAGCATACCCTTTCGAATAAAAAAAGAATTTTGCAAATCGGTCCAGACGTCTTTGAGTAATCGCTGAACATACATAAAAAAAGATCCCGACGAATTGAGAACCTCCTCCTTTTTTGGAGTCGGTTAAAAAAAGACTAGAATTATATAGTTACTTCAAAAAAATCATCGGGGCTAATGACCAAAGAATCACTTTGCACGTCCGAAATGGAATAGGTTGCCTATTTCCATACACCGCGGACAAGATTATTATAAATATATTAAAATTATATTTATCACACATAACTTCCGAAAAGATTCCGAAAAATTATTGGTGTGAGCCCGGAATCAAATCCATGCAGGGCCGCGCCGGAAGAGTGTTTAAGAGTTATATTTACTAGCTGACCCGGCGAACTTTTTTCCAGATCAATAATATTTTTTGACTAATTTTATTCCTTTACTTCAGGCTCTTGTTACCCGAAGGTGTAGGCAGTGGCTGTTAATGTCGTTATGTTTACGTCCCAAATGGAATAGGTGGAGAACCTATTGCCATACCGGGCACAAAGTTTGTCAGTCATCGATATTTATCACACATAACTTCCGAAAACAATTTCGAAAAGTCATTGGTGTGAGCCAGTGTCAGGAATTGAACCCGCGACTTCCGAAATCAGAAGCTGGGTGATCGTACTTTAGTTATATATCTCTATGTCAAAAACATGAAAATAATGCAAATAACATTTATTATATTAACAGAGTACATAATAAAAGGGATCAAGTAGGCACCTACTTTTCTGACTCGAAAATTAATTTTATGCAATATTTTGTAATAAACACTACTGCTGATTTCGTTTAAATAAAGAAATATAGCGGACCCACCGCGCGGGCGTCGATGGGTTCAAGGTCAAATGGCCTCGGATCAACGTTAGTTAGTAAGATTTGGCAGGAATATGAATATAAAACGGATGCACATTTGACTCGTCGGTATAATTTTTGCGACCGTTACGGATCAAAAAAAACATGTTGCTATTGTATATTTTGATGGCAAGTATGTTGCCAAGCGACCGATGCAGATCCACAAACAACCCTTCCATTTCAAATTTGGATCAAAGTATATCAGTTATATTTTTAAAGAGCTAATTATACACTGCAAAAAGGTGGATCAACATTTCTTTTAACGTCTTACTGGATCAACCTTTACATAGAACGGATATTTATATATATATATATATATATATATATATATATTTAATATGTTAGCTTAATGGCCGTTATTTCAAAACGGAAGTGGTATATTTAAGCCCTTAACACCGAAGGTGTAGGCAGCGGAAGTTATGTTATTAAACGCCGAATTGTTTTTTTTATAATTTAATAAGTAAAATTTCGCATTTAACAAGCAAAGGAATCTATTACCATACAATAAGTACAATAAAAAAGTATCATATTTAAATAATTAGATGATTCAGAAGTGCTGAACCACTAGAATCACCCAAATTGTCTTCTCTGCTATTCGATGTCTTGATCAGCAAAATATTGTGCTATGTATGTGTCAAGTCTCGGTGATCCAGTGGTAGAGCACCCCGCTTCTGCATCCAGAGGTGGCGGGTTCGAATCCGGGCACATACCAATGACTTTTCGAAATTAATTTCGAAAGTCATGTGTGATAAATATTGATAACTAAAAACTTTGTGGCGGTATGGCAATAGGTTCGCCACCTATTCCATTTGGGACGTAAACATGACGGCGAGTCAAGGTTTAACAGCCACTGCCTACACCTTCGGATAGAAAGTGAAGTTATGTAATGTTATGTAAATATCGTTCCATATAAGTACGTATGTAAATATATAAGATCACCCCAATTCTTTGAGGAGGTAGTCAGAAAGGATACCATAACACTGTTATACACATCTCACTCAATTTCATTCTCGGCCACATGAGGTGATGCCTCACCTTCTTATAAGATAATATATCCCTCCTAACAGTTATCTACATATTATGAACATATCATCTATCTGATACTTCAGAGCGTGCAAATACACTACTTAAACCACTGAGTTCAATATACAAGAGGAGCAAACCTCATTCAAATGCGTCACAAAATGTGTGTCCACTTTTTAGATGCAATGACGTAGCTTTGAAACCACTAGACATTTAAAATGAAACATTATATCTATCTCAGTCACACAAATCGCAAATACACTGCCGTCACTTTGATTAGACAAAGATGGCACTATAAATTTGCAATGGCGGTGTGGGGTGGCCTGCCCATGCGAAATTTTACCCAATTTTTCAAGCCGTGTACTCTTAAAAATATTTAATAAATATAAATTCAATATTTTACTATTACTTATTAATTTCTTATCAGATGTATTAGAAGATAACTGAAATAATGAATGGATCAACGATCTCTGTGTACTCTGTACTAGATCGGCTGTTCCGAAAAAAATTGGATCACACTCATCTGTACCTAATTGTGTACACCTGCTTTAGAGCAGCGATTTAAATCGCTGTAGGTAAGGTGTACACAATTAGGTACAGATACACAAAATAGTGAAAACGCTTGAGTAGTAAAATAATGTACTTACATTCATTATATTGAAAGGGAATTATTTTATTTGACGTGGACAGGGCCTAACAGCCGCACGGGTCGATCGATCATAAAGTTAAGCAACGCTTGGCACGGTCGGTCCGTGGATGGGTGACCATCTTATCATGACGAGTTCCTCCGTGTTTCGGAAGGCACGTTAAATTGGTGGGTCCCGGCTGTCATTTGAACATCTTTGGTAGTCGTTACGGGTAGTCAGAAGCCAGAAAGTCTAACAACCAGACTTACCAAGGGGGATTGTGTTGCCCACGCAACCGGGTTGTGGAGGTCAGATAGGCAGTCGCTCCATGTAAAACACTAGTACTCGGCTGCACCCGGCTAACCGGGGTCGGCTTCCAGTCTAAACTGGAAGCCGACCCCAACATAATTGGGAAAAAGCTAGGCAGATGAATTATTGATCATACACCGCTGTGTAACATAAGTTTTGTATAAAATTGCCTTTTAGTCTCTTTTTTATAAGTCTGAGTGAATAATTTGCTTTCGTGATACAATCTTATTTTTAAGTATTTATTAATTATGGCATTTATTAATAAAAGCGAATGATCAACTTGAATTGACGATAAATGATCTCCCGGGTGCAGGTAGCCAGTCAGTTTCTTTTCTCAGCAATCGGACAATTTTCACCCACTTGTCACGGCGTGCTGCATCTTTAGGCACCCTGCAGCGTTATTATTATAACAAAAAATATTTAAGATCTCCTTTTCCATAAATTAATAACTCTCCCACAAATGTGGGAAACTAAAACTAAGTTTTTAGTGGTATCACTGAAGCTAATTATGAAAATTCAACATTTTATCTATTTTACTGTATTTTAATATTAATGTAAACATTAATATTACGTGTGGAAAGTAATTCCGGTTAATTTCTTATGGGTTTCCGATCTTGAATCGCACTCTTTTACTACGCATTTACCCATTTTGTACCTATTGTTATTCGGTTCGCGTCTGACAGATGACTGAATTGACATATGCTTCGCATAAGCCTGTAGGCTTATGGCCAGTGGTCACACTTTGAGAAGGTTACTACAAGTCTAGAACATATAAGTCAATGACTTAAACATTTACACTATTTTTGTGTAAGTTTCACTCAGTTTATTTTACTTACACGCGTACTTGACCATACCCAACTCTGGCTGTTATTGTCACGTTGAGTGACAATGTCAATTTACATCATAATAAATTTAGGCTTCAAAGACACGGTTTCCGGGTCATAAATAAAAATACAACTGTAGGTAGTATACGAAAATTAATAAATAAAATTATATTCTTTAAAGTAGGTAGGTAATTATTTAATATGACAGACTGACCAGACATTTTGAAATTAGACGGGATATTCGGCCATTTCATTTGAGACTTTTACCAAGAAAGGAGCCAGAATAATCTAAACCTTCAACTAAACTTTTGATTTTATTGGTGAGTGGTTTAACCAATTTATTTCACCCTAATAGCTAAGATATTATTGCCTGCAGTGCCGTGAGCTTGATGTGCTCAATTTATTAAAATTATTTCATGTAGTTTACTTTATCATGGAAAAGAGTATAATCACATATCTCATCTTAAAGTTTATCATGTTCAGATTCTCCTAATAGCAGGATATTGTTTTTATTTAATTATATTACAGTCATTTCCTATATAAATTATTCTGTACAATTAAGATAATTTTACAAATCAAGTAGGTAGTGGTAACCTACCTACATTATTAATTATGTTGCTTAATAGTTTGTTAATCTAACTCTTTTCCAAATTTATATTTATGTTTATGTATTGTAGGGTTATATGCTTGATCCACCCTGGGCATTTTCCAAATTACTGGCATGTAACACCACTGTCTACCCATTCTGAGAAATGGGGGTCGGTGGTGGCACTGATTGTCGATGCCAGTGAATGGGGATGCTCAGGGGCTGTTACTGGCTGTTTTCCAGATCGGCTGCCCTCTACCTTTACCTCGACTTCATCTCTACTTTCATCTCTACTTTCACATCTACTTTCTTCCACTTTTCCTGTCGACCAACTGACGGTGAAAGGCAGCCCGCCAACATCTGGGAGGAGATTTCAGTGGAGCACCGGGACACCCCTGCAGTGAGCCTTCGCGGGTCACTCGGCATCAGGTCGTACCTGCTCCCTTCTTAAGATTTGGTAGCCACAAATTGAGGAGCAACTCGACGTTAAAATAAATTAAATTCTAATTGTCGAGCGAATTTTTTTATTTATGAACCCCCGACCGCGTTACATTAAAAGTAGGGGCTCCTACTAATAGATACATAACTTCACGCCAAATCCCTTGCAGGATAGGCAGTGAGAACAGAGCACCATAAGGCACGATTCTTACACGCCTCACTCGCTTCGTTGACTTTCATAACTCTTTTCATGCACGCTCGTCGATTTTTGACGCTCCTAACAAAACCTTCCATCAACACGTTCTATTTGGTCATGAAAATTGTGTCTTGGCCGTCCTCGACTCCTACATCCATCTGCTTTTGCATTGTATATCTGCTTAGTCAATCGTGCATTATCCATTGTTCCTACATCTCCGACCCATCGGAGCACTTTCTTACTTTAACACCGACACTCTGTTCCAATCCAACTTCCTTCCTTACAACCTTGTTTTCGACGCGGTCAGCGAGAGATACTCCGCAAATTTTGCGCAGTGCCATCGTTTCGACAGTATTTAACCTACGCTCATGTAGTTTCTGCCATACCCAGCTCTCGTTTCCATAAGTTAGCGTTGGGATTAGTACCGCTTGTACTAGGAGTGTTTTTTAGTAATTTCCTCCATCAATACAATAATAATATAGTTCAACATGTCTTGCGAATGTTGTTTACACACAATTAGTTATTTACAATGTGTTTAATTTGTGTTTAATTCACTGCTTAAACATTGAACGCATAAATTTAAATAAATTTGTTATATTATGCATGGTTGTCCAGTTCGTTGAATACGTATTGTGGACTAAAACCTTAACGATAATTTATGTTAAAAAATAGTCTCGGTGGTCCAGTAGTCGAGCACCCCTCTTCTGAATCAAGAGGTCACGGGTTCGAATCCATGCTCATAGCAATGACTTTTCAAAATTGTTTTCGAAAGTTATGTGTGATAGATATCGATGAAAGAAAATTTGGGGCCGGTATGGCAACAGGTTCGGCACTTATTCCGTTTAAGACGTAACGATTCGGTAAGTTGAGGTTTAACAGTTGCTGCCTACACCTTCGGGTAGAAAAGGAGTGATGTTATGTTAAAAAATATATAATAAATATTGTGGAGGTCGCTAGTGATGAAAACCGGTTGAAAGAAGCTGAAGAAAGATAAATGGTAATAAATAAATGGTATAGGTAGAGGAAAGTCACTTGACGGCGTAATCGATCATATGGTTTTCACAGACTTTGTATAATATATAGTCACTTTTACTGCCTTTTAAATAGATTTTAAAAATATTTTCAGCAACATATTGAATAATTTCTTATAGGAACCATTTTAAAACATAAAAATGTAATACACAATAGCTTTCGACTTTTCTGATTTGTAATGCCTATGCTTTAAACATGTCATTATATACAAAAGCAAATAAATGAAGTTTTAATAATGAGTTTATCATTTATTATCTTTAATTTAGCTCCTCGCTTCTGATTCAGATGTCGTGGGATCAATTCTGGGCTCACACCAATGTTTTCTCGAAAAAATTTTCGAAAGTTGATATCGATGACTGGCAACTTTGTACCCGGTGGTTCCGCCAGTTATTCCATTTGGGACGTAACGATTCTGCAAGTTTAGCCTTAACAGTCGCTGCCTATATCTTCAGGTAGAAAAGGGGGTTTATTATTTGTATTATCTATGAACTTGGAGAATATTAATTAATTTTCAATAGTAATTATTAAACTTTTTGATATCAAACAAGAATGAAACAGGTTCAAATTTCTCAGTATCATGGTAGTGTAAAATTAAAAGTTTGTTATCGTCAAAGAGCAATAGCAAACGGTATAGCTTCGAGACGACTACAACAAAGTCGAAAATGCTTTTTAATTAAGAAGTCCTCCAAGTGAACTTGATTGAACGCTGTGTTAGGTAACATTTTGAGTTATAACAAATAGCGGTAATCTATTCAAATATCGATCAGACGAGTATGAAACTGATGGACCGGTATTTAGTCCCAAGTTGCGCTGGTCTCAAGTTCCAAGGCTTGTAACGCAGCAAAGAGTGGTAGAGTTACTCAGTTTTCTGCATGAATGGGGCCTTTCGACCAATGAAATACCACGAAATCTCAGAATATCTACAGAAAGTGGATCATGCCGCGTTTCGGTCATTGAGAGAGATATCCAGGGGTTAAATCCTACATGCCTTCTCTTTCCCACTTCCGAGCATTTCTCTATCCCATCTTAAAGACCGGCAATCGTCACACTACCTTTGTTACAGACCATGGGCGGTGCTTGTCGCTTACCATCAAGTTATCAGCTTGCTTGTTTATCCTCTATCTCATAAAAAGAAATATTTTAACAATAGATCCGTGAAGAACATAATAAAAGAGATGGTTCCGTATACTATTAATCTTCATGCTATTTCTCTTATAGTGCGGGTTGTTACAGTTTCGAGAGTAAACCTATTTAGGTTTATAGGGTGGTAAAACTAACGTAACCAATTGTTATTGGGGTGAACGTCTAGTTAAACCAATCTGGTATCTTAATATAGGTTAGGAGAATTACCATCTTACTAGCTTTATCGTGACAATAAATATTTTTTTATCAACAAATCAGGTCCGTGGTTCTGGTTCTCTTATACTTAAGTGAAGGAGAAATAATGCCAGCTACAGAACCTCACACGAAGTCCGAAGAACGCAAAGAGAAAGGAACGCCTTAAGTCACACCTCACTTGCCTTTTTGAATTTTTTATCTCTTGTCATTCATGCTCTTCGCTTTTATGGCATCACCTAACATCACCTTCTCCAAGGACTGGTTTAATGTCACGTAAAGTGCCCGTTCTCGACTCTTACATCCTTTCGCTTATGCACTGTATATATGTTTAGTCAATCTTGCATCATCCATTCTTGCTAACATGTCCGAACCATGAGCATGGCCTGCCTTACTTTTACAACGACACTGTCTTTCAATCCAATTTTCTTCTTTACAACCATACTTTGGACTCATCCAGCGAGCCTCATTCTGCAAATTTTTTCACCGCGTTTAAATTAATGGAAGTGAGAGCTGGGTATGACAGAGTGTGCGTGAAAGTAGAATAAACGCGGTCAAAATGAGGGCACTGCGTATATCAGCAGAGTAACCCTCGCTGACCGCGTCGAAAACAAGGTTGTAAGGAAGGAAGTTGGACTGAAAGAGAGTGTCGGTGTAAAAGTAAGAAAGGGCATGCTCCGATGGTTTGGACATGTAGAAAGAATGAATGATGCAAGATTTACCACTTTGGCATCGTATATCTGCTACAATCCAAAAGTGGATGGTTGAAGGAGTCGAGGACGGCGAAGAAACACATTCCATGACCAAAGAAGAAGTGTTCTGGAGGAAGGTGATGTTAGGAGTCTCAAATATAACAAGCATGAAAACGAAGAGCATTTTAAATTAATTTAATTTTTTGTACAAATTTTGGATGTAAATATATTAAGTTAGAAGGTTTTAAAATATATAAGTAATTTATCGGAAATCCGTTCTGGTTATGGGTAGTCAACTTCGAAAGGATAACATGTTGTGCCGATCCCACTTAAGAGTAGGACATCGGCAGAAAAATGATGAAGTATTACCATAAGATTCCTCGTCAAATACAATCAGCGTATATCCTGCCAACATTTTCGTATGATAGAGAAGAAAAAAATCAAAGAGAAAACGATTATATTATTGATAAAACCTATGAATGCTTTTCTACTTTATTCGAATATAATAAGCCTAATTAACGCAATATTGTATTTCCTTACGTATCATATCCCCAATCTGAAACTACACGCCTCTTCTAATTAAAGAGCAGGCTCGCGTGTGATTCATTATGAACCGGTATTGCTGAGAAGTAATATAAGAAGAAGATTGTTTTATTTACGGTTCTTTGGAAGCAGGTATATTGTAGGAAATGTAAGTATATTAACTTAATATTATGCTTAACTTAATGCTATAATAGCAGAGCCACGCAGCCTAGTTACGTGAATGGGCCATCTTGACTGGTGACATACCCTGACGTTAGAGGTATAATTAAATACCTCTTCATTGCCGCGATCCTAAAGTATATATGACAACATAGTCTCTACTTGAAGCAAGAAAATGCTGCTTGCACCATCGCGTATTAAGGGGGTGAAGATATAAAATTCTATAAATTGTTTACTTACCTACAGGTACAATTTCACCATTATCTCTACTCCAGTAGCTTACAGGTTTGGGGTATGCCTCCGTTTCACACTCCAGAACCAACTCACCGCCAATAGCTGCTCCCACCAGCTGGTTCCTTATCGTTATAACCGGAGGAACTGCCAATAAAACATACAACAACTAATTTAACAATCCTGGATCAACAAATTTTCCAATTATTCTTGATAAATATTAACAGTCAAAATAATTTACCACCTGCGGATTTAGCGCAAAGTTATGTTATTTCGAAATTTAAAATCAATCGCATTTAAAATCGCGCAAATTACTGTCGTTCAACAATATATAAAGAAATATCGTTTTACCCCGCAAGGGATTTGGCGTGAAGTTATGTGTGATAAATATCGATGACCAAAATTTTGTGCCGGGCATGGCAATAGGTTCGCCAACTATTCCATTTAGGACGTAAACATAATGGCAAGACGAGGCTTAACAGCCGCTGCCTACACCTTCGGGTAACAAAGGCGTGAAGTTATGTTTTTGTATGTTGTGTTTCGTTGCGCCAAATTCTATAAACTCGGTACTTATTTCATGAAACAAAATATTTCATTTGAGTATTTAAAAGAACCCTATCTACCTACCCACACATTAGGTAAGAAATAAAATTTGAATATGTCAATTGTTTTTTTTTTTTAAATTGGTGGCTAACAAACAAGCGAATGTGAGCACCTATCGCCGACCAAAGACATCTGCAACACCAAAAGTGTCACAGTTGCATTGTCGACCTTTAAGATACTTTAGGGAGATGGTTGGTTTAGGACGAATGCTACAATTTATATACAATTTTATCTACTATTCTATAAAAAAAAAGCTATACTTACACTCAACAGTAAGCATTATCCTTTTGCTTGGGGTTGGTGGAACACCATTTGACGCGATGCACAGATAAGCACCCGCATTTTGTCTCGTCACTCGGGTTATGTTTAATACTGGACCTTCGTACGACGACACTAAAAATAATTTAACTTATTTAGTTTTGCAGTTTCTAACACATGCTCTTTATTAGCATGCTTATATCAGTTTGCATTTGCTATCAATGCTATTTAGTTATTTTCAAGCATGCTCATGAATATATATTGAGCATACTCGAAATTACCATGCTTATTATTAGCAATGTATCGACACACATGCAACTATCAAGCACTTGCTCGATAGTAGCATGCTTTTATGCTAATAAAGAGCATGTGTAACAGTATCTTTATAAGGGATTCATCGCTTATAGCTTCGAGTATACATAATATACTTCCCGCTATACCCATGTAATCAAGTACGGCATGAAGGTATATAAAATATATTATTCCAGCACGTACATGAGTTACAATGTTTTGTAATAAGGACAAAGAGTAAGTCGTAGTTGGTATTTGTATGCATCTGGATACCACAGGTGCAGCACTTTATACTTGTGACTTGAAAGAACCTAAGAAGTTGCCTTATACATGTGTAAAATACTTATGTGATATTTACTTTCTCGTCTTAATATTTATTTTTCCTATATATAAAGACATTTTTACAGTTTTATACATAACTAGCTGTGCCCGCGACTTCGTACGCGTGGAATTTGTGATCAGATAGCTATATTTTTACATAGACAGTTGAGAAGTAATTACCTCTAAAATGAAATTGTAACTGGTAGGATAAGTACAGATTGCGGTAGCAATGGTTGTTGCCCGCATTGTTTATTTTCATTTTAACAGGAATTTTTGTAGTATAGCTGTAGCCCGCGACGTCATCTGCCTGAACGCTATACAGCACCAAAAATACCTACGATTATACCTTTTAAAATAACATTTATTTACCCGTTACTTCTTTACATTTCATAAATACAGAAAGTACAGTAACAGAGGGAGACTGTCTTTTGTAAAATTGTTGAACTTCAAAAGTGCTGATTTTCAGTCTGCTTTGAATAAATGACTTTATGGTGATTCTGCTGAATTAAGTAATAAGTTGCGACTGAAGCAAATGTAGAAAATAATGAATAAGAAAATATAAATATAGAAAAGGATAAAAATATATACTTATAAAACTTCTCTATAAACAACATTGCTGGTTTGGCTCTCCGCAGCCAAAATGTAAAGAGAGTCAGGACTGGTGACGCGGGAGCAAGCGACGTACAGCTGCCCGTGTGAGAAGCAGCTCGTCCTGAGGTCGACACCCGCTGCTCTCAGTGTCTGCCCCTGCGACTTATTGATGGTCATCGCGAAGCAAACACTCACGGGGAACTGTACGCGCTTGAACTGGAACGGGAAGTTATGAGGTATGAGGGGAATGCGTGGTACAAATACTGCCTCGCCTACGCCACAACCCGTAAGAATTTCCGCCTCAATGCTGTGTCTGTGGAGCGAGATGACTTTAAGGCGGGTCCCGTTACACAACTTCGGAGGAGATAGGTTCCGAAGAAGCATAATCGGGACACCGACTTTCAGCTTGATAGTATGCGCTGGAAGTCCACTTGCTGACAGAGAGTTCAGAAATTCCACGGGATAATGTGTGGCATCATCTTGCTCGATGACAGTGTTTATAGAGGTGTAAACCACTTCATTCCCCTCAATTTTCGAGAGAATGCATTCGTTGATTGCTTCAGCCTGACCATTTTTGGGCGTCAAAATTGCCCGCTCACATACCCAAGAATTCTGCTGGTGCGGTATATGACTGATGTCCCCGTACACACAGCGAATGAGTTCTTCTAAGCTGGATACGACTCTACCGAGAGACTCTGGAAGCACCACCTGCCCACCTCTCTCCTCTGGTAGAGTGCCTTCGCCAAGACTTAGAAGAACATCGGAGAATTCTTGAGCACGTGCATTGCCGCCGAGCCGAGCTCTCATATTAATGGTCAAGCGCAGCGTACGAACTCGTGACCACAGCGAAGATCGTTTCAACGAAGCATTCACCTCGTCAGCCCTCGATCCCCGCGTCACCACGGGAAGCGTTTGTCGGAAATCGCCACTGAATAGAACTGTGACACCACCCATCAAGTGTTCGTTCCTGCGGATGTCCTGCAGGGTTCTGTCCACGGCCTCAACTGCTATTCTATTGGCCATCGTACACTCATCCCATACGATCAGAGAGCAATCCTTCAGCACGTGTCCCTTATCACTATTGCGTGACACACCACAAACAGGCGTTTCGGTGCTCTCTAAATCGATGGGAATTTTAAACATGGCATGTGCTGTCTTGCCACCCGGAAGCAGTGTGGCAGCGATTCCCGACGACGCTACAGCAATGGCAATTTTGCCTTGCCTCCTGACCTCTGCAAGTATGCCAGTGGTAACAAATGTTTTTCCTGTTCCACCAGGAGCATCCAAGAAAAACATTTTACCCTGGTTTTGCCCAACGCTTTTAAGAACAGTGTCATAAATTTGTTTTTGCTCTGAAGAGAACAAAGCGACATGGTGATTTCGTATGGTGGTCATTTCGCTCGGATCGTAAATTGTCTCAGCGTTATACTCTCGATTTCCACGGTCTTGATGCGGTGATGATTGGGGAGCTGGTAACCCATATTCGACCAATGGATTGCCGCCGATGGAAATGACCACGTCTTGAAGTGAACTAAGACAGGTGTTCAGCACGCGTTCATCAGTTACTTCGACTTCGTCTCCAGTAGCACGCCTCAAAGCTCGTAGAAAATCTTCAGATAGATGATGTCGATATTTTTCCCACAAAGCTACCGGGTTCGTGACTCCACAAAACACCAAGATGACGGCAAACAGATGACGCATACGGCTGGGGCTGTTACTGACGCTCGCCTCCGCGAGGGTGTCATCCCAGTTTTGGTCACCGTCGAGAAGGTGACGTGCTACACAGGCTGCGCGGTAAGTGGGATACTCCACGCCATCAAATGTTCTCAGAAAGGCAAAAGACGTTGGGCCTCGGATCGTGTGAAGTAATAACCGCAGAAAATAGCATTCGCCATTATTCGGGTGCACGGTATAAACTCTACCCAATACGGTGTCCTTGAAAATTCCCGGAAAACCTTCGACAGCACCTCCTCTTCGACGTCGGTTAAATATTCCCCTTTGCTTGTCGTACGTGTAATATGAAGGCACCTCGTCATACGTAAGGAACCTCGCAAACTGGTCGATTTCGCAGAGCCTGAAAAATGCCAAGAGAGTTGTTTGGCGCGGATTTTCTAAGCGCTCAGCAACGTTGTTGGGATCAAAATATATGCGCTGACCGTTTTCTAGGTGGACGTCTAAATGCATGACGGCAGGATGCCTGTCATGTATAGAGAACGCCAGTATCCGCCAAACTGCTTCAGACGTGCTGATGTAGCGACCGGACTGATACTTGGTCACCTCGTCTCTGTCAGTGTTCTGTAAAGCAAACGTCGCCTGATCGCTACCTTTGTTCACGTATTTGCAGATATATTTGATCGACCCGACGCTGGTGCACGACTCGACGTTGATGTGCGTCTGGAAGGTCCTGGACAGTACTGGTGAGTAAGGAACAATCCATCGGTTATCGACCGGTCGCGCCTGGCCACGCACGCTCAGCTCAGTGGAATGCCCGCCCTCTGCTGGTGATCGGCGCCGGTATGAGGGATATCCATCCTCAGCAGTAATGGTATCGTTGGTAAATTTTTTTGGGAATCTTTTTGTACAACGTCCGTCTTTCATACAAGGGGAACTTGGATTTAACGTGCCACAGGGGCCATGCACCATGTGACTTTTAACAATTTGATGCAGAACAGGATCAACGTCAGGGTCCGGAAGCTCTGCACTTATGACTTGATCAATCTGGATAGGCCTGATCTTTTCTTCCAACCACAAAAGCAGATGCGCGTGTGGCAAGCCGCGTTTTTGCCATTCCACGGAGTACATATGACATCGGACTGTACCAAACACTTTTGCCTTTGTTAGAAGATCCATAAGGCATTTCAACTTCAGGTGGAATACGCGAGAGATCAAGTCGTGCCTGTCGTACGAAACCTGTCCTGCAAGGAGTTGAGCTGTTATTTCAGGCCACTTTGGGTTGGTAGTGATAGTAATAAAGAGGTCCGGGCGACCAAACTTTCGCACATAGCAAAATGCATCTTGGGTCCTCTCGTGCATGTACCGCGGACCTCCTGTGAAGGTGGAGGGGAGAATGACCATCCTTCCTACATCTTGAGCATTGGCATCATTCTGCATGGCATCTCTGAGATGGACGTAGTTCTCAGCTCTCAGCTTTCTTTGATTGGACCTTATAAATACCAAACGCTCTGTCTCAATTTTGGCATACATGTCCACCAGAAACTGACTAAAGAGTGTACGATGATGGTGGAGATAAGAGCCATTGTTCACCCTCAGCTGGATCAAGAAGCTGTAGAACTGCATGGCGGACGTTTTTTTGTTATAATTTGGGGAGCCTGTCTGGGGGTCTACATTATAGTGGGCGAAATGGTAGCCATCCTCTCCGCGACAAAACATGAGCGGATATTGAAGAGAATCGTACGCGCGGTGAGTTTCGCTGATCCTTTGAAGCCGGTCATCGTGCGTGCGTAAGACGATATCTCTTTTATCACACTCCTGATCGACTAAGAGAACGGCGACCTCATTCGTCGTTGGCGCATTATATCGTCCCGGATGGGCTGCAATCGGCTTTCTATCTGCACTGATGACAAACTTAAAGCGGTTGCGCTCGTTCTCAGGCACCGACGCCAGAGCGGCTTTGAAGTTGCCAATGTGCGGATTAACGTTATGCAACATACTTTGCAATCCTCTGACCAGAACAGGGTCCAAATTGGGGATGTGTCTACTTCGTAGGTTTGCTTGTTCTTCAAAATCACTTACAAAATAAATTTGCAAAAATTTTGGAATGTCTGTAGGTAGCAGCGAACCGATTTGATGGTAAACTTGCCCCTGGACCTTGAATGTCGGCATGAAACCTGCTTCAACGATTTGATTTGCACCAAACGAAGTCATCTGGAAGGCGCTGTTATAAGCTCGGATGTTTTTCAAAAAATGGCTGGACTTCGGATGTTCGCCATTTAGTAAGATTCTTAACAGATCTGGTGGGTCTTGCATAGACTCCAAGCGTACCTTACCAGATGCACAACACATCCCATTGGGCTCTCCTTTCCATTTGCGGGCTTGACAGTGGGCACACACTTCTTCTAAGACACCAATATCTCCGTGTGCGGCGTAGTTAATCGCAACATTGTACATAAATCCACTTCCCTCTTTATTTAGCCACGATTTCTCTTCGATATCGTAAACCATGGATTCATCGTCAGATGTTGAAAGTTGATTCATGCTACGCCGCAGACGATCTAGTTCTAGTTGTGCCGCACGCTGTTCACCCGACCAAGATCCTCGAAACTCTTGAATTCTATCCCGTTCTAGCGATAGATGAGCAGACGTATCGCCACACACGTCGTGGTACCGCTGCCGAGCAGCTGCACGACGTTCTTCACGCTGCTCATCGTTCTCTAACGACCGTGAAAGGGCATGCTGAGAACGATCTCTTCTTAACCGGGTCATCCGCTCTTCATGATCTTCGATCGACCGAGAAAGAGAAGTGCGACTCCGCTGCGAATTCAACCTCGTCTCTCGCTGCGTGTATGTCTCTGACGCGCGAGACTCGGCGTGGCGCTCCCGGTCGCTTTCCAGTCGCGCTTCTCGCGCTTCGACACTCTCATAAAATCGAGCGGCATCTGAGCGAGAGCGCTGGGAACTCAACCTCGTCTCTTGCTGCGTGTACGTCTCTGACGCGCGAGACTCAGCGTGGCGCTCCCGGTCGCTTTCCAGTCGAGCTTCTCGCGCTTCGACACTCTCACAAAATCGAGCTGCATCTGTGCGAGAGCGCTGGGAACTCAACCTCGTCTCTTGCTGCGTGTACGTCTCTGACGCGCGAGACTCAGCGTGGCGCTCCCGGTCGCTTTCCAGTCGAGCTTTTCGCGCTTCGACACTCTCACAAAATCGAGCTGCATCTGTGCGAGAGCGCTGGGAACTCAACCTCGTCTCTAGCTGCGTGTACGTCTCTGACGCGCGAGACTCAGCGTGGCGCTCCCGGTCGCTTTCCAGTCGAGCTTCTCGCGCTTCGACACTCTCACAAAATCGAGCTGCATCTGTGCGAGAGCGCTGGGAACTCAACCTCGTCTCTAGCTGCGTGTACGTCTCTGACGCGCGAGACTCAGCGTGACGCTCCCGGTCGCTTTCCAATCGAGCTTCTCGAATTTCAGCACTCTCGCACGATCGAGCGGCATAAGTGCGGCTGCGCTGCAAACTCAGTCTTGTCTCTTGTTGCGTGTATGTCTCTGACGCGCGAGACTCAGCATGGCGCTTCCGATCATTTAATAGCCGCATTTCGTATGCTTCTATACTTTCCAGAGACCGCAACGATGCATTTTGAGTGCGCATAGTATCTAATCGGGACTGGCGCGACGTACTACTTTCTCCATCTCGAATTTCCGCATTGTGTTCTCGAAGAGTAGCTATCCTTGCCTCACGCTCAATGGTGGTTTCAAGAGATCGAGCTAACCTTTTCCTTCGACTATCGTTTGAGGATTGGGATAGATTAGACCGTTTTCTAGGCATTTTGATTATTTTAAGTTTGAAAAATAACAGAAAATAATTTACACGCTGAGAATTTACACACAGATAATGATAGCTAAGCAGTAAGCAGTAGTCCGATTCCGAATGAAGTTTATTTAAGTAAATATTTTTTTTTTAAATTATATTTCAGGAAAGTATTTTCAGTTTTCACGTTAAATTCGACTAAGCACACGATAACTTATAGCAACGCAGGTAACCCCAGTTTCTATGAGTTGTCGCGGCGACATCCGTACTCATAACATCACTTTTGGTGAACGAAATTATAGCGCGATCTAATTCGACGCCAACGCCATCTAGTTAGCGAATAGGAAACATTTTTTTTTAATGGTGTAAAATTATAAAATTACGAAGCAATCATTACACCAATAAATACCGAACAAAAATATTAACAGTTTTTAGCATATACAAATACATTTTTTTAATTGTCTTGCTCATCTCTGAAAAGAATTAACGATACAATTTTAAAGAAGAAAATGCACAACTCCATCTATGACTCTTAAAAACATCTATTGACCGCAAGCGCATGATGAAATTTCAATTATTTATATTCAAAAAGTGTTTAAACATGTAATTCGACTTGATGTTTTTAAAATCTCAAAGATTTATTTATATCTAAAACCAAAAAGTGCTTACACGTGTAATTCAACTTAATGTTTTCTGTTTTGTAAATCTCATAGATGGCACTGTTTTAAAATTGTCTGTTATGTTTAACGG
Organism: Euproctis similis; assembly: GCA_905147225.2. NCBI lineage: Eukaryota > Metazoa > Arthropoda > Insecta > Lepidoptera > Erebidae > Euproctis > Euproctis similis. The sequence continues at coordinate 12,559,160 of LR990115.1, forward strand.
CATAAGTTAATTAAAATGTGAAGCTAACTTATATTATATTATTATTATTATTATATGTATAGATTAAAGCATGGTTATTAACATAATAACACCATAACAACATACAAATATGAGTCGTTAGATTACACGTTGCTACAGAATACATTGAAGAAATAAAGGTTCACTGCTCGTTCCTCGTAGGTGATAGCGTGATAATATGTAGCCTATATGTTGACCCGACTTCTTAATAATTTTCGTGCCAAATTTGAAGTAAATCCATGCAGTACTTTTTGAGTTTATCCCGGACATACATACAGACAAACAGACAAACAGACAAACAGACAAAAATTCTAAAAAGTATATTTTTGGCTTCGGTATCGATTGCAGATCACACACCAAGTATTCTTTTTAAAAAATATTCAATGTACAGTTTTGACTTTTCTACAATTTTATTATATGTATAGATAAATATTCATCGTCTGTGCGGTGTGGAGGTATACCCCGATTCTGAATCAAGATGTATCGAATTAGAACCCTGGTCCACATTAATTATTATTTTTGGAATTGTTTTCAGAAAAAATGTCGCGGATGTATGGCAATAAGTTCCGACATCAATTCTATTTAGGATGTAAACATTTGTCGACTTGAGACGTAACAGTCATCGCCAAAACTTTTCTGCCCTTGGGCAGAATAAGCCGTGAAGTTGTAATAAATATTCAGATTTTTCCTGTGTAAAACGTAAATTATCATAATTGACTTGCAATTCATCTATCGTACTGAAAAACTAAATGATCCAAAGTAAGTTCTAACTAATTATACACTGCAAAAAATACAATTCAATCAATCAAATGTATAAAAAAAAAGAAATTTAATAAGACCAAAATTAGTTTACTCAAGAACAAATGAATCCCTTATCGCCTTATCGATGTTATATAAAAACAGTTGGGGAAAAAAAGGTCAGAAATTAATTGAGAACGAGTGCAAAAACCTTGTATTCCGTTGGCGACAGTAATAGCTTTTGTGCCTTTGGGATGTTCTCTGCGCCAGGTGATTTGTGGCTGGGGGGATCCAGTGGCGGCACATGTTAGACTGATCGATGCTCCTTCCCTCACGGTTTGGTCGGTGCTGGTTCCGCGGTCGAGGATATCAGGCGGCACTGATAGACAAATAAACATCCATTTAAAATTGAGTTGGTTTTTGTATAGAAAAATCAAAAACAAATTATTTTGGAGGAAATGTTGTAAGCAAATAATGTTTAGTTTAGATTTATTTATCAATCAGCTGTTCCTAGTGGCTTCCTTTGTATGGTAAATGTAACGCAAATATTTTCAGTACCTCTATTCTTGTTGGAAGGGAATGGATCACAAATTTTGCTGAATAAATAGGAAAATAATTTGAATTGGAATTACTAAATGTAGCCTATTTCTTATTATATCAGGTCTTTGAAAGTCCGGATACAGTCGGTCAAGTTGTTACAGAGATAAGCACAAACAGATAGACAGACGTAACTTAAAAAAAACCGTGGATTATTACTATTTATCAAAATGAGGTTATTTTTTCATTACAGACAGAGACTAAAATTTTATTTGTTCGTATAGATTTATTCTGTGATTCTCCAAACACGTCGAATGGCTTACTATTTATGCATCCAAAAACGCTTTTCGTTACTTGAATATTTTCGTCAACATTTAATATTATATTGACATATTTTATCCCCTATCTCTTCACGTGGGAATCGTATGAGGCGACTAAAGGATTGGACTTCATGCGGACCCCCGCTTATAAATCTGAATGGCTTCGTGGTTATATTGGATAGACTGGTGACCGAGTAGTGAACATATCTTGTACTGTACTACACATATGTGATGTAATACAGACTATAATACTTTTTTTTATTTATGGGATAGGGGGGCAAACGAACAGGCGTATCACCTGATGGTAAGCAACCAACACCGCCCATGGACACCAGCAACATAAACAGTGTTACTGTTGCGTTGCCGACCTTTAAGGAAATAGGATATAAGGAAGGATGGGGAAGGGGGTGGGCCTCCGGGTACCTCTAACACCGAACGAAACGCGGCATAAGCCACTTTACGTCGATCCGATTCCGAGAGGTCGTGGTATTTTTTTACTATAATATAGTCGAACAGTAATCGTGAATGTCAGCGAATAGACCCATACTTTTTTTTATGGGAGAGGAGGGCAAACGAGCACGCGTGTCACCTGATGGTAAGCAACCAACGCCGCCCATGGATACCAGCAACACATATAGTGTTACTGTTGCGTTGCCGACCTTTTAGGGATAGGGGATAGGAAAGGATTAGGAAGAGGGGTGGGCCTCCGGGTACCTCTCTCACCGAATGAAACGCGGCATGAGCCACTTTACGTCGATCTTCCGACAGGTCGTGGTATTATTTTACTATAATATAGTCGAACAGTAATCGTAAAAGTCAGCGAACTGCCCCATACTTATTTGAAATTACTAAATTTCTGGTTTTATAAGAAACAGAATCAGCGCTTACACATTTAAAACTCATGCGCTTTAACACTTTCAGAATAAAGTATTACACGCAAAAACGATACTAAATCTTTCTACTGGAAATTACAACTATAAATATATCCAGAGAGCGCTTTTATAGCTTAAGTAGAGCTTCACGAATTGCAGTGGAAATCTTAGAATGGAAATCTGGACTAAGTTAACTTACCAACGATGTCGAGATATCCTAACTGACTTTTCATAGGGTCTGTATTAATCTGGCACATGTACCATCCTCTGTCACTCTCACGCAGCTCCCTGATGTGCAGGAACCAGGTTCGGTGATCACTATGAGTCACACCCACTCTCCTACTTCTTGATATGACGTGTGTATGGATTGTGAGAATGGTTTGCGTGTCAACTCTAAGCCACGCCACCTATTAGGGATTTAACATAACATTAAAAACTAATTAACTGTTGAAAGCCTTACATCGTACAAATTAATACCATTAATATGTTAACCGGGATATTATTAGTATTCTATTAATTAATTAGAAATATTTATGGATTTTAATGGTTAATTCGCTATTATTAAAACCTGAAAGATGTGGCTAAATTAATTATTCTAGCCCTCAAAACTTGTGAAAATATAACTTATAATAATTGATCATTACATCTTTTTTAATTCACGAATTGATTGTTTTTTTTTAAATAAAAACATTTCTTTGAATGTTAGTTGTTACCGCCAAATTACATTACTTAAGCTTTAATAAAATAAGTTGAAAACACGCTCCAAGCCAAGTTCAAAAAAATTTTAAAAGACAAAAAACACAGAGATATACATAGAATCCTGAGAGAACATACCGGAATACAGACTAAAACTAAAATGATTTTTTCTGCCATTTGGTAAAGGTCTTTGATAAATATATTTTAAAAGTACACACTATATTATTATTTTCTACTTATTTATTATATTAGTAACTGACACAGCTAACTTTGATCCGCATGAAAAGTAATTACACAGCGGTTACAATTAAAGTACTAAATTTAGAATATTATCACTTTTTCTCTGGTACATCATATATGCATTATGCAAACAAACCGCCTTGTTAACATCATCTATCTATTGAAAAAAACCGCATCAAAATCCTTTGCGTAGTTTTAATTTTTTTTTTAATCTTAAAGAGGACAGACAGGGAGAGCAAGCGACTTTGTTTTATACTATATAATGATACAATATGAAGATTATAAACAATATTCTTTTAGAATACTCTCTATACTTGGGCTCATCTAAAATGTATCTCCAGTAAAATTATCTCACACGACTAGTTTCTAAGTCTTAGACCAGACTTAATCAATGGCTTTGTATAACGTGCAGTTATTTCTATCAAAGAGACTAAAGTTTTATCTTTATACACAAGTTAAATTTATTTAAATTACTAACTTCATCATTTTTATGAAAGGATATTCTTTGAAAGTTACTGTTTTAAACTTTTAAAACAAATAATAATATTAGCGGTATTGTATTGAATTTTTAAAATTGCTATTTTTTACTTCTGAATTAAAATTTTATGATTATATTAGTTGACCCAGCGAAATTTGGTTTGCCTCAGAAGCAATAAAAAGCTGTAAAAATGGCAACTGTGGGTTATCTCTGAGAGATAGACATACACCATAGTGGACTTTTTTGTATACCTTTTGAAGGTGTACAATAATGTAGTACATTGTTTTGATTTATCACTTATATACAAGCCCTTGCAATTAAAGTACAAAATCTTAACTACATTCTACATTAATTATACATACAATTTTGATGTCCCGTGATACCCACTATCTATTAAATAAAATCCATTCCGATAAACAGGTAAAACAAAATATATATCTAATCAGACAAATCACCCAGTATCCTTTAAAACTAAACCAAATATTTAATTTGGCGAGTCAAGGTACTACGGTTATAGCAGCTGCACAAAAAACACTTCCATAAAGACCTCCTTTGAAATCTTAACTTTTTTAAGTTTTTTAAATTTTCGTTATATATACATATTTATATACCATACCAACAAATAAAGTTTATTACTACTACATATGATGGGTATCAAACCTTGTACGTTGAGAGGTTGTGCACAGTGCAGCCAAGTATCGCTTCACGTCCAAGTGGGGCGGTCACGTTCGCGATTGGTGCACTGAAACCGGGCTCATCTGTAACAATGTAAAATTTAAACATGTAATTTTGTGTATATGTTTTTGTAACTTCACGCTGTTTCTTCCGGAAAGAGTAGACGGCCGGTGTTACCCCTGGACTTGAATATTTTTTACGTCCCAAATTAATTAGGTGGCTGAATCTATTGCTTTACATTGGTAGTCATCGATTTTTAACACACGTAACTTTCGAAAAGAATCCCGAAAATTAAGTGCAGATTGATCCCACGCCGAACCCAAACGACTTTCAGACCACCGAGAACACAAATTTAATATTCTTTAATATTATATTTTTACCATGTCTACTATTTTTGTAAAGACAAAGCAATTTATTTTACAAGCCTATGATATGTTTTTTATACGTCGCCTCAATATTGTAGTCAATTAGCGCTTTTGTTAAACTTCAGAGATTTTTCTTGAACCGATGACTTTTTTTCTCAGAAGCAATTTAGATATTGACGTTTTGTTAATTAAAAATAGGATCGTTATGGAGGGTTTGCATTTTACACAAGCCTCCAGGTCTATGAATGGGTAATTAGGTTTAACAAGAAAAGGCCTACATTTATTTAAATTCGTATAGAACTTAAATATTACTGCAAGTTATGTATCTTAAATAGTCTCGATGATCGAGGGGTCGAGCACCCCGCTTCTGAATCTGGAAGTCGCGGGTTTGAATCCTGGTACTAGCTCACACCAATGACTTCGAAATTGTTTTCGAAGTTATGAGTGATAAATATCGATGACTGCAAATAGTTTCGCCACATTTGGGACGCAAACATAACGCCGAGTCGAGGCTGAACAGCCACTGCCTACACCTTAGGTTAGAAAATCTTATAAAACTTAATTCAACTTGTAATCGGTGCGATTCTTATCAAATGCCACAGTAAATGGTAAAGCTTTGTGTCTTTTTTAAAAGGAAGAATAATAATTGTTTGAAATATTGAGAACATGGTATGGATTATACAAATATTAGCAACAACCTTTTGGGAAATCCTGTTTTGTTTGTTACAAGCAACATGTGGCGAGAGTTTAATTAAATTTAACCAAATTATGTGAAAAACGTTTATTCCAAATGAGTATTGATTTACTTTAGTTAATTACACCGATGAGGAATTCTGAAGTTATAAAGATAATTTATACTTTACATTGAGATAATGTGAAACATTATCCCGTAAACTAATAAATTTCAGACTATATTTTTGTTAAAATAGCATTAAAATTGAAGTATCATCCCTAGGGAACATATGACCGGAAATATAAGTTAGGTTAAGCTATAAGAAAGTTTTCTGTTGTAGACCAGCTTGTTAAACTTTAAAAAAATACATACAGAAGAGTACAGGGCAATTGTATTTTCGAAGACGTTTAAAAATATTCTTCTGTAGCGTTACTATGAATGTGAAAAAACTCGTCAATACTTTCTTTTTGGTAGGTAGGTATGTTTTGAAATTTTATTTGTTTCTACTGAAATTTACTACACCGGAAAGTTTTGACCAGTTAGTCACATGCAAAAACGTGTTTGCATATGAATAGCACGCGAATGGACACTCCGAGCAATAAATATACTTAATAGAAATACAAATAGCCAAACAACCAAAAACGAAATGGACACCTAGCCAATAATATTATTTATATAACTAATACGAAGCCAATTATGAAACCACGTTTATTTATGGAAAGAAGATAATCAAGCTAGCGGGTCATCTTACTGTAAGGGACTAATGATTACAATGGGTATCTGAAATGCTGCCAACCACGGTCTTTAAAATGGGGTCGGGAGGTGGATGTAATGGTCTAGGGAGGAGCGGAATGAAAGGAACCCAGCATGAGCAGGTTGTGGTATTTCAAAGTACACGCCCACTATCGTAAATTTATGATCCATAGTTGATGGCATGATTCAAATGAGCAATAGATCACTTAATCTAGTACTAATTCAACTTATGATTGCACATTAGCTACCAGCCTGTCGAGACACTAAACTACATAACATACACACATACTTTACTCTTGCGGGGTAGGCAGAGAAAGCAGAGCGCCATAAGGCACGATTCTAACATGCTTTACTCGCTTTTTTTACTTTAATAACTCTTTTCATAGACACTCGTCGATTTTAAAGCGCCTGACATTACCTTGCTCAAGGACTCGTTATATTTGGGCATCGAAAGTGTTGTGTGGCATTCTTCGACTTCTACATCCCTATATCTGCTTGGTCAATCTTGCATCATCCATTCTTCCTACATGACCGGTACGATCGGTATATGCCCATTTTTACTTTTACATCGACATTCTCTTTCACGAAAATATCTTTCAAATTAATTTTAACCAGCAATGTTATTTTACCAAAATTAAAACCTCAAAAATAATAAACATTAAAAATTGTTAGAGGGCTGGACTCATGTTTTATTTAATACCTTGCATGCAAAATCGACACAGGTATAAGTTCTATATGGCTAGTTTTCTTTTTGAGAAATTTCAATACAAAGTACTGTTTTTTTTTTATAAAATGTGTACCTAACTTACGAAAGGAGTACTTTAATACTTTTTTGTTAAGGATAAATGGGATAAACTTTGTTAGAAAATTGGCATATTTTAGTATGTTCACGAATTAGTAACTCAAAGTGGAGGCAGCATGTTTCCTTGTTGCATGTTGCAGCATCATCATCGTATTGCAGTCCACTGCTGAACATAGGCCTCTCCCAATGTCCACCACAACATCCGATTCTCTGCCTTCCTCATCCAGTCTTTTCCAGCAGCGTTTCTGAGGTCGTCTGACCATCGGGCTGGTGGGCGTCCTACGCTACGTTCACCAAGACGCGGTCTCTACTCTATGACCTTCTTACTCCATCTACCCTCGGTCCTTCGGCAGATATGACCAGCCCATTGCCACTTCAGCGAGCTTATTCTACGAGCTATATCGGTTACCCCGAGTTCTCGGGCGGATATACTCATTCCTGAGTTTATCTTTCAGAGATACCTCGAGCATAGCCCGCTCCATAGCTCGCTAAGCGACTTTAAATTTATGGACTAGCCCCACCGTGAGTGTCCACGTTTTGGCACCGTAGGTCATCACCGGGAAGACGCACTGGTCAAAGACTTTCGTCATCAGACATTGCGGTATAGGCGAGCTGAACGACCGACAAACCGACCGACGAGCAAACCGACACGCCAGGAGGACTCGTCTAGGTTGCGCAGCATTCCGCTTAACTGTTGCAGCGACTCTGCCATTACAACGATGTCGTCGGCAAACCGAAGATGTGAGATGTACTCACCATTCACGTTGATACCCTGTACAGTCCAATCCAGGGTCTTGAAGACGTCCTCCAGAGCGTTGCTAAATAGTTTGGGAGATATGACATCTCCCTGTCTTACACCTTGATTCAGTTCGATGGAGATCGTCACCTGGACCTGGTTCTGGATAGCCATCGTGGCGGTGTCATACAAGCATCTTAACACCTCGATTTAACACCAGTCAATCCAACATCGCTGCAATGCATCCAGAACTGCCCAAGTTTCGATGGAGTCGAAGGCTTTTTCGTAATCCACGAATGCCATACACAGCGGTTGATTGTACTCTTCGGTCTTCTGTACAATCTGCCGAACACTATGGATGTGGTCCACGGTACTAAAGCATTTTCGGAACCCGGCCTGCTCCGGAGGCCGGAATTTGACGAGTTTTGCAACGAGCTGATTCGTGACAACCCTCAAAAACAATTTGTAAATATAGCTAAGGAGTGAGATGGGTCTGTAATTTTTCAGTAAGGTAACCTTTTTTCACCACGCTGAAAAACAATGACGAAATATCCAGATACAAAGATAACATTAAATTACACCTGCCAAAACTACAACAGCTTCTGGATAATATTTCTACTCAAACCTATTACGAGGAAATAATAAAGGCTATCACTCAAAGCCTTCGTAGTGCTCAAATGCCTAATAATAATAAAAAAAGCAATATCTTATCAGGTAACACTCTGGACCTGTTGAAGAGGAGACAGATACTCCAAACAACAAAACACAAAACAAAGTCTAAGAAAAATGAGCTCTCAGCCTTATATAAACTAATAAGCAAGCGCATTAAATACGACTACACAAAATATAGAGCAGACACAATTGAGAAACACCTTACTAAGACAGGCAGTTCAAAAAAAGCACTCAAAGAATTACGTACGAACAATAAATGGATTGAGGGCTTAAACAGAAATGAAAAAACACATAACAGTCGCAATGACGTTATGGAGATAACAACAAAATTCTACAAAACTCTCTATAAAGCTGAGGATAGTGAAAATAACAACCTATGTAACACCTTTCGTACAGACGAAAGCTCTACAAGTTGTAAACCATTCACCGTAACAGAAGTTATCAATGCAATAAATAAGCTAAAAATGGACAAAAGCCCTGGCTCTGACGGCATCCCAAACGAAGCTCTGGAGTCAGCTGACGCACTACTAGCTCTAACATTAACTCACCTTTTTAACCACATTTTAAAAAGCTTCATAATACCGACACAATGGTCAGAGTCAAAAATAGTGCTAATTTATAAAAAAGGCGATCCAAGTGATGTCGCCAACTACAGACCAATAAGCCTTGTATTTATAAACTATTCTCCTCGCTTATTAACGACAGAATAAGTACTAAGCTAGAAGAGGAACAGCCTATAGAACAGGCAGGATTCAGGAAAAGCTACTCGACTATAGACCATATACACACTCTGGAACTACTGATTGAATACTATCAAGAAAAACAAAGAGCTCTATACGTCGGATACATTGACTACAAAAAAGCCTTTGATACTATTTCCCATTCAAGTATCTGGAGAGCATTAAGGGACCAAGGAGTAGAGGAAGGATACATCCTAGTTTTAAAAAACATCTACAGCGACAACACAGGCCGAGTTAAACTGGAAACAGTGGGCCCCAGCTTCCCCATTAAAAGAGGCGTGAGGCAAGGCGACCCGACCTCACCAAAGCTGTTTATCGCCATTCTGGAATCAATTATAAGAAAGCTTGATTGGAAAACTAGTGGAATAAACATCGACGGAAAATACCTCAGTCACCTTCGTTTCGCCGACGACCTCGTGCTTCTGTCGGAAACAAGTTCACAGCTTCAAAATATGATCCAATCACTAAATACGGTCAGTAAAGAAGTTGGATTAGAGATGAATCTCTCAAAAACTATGCTGATGACAAACCGTGCAGAAAGAACAATGGTTGTAGACAATGAAGAACTAAAATATACAAAAAAATACATCTATTTAGGTAAACAAATAAGTTTTGAGAAGGACACTAACAACTCAGAAATAGAAAGACGTATTTAATTGACCTGGAACAAGTACTGGAGCTTGAAGGAAGTCTTCAAGAGCAATATGCCTGTCAAAATTAAAACTAAAGTTATGTCGAGCTACCTCTTACCGTGCCTAACATATGCTTGTCAAACGTGGAAATACACTGAAAAAATAAGAAGAAAAATTATTACTTGCCAAAGGGGGCTAGAAAGAAGTATGCTAAAAATAAAGAAAGCTCAAAAAATAAGGCATACAGAAATTAGAAATATATCTAAAGCTACCGACGCTTTAAATCTTGCTCAAAAACAGAAATGGAAGTGGGCAGGCCATGTGGCAAGATTAAAAGATGAGCGCTGGACCAAGCGGGTGACACAGTGGAAAGGCCCAATTGGAAAGCGAAACAGAGGGAGACCGCTCACGAGATGGGCGGATGACATAGTAAAAGCAGCTGGCCCGAGATGGATGGGCACAGGATAGAGACCAGTGGGCGTCTTTGGAGGAGGCCTTCACCCACAGAGGGGTCCTTGCTTAATAACTCTATTAGAGCTTTAAAGTTATTATTTATTTTTTTCAATTTTTTGTGTATATTTAGCAAGGAATAAAAAGGCTTTTATTTATTTATTTATCACCTTTTTTGAAGAATAGCACTACCGCACTATTGCTCCAAGCCTGTGGTGTAGGACGAAATTAAAAAGACCTGCTAATTCCTTTATGATGGGAAGTCCTGCCGTATTTTAAAAGCTCCATTGTAATTCCGTCATCACCGGGTACCTTGTTGTTCGGGAGTCGCTCGAGAGCCGTCCTAATCTCGCTTTCTGTGACATCGGGAATGTCCTCATTATAGTAACGCGTTAGCGGGGCTCTGTGGTCATCATCGCTGTATCCCGTCGGCTTGGGAATCCGTGTGGAATAAAGGAGCCCATAAAAGGATTCGATCTCTGCGAGAATCTCGGGCTTAAAGGTGACGACACGTCCATCCGCAGTTTTCGGCTTCGTCAGATGGGACCTTCCAAGCTGCTGAGCAAATACTTTCGATCCTTTGTTGCGGTCGATCGCATCCTCGATTGCTCGGGCATTCAATCGACGAAGGTCGCGTCGCATCAGCTTTCTAATACGGTGATTTAGGCTTTTCCATTCTGACTAAGACAACTGATCGGATGGAGGTTCTCACTTTTGCCTCATCAGCTCGAGCGTCCCGGCAGAGTGTTTGGACTCCTTTTTCCTCCAATCTCGGGAACAACTTTTGGGACACTTTCCGTAGCGTATTGGCCACAGTGTCGGTCTTTTCGTCCACATCACCTGTGGTTTCTAGCAGGTCGAATCAATGTTTAAGTTCCATTTGGAACTTTTCGGTTTCGGCTATTTGGAGCAGCGTAGGTCGGAGAATAGACCTTATCTTCCGAGTCCTTTCCGCTTTCAAGTTAATATTTAGAGAGCCCCGAAGAAGTTGATAATCGCTTCCAGTATTGAACCTGTTTATCACAGAGACATCCCTAAATATACTTACTATCCGTAATGATAAAATCTAACTCGTTGCTTGTGACAGAATCCGGGCTTCGGGCTTCCGGCGAAGCCCTCCTTCCTCTTACCACCTTCTTGAAAATGAGTTTATCTACCAGCATCACCAGCATCTGGCCTCTGTGATTTCGGCACCCCAAGCCTTATGGACCGATTTCGACGCGTTCTTGTACTCCCATTTTGGCATTGAAGTCCCCCATTACAACGTTGTAATGAGCCTTGGCGGTACCATATATTGCTTTTGCAATATCCTCGTACATCGCCTTGGCTATCTCGCCAGAGTATGTCGAGATCGCTGCATATTCCTGTATTACCTTCAGGGTGTACCTGTTGGTAAGCTTCAGTACAAGGTACGCCACCCTGGTCGACACACTACTGATCTCCACAACACTGCCAACGAGGTCCTTGTGTACCAGGAAACCGACACCCCCCTGGGAGGGCTGGTCACCCTCTTGGAAATAGAGCAAATTACCCGACTGTAAAGTTATCGTATCCTCTCTCTCTCGCCGGATTCAGATAGCCCCAAAATATGTTAGTTCAAGAAACCCAGCTCTACCTCGAGTTCAGTGAGGTGTTGGTCCAACCGAAGACTGCATCCATTATAGGTAGCCACGCGTAGTTGTTTTTGACAGCCTGCCATAACCCGAAGATTGTTAGCACCCCCCGTCCCACCGTTACCACGACCGCTGCCTTGGCCGGGAATAGTGGGACCAACGGGAACTGGGGGCCGTTGGTTCTGCGCTTTTTTCAGGTTGGGAGGTTTTTGCCTATAGTCTCTACGCTGGGCAGACGTATTGGAGACCGCAGGCGTAAACCTGTTATAGATAGGGGCGCTGTTGCCCGCCTCTACCAAGAATATTTGGGTTGACCCTTGTTTCGGAATGGTTATCCCGCCATTCATCGGTGTTATGCTGTGTAAGCTTGTCAGCTATGTGTATTTTCTTTGCTCCTCCGAAAGAAATATTAAGACGTCTTATGTTTATGATCCCATTGCTATATAACTTATTAATACCAAAATTAATTGAAAAATAAAAAATCTAATCTCGGTGATCTGAGGATTAAGCAACTCGCTTCTTAAATACATTAAATAAAAACATCTAATCTCTGCGGTCTGAGGATTAAGCACCTCGTTTCTTAACTAAGAAGTCTCAAGTTCGACTAATGGCTCAGTATTTATGTATTGATATCCGTTATCTAGAATCCATAACACAAGCATTTACTTGCTTAGCTTGGAACTAGAGGGCGGTGTGTGTATTGTGTCCAATATAAAAATGTAAATATCTATCTCAAACATAAGTTCCTAGTTTTCGAGATATTTGAGTTCAAACTATCGAATTAAATTAAACGTGCTATTTATTATTCTAATTCTATTACACAATTAGCCATCGGCGATTTGTGGTTAAATATTAGTTTTGGTTCAACTTTAACCGTGATAATAACAAATCATTAGTCAAATTTGTTATAAGGGAGGCAATCCCGTGGAGCTTGAATTTAAAATACAATTAGTTTTGTTTTGGTTTTGTTATTACTCAGGTAACTTATTTGTTATTAGAGGCTGGTGTTGTAACGGTTTTGATAATACACAGTCAATTGCAGAATTTGTTTTGTTTTAACCGACTCGGGTCCGTCAGAAGGAGAGTTATGTTCTTCTGTATATTCCTTTAGAGTAGAATAGATTTGAAGCTAAAACGGTTTGAATGATTTTAGCTGGAGCTATGTTCTTTAACTGGTCTTATCTTATTTTCCACGGGAATGATAAATATATTTTTTGTGGGTATGAGTGTGTGGATATATTTGGTACTAGCCGACCGCACGAACTTCGTATCGCTATATTGTATGTAGCAGTGTGTATTCACGGTGTTACTCGCGTACAAACAAAATGTTGATGACGACGATGATTACATATAGCCTATGTTACTCAGTGATAATATAACTTTCTAAAGAAAAAAGAATTGTTAAAATCGGTCTAGTACTTTTTATTTAGTAATGTAAGGTTAATATTACAATCGGAGACTCACTCACATTTGTAATTCTTAACATTGATAAATTTCATACTATTTTTGTCAATAGTGTTTTGAAGTAAACCTTGTACGCTTTACTTTGGAGGTAAGCTGGTGATGTCGTGGCGAAAAGTGTAACCAGACACATATTATAAACAGCTGTATACTGACAGGCTAAGCAGATATACTGTGCAACAGGAGACGTATGTATGAGTGATGTTTTTTCACATTTCATGACCACAATGAACTTGTCTTTGTTTTGAAAAATGATGTCAGGAGCCATAAAAACCTAGTAGCGTGTACTACAAGAGCTATTAAAGTCAAAAAAGTGAGTGAAATGTGTATGAGTCGTTCTTCATGGCGCTCTGTTATCTCTGCCTGCACCACAAGGGACGTAGCGTGAAGTTATATGACTAGATAAAGCTAAAGAAGTTTTACCTTCGTCCCGTAGTCTAAAGCATATATTAAAATCCAATATTGTCCTTATTTTATTTTACATATTGTATGTCTGTTCACATCGGAAATAGTGAAACGTGTGCAATTGGTCGGAGTAGTTTTCAAATTACATTTCAACCGTTAACTTTAACGTACGTTCGATTCGATATTAATTACTCGCAATAACTCTTAATTGGTTTGTTTACTATATGCATTATATACTAGCTGTTGCCCGCGACTTTGTCTGCGTGGACGCCATAAAGAAGCAAAAATACTATGCCTGTGCCATTATAAGGGTTCATTGCTCACACCAAATAAAGATAGCGTCATAATATTTAGCCTATGTGTTGACTCAAATCATTGGTAATATTTATGCAAAACTGGACATAAAATCTTGCAGTACTTTCAAAGTTCATCTGTTACAAAGCGACAGACAAAAACCATATTTTTAGGTTCGCTACCGATTGCTGAGCATGTCCGAAGTATTCTAAAAAAATAAAATATTCAATGTACAGTTTTAACTTTCCTACGATTTTATTATATGTATAGATTACGTTACACCGTATGCTCGCCACGGGAGACGCGTGGCGATGTAGTGCGACCGATATGTTCGCGGAAAACCAAGTGTCCGGCGTTGCCACACTTTTAAGCACACTGAGAACGTCTTTTAACGAACGCCTGTGTAATTGTAAAAACAGAATTATAAGATCTGTCTTCCAAAACATTTATGTGCTGAGGTCAAGACCACCCGCTTAAAAATAATATTGAAGACATGAAACAACAATTTTACTTATTAATTGTAATTTTAAAACTGATTTAAATTGTAATCTATGGGAAATTATTGCCTGAAATTAAATGATTTATTATTATTATATTATTATTATTAATTTCATTTCAAGTATATAACAAGAGGTAAAACTTTATTTAAATGAGGAAAACTGTTTTTAACATTTTTGTTAAGTTTAGTTTATATACTTATTATTCTTTACTGTACACATAGTAGAATTAAAGAATATAAAACATAACATAACATAACTTCATGGTTTTTTCTACCTGGGGGCGTAGGCAGTGGCTGTTAAGCCTCGACTCACCGTTATGTTTTTGTCCCAAATGGAACAGATGGCGAACCTATTGCCATACGGGACAGAATATTTTCAGTCATCGCTATTTATCACACATAACTTTCGAAATTAATTTCGCAAAGACCTAATGCCTTAGCGAAATTAATGTGGGCCAAGATTCGAATCCGTGCCCTCTTGATTTAGAAGCGGGGTGCTCGACCACTGGACCACCGAGACTTTAAGGAATATAAATTTACAATAAATGTATGTACAAGGGATATGTTTTATAGTGATATCTTCTTATGAGAGACTGAAATGCTTTGTTCCGTAACGCGTTACGGTGCCATTCTCTTTTGTCTCGCGCTTACAATAACGGTAAGCCCTCCTCCTTTTCTCTCGCTCAACACAACACTAGCCTTATTTCGGACAGACTTTCCTATCTACCCTTTAGATTAGTTTAAGTTAACACTTCTATCAGACGTTCGTTTTTTAATGCATACTTAAGAAATATAAAAACATCACGCAACAACCACCCCTCCATTTTCAGTGTTTAATACTGCGCCCCGACCTGTCAAACTGATATAGAATGACATGTAAATGACGTTGCGAACATAATGTCAAAAATACCTTTAAATCCGTACTGATATTATTATTCTTTTAACTTCACACCTTTTTAAACGTGAAGGTATAAACACTGGCATTTTAGATGCAAAATGTAGTAGGACTTCTATTTTAACTTTTGAAGAAGAAAAATAGAAATTTCACATCGGAAATAAAGTACCTGATCGGTTTCCAAACCATCGGGACTAACAATACATAAGTTTGTTTCTCACGTATTCACGCTAAAACTAGTCAACCGATTATAATGAAACTATGTACTCACATTCTCAAAGGTATTAGGAACTTCATACTATTGTTTTTTTTTTTTTAATTAAAATGTATTGTATGGTAAAGCATGATTTTTTTTTTAGGATAGGAGGGCAAACGAGCAGGCGTGTCATCTGATGGTAAGCGACCAGCGGCGCAAATGGACACCTGCAATACATATAGTATTACAGTTGCATTACCGACTTATAAGGGAGAAGTATAGGAAAGGATTGGGCAAGGGGGTTGGGAGTCCGGGTACCTCTTTCCCGACATGAACCACTATACGTGGATCTTCTGAGAGGTCATTCAAGCAACGAACTGCTTGGTTCTACCATTATTATTTATCAAAAGATTTCTCTTCTATCGAAATGTAATCGATATTTGAATATTTATATAATCGTTTCAATGCGAGCAGAGAAACTACGGATAAAATCTAGTACTATATAATTTATAGCGCAAACGAGTACCCACTTCACGTGGTACAAGCCCACTATTATTACATGTAGTTCGATAAGGTGCTTAACTTAAGAAGGTTAGTGTGTGACATGAATCTGAGCATTAATGCCAAAATACCCTTTATTACGCCATGTTGTTTTTATTAAATTAGTTTGGGTGTCACGCGACACACGAAACTAAAATGAACTAATGAAATCAGGTCAAAACTGACACATATATACGTATAGCAAACAGAAAAAAAACAATACTCTTAGATATTTTGAATACTGTCTTAGATGTATTGCTTAACTAACATAGTCTTCCTCCAGAACACGTTCTCTTTGGTCATGGCACGTGTGTCTTGTCTTAGACGAACCGAAGACCGAGGACGGCTGTTCTCGACTCCTAAATCCATCCGATTCGATACCAACCTGTATATCAGTTTAGTCAATCTTGTATCATCCATTCTTTCTACATGTCCGAACCATCGGAGTATGCCCTTTCTTACTTTTACACCGACACTCTCTTTCAATCCAACTTCCTTCCTCACAACCTTGATTGCGCCCCCGCGCGAGACCGCGGTCCCTTCAAACCAGCAGATTTTACGCAGTGCTCTCATGTATCATTTCATTGTCATCATATAATATATGCGAAATTAACTGTGTGAAACTATACCTTCTCTAATGGAAGTAACTACATATTAAGAATATGAATAAAATTTCAGATTCAAAAATTTAATATCGATATTACTTCAATATATGTTATAGTTTATAGAATTCGTATAAATTTCTTATAACTGATGCAAACTTGTACGATTGGAATGAACTAAAAGATCGGCCAAATATTTTCTGACCCGATCCGTGTACAGGTCTAGAGGGACCAACCGAAGTTTATGACCGGTTAATGCAACGGTTAAATATAAACCGCAGATGGACGAACGAAAGCATGTTCGCTTCATATTATTCACTAGCTTTCTGACTCGCAGTGTGATTCGCGTCCAAATACAATTTTCTATGACGTTGATGATGTCATGTAGCTTTTGAGTTTATTCGTTACATACAAAAATACAAATCTTTCCTCTTTATAATAATAGTATACATTAATCCTGGGCTCCGTTTACCAGTGAGCAAAATCTATAACGTTTAAAATCACACCATAACTTGACGCCTTTTTCTACCCGAAGGTGTAGGCAGTGGCTATTAATTAATAATAACGTTTAAAGATTGAAATCAGTTGGATTTTTTGTTGCTTTTGGTAGTATTTAATAACTTGATGCAGCTGCAACGCCTCGAGACGCCATATATTTATTTTTATAGCTATTGTCTTAAATGTAATAGATAGTCTATTGACATATATCGAATACAAACTTGGCAATCATCGATATACAGCACAATCGATATTCCATGAAGTCTTTGGTATGAACTGAGATTCGAACCCAAGACTTCTGTGATTGGAAGTACGGTGGTTTTAGACTACCAATTAGACTTTAAATCTGTTGTGATTTCTGAAAAGTAACTATTACCATAATCATAGCTCGAAAACAGCAACTCGATACAACGAAAGTTCTAAACACCTATTCGATAGATAATAACCACATCCGCCTAAATAACTATCGAATGAACTATCGATAACGGAAACTTCCATCATAAATATACACGCCATATAAATAGTGACAGCACAATTTGATATTTAACGTTTTCTTAATGGCATAATAGGTGATTGATACTGTTAAAACTGGGCTTGTTAAACTTCCGACGTTGTCACTGATAAATTACAAACGCCCGACCGACACGCTCCCAGACAGAGCAGCCCCGCTAATTGACTACATGTCAAAATCAAACCGCGATAATACAAATACATATCTCAATATCAATTTTACTTAGATTTACACCTACTTTTTTCTTTTCTTTCTTCTTCTTTTTTCCAAGAAATAGGGCAGCAAACGAGGAAGCGGATTGTCTGATGGTAAGTGTATAGCGCTACTCCTGGACACCTGCAACACCGACAGTGTTACAGTTGCGTTGCCGAACTTTAAACAAAGAGAGCGCGGGATCGGGAGTAGAATGGGATGGGGAAAGGGAGTGGATTACGCATCCGGATACCTTTCTTGCCGAACGTAATGCGTCATGAGCCACTTTACATTTCTATTCTATTCTGAATGGTCGTGGTATTTCATAGATTGAATTGGCAGTTCACCTATTGCACACTTATTTTTTTTAATAACGTAGTTAATATAGTACTACTACTACTTATATAATTCAATTGATTATTTACAAACTGATTCGTAGAAGTTACTGTAGTACTATATAATAAATTATTTTACAACTGACGGTAAGTTATTTACAAACGTTATGCTTTAAAGAAATAGAAGCGTTCGGCCAAGCGCCAAGCCAGTATCAATCAAGATAGATTGGAAAAAATCCATATGTAGTTTTGGAGTCTACAGAAAACAAACAAACAAACACACTTTTTATTTAGTATTTTTTTATTTATTTGTTGTTCTAGTTGTGTGGATATAGATTAGATATTACATTTTACTAGATGTTGCCCGCGACTTCGTCTGCGTGGACGCCATAAAGCAGCAAAAATACTATGCCTGTGTCATTATAAGGGTTCATTGTTCACACCAAATAAAGATAGCGTAATTTTAGCCTATAAAGAACACTGTTTTAAAACTACGAGATTTTTGATCTATAATTCATATATGATGTTGTTAAGAAAAAAGGATAAATATTCGAGATTTAGCACTTTAATTGCAAACGCTAGCTGAACCCTAAGTGATAGATCAAAACAATGTTCTATATTATTAAACACCTTCAGAAGGTCTACAAAAAAGTCCGCGAGGCCATATGTCTATCTCTTAGGGATAACGCACAATTATAATTTTTATTTCATAGTTTTTAACGTAAAATAATGGCTTATTTACGAATCAATTTTAAACATTAAAGCATTAATTTTCATCCAGTTAAGTATCTTAAATAGATTATGCGTGTAATATAGATGATACTGGCCCTTTATAGTATGCAATTTAGAATATTTTCAATGATATTGCAGTATTAACATAGCGGGACAGCAGTTAAAGCCGATAAATAGCACAAATTGAACCTCATGATATCCAAAATTTACTCATTTATTACTTTTGATGCGGAATAAATTTCTAGTCTATTTCATATGACGCAAATATTTAACTTCACTGTGGTAGTACGTAATACGCTGGATGAGTGAGTCGGCTCTAGTGATAAAATATCACCCCCTCATAGTACATCGACGTATAGTGGCTCATGACACATTTCATTCGGCCAGAAATCTTCGCCCCTTCCACGTCCCTTCTTATCCCACTCATTTAAAGGCGAACATTGCAACTGTAATGATACCTGTATTTAAGGGACCATGGGCGGCGCTAGTTACTTATCATCAGGTGACCCGCATGTCAGTTTGTCCTCTATCTCATAAGAACACTACACGAGACATGGCTGCCTCGGGTATTGAAGTTAAATGTAAAAAATTTGGCAGGCATCCATGTCATTCAACTGCGTCAGATAATATTAGCTTAATGTAGAACTTGAATATCAAAAAGAAATTTGCTGTGCTTTATTTGCTTTCTATTTATTTCAGATAATAATAACAATACTAAATTATTGTTCAGCTAAATTAAATAAAAAAAAATACTAAAAAACTAATAAAATAAAAACAAGAAAATTTTGTGTTTTGTGAATGGTTTTTCATGATATTCGTGTAGTAAGATACAATTTTAAATGTTGTATTGACTCTACTGTGCCAGAAAGAGTGTATTCTTTTCAATCTATATAATATAAAAAACGTCTTGGTGTGTCAGTGGTGCTGTATGGCAATAGATTTGCCACCTATACCGTTCAGGACGTAACGTAATGATACGGCGAGTCGAGGCTTTACAGCCGCTGCCTACATCTTCAGGTAGAAAAAGACGTGGAGTTACTCTTTAATATATCCAGATCTATACCACTAAAGTCACTAAGCTTGGAAAACTAGAGGGCGCTAGGTGTATCCATATTATAACGTCGTTACATTGACCTTAACATTTATGATAAGTCTAATACATAATTATTAGTTAGCAAATGTTAATATGTAGTTTCATAAAATATTGTAATTAGTAAGATTTGACGTTGCGTGTGTCGACGAATTAAGAATACTAAATGTCACCACCCCATGTCATTCTCGTGGGTATCAGAGAAGCCGACTAAGGGTACAAGGGAATAACAAATAAAACAATACCGTGGGGACTGTTACTCGATAGCAAATCACTTTTCTAAAGGGGTTTACCGCCCTTACACTGACAATTACGTATACGACATAGTATGTTTGTAAAAAGGCCAGTACTTCGCTACTTTTGGTCATAGCGTGATGATATATAGCTTTTAAACCTTGATTAACAATTGGACTATCTAATGTTGAAGGAATTTTTCGAATCGTACCAGTAGTTTTTGAGATTAGCGCTATGAACAAAATATTTGTGTAATTATTTTTTATTTTTATTAATACTTTAAACAAATGGATTCACTTTTTTTCATGTCTACAACAGTAATTGTTTAATAGTATTGATAAAATTTGCATGTCGTTGAAAAACGTAAACAAATGCCTGTACCTGTTCGGCCGATTTTTAATCCAATTTACGTTTTATTTAGATTGAAAATCAAAAGCAAAAAGTAAATTTTGGCGCGTTGATAAATTTTGCGTTGACGTTTCATTCTGTAATTACATTTTACCTATGCACATATTTGTCGATCATTTACATATAATCAACGTGGGTGAATGGCATTACCTCCTCATAGGCTATGATAGAGTTTGTGATTACACAATTTGCTTAACGAGGTGAGACGTTGGTCTGACTACAATTGATATTGTTAGACTATATCGTTAGACTACAGATTGTGATGGTCGAGTATTCTGGCTGCTACACCTTTTATGTACTAACCTACTGCTATGTTTTCAGTAGTGATAATAATATTGTTATTTATTTCAAATGGTTTGAAAAGAGTATTTGGCACATGAGTTTCTTGCCCGATTCTTCTCATACCAGCCCCTACACTCAGAATCGGGCCGCGCGTGGCTTGCTTCCGTGTTTTTTTTTTGTTCCATGGAGGCACTTTCCTCAGGCGCTAGTGTTTAGTATTTCATTTTAAATAATTTGTTATATCTGTACTCGTTGACTGTGTTTAAGTGTCTGTTAAAACCTTTAAAAATAAAGTTTATTTGACTTTGACTTTAGCAGTACTGGCAAGAATATAATTTTATTTTCATGCCATTAATATTCGGAGATTCGGACTTTATCCGGTGAATTCGGATTCAGAACCGGGGTAATTTATCTCACATCGAGGTGCTCAATAATTTGGAAATAAAAAATTCAACATGTCGACGCATAATTGTCGTTGCAAACACCTTAGCGTAAGTAATTAAAAAACACTACACACACTACTCGTAACATTTAAAATTCCCGTATCACGGTGTCTCTGAAACGGCTTGACCTATTCTGATGAAATTTTGTAGGATAAGGATAGGTAAGGGTAGGTCTGAGAATCGGACAACATCTATTTTTAAACCCTATATGTTAAGGATAGTTCAGCGATTTAGTTATTTAAAATTTTTAGATATTTTTTTCTTATGAAACAGAATACCAAAATACATATAATACTAATTTTCATCCCTGTATCATGAACCCATATTTCTTAACTGTTTAATAAAAACCTATTTTTCGCAAGACAATATTTACTGGGTAAATATTAGAAAAAATAATCACAGCGCTTTACAATATCGATGGCTAAAACAATTCGCTAGTGAAACATAAATCTCGAGCATAAATCGGGTAAACGGTGTCAAATATTGTTTAATGTATGGAAAAAGGCTTTTAAATCAATCGTATTGTCTAAATACTATTAGACACAGTATTGTGCTACTCTTATATTTGGATTATAAACAACCAACGAAAACATTCCCAAGGAGCGCCAGTTATAAAACCACAGCCAATACTTTTGACAACATGGATAGTTCAAAAGGATTACATGTTGTGCCGAACCATTTAGAGTGGGATGAGGGCAGGAAAATTATGATGGCTATCAATTTTTGTTTTAAATGATTTGTGCCCTTTATAATTCCTCCCCTACGTAAACAATATCATAGTTTTTTTATGGGATAGGAGGGCAAACGAGCAGGCGTCTCCTGATCGTAAGCAACCAACGCCGCCCATGGACACCAGAAACACATATAGTGTTACTGTTGCGTTGCCGACCTTTAAGGGATAGGGAAAAGGGAAGGATGGGGAAGAGGGGTGTGCCTCCGGGTACCTCTCTCACCAAACGACAAAATAACGAACACTCTATAAACTTAACGTTTATAGAAACTTAACGTCTCTACCTAAATCGAACATTTAGGTAGAGACGTTAAGTTTATAGAGTGTTTTGATGAAAAGTATTTTATATACTTAATAACTTCACGCCTTTTTCTACTCGAAGGTGTAGGCAGCGGCTGTTAAGCCTCGTCTCGCCGTTATGTTTACGTCCCAAATGGAATAGGTGGCGAACCTATTGCCATACCGGGCACAAAGTTGTCAGTCATCGATAAAAAAAGTGAAAAATGACAGAAATTTAATCAGTATAACAATGTCAAAATTTTGAAAAACATTATCATACTTACGTGTAGTTGCATCTATTGAAGTGGCAAATAGCCAATCCATCACGAACAGAGCCAATAACATTTTTCCACTTTTCCATAAACACAGTTTACATAAACATCTCATATTTACCGGACAATCATTTATTTAATATTAATAAAACATTTATTTGCTTTTCAATCTGTATAATAATGTCAATTTATTTAAATTAAGCGAATGTACGTAGTCCCATGTTGGGCGCCAGAAAATACGTCACCTATAATATTATAGTGAATGAAATATTTGAGGGCTCGACGTAATAATTTCCTTAAAAACTTGTTTAGACATATGATTGTCGGATTACATCAACAAAGTGGAAATCGTAACGGCAAACTAAAAAAAATAAATGCACGATAAATATAACTTCAGATTTCATACAGCACACGCAAATAAGTGATTAAGAATCGGTCAGTTAAGAAAATAAACAGTAAAATATTTTTCCCGAAATCCCGTGAAAAGTTTGATGCCAGTAAGTTTGTAAGGCAACGCGTTGCCGTCCGTCCCCGCTGAAGGTTCACGGATAACTGTTGCCACTGACTTTTGGTGGTAGCCAGTCGCGCTGGGAAGCGCCACCCCTTCATATCGCCGTCTCTTTCTCATATGGCTATCATAGAATTTATAAAGTAGCCTTTGCTTTAACCTTCCGATACTGACATTTTCTTTCATAATAATACCTACCGTGGAAATACCGTATACATTGGCTAACTTGATATGCTATTTTATTGAATCAAATGCCAATTAACCTGTACTAACTCATTTAATTACTGCAGTATTTTCGTTAAATTTCCATTTAGTTTTTTTTTGACATATCATATCATAATTTCACGCCTTTTTCTTCCTGAAGTTGTATGCAGCGGCTGTTAAGACTCGTCTTGCCGTTATGTTTACGTCCACCTACCTATTGCCATACCGGGCACAAAAATTTTTAGTCGTCAATATTTAACACAGATAACTTACAACATTAATTTGGAAAAGTCATTGGTGTGCGCCAGGATTCGAACTCGCGACCTCTGGATTCAGAAGAGGCTCGACCACTGTAGCACCGTTACTATTGTTTTATTTTTAAACTTAAATTAAACCGTCTCGTAAGAATTTTTAGTAATTTTGATCAAACGCTAAACAAATAATCATAAAATATACGCTAGTTAAAAGGAGACCTAAAAAAAACCAACTAGAATACAATCAATTTTAGGGAAGTTCAAAAAACCGACGAGAAAATCAGACCTTTTTTATAAAAGAGTATAATAAAAATACCCAATTCCTAACAATGAAGTAGATTTTTTTTTATTAGCTAAATATTGCTGAGGGAACATATAATGCCGTGATATATTGTATTAATATAGGCGACAAGCATATCGCCATACATTAACCGCCATTCAGTCATCGATAGCAATTATCCACATGTAACTTTGACAAAGATTTAGGAGAAGTTATTGGTTGGTAACAGTATACGAATCCCAGATTTCTATATAGAATCAACTGAGTTTTTTATGGGTTAGAAGGCAAACGAACAAGCGGATGATTTAGTGGTCAGTGATCGGCACCGCCCATGGATATTTGCAACACCAGTTCCACAGTTGCGTTGGCAGTTTTTGAGATGGTATAGACATGGGAAGGGGAAGAGGTTTAGGGCTCCTGATACCTTTCTTTTCAAACGAAACGCAGGATGAGCCATTTTACGTCAATACTCTGAGAGATCATGATATGTCATAGGTCAAGTCGACCCATTCAGGCATTCAACAAAGTACGTAGTTTGACTGTTTAGTACCGTGTACTGGATTACAGAAATAGTTTTTCATAAATGCCAATTTGTAATTCATAAAACGCGTTAAAAATTGGTCAAATATTAATAAAAGTAAACAGCTATAAACTAAATCTCAAAATATGTTTTTTTTTGTACCTTGGAAAAGGCTTCATTTGGTTACCGGCAGCTGTGTGTAATACAAGTAACCACCATCGATAAATAATATTTCATTAATATTACAACGAACTAACCACAAAAGCGTGAAACCTTACTACTGCTTCCCTAATATCGGTTTTTTTTTTTCATAAAAATCACTACCCCATTACGACAATCAATGTGTTGACAACATTTTACAATTATTAAAGCGAAGTTTTTTTTATGGGATAGGAGGGCAAACGAGCAGGCGGGCCACCTGGTGGTAAGCAACCAACGCCGCCCATGGACACCAGCAACACATAATATTACTGTTGCGTTGCCAACCTTTAAGGGGTAGGGGATAGGAAAGGATGGGGAAGGGAGTGGGCCTACGGGTACCTCTCTCGCCTAGCGAAATGCGGCATTAGCCACTGCACGACGATATTCTGTGAGGTCATGGTATTTCACCGGTCGTGCCAGTCCATTCATTCCCTACAACATTTTTTAAATACTTTGGTAAATTATTTCCAGTTATAGCCGAGCAATGCTAAAGACACTTATAATTTATTAAACTTTCCTAGTAGGCTGTAGGTAAGCTATGTCCGTCGAGACGGCGCCACAAAATTGAGTTCTGCGAATGGTGGGCTTTTCCTTGCAACTCCTACCTGCCCACGGGTGGAGGGGTGGCTTTGACGTCATTAATATTTTAATATTTGCATGCATCATTATTATTTCTCCTATCACAATTGAATGATTAGAAAGTTTACTTAAGATATTTTCTTTTAAATTAAGCTAAAGTATGGTAATGTTTTATTTCTAGCTAAAAACTTATTTAATTTATGTATGAGGTTCTGTATTCATATCCGGGGATACGTTTTTTAAAAGTTATACGTTATAAATAGTAATGACTTGCGTAATTCACTCTTATTAATGGTAGAAGGCTTACCAGCGCTTATTACATGCCGGAAGCCAAATTCTATGGTACCGAAAATTACAACAAAACCCTTGCGTCTGCCTACACCTTCAGGTATTGTGGTATGGGGGTACATATACGTTCATATTCAATAATTCTCTAGAGACTCACTGTAAAGACTGTAAAACACTAATTACAATTTATAAGGAAATAAATATACCTATACTACTCACACAAACACATAACTTCACGTCAAGTCCCTAGTTGAATAGGTAGAGAGAACAGAGCGCCATAAGACACGATTCTTACACGCCTCACTCGCTTCTTTGCCTCTCATAACTAATTTACCTTATACGCTCGTTGATTTTTAAGGCTGACATCACCTTCCTCGATAACTCTGTTCTATTTGGTCATGGAAAATGTGTCGTGGCCGTCCGCGATTTCCACAGCCATCTTTATTTGTATTGTTATATCTGCTTTAACTAAGCTGATATACAATGTAAAAAAGATGGATGTGGGAGAATAATATCTTGCATCATCCGTACTTTCTACATATCCGAACCGTCGGTGCATGCCATTCACTACTCAAATATAAACTAAACATTTTAATAAACTCAAGAAATTCTGGAGTTTGAAACGCGTATATATATAATATACTCATATCAAGAGTAAGAAACGCTAATGAAAACCTAGGAATACGTTCAAAACTGACCTTGTACTTAAGTAAGTGGTGAATTTTTAGTTACGAAGTTATCAATACAAGAAAATATGGATGAAGCCGTAGAAAAGTCAAAAGTCATAACAAGTAACAGTAGCAAATTATCGAGCACGCTCCACTTGACAATAGATAGAAATAAACACGGCAACTGTACGTCTTCCTACCGCTGTTTGAATGTACTTGTTGGGTAATACAATAACTAAATTATTTAGTTGGTTTGCTTTTGTAAAATGTATAATTTCGTAACAAGCTAAATCATTGATTAGTTTTATTGGTTAAACGAAATAAGTACGTTTAGCATTTTACGTCGGCATTCACATGTCTCGACTATCAATATACTATTCGTTAATACATCATCATCATCAGCCTATTGCAGTCCACTGCTGGACATAGGCCTCTCCAAATGTGCGCCACAACATCCGATTCTCTGCCTTCCGCATCCAATCTTTTCCAGCAGCCCTTCTGAGGTCATCTGACCATGGGGGCGTCCTACGCTACGTTTACCAAGACGCGGACTCCACTCTATGACCTTCTTACTCCATCTACCATGGGTCCTTCGGCAGATATGACCAGCTCATTGCCACTTCAGCGAGCTTATTCTACGAGCTATGTCGGTTACCCTAGCTCTCTGGCGGATATACTCATTCCATTCATTTTTTTTTTTTTTGGAGGACGACAAAGTTTTTAAATAAACCGCTCATTACTTCTTACACTTGTAACAATTTGAATTGTTAGTGCATTTTGTTGTGTAAATGATAGTAATAAAAAAAAAAAAACCTCCCTGAGTTTCTTGCCAATTCTTCTCAGTGCGAGAGTAATCGAATTGGCGGAAGTAAAAAAAAAAGAAAAAAAAGTGACCTTCATAAGTGTCTGACAAGACCTAAACTGAATAAATGAGTTTTGATTTGATTTGATTTGATCTGAGTTTATCTTTCAGAGATACCCCGAGCATAGCCTGCTCCATAGCTCGCTGAGCGACTTTAAATAAATGACTTTAAACTTTGGCTAGCCCCACCGTGAGTGTCCACGTTTCGGCACCGTAGGGCATCACCGGTAAGACGCACTGGTCAAAGACTTTCGTCTTCAGACATTACGGTATAGGTGATCTGAAGACTCGACGCAGTTAATACATACTTATGATGTTTTCAAAATTTTTTCAGAGATCTTTCCAGGAGGGTAATATTTTAGTAATCTTTTCTTTATATCTTCGCAAATTAATTGGTGATTTTTTTGGAGTGATATGTTGATAATAGGTGGTGAGCGTTTTGTCAATCCAAGAGAGAATAGTGCCTATAGGAATACAGTTAGTATTTTGAGTTAGAGTGATTTAGGAAGAGCCCCTACTGCTGCCGTATGCATGATAGAAAGAGAAGCTAGACAATCTAGCGCCGTAACGTGGTACATAACAATAACTTTCACCCTGTAACACGAAGTTTTTCTAATCATAACATAACATAACTTCACGCCTTTTTCTACCCGAAGGTGTATGCGGCGGTCGTTCAGCCTTGTCTCGCCGTTATGTTTACGTCCCAAATGGAATAGGTGGCAAACCTATTGCCATACCGGGGACGAAGTTTTCAGTCATTGATGTTTATCACACATATCGTCCGAAAATAATATCGACCAGTCAGTAGTGTGAGGCAGGATTCGAACCGGTAACCTTTCGATTCAGAAGCGGGATGCTCGACCGCTAGACTATCGAGACCTCTATTCTAATCATAACACAAATTAACTAGTAACTGTCCTCAAAAAAATTACCTCACACGTTAGATTACGAAATCACAGTGTGGTATAGCATTAGTTCATATGACACGAACGAAACTTAACACAATGTAGTAAGTACTCTTGATGTAACAAGACTCAGAGGAGTACACTCCTTTGATGCTGACGCATATGGGGCAGCCGCAAAACAGAATCCGTATCATACATCACACGTAGTAACGCTAAACGTGACACCCTTCTGAAAACCCGAAATTGTGTTCTGCATTTGAGAGCATTTGATATATTCGAAGTCATTTGAAATTGTTTAATTTTTGCGATATCGTTGCAAATTATATTCTAGTTTAAAGTCGCGGTTATCCACTGGTCGAGTTTCTAGCTTCTCGAATCGGTGAGTAGAGATTTAACAGACGCTGTCTACACCTTCAAGAAGAAAAAACAACAAAGTCAAAAATAGTCGTACCCTTTAATATACTCCCACAGGTCTGATCTATTCATAATGCTAGACGATATTCCTAAAATTTTAATTGACTAAAATTATTTGAACATTAACAAAGAAAATAATTCACGTATAGTTCAACATTCAAATCAATTTGCGTAAAGTTTTTTTTAATAGCAGGGCAAACGAATAAATCGGTCAACTGATGGTAAGTGATTTCCGCCGCCCATGGACACCTGTAACACAGATTGTGCTGCAGTTGCGCTGCCGGCCTTTACAGATGTGGGATAGGATTGGAGGGGCAGGGGTTGTCATCTACGGATGCCTATCTCACATAACGTAACGCGGTATGAGCCACTTTACGTCTATATTCTTAATGGCCGTGGTTTATCAGCGGTCGAGCCAGGTCCATTAATGCGGCGAACTGCGTTACTCTATTATATAGCTTCAGCCGCCTGAGACAAAATTCAAATCGTTAATTTAGAATCTCTTTCTATCAATTTGTAGCGAAAACATAATATTCTTATCATTTTAGTGCAATAATTCCACTGGAAATGTGCTCGTGCTATTGTTATTTATTATCACTGCGCCGCTCCCTTTAGTGGTAGCATGATGATATATAACATATCTTCAATAAACAACCTAGACTTATATACATTAAGGGTAAAAATAAATTGTAAAGAAATGTTTTTTTAATAACAATTTATCAAGTTATTGCTTTGCTCCCCTTTTATAGACATTTTAATTAGTCCAGTTGTTAAATTGTATTTTTTTATTAATATGGACGTCATAACGATCTTTCCAATGTTTTTTTTTTTTCTTAAGCGTTTTATCTAATTTAAATGATTTAAATATCATAACGCCCTTAAAATTCCCACTTTGTAGGCATTTGTCATCGAATAAGGTAAACTTTCTCAGAAACTACTGATTTAGTAAGTATGTATTACTAAATCAGTAGTCGCTAGAACAACAGTATTGGTATTATATGAATACTAGTTGACCCAGTGAACATTTTTTCTTCTCCGAAGCAATAAGAAAAAAATAAAAATGGACATGGGTTATACCTAAGAGATAGACAAACACCATCGCGGACTTTTTAGTAGACGTTCATATGGTGTAAATCAATGTAGTACTTCTTTTATGTATCACTTAAAGTTCAGTCAATTTGCAATTAAAGTGCTAAATCTCGAAAATGTCCACTTTTTTCACTAAATTGAATATGATTTATGCATACAAATCACTCCATTGACATCCACTGCGTAGATTCAAAGCTTTGCAAAGCAAAGACTTTGTTTTATACAATGTAATGATGTCTTAAAACAAAACCGCAAATAGACCCGTAGACTTAGCCGTATTTCAATATTTTGTTTAGGTTATTATTAGTCACTTAGTAGTGGTGCTGATTTAATGTTTCTTTTTTCGTATAAGTTTGTTGTAAGTGACCTCACTGTTCCACATCTAGAAATAACAGTTATAAGTAACGAGTATTAAAGGAGAAATCTTAGATTCCAGACGATGATATCTTAATAACTAAATTACGTACTGAAATGTACGATCGCATAGTATAATGCTCATGTTTGCTTGCAGTCTCAGAAGCTAATCATTAAATATAATATGTACTTGGTTGAACTCTACAATAATTTTCTACAAAGTATTATTTTTTCTTTATCTTTTTATTACTCACTCAAGGTGATATTATATTTTTTTATCGAACAGGGAGCAAACGAGCAAAGGGGTCATAGTTAGTATTGCAAGGATATTGAGGACCCTCTTTAAATACAGGTGCTCAAATGATTAAAATATTGGGCAAACTTAGCATGAAAAGCACGAAAAAAAGACACTCTAGATTCCGAATCATATAGGCTATTCTACAGTATTAATTTACAGAATAATAAACTGAGATCTTAGTTCTGTTTTGGCTAGAATTCCGGACGTAGCGGTATCACTAGTACATACGACTATTGCACGTAAACAAGCGTTGAAAAATTAAAAGGTAGAGTGTATCTCGAATGATGGCGCCCTCTACCGGCGAGAGTTCTTTCCCCTGAATAGAGATCATTCAGTTAAACATTACGTTTGGACTCCTGTGTGTCTTTACTTTGTTATGGAAACAATAACTTAAATGAACAGGACTCAGTGTAAAGAATATATCATATTTCGTTATTTGTCTCTAATTTTTCGATTGATTTTGAGATAATAATTATTGACCAAAAAAACAAAGTCTGGTATATTCTCTTTTTATGAGCAGTTTAGAAAATAATGACCCAATAGCAATTAGTTGGCGCAACTTTTCATTTCGGCAACATACATTAAAAGTTCTAAACGGGCTCTACAAATTCAAATTAACGAGATATGTAATAACATGTCTAATATACAGGACATTTATATATTTTCCGACATTCCTCTTCTCATCAAAAACTAAGGGTTAAGGTGAAAAACTCCTCTTCGGAATCAAAAAGTCATGATTTTGAATTCTAACATATACCAATGACTTATAGAAATTATTTACGGAACTTAGAACGCGAATAGCTGCGTAATGGTCGCTGTGTACACTTTCGGGTAGAAGACGGGAAAGTTTCACTAAGTGGAAGTTGTATTTTTTTTTAGTTTTTTTAATATGTGTATGTATGTTATAAATTTGTACATACTTCAAATATATATAACTATCTTGCAAACAACATAACATAACTTCACGCCCTTTTCTACCAGAAGTTGTGTTGGCAGAGGCTGTTAAGCCTCGACTCGCCGTTATGATTACGTCCCAAATGGAATAGGTGGCGAACCTACTGCCATACCGGGCACAAAGTTTTTAGTCATCGATATTTGTCACACATAACTTACGAAATTAATTAATTTCGAAAAGTCATTGGTGTGTTCCAGGATTCGAACCCGCGTCCTCTGGATTCAGACCAGACCATTCAAACAAACGTATTCAGTTAAATATCACACTAACAACAGAATACTTTTCAATATAAGTTCACATCTTTGAAATAGCTTCAAACACCAACGCATCTAACAATACACACACGTATTTAATAATAAATTCAATATTCAATACAGAATATTTATTATGTCGGGTAATAGCTGACGTCAGAGTGTGTCAGGGAAGTTCCTATTCTATATTCTGCAATATGTATGACATATTACTTCAATATGCTGCGTTCTCAAATCTGTCAAGTGTTATTAAACTATGACACGAGATTTATGCAATGTTGTTATTATTGCTGTCTATCTGTTATATCTGTTATACATGATGCATATTATGTTCGTGCATAACATATTCATATGCAATACTGAAATATTAGAATATGCGAACGTAACTTTACTACAGTCTTATTTGAAGAAATAATGATTTTTCTAATTGGCTTATTATTTTGATTGACTACTAAACATTAACAACAGTTTATCTGTTGTTTTTTTATGTTTCGCTCGGTGAGAGAGGTATATAGAGGCCCAACCCCTTCCTTCTCCCTTCTCTATCCCATTTCTGAGCCCTCCACTATCCTATTTTGAAGGCTGGCAATGTAACTGTTACACTATACGTGTTCTAAGCGACTAGTAATGTCCATGAAGATCTGCAACATTGAGAGGGTTACAGTTGCGTTGCCGGCCTTTAAGGTGAGATAAGGAGGGCGATGGTGAGCTTATACCATAGGAAACACAGCTTAAGCCACTTGACAACGATTTTCTGAGCGATCGTGGTATTTCACCGGTTGAGCCGACCCATTCATGCAGAGAACTGCGTGACTCTACTACACTGTCTACTAAATCGAAAATAAAACAAGAGATTTGTTTTAAGCATTAGAAGGCATTAGGAGAAGTAGCGAGATCTATAATTCACACCAACTACATTTGGGAAATATTTTCTAAATTGACCCGCGTATGTAATTAATTTCAACTTGTACACTTTTACTTTTATACTTTCGAATATTTAGATACGCTGAGGTATAATTGAAGCCGTCATTTGTCTTATGCTCTACTATTTTATATGGAGTCCATCAAATAGGTTATCTTTTTTATGAATCACCGGGCGAATTGAAGCGAAAACTTTCATTAAATGTTTTATATTTACGATACGTCTATTCTACCTCTACTGCTGCTTACGTGTTTTCCTAATAATAACCTTGAGATTGCGTCATAGAAAGTAAATAATTAAGGTTCAAATGGAATCTTTTGTTGGTTTAATTGCCCTTATATAACAAACGCAACCAAAAGAATAATTATTACAGGACCAAAATAATAAATTGAGTAATAAAAATATTTCGAACATTTGCCTCTCCGAAAAACTCTCTGGCATTGGCCATTTCACTGGCACCAAAATGGCAGCGCAAGTAAATAGTTTCGGTTGAAATATATGTACTAGAAAATAAAGTAATCCGGATAATTTTATGAGTTATGTTGATAGTAAAATGAGGTAGAGTCGGTGCCTTTTTTTCATAAATGGCGAAGCAATTCGCAGTTTATTTGGCATTTAAGCAAATTTAAAGGATCCCTTCTCTGCTGGCATTTTGTTTTATGTGGTCGCTCGTTACCGTCGGCGGTCGCGCGTGAAGTAACGGCCGCTTCTACATTTGATACGCACTGTACTTGCATATGATAAAACAGTTTTTTTTTCTTTCAGCGCCATAGTTTATGGATTTGCCACATTTTATCAGAAATGAGGTCTGTCATTTAAACACACCTGCAACACAGAATAACAGTTACATTTACATTTTGTTATAAATGTTTTAAGAGCGCTGAATGCGAGTTCTTTTGAGTCTTACAGTTACAATTTTACAGTAG
Organism: Euproctis similis; assembly: GCA_905147225.2. Taxonomy (NCBI): domain Eukaryota; kingdom Metazoa; phylum Arthropoda; class Insecta; order Lepidoptera; family Erebidae; genus Euproctis; species Euproctis similis. The sequence goes on from LR990115.1 coordinate 12,592,546, forward strand.
TGTTGCCAGCTTTTGGGGAGTTGTATGGGAAGGGAAGGGTATATATCTTTCTCACCGAAAAAACTAGAAAGAGACACTTTTAGTCAATATTCTGAGAGGTAGAGGTTTTTCTATTGAATTGGGCGGCAGACGAGCAGGCGTTTCACCAAATAACTAGCAACATAGGCCGCCCATGGACACTTGAATACACATCGTTTATAGCCCTTACTGGGATGAAAGTGGGATGGGAAATGAGCCATGAACCACTTTACGTCGATATTCTAAGTCGTCGTAATTCTCCGATCAAGTCGGCCAATTTATCCCAATTCTGCTGAATGTTAGGCTGGCAGCCTCCGATTTTAAGTAACTTGTTATTTATTAGTGGCTAGATTTATTTAAAATATACTGATAACTAATAGAGAAACAAAAACTCAACCCTAATAAATAACATCTCTAACCCTTAAATGATACTCGTGTTAGGGAAATTTTAGAGATAAGTCTTTTTTTGTATATTTTAAAATAGTTGGTATTTTAGATATTATCGACCAATATTAATAATAACTACTGGTATTGTGTGATATTGAATGATTAAGGTAATTGTAGTGTATGATTTCACAGCAATAGTGGCAAGTGAGTATAATTCTCACTGATCATATGTGAACACAGAAATAAATGCTATTTTGTCGCACTATTACGCAATATTATGTTAATTATTAGAACGAAGTTCCTTACTAGAGGAGACAGGGTTTTGCTGCGCGACCAAACTAAAAAAATGTGATAGTAAAACCGTAAAAAAAAATCTGTGGAATAAAACCGTTAAATAAGACGTGCGCGACAGTCGTATACACAAGCGAGTAGCGTAAAATACCATTCTCTTTCTTCTTCTTTCTTTTTTTTTGCAAATTGTGTCGATTCTTCATTAGCCGAAGGAACTTCGTTCTTACCTGGTGTCCCACGACACCACATTTATATTTTTTCCTAATATTGATGATCCTTAGTAGCATATGTTAGCAGACAGACAGTACAGTAAGCGACGTTTAACAGTCATCTTTACACTCTCACATGGGCTGATGAAATCAAATTTCGCGCTGTGCTTCGTTTCCTCAGACACAAACAACTCCCAACAACCAATGTACTTAAATAAAAATGATTTCCCTCAATACTTCCATATCCTCCTCCAACTTACGTCGTGCTTCTCTTTAATGAGGGTCGCGATTCCCTTGCAAAATCAGTCTCCCCCTGACCATAGTGCGCCACTTGCAGCGGTATTTTCCGATGTGGAGAGCATCATATAGTGCGATATCAAAAGCGTACATGGTCTGACTACCTAATTGGACAACGGCCTCTTGGACGCCTGCCTTCATCAACCTTTTCATTTACCATTAACTGTTCTAGGTTACTGTTATTTTTCCTAGAAATATGGCCGAAGAACTCGTGTACCCTGCGGAAGTTCCTTCCGAGTTCTCGTTGAATAAAGTCCAGGGAATATGCAACATCATCTTCCAGCACCAGATTTCATAGGAATCGATACGGTTTAGTTCTGCTTTCATTAGAGTCCACATTTCTGACTTCGTATAACTAAACGATAATTTATTGGGCAAATTGTCAGTATACAAATTTATTTTGTTTTACAATAACTTAAGAAAACGCAGCAGTTTTTCTACACAGTGCGTTTATCAACAAAATCTGGTCTATAGGGAACCGATGCAACTCGCTTCTAACAACGGACAATATTTTTATATTTTCACTGAGTTTCTGTGCCGTCCCACCGAAAGGCTACCACTGCTGTTTGTCGGTCGTAAAACAAAAGTATACACATTGAAAACACACACATTTTGTTGCATTTAGAGTTTACTGTTTTATTCGGAATACTTTTTATGATTCATTTGTGCTAACGCTACGCAGAATAATTAATGGTAATAATTATATGTAGTCGCGATTTAATTTATTAAAATATTTTATTAATAATCTTCATCTACCTTAACGCGCCTCGAGCTATAAACCAGTAATCGCAAAACTCTGTTTTTTCAAGAGAAAATGTTTTGTGGCATTTGGCTATGTTTTTTCAGAGTAATAATTATGTCATGTTAAATATATCAATGAAAGTGTATATACTATAATACCTATTAACAGTCATTAAATTTAAAAAGTAACAATATATTTTTTTTTTCTTAAAAATATCCAATAAAACTTCCGTGTACTAAAATTGTCATTGGTCATATTTTGGTATTTAACCATAGAAAATTTAAAAAAAAAACATCGTATATGAGTCCTAGCCTACATATATGATGTCAAATTTGTAAAAAATATATGTTATCGTCGTCGTAGGCGTCGATATTATGTTATGTTACATCCCAAATGGAATAAATGGAGAACCTATTGTCATACAAAGGGCACAAAATTGCCCGAAATCGGTATTTATCACGCATAACTTCCGTATATAATTCCGAGAAATCATTAGTGCGAGCTCGGAATCGATCCAACGACTTCTGAATCGGAAACGGGTAAAAGAAAAGAAATGTTTAACAAAAACCTGTCTAAACGTCTAAATCACGACTATATGCCTAACAAAACAAACGGAAGTGTCTTTTTGAATATTGGTTTTTGTTCATTCACACCAAAGCGCCCTCGGGCCGTCTCAGGGCTGAGACTTTTTCGTCTTTTTATTTGCATAAAAATGAATAGTAAAAGAGCAAGATTTTTATCTCGTTATCAAATTATACTTTTAGATATCTTCGTTGATTTTATGAAAACGAAGATAATATTATTCAATCAATATCAGACACAATCTACATTATTATGTGAATAAAAAATATATCTAAAAAGGCTGTGACTTTGAAGTAAGATTAGTCTGATCTTGGAAACCTTTTGTCGTATTTAAAAAAATATTATTCTTTATTTAAAGTCTTGATGGTCCAGTGGGAGAGCACACAGCTTCTGATCCATAGGTTCAGGTTCGAATCCTGACACTGCCTCACACCAATGACTTTTCGAAATTGTCTTCGGAGGTTAAGTGCGATAAATGTCGATGACTGAAAATTTTGTGCCCGGTATGGCAATAGGTTGATAGGTTGGCCACCTATTCCATTTGGGACGTAAACATAACGGCGAGACGAGGCTTAACAGCCGCTGCCTACACCTTCGAGTAACAAAAATGCGTGAAGTTATGTTTTTTAAAGAATGAACAAATCGTATGAAGCAATTATTTTATAAAAATAAAGCCTGAGCAAACCTGTTTCCCTTTTCGATTTCCCAGGATTCCAACGTTACTCATAGACTCTGGTCCCTTGTCAAATAAAAAATTTTCCCATGTCTTATCGAATCAATTACTTTAATGGGCAAAAAGCCATTTTGTATTTGGATTTTAGTCTTGGTATCTCTTTTTTATATTACGTAGTCAGTAAGTTGAATTCAATTGGGCATTAGACTACCAGCTTTTACTAGGTATAGTGAATTTTAAAATTTTAGTTTGTATCATCATTGCTTGTATTCGGTGCTTAATGCTTATGCTTACTGCTTATTGCTAGATACACGAAGATAAAGACCCCATGGAATAGGTGATGCTTTCTGTAAAACACAAAACAACAGAGACAGTTTTCAAAAATTGTTCGCACATAATATAGTTTGAAAAGAGATTTCTCTCAATAACAAGAAGTTTGTTAGACCCAAACTTCACACTTTTAATTGGCGAAAGACCCATGTACATATATAACTTCAAGCTAAGTACAATCCTAAGTAGGCAGAGAGAATAAAGCTATATTTTTTCTAAAAAAAAGTAGCTTAAGTTACTCCTTATTACTTCAGCTAAAAGCCATTAAAAGTCTCGTTAAAATCGGTCCCGCAATTTTAGAGATTATCCAGAACAAACAGACAGACAGACAAAGATTATAAAAAAATATTCTTTCGGTTTATGTACCGTATTTATATATATATAGTTATTTCAATATTACAAACAGACACTTCAAATTTATTTATATGTATAGAATTATATTAAGGGTGTGTAGTCCGCAGACCCCCGTGGGTAAAATAATTCACTCAAAAAGCGAATAACAATTTATTCCGTTCCCTTCCAACTTGTAAATGTTAAAGAGGGAACTTTTTGATAGTTATTATTTTTTATGTGCCCACTCCACTCATTTGGTTTTTTTCTAACTTGCTTGTAAACATTCGAAGGTATTAAAAAACTTATACCTACTCCTCTACTTTATTGTTCCGTTTTTAATTACTGAATTTTATACACAGTTAACGATTATTTAATAATATTTGTTTCGATAGCGGATGAATAAGCATTTCGAATTTAGTCTTGACTGAGTGTAGTTTTTATTACGGGTTAGGGTATACGCAACTATGGACCAAGTATGGACTCGAATCGATTTTCTCAGAGCTCGTGGATTTTCACTGGTCGAGCCGGCCCATTTATGCAGCGATCTGCGTGGCTTTACAACTGTTAAGGGTACTAAGGAATTTAGATTTATTTTCGAAATATTTAGCCACTAATTATTTAAATCGACAAAACGTGATAAAAATGCTGCCTACTCTTACAAGTAATAGGCGTAAAGTTATTTTGAACTATTTTATCTTTTTTGTATTTGCATTTATCTATTGGTTCTATTTTTGTTGTATAATGAGCTTATAAAGAGAAATGTTTTAGGTACTCATTTCTGATAAGAAACAGAGTTGTATAAAAAAAAATCGTATAAACTAGTCGACCCAGTTTCAAACTCATTACCTTGTGTTTTGTTCAAATTATAATACAACAAACGCAACAGTCCATAGAGCACGCTAAAATAATGCAATTTCATTGCTTTTATTTTTGTATGACTTAAAAAAGAATGAGATTATTACTTGTAGGTTACGTTAATATTTGTTATGTGATATTATAAAAAAATATATATTTAAAAGTTTCTGAAGGTTCTCTAAAAATCAAATATAATAGAATACACTTTATTATAATTTATAGTATTCGTATATGTGTGCAATAACTATATCATTACATAGTATAAAACAAAGTCACTTTCCGCTGTCTGTCCCCTTATATGCGCATATCTTTAAAACTACGCAACGGATTTTGATGCGATTTATTTTAATAGTTAGAGGGTGTCAACGGGGTGGTTTTGATCTATAATTCATATATAGTGTAGTAAAAAAAAAGTGATCATTTTCAAGATTTACAACTTTAATCGCAAACGCTGCCTGAACCCTAAGTGATAAATCAAAACAAGGTACTACATTGTTATACACCTTTAAAAGGTCTTAGAGATAACTCACAATGACCATTTTTATTTTTTTACTTTTTACGAAAAATAATGGCCTATTTACAAAGCGATTTTAAACACGGTATTAATTTTCATCCAATCAAGTGTCTTAAATAGATTGTGCATGTAATATAGATGATCTTGGCCCTTTTACAGCATGCAATTTAAAGAAATATTTTCGAAGATATTGCAGTGTTAACACAGCGGGACTGCAGAAAATACTTTTGATGTGGAACAAAGTTCGCCGGGTCAGCTAGTAGTAAATATAAGGCTTAAAACATTATATTAGTTTGGGGCTGAGACATGGGGTCCGAATGCTCGTGCACTCTATAAATATATTGCAAAGAGACTGAAGGAGACCTCTCGCGACCAGAAGGCTGGTCTATTCTTCGCACAGGGGATTAGCATTGCCATTCAGCGTGACAATGCGGCCAGTCTTCTGGGCGTGCTGTAAAAGACTGAGATGCGGAGAAATTTAATTTCAGGTATTCTTTTAATTGTATATATTTTAAATAATGTAATTAATTTAGTACTTCTAACTAGGCTAGTACAAATAACGGTCTTATGTCAAGCGATCTCTGAGATCCGGATAACATTAGATGGACTTTTTTTTATGGGATAGGAGGGCAAACGAGCAGGCATGTCATGGATACCAGCAACACATATAGTGTTCCTGTTGCGTTGCCGACCTTTAAAAGATAGGGGATAGGGAAGGGGGTGGTCCACCGGGTACCTCTCTCACCGAACAAAACGCGGAATGAGCCACTTTTTGTCGATCTTCTGAGAGGTCGTGGTATTTCACCGGTCGAGCAGGCCCGTTTATGCAGCGAACTGCTTAGCTCTACCACTGTTACACCTGTTAAGTTAAAAAAATGATTGATTGAAATATGTTTCTTACTCAATAACGGGTCAATCGTTGAACAGGATTAGATGAAAATAACATAGCGTAACATAACTTCACGCCTTTTTCTTTCCGAAGGTGTAGGCAGTGGCTATGCAGGTTTATACGCAAGCTCCACCTGACAAAATAATGCACGCGATTATGTCAATTAATCTAGATCTGGAGCGAATATGCGAATGGAGTTACAATTATGGCCTCAGCGTTAATCCGTCAAAGACTCAAGTTCTTGTTGTCGGCAGCCCCAGCATGATGGCAAGAGTAAATCTGTCACTCTTGCCGCAGGTTTGTTTTAACGGAACCATCCTACCAATAGCCACCAAGGTTAAAAATCTAGGGGTTTATATTGATAGCACTTTATCCTGGGGTCCTCAACTACAAGAAGTAAGCCGCAAGATGTGGCATCCTATTTGTTTTCGCCGGAATATTCACGTTCTCTTGTTATTATATAACGTTTTATTTAATCCCGACTCTCCTAAATACCTCAAAGAACGTTTCCAGTTCTTACATGACACACATTCGAAATATCTGAGGTCGTCAGAAAATTTTGAGATTGGCAGTCCCAATGCATTCTACACACTTTTATGGGCAATCTATTTCCCTCCAGGCAGTGTTGCTGTAGAATGCACTACCCGTGGAGATCAGAAAAGCGAAATCGATCACGACTTTTAAAACTCTGCTAACGCTTCACTACGAAACATTTCAGTAGTCCATGTTACGTATTACTTTTGCTATCAGCTGCTATTATGTATCAGTATTTATATATATGTGTGTACTTTGTATATATTTGTATTATTTATTTTTATGTATTACATTTTGTATTATTATATAATAGTATTATTTGAATTAAATCTTTGTATATTTGCTTTTTGACTTAAGCATAACGGCGAGTAGAGGCTTAGATAGATAGACAATTCTTTATTTGGACTCCATCGGGAATTTTACGGGTAATCATAGGTGTCCAACACCTATGATTACCCGTAAAATTCATGCAATTCTGTCCTTCCAAAGGTTGCCTGGAAGAAATTGCTTTTAGCGATAAGGCCGCCATTTGCACTTTTGTATTAATTTGTGATCAATGTATGTTCTTTTGTTTTTTATGGAGTACAAATAAAGAATTGTCTATCTATCTAAGCCTCTACTCGCCGTTATGCTTAAGTCCAAAATGAAATAGATGCCAAACCTATTGCCATACCGGGCACAAAGTTTTCAGTCATCGATATGTATCACACATAACTTTTGAAATGAATTTCGAAAAGTCATTGGTGTAAGCCAAGATTCGAACTCGCGACCTCTTGATTCAGATGCAGGATGCTCAACCACTGGACTACCGAGACAATCGCTGAAAATAGGCTAAAAAGATAGAAAATTTCCTAGGTTAACATGCATTATCTTCTCATCTTGACTAACAGTGGCAGAGCCTCGCATTTTGCTGCATAAATGGGCTGGCTTGACTGGTAAAATACCACGACCCTCCATAATATTGCGGAAAAGTGTCCATAATATGTTGTGTTTCGCCCGGTACGAGAGGTATTTTTTTTAATTTTTTTTCTCGCAGCGGAATGCATTTACGCATACCCCGCCGTCATCAAGGCACGACTCCGTGACGACGTCGGGGTTATGTGGGACTCACCCGCACCAGCACACCAGTGCAAGGCCGGAATACCCACTAAACCACTGCGGCGGCACTTCTCAGTCTTGGTGGGACGCCAGGGGCTCGCGGTAAGCATTCTACGCCTGGCGCCCCGAACGCCTGGCGCCCCGATGAGAGGTATCCTGAGGCAACGCAACTGTATCATATGTATTACAGGTGTCGAGGGGCAGCGCTAGTTGCTTACCTTTAGGTGACCCGCTTGCTCATTTGTCCCCTAAGCTACAAAAAGAATTCCAGTAATATGTTCCCGTAGAAAAATACTTCAATTTTAATGTTATCTTAACACAACCTTAATATAAACGGCTTCTTAACAGTGACGTATTCCTCCTAATAGTACCTTTATGTCCTCGTGGTACATTGGTAAAACAACTGACTGCGGAATCGAGGTTGGTGGGTTCGATTTCCACTCGAGTACAGTTTATTTATGACAAACATGGATGTTTGTATGGCGTCTGGGTGTTTGTTCCTATTTATCATAAGTACGTATTTTCAAATGAAATATGTATGGGTATCGGCTATCCAGTTTCCGTAACACAAGCATTTAGTCATTTAGCTTAGAGTTAGAGGGCGCTGTGTATTGTGTCCAAAATATTGTTATTATGATATTATTATTTAAATAATTTGTAATTTAGTATTGGAATAATTTTGTTAAGAATTATGACTTCATTTGTGTTAGCCTTATGTGATTCTGTCGGACTATGTGAGTAATGAACGTCACTGTATATTATTCTAGAGATACAATTACTTAAATAAGTTTTTTTATGAATTACATACATACATAACTTCACGGCAAGTAAGTAAGAAGAAAGATCAGAGCGCCATACGGCACGATTCTTACAAACCTCACCCGCTTCTTAGACTTTCAATACTGACGTTTTTAATGCTCCTGACATTACCCTCCGCAATGAGGCGATCCATTTGGTCATGGGAAGAGTATTGTGGTCGTCTGCGACTCCTACATCCTTTCACATTTGCACTTTATAAATTATTCTGACGAAATCAAAGAAGAACAAATTAAGATGAACAAAATCAGATATTCATAAAAAATGTATTACGCAAAGTTTTCATAGGGAACATTTTTATGTAGGCTGGCCTCACCTTTACAAATCACCAAACTGGGACGTACGGAGGTACCTGGCTACGTACAACCCTCGCAGTCTTATGGCACACGAATCGTAAAATATTTCACAGATAACCCACGCCTTATACCTAAATCTTGGACATCAAGTCACTAGATGTGATTTTTCATGAATAAATAATATCCACTTCTAGACATTTTGTTTTTATTAAAACAAATAAATCGTTAATCCATTTTTAACCAATAATATCTGTGTAGAATGACTGGTTGATAAATCAGAGAGATAAGAAAATAAAGTTGATGAAGTTTTTTTGGGGTAAAGAGGGACAAACGAGCTTGTGGATCACATGATGGAAAGTGACCACCGCCGCCCAAGAATTTCTGTAAGCTTCTCGGGGCTTACGTCTGCATTACCGGCTGCTTGTTAAAAGTTGAAATCAAGCTGCTGAAAGATTTTTCGGGTCGCTACCATATATTGTTCTGTCAAGAAATTGGAACTCGTTCACATCTTCAACGATTTTGTTCTGTTTTAAATATTCAGCCAAGTCGTTTAGAAAACAATTTGAGAAAACATGGTTCTATCATCACTCATCGGATAAAACGATACCCTTAAAAATTGCAAAAGAATGAACTTTCTCTGTTAATCTAATAACAAATGTAACACTAAATATTGAATTGGAAAAGAACGACGAGAGATGAAGGAAAGTCAATTCTTTCTTTACTTTGAGAACATTACAAAGCATAATATAATTATAAATTTTAAAAATACTTCACACGCGGTGGTGGTTCAAATGTTACTTATTATTGAAGTCTGTGCAACACAGTAAAATACGTTCCCTAGGCTGGCACCGACTCCAAAAATAAGTAACATTTGTAAATATTATAATAGTTAAAGATGACTTTATTAAAGTATTACGTTTTGTATACATATTGTATTAAGTATACAAATGAAAAAGTTACGATATATCGCTTTTTAATTATAGAGATACTGTTTTCATATACTTATAGATTGTGTGGTTTACGTTTCTAGAAGTCGGTTTAACTTTTTTTTAAAGTAATGTTTTTCACGAGTTTTAGTGATATTAATGAGTTGTGAACTTCAGTAGAAGTTAGTTCATTTACATGGCTTTCAGTTTAGTAAATATATTTTCACTAATTACAAGTCCGTTTGTTAAATGGTTGATATTTTTAGGGCACTATAATTGTCATAAAAAGGTACTCAGATAAAAGAGTATGATTATACTTGCTAGGTATTTATATTTTTGTAATTAATTTGTAAGGAGTTAGAAACGTTGGGAAATAAATAGAAAATAAACTCTAACTAAACTCGATATTCATATATACATATACATATTCATGGATCACTTTTTATGGATTCTCCATAAAAAGTTGTTTTAATATTATAGTTATACTTAAATTTTATTTATATGTATAAATTTGAGAAAGTAATTTTCAAGAAACTAAACAAGACTATCGAGAGGATACATATATTGCGTACAAGAAAATAATTGTGCTAACCAGATTATAAATAAAGTTATGTTCAGACTAAAATAAAAATATCTAAACACACAATTTGATAGCTTCCACCTCGACGAGAAGTTGGTGAATAAAACACGATATTTTTATATGTATTTACGAAATCCCAGTTCAAGTATGAATAAATATATAAACTGAAATAGCAGGCGCTCGACTACTTTCAGAAGTCATTTATCAAACGTTGTTTAACGTTTCTAGCTTGATTATGTTTCAGAGTTACGGATACATACCCACACACAGTGGGGGGGTAAACTTCTTGAAAACGTTGGTAGCGCCCAATCTACCCGGCAACTGCATCTCCGTATGTTACCCATATTCGCGTAACAAGTGGAGATTGAGTTCTGAATGGTGTCGTAAAGTTTCTTTGTTACGCTCTTAACGCAATAAAGACGAATATTTTTTTAGTGTATGCAATAGTTTATGTGTAAAATTGTATATTATCAACTATTTCAAAGACCAATTGTATAGTTCTATCATGGTGTATATATGACATATATACTTTCCATGTTTTATGAGATGTTATACGAAAGTCGACCATTTGTTTTGAATACAAAAACGGATTTAATTTAAGTTATTATCATTGTATTTTTTGTAAATTAGTGGTCCAGAGGTCCGGGTTCGAATCCTGACACTGGCTCACACCAATGACTTTTTGAAATTGTTTTCGGAAGTTAAGTGTGATAGTTATCGAAGACTGAAAACTTTGTGCCCGGTATGGCAATGAGTTGGCCACCTATTCCATTTGGGACGTAAACATAACGGCGAGACGAGGCTTAACAGCCGCTGCCTACACCCTCGGATAAGAAGGGCGTGAAGTTATGTTATGTTATTATAATTAACTTATTGCATTTTCTATTAACATAGTAGTCAAGCCGTTCACTACTTGAATGTGTCGGCTCGAACACTGAAATACCACGATCTGCGATCACACGATTGGCTCATACCGTGTTTCGTTTGGTCAAGGTGTATCTGGAGGCCAACCCCTTGCCGTCCTCTCCATTCCCCAGCCTCCTCTCTATCCTATCTTAATTGACGACAATGTAACACAATCGAATCAATCTTACTGCTGTACATGTCCTCAGGCATCGCTATTTGCTTACTACCAGATGACCCGCTTGCTCTTTTGCTATTCTCCCATAAAAAGACTGTCATTATTACTGATTGTCATTGTTTTAACAAAAACATCACATATCCACCAAATCACAAATAAGTCATGACTTATTTAATAAATTCATAGTTTGCGTTTGAAACTAAATGTTAAGAATCTATATGTCCATTTCAAAAAACTCTGCTCTAGTGTGTGCCGAAAAGTATTAAAGACTTTGTTTAAAAATAAACTGGTGTCCTTATTTCGTAGACTCTTATCATTAATATAAAAATAAATAAACTCTCGGTGTTGATCTTGCAAGTGTAGCTATTAAAGTTCAGTGCAGCGTGAAGTCGCGTGTGTCATGCAAGATGTGTAGAAATAGTTTTCACCTATTATTCACGAAAGTAACATTATTTTCTTGAGAGAGTTCAATAAGGTTCACGGGTTCATTTCACTGAACTACTCTGTGTACTTACGCAAGTTTTTCTCTTCATATAATTCACTTTAGGTAATGTAAGCGACGCAACAATGATATTCGCATAAAAAGGATTTATTTGAAAATGATTAACCTTTTTGAGAGGGGCACGGATTTATTTATTTAAAAAAAAAAAACAAATTTAGAAGATAGTTTTTTGTCATTTTTTAGTCTTTTCTTTGATTATCAGATCAACATACGCATTTTATATTCCCTTTTGTGACTTTAATCGCTGTTATTTTGTTAGAGACAAATACACCAAAATAATTCCTGTATTATACCAACTTTGACAATCAACAAAAAGATTCATTATCATCGAAAAAAGTATCTAATAGTTATTTAGATTAATAATATTCACAGAGACAAGTAGGGTACCTTTAAGGTAGTAGGATAGGAAAGGATGGGGAAGGGGAGTGGGCCTTCGGGTACCTCTCCCATCGAACGAAACATGGCTTGAGTCACTTTACGTCGATCTTCTGAGAGGTCGTGGCATTGGCTATACCATAGTTGATAGTCGCAAATGCAGAGAATTAGTCACTGCCTACCCCTTGGGAAAAAGGCGGGACTGTATGTCTGTACAAATGTATTTATATATATTGAGTAGCATTGCATTAAGATAATGAAATAGAAAAACGTAGTTGCGTCTTTTTACTCGTTCAACAAACATTCAATAATGTTATGACTTTTCATGTTACGTATTAATCTGGGTAATTGAAAATATCACTAGTATTTGTAAATACATTATTGAAATAATAAATAACATTGTGCATGTTGATATTTTAAAAGTAGGACATGACACGAGCCTCGTGGCGCATTGGTAAAAAACTACCGGCTGCAGCAACGAGGTCGGGGGTTCGATTCCCACCCGAGCACAAATATTTGTGTGGCGTCTGGGTGTTTTTCTATGTATTCATCATTAGCCTTTTTTTTTTTTTTGGTCCACTGCTGGACATAGTAGGCCTCCCCCATAGAGCGCCACAAATGCCGGTCGGCTCAATCATGGGGGGTTTTGCCATAATCGCCACGCTTGGCAGGCGGGTTGGCGATCGCAGTTGGCTGTATTTTCTTCAGAGAGAATGCTGCTGCCCATTCTTCTAGCTTTTCCCTTAGTCGCCTTTTACGACACCCACGGGAAGAGATGGGGTGGCGGTATTCTATGTATTATGAGTATGTATTTACAAAAGAAAGGTATATATGTATTATTATCCGTTGTCTAGTATCCATAACACAAGCATTTAGTTGCTTAGCTTGGAACTAGAGGGCGCTGTGTGATTTGTGTCCAAGATATTATTATTATAAGGAGAGATTTATTTCAAATAAAAATCATATATTATGTACTACATGGTTATCTTTATATTCTTTACAATATCATGGACACAATACGCACAGCGCCCTCTAGTTCCAAAGCAAGCGACTAAATGCTATGAATACTAGCTAACGGTTTTTTTGTAAATACATACTTATAATACATAGAATATACTTAATAGAATATAACTACATAACCATGCTTGTCACAAATATTTGTACACGGATGGGGATCAAACGCACCAACCTCGATTCTGCAGTCGGTAGCTTTACCTTTTTGTTTTTGTTGTGTATTTCCCTGATTGCGAATCTGGTTTTAGGGACACATAAGAATTCCTGGTGGTGAGAAAGAAAATAAAAAACTGCTTAACTACTATTATTATTGAGCTGGATAATTATTAGACTTTATTTAGGACATACAAATTTTATTAGCACCTATGTTTCAAGCGTCGGGTAAGGTACAGGTGTTCAACCTTTTTATACATTTTTTTGTAAATAGCAACCCGATATATGTCTCAACCCGGCCGAGGCCGAGTACGTTTGTCGCCAACCCGGCCTCGTCCGCCTGGCCCCATCCATCTCAACATTCTCTTTTTGAATTTGAAATGAATTCTTTTTTCATCCGTTCTCTTCATGGCCCAGCATTCTGATCCATGCATGACCATTTTTATTTTTTTATTTTGCTTCTGAGGCGAAACAAAGTTCGCTGGGTCAACTAGTTCAACATAAAAATGGTTACGTTACGTAGGATTTACAAAAATAATATAGTACCGGGTCCGATTTCAACATCTTATCTACGAAAGTCTCAGAAATAAATCTTATCTTCTATTCACATTTACTTTTGAAGTGATGCAATTATAAAAAACAGTCGTAAAGCTACGGCCTTTTGCATTATTGGTTATTGACAAAATCACAGAGATATACCAAAACACATGTAACACAACACTACATAGCTTCCTTTTGGCCTTTGGGAATTGGTTATAAACTAAATTGTTTCGGTTCACGACAGTTGCAAGTCTGCTGTTTCTAAAATAGCTCACAACTGAAATTAGACATTCGTTACCAGAGCTTTATTCTATTTAAAAGCCTTTAAAATATACCATCCATTATTATTCGGGATTAGTGATACGACCAGATATACGAATTTAGAAGATTTATTTTAAAAAGGTTTTATATGTATCAAAAATACTCACAGCCGCTGAATGTTTCAGCTAGTAAAATATTAACAATACTTATATTTTTTATAACACTTTATATTTTCATTTATAAGTGATGTATTATGACGAAAAGTAATAAACATAACATAACTTCACGTCTCTTACTACCCGCAAGTGTAGACAGCGGCTGTTAAGCCTCGATGTGCCAAATTGTTACGTCTCAAATGGAATAGGTTGCGGAACCCAATACCATACCACCGGAACACAAAGCTGTCAGTCATCGATATTAACTTGCGGAAAAATGATGTATACATTTAACTTTTCTAATAACTTTTTTATAGTATGAAGAGTGATGAACCATTTTTAAGAAAGCCATACGATTCAATTTTGAAATAATGCGCTGGTGGGACACAATGATTAGTTAACTTAGAGATAATCAAGTGACCAAGTGCTCTGCTTCCAAAATTTTTACATTATATTACACAATTTTTCGATAACCGCTAACGCATAAAGAATATTTTTTTAGGTGGATTATAAGTTCAAAAGTACGATTTTGTGAGAATTATAACAACACACCAAAATTGGCATCGAACGGCTGGAAAATGCAGCTCCAATAGCTAGTCCGGTTACAGAGAAAATAAAAATTGCAATAATTCAAATAAGGCGCCAATACTTTTATCTGTGCAGTCCCGAGGCAGAGTTAATGCCTTTGTTTATTTTACACTTTCCTCTAAATCTCTTGAAAAATGAAATCTGAAACAGCAGTCCGGCGATAATATCGTAAAACGTATTATATCTGTGAAAGCAAGCTGTTCTTGGATTGTGAGAGTATTTTATTGCCACACTTGCCGTTGTTATATAAAATATATACATCTTGTTTATTTAATTTAAATAAACAAATACATGTTTTATTTGTTTGGTTTTCAACGCAATACTAACAGCGTCCTCTCGTTTTCCAAGCTAATACATAATCATTACATGGTATAAAAAAATAAAAGCTTATAATAAAGTCGCTTTCCGTTGTCTGTCCCCTTATATGCTTAAATCTTTGAAATTACGCAACGGATGTTGATGCGGTTTCTTTTGAATAGATAGAGGGTGTCAACGGAGAGGTTTATGTATAAAATTGAATAAGACATACAACCCTCCCTGTTGGCACGCTCTATCTATTTAAAGCAAAGAAAAGTAATAATTTTGGAAATTTAGCACTTTAATTGTCAACGCTATAAAAATTACTTTTAATACGGAACTAAGTTCACCGGATCCACTAGTAACATATATAATATATAGAAAGCATCCCGCCATGCAGATATACACTCTTATTACAAATATTTGAACTCGAGTGGGGATGGAATTCGTCAATCCGCAGTCGGTCATTTTATCAATGCACCACAAGGCCAGTCATAACGTCATACATAAATAATTTGACCATATATGAAATGTGTGACCATATTGAATAAAAAACCGTAAAGTTCAAGGCTTTTACAATCGTCACCTACCAGCTGATTTGAATCGTAAATCGAGACATAATTAATCGGTAGTTTGTATATTGAAAATATTTCGTTCTTATAGTTACTTGTTTATTGATTATAATTCTATGTCGAAAACTGATTAGGCCCTATAAAAAGCGAACCGATAAAATCAGCAGCTCGTATATTAACTGTAATAATTTTCTTTGTGTGTGCTTTTTTAATATTAAAAGTTGGCAAGGACACGTCACTAATGAGCTTAACCATTCCAATGCTGCGTGTAAGTATACTTTAGTAAATATAGATTAATTATTTACTCTGATTAATAAAGCTTATTATTATTAGAATTATATGTATATACCACATAATCCTAAATGTACAATTTACCTACTTCTCTTCCTCTAAACCCAATTTTGGGGTCGTGTTAAAGGCATAGATTAGGACAGAATGAGATCTTCGAATTCATTCAAATATATTTATAAATATTTGATGACATAACATAACTTCACGGCCTTTTCTGTCCGAAGGTGTAGGTAGTGGCTTTAAGCCTCGACTCGTCTTTATGTTTATGTCCCAAGTGGAATAGTTGGCGAACCTATTGCCATACCGGGCACAAAGTTTTTCAGTCATCGATATTTATCACACATAACTTTCATGTCATTGGTTTGAGCCAGGGTTCGAACCCGCGACCACTTGACTCAGAATCGGGGTGCACCACCACTGACCACCGACTCTAATATTACTATTTGATGTGACTAAAAATAATATATTACCTAATATCACCGTGAGATATAATAATAAAAGAGATATTTAAACATCCATATTATACAATACATTACAGTATTCTTTATTGCACACCAAAATAGATACTTTACATTGAGTTATTTTTAAGTAATAATAGTAAATTATATCTTGAACATGTTCTATTTGGTCATGGAATGTGTGTTTTAGTTTCAAAAAATTCTCGTGTCACAGTGTTATTACACTTCCTCGAAATGAAATGTCGGATAGGTCTGAGAATTGGACAACATCTATTTTTCAACCGCATAAATGTTATCGGTAGCCCACCCCTAATTTATTTTTTATAACTTTTAGATATTTTTTAAATTTCATTTTTAATGAAAGAACATACAAGACATTTAAACAACTTTCAGGATTATATCGCGTTTACTTATTATTTATTTTATTTATTTCCCGACGTTTCGAACTCTTTACAGGGATCACGAGACTTGACAGTCTCGGTGGCGCAGTGGGCGAGCTCACGGCCTCTGATCCAGAGGTCCGGGGTTCGATTCCAGACACTGGCTCACACCAATGACTTTTTGAAATTGTTTTCGGAAGTTATGTGTGATAAATATCGATGACTGACAAACTTTGTGCCCGGTATGGCAATAGGTTCGCCACCTATTCCATTTGGGACGTAAACATAACGGCGAGACGAGGCTTAACAGCCGCTGCCTACACCTTCGGGTAACAAAAGGCGTGAAGTTATGTTATGTATGTGTCGGGAAATAAATAAAATAAGTAATAAATAAGCGCGATATAATCCTGAAAGTTGTTTTAATGTCATGAACCTGATTCGCGAAAGTCTTAGAGATAAATAAACAACATACAACCCTAAATTTTCACCTCTCCACGGGCAAACCCATTTTTTTATTTGTCGAAGAAAATCTTTATTTTTTTGACAAAACATCGTTTGCCGGGTCAGCTAGTGTACTTAAAAATATACAACTTTCAAAATAATATAATAGTCTTAAATAAATGAGCTACATACAAAAATCCTCCCAAAGCCACATTTACCTCGAAACCTCTGTGTTCTTTTAAAATAACGACCGTTACGGTACAAATCCGAAGCCTTAACATTTACTGGATCACAGAAGGCTTTAGTGCAAAGGTACACAAAAGACTTAAAGACAATTGAGTTAGTAGACATGTTCTGATATTTTGTATATAAAATTTACAAAGAACATATATAATAACTTGTTTAATATTGTAACAAGAGGGTGTATAAAAATAAAATATATTTACGATCCCTATAAATAAGCTCAGGTGGTAGAGCCAAGCATTTCGCTGCATGAATGGGCCGGCTCGACCGGTGAAATACTACGACCTCTCAGAAGGTCGACGTAAAGTGGCTCATGTCGCGTTTCGTTCGGTGAGAGAGGTACCCGAAATCCGACCCTCCCATCCCCCTACCCCATCCTTTCCTATCCTACTCCTTTCAAGGTCGGCAACGCAACGGTAACACTATATGTGTTGCTGGTGTCCATGGGCGGCGCAGGCGCTTGCTCGTTTGGCTTCCTATCCTATAATAAAAACTAATAGGGTAGAGCACAGTGGTAGAACCACGTAATTCGCTGTAAATATGGACTAGCTGAAATACCGCTAAAATACCAGCACCTCTTAGAAGATCGACGTAAAGTGGCTCATATGGCGTTTAGTTCGGTAAGGCGAGGCAAGATACAACCTCATCCCCCGCACCTCCTCATCCCACTTTCGACCCATTTCTTATTTATTCTTTGTTATATTTGTTTTATATTACATCTTTATACATTAACCAATAATTAAACACGACATCAACAGATTCCAATCTAAGTTTCAACAGATTTCAATGTGAGTTGGCGGCGGTTCTAGGTCTCTCGGCGCTGAACCAGCATCATGGAAGGTAGTTTTAGTCCACCCAATCTCTAAAGAAGGTGACCAACTACAGACCTGTAGCCATCACGTCCCTGTTCTCTAAGAGAATGTAAACCCTCATTAACAACCAGCTCCTTAGTTATCTAGAGGAGCACCAGTTGATAAGTGACCGCCAGTACAGATTCCGTCAAGGTTGCTTAGCTGGTGATCTTCTAGCTGACTTAACCCATCGGTGGGCAGAGGCGGTTGTGAGTAAAGGATGGCCATAATCCGGCCTGCCTGTGAATGCCGGAGTCCCCTAGGGCTGTGTGCTATCCCCTGCGCTCTTTCTTCTGCATTTATCTGCTGTTTCATCTCCAAAGGTAAACGAGCAAGCGGGTCACCTGTTGGTAAGTATCTACCGCCGCCCTTAAATATCTGCAACACATATATTGTTACAGTTGTATTGCCGGCCTTTAAAGTTAGGCTGGGCCTCCCGATACCTCCCGACATGGCATGAGCCACTTACCGTCAATATTCTGAGAGGCCGTGGTATTTCACCGGTCGAGTCGGCCAATTCATGCAGTGATCTCCGTGGTTCTACCACTGAATATGTAAATTCCTTGTCTTTCCTGGTTCAAAATTCCGAAAACCTCTGCCATCTATGACCAATCAAATTCTACACAATATTTGTCGATTGGCTCGTCGTAAAAAAAATAACATAGCCTACGCCGTTTAAATATTATAGCATGAAGTTATATTTTTAAAAATCCGTGGCCTGTTCTCGGTTTTATTTTCTTTGTATACAGAAGGCAATCAAGTAAAAGGTTTCTTTAACTCGACACATTAAAGCTGACAGTAGCGAGAATTACGTCTAGCTAATACTTAAAGCAGTTCAAATACATACGTTATATACACTGCATACGTTCAGTAAATACTTGTGGTATAAAAGCATTGAATAATTTAGCGTCACCCCAAGTCCCTTGCGGGATAGGTAGGATTAACTGAGCGATTCAAAATAATATTCCTCCATAGGTCATTCAGTCATTTGCGTATTACTAAAGCCAAAGAAGCTTTATTTTCGCAGGTCTTTGCCGACACTTAAAATTAGTCAACAAATACAACGAAACGCTAATTTATAATGGCATAAACACGTGCGCTTGAGGAAAGTTCTTCCGTGGAACAAGAAAACACAGATGAAATCGCCATGAGCTGCCTGATTGCGAGTGTAGGGGCTATCATGAAAAGGACCGCCCATTTCACAATAGCCTCTACACTTTTGGCCCAAAAAAAATGATGTGCCAAATACTTTTTTCAAACAATAATTTATAAGGATAGTAATAGCTTCAGTGTCATCATCACATAGTGTAAAACAAAGTCACTTTCCGCTGTCTGTCCCGTTATATGCTTATATCTTTAAAACTACGCATTGGATTTAGATGCGGTTTTTTCAATAGTTAGAGAGTATCAACGGGGTGGTTTTGATGTATAATTCATATATGATGTTGTAAAGAAAACATGATAATTTTCGAGATTTATCACTTTAATTCCATACGCTGGCTGAAGCCTAAGTGATAGATCAAAACAATGTTTTACATTATTAAACACCTTCAAAAGGTCAATAAAAAAGTCCGCAAGGGCATATGTCTATCTCTTAGGGATAACCCACACTGACCATTTTCATTTTTTTACTTTTGGCTTATTTACGAAGCGATTTTAAACATTACAGCATTAATTTTTATCCAATGAAGTGTTTTAAATAGATTGTGTATGTAATACAGATGATTGAAACGAATATTTTCGAAGATATTGCAGTATTAACATAGCGGGACAGCAGTTAAAGCCGATAAATAGCACAAATTGAACCTCATGATATCCAAAATTAACTCATTTATTACTTTGATGCGGAACAAAGATCGCCGGGTCAGGTGGTCACTACTAAAAACAAAGCAGTACACTAATGCTGACAGAATACTCGACAGTCAAAGTTATGACTCAATCAAAATAAACCACTATAAAACTAAGAATCTTCTAAGAACTCTGCCTCGTTGACTAGTCACAGAAGGGGCTATAATTATGATTGAATTTACTATAAATTTTATTTGAAATTTTATTAAATATATTTCATTCCACGACATATAACCTAGTCTACACCTTCGCATAATAAAAGTGAAATCGAATAAAATTTATAAGAATATTTATACCAACACGAATCAAAAGCATGTGACGTCATATTAAATCACAACCATCATGAAATAGCAATAAATTCAAATATATATTTAATAAACTTACACACGAAATTAAATCTAAAAGCTAAAGTAGCTTGGATGGCAGTTAATCATATCGTTGAGCTAAATGCGTCGTTGACATGAACTTACTAGTAAAACCAATTTCACAAAACAGGACTACCTACACCCTAACTAATATTAACAACATTAGACTGTAAGTTTGTTTGACACTTCTTGAAATGTCATCATCATCATTATTTTGTACCACTTTGGTAAATGTATTTTTGCTGCGCAAAAAAATATCATTAATTTTTGTTTACATTTCGTAATTCATTTATTTTTCGTAACGTCACAATATATAAAATGAATAAAATTACAATTGTTAAATTCGACACACATAACTTCACGAAACAGGCTATAAGGACAGCTGAAAAAGATTAAACAGGACCATAACTGTAGAATGGCTATAAAACAGTGATGAAAAGCGCCTCAAATGATCTATAAAAAGACAGTCATTCATAACTAATAAATCAGTAGCGTTAATCGTAAACGAAGTAATAAAATATGAAAAAAAATATATATATGGACAAGAGATTAGAAGAGACACAGAAAAGCAACTTATTTTTGATACTTTTTTAATTTCTAGACTCAAAAACTCTGCGATTGATTTCATGCTATTCTTTAGACATTGATCGCCCTAAACGTAGATCATGACATAGGTGAAAAAATTCATTATTAAGGTCATGTGGACGAAGCAACGTCCAATAACAAGTCTATAATAAATCGCGCTAACTATAATTAGGCGGTCGTGGTTCTCCGTCAAACGTCGATGGAGGGTCAGCAGTTGAGAAACAATAAGAACAAAAGAAAAAAAAATAGTCACGCGAACCTTAAGGTTTTTACTATTTTGATTGCACTCTTCGAACATGAAGCTGCTATCGAACAACAACCTGGTAAATAACAGTTTTTTGTCCAATTATCCATCAACTATTTATTAGTGAAAACCTTTTTCATAATTTTCATAATATATTTACATAAAATTTAAGGTATTGTTTAATCTTAATCTTACACTGCAGTGTGGTATTTGGTTTTTACAGTCAATTTAGGTCGCGTACTTTCTAAAACTCGACTAAAAGTGTTCACAGCTAGAGTAAGGTGGTAAATAGGTAGGCAAAGTAGTGAATATTTATATTTATTGATTATAAATACCATGTTTAAAATTAACTAGTTGTCCTGGCGAATATTGTTTCGCCTCAAAATCAATAAATGAGTTAATTTTGAATTTTATTAATATTATCAATTGGCGTTACTTATTGGCCAGCGTCGGCCAGGGAAAGAAATAAAAACTGTGATAGTGGGTTATTCCTAAGAGATAGGCATAAAGCAAAGGCTATTTTTTTTAGACCTTTTTAAGATGTTTAATGATATAGTGCATTGTTTTGATCTATCACTTAGCATTTCGCTAGCGTTTGCAATTAAAGTGATTAACCAACTTAACTTGCTTGCTTGCGTGCTTAACGAAAATTATCACTTTTTATTTACCTACTAGAAATATACATACAAACCACCCTGTTGATATCCTGTATAAAATAAAACATCAAAATCCGTTGCGTACTTTCTAAGATCTAAGCATTTAAGGGGACAGACAGCGGAAAGCAACTTTGTTTTATACTATGTAATGAATGTGGGGACAAAGCTATTTCAAAGTAGAACAGCAGTTAGTTACTCCAAACTTATACATATTGCGACCAAATAATATTACTTTTAACTGTATGTTTTTTTAAGTTGCTTTAGGAAATCTTGTCAACAGTTACTGCAACTCTTTTCAAGACGAAATGGATGGAATTCAAGAGAGTTTACGTGCATTTATTGCATGTACTGTTAAAGTAAATTAAATCACCTTAAACATTTTATTAGTATCAAATATAGTTTGCTAGTATAGTATAGTGGAGCCACTGGGTGCGAAAGGCACAGGACCGTGAGTTATGGCGTTCCATGGGGGACGCCTACGTCCAACAGTGGACATCAAAAGTCTGATGATGATATATTGTATAATAATAATGTAGAAAAAATACTATTGCAGTATTATTATGCAGGCATTACAGAAAGCACCTAGAATATAATGTAAGGAGTATATAAATATTAATTAATGGATTATTTGGATGGAAAATAAGATCTTTATGTCTATTAGGTATGGAAATAAATATGTTACATACATACAATCACGCCTTTTTCCCATGGGGGTAGGCAGAGACTAATTCTTTCCACTTGCTACGATCCTGATATAAGTTTCTTGCTTCCTCCACTCTCATTATCGCGTTCAACATGCTCGTCGGTTGTGGCCACTCCTGACCTGGCCTCTCACCAACACATCGTAGATTTGTTATAAATAAATATGTAAAGAGTGCTAATGTCGCACGCCTACTTGTTAGCCTCCAATCTCATAAAACCTCACTTTTCGTCCCTAAACAAATGTATCGACAGACATTTAGAGAAATGAAGAAACGAAATGCTTGTTCAGTATTTATAAAGTACTAAATAAATCCTGGCATCATTTACGAGCGTAACTTTGCTATCTGGGCTGAAAATCTGTAAAGGCATGAAAGTTGTTTCATATTTCGTCTTGAAATATAACCTAATTTAATTTATAAACTTTTCCTTTTCATATTATTCATCTGGCCCGTTAGTAGGTACTTCTTTTTAGAGAGCCGTAACCAAAAACGATATTAACGGAACCCTTACATTGTCGGTGTATGCCTCCATCTGAAAAACCGTAGACTTTGTACCTAAAAAGTTCGCAACTTTTATAAAATTTATTGTATGTTTTAAAACCTTCATTTGGTAGAAAAATAACAAGAATAGTTCACATTGTATTGTATGGGTTAAAATGCATGTTAAGACCCACATGCACTTGTCTTGAAAAGCATCGTATAGGTTTACTAAAATAAACATAATTTCACTATAAGTCCCATAAGGTATAAGCAGAAGTGTCATAAGATTCTGGCACAATTATAACTGACGTCTTTGATTATATATTCATGAACAATATTTAATACTTATTAGATGGCGCTGTGTAAAT
Source organism: Euproctis similis (assembly GCA_905147225.2). NCBI lineage: Eukaryota > Metazoa > Arthropoda > Insecta > Lepidoptera > Erebidae > Euproctis > Euproctis similis. The sequence goes on from LR990115.1 coordinate 12,616,365, forward strand.
AGTGAACACCGATAATAAATTATTTTTAATACATCCAAATATTCAAACGTTTTCAATGGTTCATGAAAATAAACATACGCAATATAAACACAATTTAACACAAAATACGAGTACCTACTTGGGAAAGATACTAAAACCAATCTTTTAATATAAAGTTATTAATATTCAAAACAAAGTCAAATAAAGCAGTAACAGTACAAAAAGCAAAGTACTTAAGCAAACAGCAATTAACCCCCGTCTGTAATGTAAACGTTATTTTACATTGTTAAAGCTTTTTGATGAAACTTTCATAATTATAAACGATAGGTACACGTGTTGGAACGTATTTTAAACATAATACACACTCAAAACCAAACGAACCTAACTCGAAAAATATGAATTTTGATTTTGACAACAAAGTAAGTATCCAAAATTCATAAAATTCTCCAAATCTGAGTAACAAATTGAACATGCAACTAATTTTAGGGAAGTCTATTTCTTTATATATTTTTTAGGACTTATTAAGGACTCACTAAGATCTGAGCTCATTTTTGCCTTTAATATGACTCAATATCAAAGTGACCTAACTCGAAAAATATGGATTTTGAGAAATTGCCAAAAATGAAGGCCTCTTATCAGGTAATAATCTAAATAAAGACATGTAGTTAGACTTTACTATTTTTAGGCAACTCTATTTCTTAATAATTTGTTTAAAAATGTAACCACTATACTAGAACTAATTACTACTTCTAAATATTTCCTTCTACTTTTGATAGGATTTTTAGATTCAATTTAAACCTGTAATGCTCAAGTAATCACAGAATAGAAATGAAAGCTTATATATACGAAAGCTAACGAGATTTTAATGTTTAGAAAAGAGAGGCGAATCCAGAGCTTATCATTATCTCAGCCGGTATAATTCATATGATATCCAGACAGAATGACTGGACACCATTGTGAATGTACTCGGCATAAAGGCATTTTATGGCCATGTGAAATTTTTACATTACTACATTATGATTCCGAATAAAAATGGGCACAAAGAGCTGATACTGCATTTGACTTAAAATTTTGTTGCCGCTTTCAACATAGTATGTATAAAATTATAATCTCAAAGATAATACGGGAGGAAGTCGGATTAAAAGAGAGTGTCGGTGTTAAACTGAGGAAGGCCATGCTCCCGTGGAATTTACATGAAAAAAGAATGGGTGATACAATATTGACTAAGCAGATAACACTGCAAAAGTGGACGTATGTAGAAATTGATGACAATTATGACCACTTTTCACAACATACTTACATAACATACAGATGGTGACATCAGAAGCCTTAGAATCCGGCTAACATAAATGGCAAGAGTTTTCTTTGCTTACAGTCGTCTAAAATAGAAACTATTGAACCTTTTTTTAAGTTGAAGAGGTTCAAAACTTGTTTTAAAATTAAATCCCAAACATTTAAATTGAGAAGCTCTTTTGTAACTTTCGCTGTTTTTTTGGCACTCCACTTACATTTACATAAATTACATTATACAACACAAAATTTATAGGAAGTCAATAATACTAGAAGGTAAACGGTATCTTAAGGCAATATCGAATATTGATCATTTTATTGCATATAAATAAAGCGAAAGTGAGGTTTTTATTGGGTAATATGAAATTGTTACAGCAATAACTTCACATTCTCAATCTTTTCGATATTGGAGTGGATGAGTTACATCGGAAATGTTACCCATCACAGTTATCGTGGGGGAAGCCTTCCTTCCGTTTGTGATGAATACTAATAAACTTGTATTAGAAACCCACAATGTGATCATAATCTATCGCACTATTTTTTCAACAATGATATTCAGTATTAGTACAAATAAACTATTTATTATATTGGCCTGATATTGTAATGATATTTTATAATATCTACTATTATTTATGGATAGCTAAAATAATTTATTAAAAAAGAATAACGAAATACATACTTATACTATAAATAAGTACTTACTAGTACAAAGAATTCCACAAGCCATTTAGTGACGTGAATCGTCGTTGATGCATCAATGGAACGAAAATAATTTTTGCGATCGAGGAAATCTGAATGTATATTTTTTTTTAATCCGACTGTTTTTTTTTATCAATTTTACTTTTTGATGTCTGTATTTCTATTATGAATATTTTTAGAAGAAATAGTTTATATTTTTATCTGGTTTAGTGCTAAAACGAAAACTATTCACTCGAAATCAAGAAGGAACAGTTTGAAAAGAAAAACTTTACAAAGTCTCCTTTATTTCCTTGTTAGTAATCTTCTTTGGTAAATACTTAGGTGAAAAGTAAAGAGACATTGTCCTCTGTCTGTTTTGGGTTTTTGGAAGATTGATTTTCGGAACCTACCTACACAATTTCTTCTAAAACCAGCTTATCATTACAATTAAAAATAAAAGTCGTTTTCAAGCAACACCACAATTCTGTTTGTCTTATTTAAGATAATATATATACAAAAAAAATATCGTTCAAAAAACAAAACCTCACTGATCTCCCTAAATCCTGGCTGTGAATCTCTACAAAGTATGTTAAGGAAAACTTGATTTGAAAAGGGGCAGATGTCCGCCGAACAAAGGTAAAAGATTTGAAAGGTCGTTTTGAAGGAAAACAATGCAAAACAATATTATTTTGCAGCATTTATCCCTCAATTAATATTTGCCGAGTGTCATTTTGTATTTACGGTCACCGAGTATGGCATGTTCTTATTTTTTTTTGTTTGTTTTCGACTTAAGAATAAAAAACCATTTCACCTGACAATTTATTTTTAAAGCTTCCTTTATTTTTAGTAAAGCGGGAAGTTTGTGAGTGCACATAAAAAAAACATCAAGGAATTATATAATATTATATTTTGATGATTATAAGAGAATGTGAGAAAACAAAGGAGACATTCTGGCATATCGAAGACTGAAAACTTTATGTCCGGTATGGCAATAGGTTCACCACCTATTCCATTTGGGACGCAAACATAACGGCCAGACGAGGCTTGACAGCCGCTGCCTACACCTAGGTGTAGTAGAAAAAGTCGTGTTATTATGTTTATACGATTTTAAAATATCTATAGAACATTTCTCCATCAATGTAATATATTTTTCGTGTTTTTGCTAACACCGCTAAGACATAGTGATGAGATATTTGAAGCGGCCGTGTGTTTTTCAAAAACTCGTCCATGTTTTACTCGTTGAAGCTTAAATTAAGATGCGCGTTAAGCTGGAGTGGATGAAACAAGTCCAGGAAGCAGCTTTAAGTGCATATAAAGCGGGTTAGTCGAGAGACCAGACCAACTGCTACATATATATATATATATATATATATCTACAGTTCTTTTTAACGAGTCTCTATACAACCTATATTTCATTTCACGAGGAAGAAGTAAAAAACTCAACTTGTGATTGTAAACATAGATAAGGATTATTTCTGTGTTTCGTTTTATATACAGACCGGTTACGAGAACTTCTCGAAGAATAATATTCTACAAATAAATTTTCGTTTATTTCTTTTTATTCTATTAAGGTCTCGGTGGTAAAGTGATCGAGCACCCCGCTTCTGAATCAAGAAGTCGTAGATTCCAATCCTGGCTAACACCAATGACTTTTCGAAATTAATATCGAAAGGTATGTGTGATAAATATCGATGACTGAAAACTTCGTGCCCGATATGACAAAAGATTCGCCACCTATTTCCATTTGGGACGGAAACAAAACGGCGAGACGAGGATTAACAGCTGCTGTCTACACCTTCGGGTAGAAAAAGGCGTAAATTTATGTTATGTATATTTTTTTCTCCGAGAAAGCGTTTAAAAATAATTATCATGCATTTTTACTTCTGCACTGAACAACACGTTCACGGCCTGTGTGTAACCAAAGAAGCTAAGCTTATAATCTTCGTATACTCCGCTAAATCGACTCGGCTTGGCTCGAACCCAGACTACCTCAAAGCATGTCCGAAAGCTAAAAGGTGAACAGCATTATGCAAATGAAACACTCTTTGTTCCTTACAGTAATGTTATTTACATTTTATTTAGGTATATAGTACAGGACAATGTCGGGTTAAGGTTAGACGGGACTTAATTTAAATTCTATCTACTTTTAGTAGATTTTCAAAAAATGTTTTAAGAGTCTCGGTAGTCCAGTGGTCGAGCACCCCGCTTCTGAATCCAGAAGTTGCTGGTTCGAATCCTGACCCACACCAATGACTTTTCAAAATTAATTTGATAAATATTGATGACTCAAAACTTTGTGTCCAGTATTACAATAGGTTCGCCACCTATTCCATTTTGGGACGTAAACATAACGGAGAGACGAAGTGGCTGTTAACCACTACCTACAGCTTCGGGTAGAAAAATGCGTGAAGTTATGTTATGTTGCTTTTAGTAAAGTTTTCATACAGTGAATTCGACTCACACAATTAACAACAGTAACCCCCAGTATAACTGTATCTTCAAGTCTTTAAATTTCCCTTACTGTGTGCTAAACACATATATAGCCTAATTCCTTACTATAGTGGATATTTCTATAATATCTCGAGTCCAAATCACGATAATTATCATTCTCATTTAAAAGAATATTTTGGATTATTAATGTGATACTTTTTTATGGTATAGATGTCAAAAGAGTTAGCGGGTCACCTGGTGGTAAGCGATTACCGCCGCCTACTCTCCGCTCATAGACACCTTTTTTTTTACGCGACGAAATGCTTTATGCACACCCCCCGCCCGGCAGGGGGTAGTGTGGGACTCCCAAAACAGTAAACTGCAATCCGATCCTAGGGTTACCCACTAAAACCTCGCGGCGGCCTTCCTCCGGCGTTGAGGTGGCCCAGGACAGTGCATCAGCCCTCTGGTCCACCCCGCCGTCGCCCCCCCTCTGTCACGAAGGGGAGCTCATCCTCGGGGAGCCTCGGTGAAGCCCCCCGGGACGCTCATAGACACTTACAATACAAATAGTGTTACAGTAACGTTACTAGCCTTTCAGCGTAAGCTAAAGGCATGAGCCATTTTACGTTGATATGGTGAGAGGTTGTGGTATGTCACCTGTCATGCAGCGAATAAAGGGGTTCTGGTGTTAAAAGCAATATTTCTACTAAAAGTAACTTAATTAACAATTATTGATCAAAATACTTCTGATATAAATCAATAGACTGTCCACTAGTTTTATGAACTTTTGCATATAAGCCAAGTAGAGCCAAGCAGTTCGCCGCATGAATGGGCCGGCTCAACCGGTGAAATACCACGACCTCTCAGAAAATCGACGTAAAGTGACTCATTCCGCGTTTCGTTTGGTGAGAGAGGTACCCGGAGCCCACCCCTCTTCCCCATCATTCCTTGTCCCCTATCACTTAATGGTCGACAACGCAACAGTAACACTATATGTGTTGCTGGTGTCCATGGCGGCGTTGGTTGCTTATCGTCAGGTGACAGGCTTGCTCATTCGCCCTCCTATCAAATAAAAAAATAACATACAGAAAAATACAAAACTATTTCGAATTTTACAAGTAAGGATATGCAATATTTAAGACATAGTTGTAAATAAAGGCTGTTATCCTGTGAAGGCTGTAAACTGGAATGAAAATTTACGATCGGCGCACATGAGACTCCAGTTCAACACTCGCCAGCCGGTCACTGTGTAACAAAATTTAAATTATAAACCGGCGAGACTTCACATTGTAGATGATCCTGCATGTGTAACCTCAACTATTTCCCTATAGCTCATTGGAAGTAATAGCTTTTATTTCCAATAAGCTATAAACTTCCATATACATTGGACAGTAGAGCCAAGCAGTTCACTGCATGAATGGGCCGGCCCGACCGGTGAAATACCACGACCTCTCAGAAGACCGACGTAAAGTGGCTCATGCCGCGTTTCGTTCGGTGAGAGAGGTACCCGGAGGCCCACCCCCCTTCCCCATCCTTTCCTATCCCCTATTCCTTAAAAGTCGGCAACGCAACAGTAACACTATATGTGTTGCTGGTGTCCATGGGCGACGTTGGTTGCTTACCATCAGGTGACACGCCTGTTCGTTTGCCCTCCTATCCCAAAAAAAAAATACATACAGCGATTACTTTTGATGTTACATTTTTATTATACGTATAGATATTTATATATAATTGTAGTGGCATAAATATTTATAGTGGGTTGTAGTAAAAAAAAACTCTATAGGCAATGAAATGAAATAAAAGTTATGATTTGGTTAATTTATTATTAATAAATCCACGATACAGCCAGATTATTTAATATAGTAATAATATATAATATCTTGGACACAATACACACAGTGCCCTCTAAATCTAAGGTAAGCAACTAAATGCTTGTGTTAAATCCAAGGTAAGCAACTAAATGCTTGTTATGGATACTAGATAACGGATATCAATACATATATACTTTTCTTTTGTAAATACATACTTATAATACATAGAAAAACACCCAGACGCTACACAAATATTTATGTTTGTCACAAATATTTGTGCTCAGGTGGGAATCGAACTCCCGACCTCATTGCTGCAGCCGGTAGTTTTTACCAATGCGCCACGAGGCCCGTCTAGATATTTCATGTCATCATAATATGTCCCAAGGCGAATAGGCGGCAAACCTATTGCCATACCGAGCACAAAGTTTTCAGTCAACGCGACTTCTGGATTCAGAAGCGGGGTGCTCGACTACTGGACCACCGAGATCTTTATATACGTAAAACAACTTTTAACTAAAACTGTATCTTAACAACTAACATATCGATGGGCTTTAATCTATCTTTCATTATCCATCATTAGTGTAAACAAGTTTGTTAACAAAACCGAGTTCTGCCCCAGCTTTTCTCAACTAAGCACCCATGGGTATAGAGTTGCTACACTCCATCTTAGTGGAGTCGATCAATTCATTCCATATTGGCCTCTGACATTTTAACATTCGGGGTATATGTATCGCGAACTTTTGCACTAACTATTACCTAATAATCTGTTATATATAATTTATATTACTGCTTCCTAAGAGATAGACATATGCCATCGCGGACTTTTTTGTAGATATTTTGAAGGTGTATAATAATGTAGTACATTGTTTTGATCTATATTATACACATATGGTTTAGCCAGCGTTTACAATTAAAGTGCCAAATTTTGAAAATGAACAATTGTTATTTTCTACAGTATATTTTCTTATACATACAAAATCTGTCTGCCTAATTTCGAAGATTTAAGCATTTAAGAGGACAGAGAGCGGTAAGTGACTTTGTTTTATACTATTTAATGATACTTATTTATCGGAAATAGATAACGCGAGAGAGTGTCAAAACTATCCCGAACAATTGTGAATGACTTTGCTATAAATGAGCTCTGGTATAGCTTTCAAAATAATGTGGCAAATCTGTAACTATCAGCAGATTTCATGATAAAAAATGGTGCATTGTGCACTGTTACACTACCGGTAGTTACTGGCGCGTCTTAATGACAATACTCTACTACCAGTGCACGTCCAAAGAAAGGAACTTCGGTCTGCTTGTAGAGCGGTCCATCCATCCATGCGGAGATATGGTTGAATGTACCAGACACGAAAAGTGCATCTCTACACAATCCAGCACCGGTTCGGAATGTTCGGCTTACGTGATCGACAACTACCATATATACGGGTAGGTATATATTATAATGAAGAATGAAACCAAAATTTGCTTACCTATATTATAAAGATGGCGTCACTGTGTTCACGGTCTGATATAAATAATATAAATAAACTAGCTGACCCAGCAAACGTTGTCTTGCCAAAAAATAAAATTTAAAAAATAGTGGTTAATCGTAGGGGGTTGAAAATTTAGGGTTGTATGTATTTTTGTATGCCGTTTTATAAAAAAAATAAAAAACCAAAATATATGGAAAAATTAAAAAAAAATATTGAGTGGTGGGCTACCCTTGTGATTTAGGGGGATGAAAAATAGATGTTGTCCTATTCTCAGACCTACCCGATATGCAACAAAATTTCATGAGAATCGGTCGAGCCGTTTCGGAGGAGTTCAATTACGCACCCCGTGACACGAGAATTTAATATATTAGACTAGCTGACCCAGCAAACGTTGTCTTGCCGAAAAATAAAATTTAAAAATAGGGGTTGATCGTAGGGGGTTGAAAATTTAGGGTTGCATGTATTTTTGTATCCCGTTTTATAAAAAAAAATAAGGAACAGAAATATGTCGAAAAATTAAAAAAAAATTGAGGGGTGGGCTACCCTTGTGATTTTGGGGGATGAAAAATAGATGTTGTCCTATTCTCAGACCTACCCGACACGCACATAAAATTTCATGAGAATCGGTCAAGCCGTTTCGGAGGAGTTCAATCACGCACATCTAGACTCGAGAATTTTATATATTAGATAATATCATTTTATTATTTATAATTTTATACAGGGCTCTTCAAAATAATGAGGTGTGATAATTTAACTTTTGAAACTTGTCAATAAACAATCATGAATCAAGGATGCGATGTGATGAATACTAGCTTTTTTATTATATCAGTGTATACGTTATTTATGAAATTCACAATCAGAGCAAAAGCACACCGATTTTCTTGTTAGGAATTATACATATAACACGACTCAATCAAGACATGTTTACTCAAGACAACATTCAATCAGAAGATATTAATCATATACTAGCAAAATCGATAAGACGTATCGAATAACTTATCTGACAGACTGTGTACAACTTTAAGGATGGATGGATGGATGGAAGGATGGATGGATGTAGATATTATGTATGTATTCTGATGACACCTGTTAGTTTATCTGTCAATCAGCTTTTAATTACTTTGATTCATAGTAACGTTCTACTTTGAAATAACATTTAATTTAATACGATTAATAGTGGATACACCCAATTAACAGTAATCGATTTGAGGAAATCACTGAGAAATCCGTGCCATCGAAGTACTCAATAAATCTTAAATACTGTGGAAATTTATGCCGTTGTATATTTTTACTTTGACCATTTCTGCTGAACGACTTTTTTATTGCAGTTTTTCTGTAATAGATAGTGTGATTTGAGAGGAAGGTTTTAACTGTACTAATTATATGTAATAGCAATAATAACCAAAAGAAATTCAAGGATTTCAACAGCAGTTGAACCACGCACTTCGTGGTTCTACTGGGCTACCACTGGGCTTACTGGTGAAATACCACGATATCTCAGAAAGGCAGCACGAAATATTATACTTCTATAATATTTCGTGCTGCCTTTCGTTCGATGAGAGGTGCATCTGTGGGCTCATCAATAAGGTTTAATACAATTTTCTATTGTTGATATTGATTATTTAAATTGCTGCTTCACAATATTCTGTATAAACAAACATTTTTACATTACATTACATTTTGCAAGAAATGTTATGGCAGTAGATCCCGTCATTTAATTTATTTGAGTTGTAATAAGCTAAACAATCCTTGCCTACACGTTCGGGTAGACAAGGTATAAAGTTATATTATTGTGTATAACAGATTTACAAAGAAACAACAATTGAATATCCACCAAACTTATAAATAAACGCATTGCAACATGTTCGAGCACTTCTCACACACACAAGTCGAAAGAAACAAACAAATATTCACAGCGGTATAGCTGGTAAAGCCACAATTGCATAACAAAAACATACACAAGTTTAGCAACGAGCGTTGCCTTTGTGTAAGAACTCTGTTGCCAGGTGAAAGAAGCTAAACAATAGTCTGTTGAGTCTAACTCCAACTCAAGCCCCTAAACTCAACAGCACGAGACAATGCCTCCGTGAATATGGGCTTGAGTGAAACCGTCTTGTCTTGTTACCGCAAACAATATTGTTAGTTTTATGATGGAACTGAAATAACCCTTTGTACAGACTTTTATATTGCACGGCGTCTTCTTAACACAAACCCGGGCGCGTCTACGAATTGTTGTTTATCAACTTACCGCGTAAGCTGAAAACAAGTATTTGTAGGTAAAATTGAGTTGATAATTTTGACGATCATGTTCAACAAATTTTCTATATGAGTTTGAAATCATACTAGATAACCTTTCACATTTTGTTGGTATGCTTGGTTACAAATGGTGTGAATAATTTTTAATATACGTTTGTTGATCACAGATAAGGCCCTATAAAATAGGTAATGATGTCATTGCTATTCAACCATAAATAGCAATGATTGATTCCAAGACTTACTAAAGCAAATTTCACATATTAGCTCAATCGGTAATCGAAACACTTTTACGAGTAAACATCCTGTTTAAGTATATAAAAAGTCTTTAATTCTAAAATACTCTAGTTCGTAGTACACACAGTAAAATAATTATAAAAAAATATGTAAATAAGTAACAGTATCTAAATTACGGTCTCGGTGGTCCAGTGGACAAGCACACGGCTTCTGATCCAGAGGTCCGGATTCGAATCCTGACATTGGCTTACACTAATGACTTCTCGAAATTGTTTTCGGAAGTTAAATGTGATTAATATCGATGTTTGAAAACTTTTTGTCTGGTAGGCAATAGGTTCGCCACCTATCCCATTTAGGACGTAAACATAACGGCGAGTCGAGGCTTAACAGCTACTGCCTACACCTTCCGGTAGAAAAAGGCGTCAAGCTATGTTATGTTTTTTATAATTATACAACAAACTTCTTGTATCAGGAACGAGCAAAAGTGCTTATACGAATGTGACATCAGTCAGTTCGTGCATTACTGAAGTGATTAAGTACCACTGGCATTACATTCGCTTGTTTTCTAAATAGCACAGAGGAAGCCTAACCAAACGGTAGTTAGGCCCATGATTGAAAGGGGACGTATCCAGCCCCACGGTGAGCAAACATCGGAGTTGTGCACAATGGGCCAAAGCTAGTGTTTGTACTATCGACGGGATACACTTTTGCAATTAGCGTAACAAATGCACTGGGCCGCAAATGCTGTGAAACAGATATTGTTACTTACTTGAAACTTTTAACTAGCATTCATTTGTTAATTATTCTTTACTACTGTACTACTACTTTAAACAAATGAAAGGAGTATGTCAGAATTAAAATTGGGATTGACTAGAAGTTGAAATATTGACTAAGCAGATATACTCCTCTATACGCTAACATCTGTTGTAGATATTCTGTTTTCTATTATATCCTATACCGTCACCATTATAAGTTTCGTAGTATTTAATTAAAGATTATGAAGATCGTATAAAAAAAACACATCTTCGATGATATTTTTACTATAGCTCACTCTAGAGATATTTAATTTTGTTTTAAATCAACATGACATCACGCCGATTACATTACGGGAGCGAGGATTTCTATTTATTTATTTCCCTGACTTTCCGTTTTAAGGCACTTTTCTGACGTCACTTTTCCAAACTCTCACAATCTCCAACCTCCAACCAATATGCACAGTCAATTTATTGAATTTAGTGAAAATTTATTATAACAACATAACACACATAACATAACTTCACGCCTTTGTTACCCGAAGGTCTAGGCAGCGGCTGTTAAGCCTCGTCTCGCCGTTATGTTTACGTCCCAAGTGGAATAGGTGGCGAACCTATTGCCATACCGGGCACAAAGTTTTCAGCCATCGATATGTATCACACTTTTCTTCCGAAAAACAATTTCGAAAACTCATTGGTGTGAGCCAGTGTCAGGATTCGAACCCGGACCTCTGGATCAGAAGCCGTGTGTTCGACCACTTGACCGCCAAGACTATTTTATTATAACCTCACCTCTTTTTCTACCCAAAGGAATAGGCTGTGGCTGTTAAGGCCCTGACTCGCCGAATATTAAAGAACCAAATAGGAAAAGGTGGCAGAACCTATTGCCATGCACCGGGCACACAGTTGTTAGTCATCGATATTTATCACACATAACTTTGGAAATGAATATCTAAAAAATCATTGGAGTGAACCCGGATTCCAACCTTTTTTTTTTCAATTTAGAATTTTAATTAAATTTAATTTTTTAATTGTATATATTGTTAATAATGTAATTTATTTATTTATATTGTAAATAAAAAAAATATACGTATACTGAAGCTACAATTGCTCTGGCTGTTAGCAGTAAAAGATTGACATCACATGATCTCGCCTTATTACGCCTTACAAGTGCGAGCGAAGCGTGAGAAACGTCATATCCTTACGTCGCATCTTCGTCACGTTCCTTCGTGATATTATTAATATCTAAATAAATATAACCTAAGTAAGAAAAGGCATGCTCCGATGGTTCGAACATGTAGAAAGAATGGATGTTGCAAGATTGACTAAGCAGATATACAATGCAAAAGCGGATAAATGTTTGAGGTGAAGACGGCCACGACACACTTTTCATGACCAAATAGAAGGTGTCCAGGAGGAATTGGAGTACAAATGCAAACTTATCTTAGGAGGGAGAACTATCATCTCGGAAGAATATCACCGGGAATATTGTACGTTGTTTGATTCAAGTACCATTTAATAATAGAAATACAGACTAAAGTTTTACATGCATAACTTCACGCCAAATCCCTTGCGGGGTAGGCAGAGAGAACGGAGCGCCATAAGGCACGATTCTTACACACCTCACTCGCTTCGTTGACTTTCATAACTCTTTTCATGCACGCGCGTCAATTTTTGAGGCTCCTAACATCACCTTCCTCCAGAACACGTTCTATTTGGTCATGGAATGTGTGTCGAAGCCATCCTCGTTTCCTACAGTTTTCATTATTCATCATCATTAGCCTTTTGAGGTCCACTGCTGGACATAGGCCTCCCACATAGAGCGCCACAACTGTCTGTCCGCTCAATCATGGGGGGTTTTTGCCATAATCGCCACGCTTGGTAGACGGGTTGGCGATCGCAGTAGGCTGTATTTTCTTGAGAGAGAATGCTGCTGCCCATTCTTCTAGCTTTTCCCTTAGTCGCCTTTTACGACACCCAGGGGAAGAGATGGGGTGGCGGCATTCTAAGCCGGCACCACACAGCAGTTTTATCACCATAAAATTAAAATGTTATACTGAGGAAAGGCAAGATAAATCTACATACCAACTTTTTAATTCTAAATATCCAATCGTGTTCATAAACATTTAATATTATAATATTAGTAAGATAAATAATTAAATTCAAATTACAACTTAATACAAATTAGTTTTCAGATAAAATTTATCCTTTATATACGCTTCTTTTGCAATCTCATATCATCGTTGTGGTTTCTGTTAAAGAATTGGGAATAAAAATATTTTTTCATGAGCCCAATTTTTATTATAGTAACTCTAACAACATCTCAAACGATTGTGAAGTTAGTACCTCCGAACACCTATTGTATTAAGCTACAGTAACAATAACATTCTTATAAATGTACAAATATTGTACACATTTGTACACGTATATAAAATCGTATAAAATTTTATTACAATATACATCTGAACGACTCAAAACCAACCGAGAAAATTAAACTTGCCAATACGTTTATAAATGTTGTTGCAAGCTTTGCGACCGTCGAATCTTTTGATGTTCAACTTGTGTGTAGAAATAAAACCCTATTTCAAACAAAAATAAATACTTTGCCTCTGTGTTACTTTGTGTATTGTGTAATATTTGTTTGTGTCTGGTTTTATTTATCGTTTTATAAATATATCTATTGCGATATGATTTATATATTCCCTTAGTTGATGTGAGGCAACCCTGCACGGGTGTTTTGAGTAACATTTCCGCGAGGCAGCACAAACTTAACAAGAGTTATATTGACACCTTCTCCTCAGAAGTAAGTTTTATCGCTAAATTTGTACAGTCGTAATAATATGTTACGTGTAATATATACATATAATTAGATAATCTTTATGTTTCTATAACTTTATTTAACAGTGGTAGAGCCAAGCAGTTTACTGCATAAATGGGCCGGCTCGGCCGATGAAATACCAAGACCTCTCAGAAGACCGACGTAAAGTGGCCCATGCCACGTTTCGTTCGGTGAGAGAGGTACCCGGAGGCCCACCCAGGGAAGGGGATAGGAAAGGATGGGGAAGACCCATCCTTTCCTATCCCCTTCCCTTAAAGGTCGGCAACGCAACAGTAACACTATATGCGCTGCTGGTGTCCATGGGCGGCGTTAGTTGCTTACCATCAGGTGACACGCCTGCTCGTTTGCCCTCCTATCCCATAAATAAAAAAAAACATTAAATGTGATTTCAAAGATCTTTTCTTGATTTTATTTTGAGAATTATTGCTAGCTCTTTTTAACTGCAAGAGTAAATTAGGTTCTGAACATTGTGGTAGTAGAGCCAAGCAGTTCACTGCATGAATGGGCCGGCTCGAACGGTGAACCTTTCAGAATATTGGCGAGAAGTGGCTCATGCCGCGTTTTGGTCGCTGAGAGAGGTATCCAAAAATTTTATCTCATACATATAATTCGTATTAAAAATCTTGATAGGCTCTGTACTTGTAACTCAGCGGTGCCTAATTTCCGCAGCCTACACGTTCTAGAATACAAGGGCGTAAAGTTACAGTTAAATTAGTCGTCGTTGTAAAAGAAATACTGGCGTGTTTATTTATATTCAAGTATTTGAACTTAATTAGTTGTATTGTTTAGTACACTTGGCGTGTTCTTAAGTGCCAAGTCTTAATTAAGTTGAGCTGTATAATTTGAGGAATTAACTTTCCTAACTTTCGGTTCATGGCGTCTAAATCTGTTTTATAAGATTTTTTAGAACTAAGACAATAAATAAAAGCTTTGTCTCAGATCCATATTTATAAATATATTCTTCTTACTCATGTAAGAAAAGTTGCTACAAACTCTAGATATTTAGTACAATAATTGACTGTTAAAATTAAGATAATAATTTCTTAGACCATATTCGATGTATATATTCTATACAAATATGATTTCAAATTTTAGAAAATAAATTAATCTCAGGTGCATTTAATGGCTCAGTTTTAAAATATAATATGTTATTGTCACATATCAAGTACAATCCGTGCAATAACTTTAAAATTATTTCCGTAAAGAAATGCTATATGGCGGATTCGTACCCGTGATTTTATAAACATTATATAAGGGCATTCAAGAAAATGGTACAAAATACTATCTGGAATCATCACTTTAAATAATACCACTACTACTACTACGTCTGCGTCAAGTTATTAGTCATTTATATTATACTAGCTGACCCGCTGAAAAGCTGAAAAGTAATAAATGAGTAAATTTTTGATATGATGAGGTTCAATTTGTGCTATTAATCGGCTTTAACCGCTGTCCCGCTATGTTAATACTGCAATATTTTCGAAAATATTCGTTTAAATTGCATGCTGTAAAGGACTAGGATCATCTGTATTGCTTGCACAAACTGTAGGTGTTTGTACATACAAACATAACATAACATATCATAATAAGAAGGATTTTTTTGTGTATCTATTATATATTTTGTGTTATAAAACGAAAAATAAATAAACGAACTACTAGACTATACTCTCAACTGTGTACGATATCATTACATAGTATAAATCAAAGTCACTTTCCGGTGTCTGTCCCCTTATATGCGCATATCTTTAAAACTACGCAACGGATTTTGATGCGTTTTTAAAGTGAAACTTTTATTACATCGTCTCAAACTTTTTCGTCTGCGTGTTGCATGTCGCGTGACGGTCGGCCGCGGAGTAGGGATAAAGTGAAAGGCGCTCGTCAGAGCGCCTTTCACGTCTATTATCGTTTATTTATTATTAATTAATTACCCAAATATACACTTTATTTTTGTAAATAAATACCGTAATAACATGTAGAAAAACACCCCCAGACGAGGGATCGAACCCGCCCCGACCTTGTGTTATCGGAAGTGCGGTTTACCGATGCA
Organism: Euproctis similis; assembly: GCA_905147225.2. Taxonomy (NCBI): domain Eukaryota; kingdom Metazoa; phylum Arthropoda; class Insecta; order Lepidoptera; family Erebidae; genus Euproctis; species Euproctis similis. Next base: position 12,632,165 of record LR990115.1, read on the forward strand.
CCACGAGGGCCGTATGTATAATCGTCTAATTACCGTCCTCTTTACCAATTTCGACACATTTTCTAGGATCGGGTTTGTTTGTTTGTTTGTTTTTTACATACATACATATACGTACGTACGTATTGCAGGCGGAGAAAAAAAAATTATATTATTAATATAACAAATGACACGATAAAAGGGAATATAATAAATTCGTATGTATTGTAAACGACGGAGGCGGAGGCGTAGGCGGCGGCTTTTAAGTTTCCAATTCCAAAAAGTGAACTACATATATGTGACACAGTTATGTTCGTCAATTTAGTAGTGAATATCTGGATGACCGAGCTTTGCTCGGTATTTTCTTTTTTTTTATAAATTGTGTTTTTTGAAAATTATATTTAAGTACGAATTACATACTAATAAAATAATGAAATATCAATAATATTTTTCGATCTTACCGACAGAATAATAAATATATACTAATATATACTATGTACTAACATATTATATTAGAAACATATACTTAATTTTTTGCAGTGATAAACTGTAATAAAAGCAAAGCAAACACACATTGACTTCGTGTTAGTTAACAACGCCATCTGCTGGAATAGAAATTTCATGAAAATCGTTGGAGCCGATTCCGAGATTCCAATTTTATATTGCTCGTTTAAAGATATAAGATAAGATAGTGCTCTTTATATATGTATTTGTCACATTTTCATAATAAATCGAAATATCATATTTACTGGAGGAAAAAATATCGTTTTGTTTTGTAAAGATCCTTTGTTGTAATGTTGTTAACGTTTAATAGGTGTCGCGTTATCCCTAGTGCCGTAGCTGGAATACTTGTCGATTCGGGCGACATCTATCGATATAATACGATATTACGGCAGAATCATCAATAGTAGCAACCTAGTAGCGCCATCTAGGAATTATTGTCGTGACCACGTAAAATAAAAAACATTTATTAAACCCTATTAACAAATACAAGATGGCAAGTAAATTAAAATCGCCCTTATCGCACAATCCCCTGAAAGCCGGTGACGTCCGTTCGATTTCAAATTAAACTAGTTTTCTCTCTCTTTGCAAAACTGCCACTGACTTGTAACTAACGAATTAGTGGAGGAAGCAGACTGACGCCTTTCTTACTTTACTTAAGTTTCCAATTCCAAAAAGTGTGCCAGGATTCGAACACGCGACCTATGCGATTCGGAAGCCGTGTGCTCGACCACTGGACCACCGGAACTACATATATGTGACACAGTTATGTTCGTCAATTTATTAGCGATAAGATAGTGCTCTTTATATATGTATTTGTCACATTTTCATAATAAATCAAAATATCATATTTACTGGAGGAAAAAATATCGTTTTGTTTTGTAAAGATCCTTTGTTGTAATGTTGTTAACGTTTAATAGGTGTCGCGTTATCCCTAGTGCCGAAGCTGGAATACTTGTCGATTCGGGCGACATCTATCGATATAATACGATATTACGGCAGAATCATCAATAGTAGCAACCTAGTAGCGCCATCTAGGAATTCTTAATCTTCAGTCGTTAACTTCCAAAGAACTTGAAAATGATGAGATTATCGAATTAATTGATTTAAATCTTTAACTTAAAGTTAAACGAAGCCAAAGCAAACTTTTAAAAAAATTGCTGTGAAGTAACTGTTTTACACTGTTGCACTCTAAAAAAATATAAATGTTAATCATTTTATCAGAATCATCAATTTAAAAAACTTACTAACTAAATTATTGAAAAATAATTATTGAAAAAATATTTTGTTTATGTATATTTAAAAAGTAGATTTAAAAATCAATAACCCAAGACTCAATTTTAAAAGTTTCACTTTTACGGTGGTTTCATAAAACCACACAATTTTTTTTTTAATAGTTAGAGGGTGTCAACGGGGTGGTTTAATTCATTTATATTGTAGTAAAAAAGTGATAATTTTGAAGATTTAGAACTTTAATCGCAAACGCTGCCTGAACCCTAAGTGATAAATCAAAACAATGTACCACATTATTATACACCTTTAAAAGGTCTACAAAAAAATCCGCGAGGGCATATGTCTATCTCTTAGGGATAACCCACAATGACCATTTTTATTTTTTTACTTTTTACGAGAAATAATGGCATATTTACGAAGCGATTTGAAACATTACGGTATCAATTTTCATCCCATTAAGTATTTTAAATAGATTGTGCCCTTTACAGCATGCAATTTAAACAAATATGAAAATTTTAAAAGATATTGCAGTATTAACTTCGCGGGACAACAATTATTACTTTTGTTGCGGAACAAAGTTCGCCGGGTCAGCTAGTATACTTAGTCTGGCCATAAATACTGTTACAACTAAAAATAAAAAAATATTACATTTGAATTTGGAATCTGTCATTTTTATACGATTGTTCATTGTGTTTTCTCGTTTTGGCGCCAATACATTGTACAATATTTTGCGATATTAAAATGGAGTGGGGTGATAAAGAGAACCGATTCGCTGTGATTGCATTACACAAAGTAGGTATGGAGCCAAATGCAATTTTTAAAACTCTCCATACACTTGGTATTAGTCAAATGTTTGTGTACCGGGCTATTAATAGGTACAATGAGACCTCCTCTGTTTGTAACAGAAAAAGACCTGGCCGTCCACGTAGTGTTCGTACGAAAAAGGTGGTCAAAGTAGTAAGGGAAAGAATTCGAAGAAATCCTGTCCGCAAGCAAAAGATTTTATCTCGGGAGATGAAGATAGCACCTAGAACAATGTCGCGTATTTTAAAAGATGACTTAGGACTTGCAGCCTATAAGAGGCGCACTGGTCATTTATTAACTGATAATTTAAAAAAGAATAGGGTATTAAAATCTAAACAACTACTGAAGCGGTACGCAAAGGGAGGTCACAGAAAAATATTGTTTATGGATGAAAAAGTTTTTACAATTGAGCAACATTTTAACAAACAAAATGACCGTGTTTACGCTCAAAGCTCTAAGGAAGCTTCCCAATTAGTTGACAGAGTGCAACGTGGGCATTATCCGACTTCAGTGATGGTTTGGTGGGGTGTTAGCTACGAAGGAGTGACTGAGCCATATTTTTGTGAAAAGGTATCAAAACATCGGCACAAGTGTATCAAGATACCATTCTTGAAAAGGTAGTCAAGTCCCTTAACAACACCATGTTCAATAACGAAGTATGGTCCTTCCAACAAGACTCGGCACCGAGTCATAAAGCTCGGTCCACGCAATCTTGGTTGGAAGCGAACGTTTCGGACTTCATTAGAGCTGAAGACTGGCCGTCGTCTAGTCCCGATCTTAATCCACTGGATTATGATTTGTGGTCAGTTTTAAAGACTACAGCTTGCTCTAAACGTCATAATAATTTAGAGTCCCTAAAACAATCCATACGATTGGCAGTGAAGAATTTTCTCATGGAAAGAGTGCGTGTTTCTATTGATAACTGGCCTCAACGTTTAAAGGCCTGTATTGCAGCCAATGGAGACCACTTCGAATAATCTTTTTATATTTTATATCGTTTTATATTTATGTATTAAAGTAACACACTGTAAAAGTGATAAATATTATTTGCAATTAAAAAAAAAAATTTATCTTACTTACAATATTTATGGCATGACTAGGTATATATATATATATCTTAGCAATGGCAGTAATATCAACAGTGATAGAGTCTTGCAGTTTGCTGCACGAATGGGCCGGCTCGAACGATAAAATACCACGACCTCTCGAAATATTGGCGTAAAGTGGCTCGTGCCGCGTTTTGCTAGAGGTAACCGGAAGCCAGATCTCCTTTCCCCTTCCTTTCCTCTCCTACTCCCTTAAAGGACGGCAAGGCACCACGGTGTTCATGCGCGGCGATTTTGCGGAGAGTTGCTTACCATCAGGTGACCCACTTAGGTGCCCTCTTACTCCCTAAAAAAAGCAATAATTCTCTACAAATACTCGATCGTATTATTCAAATAAGTACATTTTTATGCTAATACCAAGGCATATTTGTAAAATACTGTACTATTATTACAGTAGAACTTTGATTGGTATACAGAACAACTAAAAAAAATATTAAAATAGCATTAAGCAAGTGGGTTGGTTATTACCTCTGGCTTATCAAGCAAAGCAACCGGTTTAATTGAAGCCGACCAAGGGTTAATAGTTCTAAACTATGGCGTACCGTCGAGAGTTAAGTTGATATTCACCAATTACATAAATAACTACTAATTATTTTATTCAATAATGGATAAAAAGTACTTCGTTAGAATATTTAATTGTGAAACTTGGAATAATCAAGCTGATATTAATCTTTTTAGCTACATTTCAAAATTAATTGGGACGTGTTTAAAGACAATTGTATATTTGATCAATAGCTTAATGAATCAATTGCCAAATATTGCCATTGTTTTACAAATATCATATAAAACAAACTTCAAATTTGTATCCTTTCTATACGAGGGTTTAGGCAGCGGAATGTCTAATATCATGAAATAAAATATTCTGTCCTGTCTAAAGGTGTACCTGATTATCACACAACGATAATAAGGAACATCCCAGAAGTTGTATCCAATATCCTTTAGGAGATAAAAAGGTACCCCGATCTACCAAAGTAAACCAATGAATTATTTTCAAAAAAGGTATTATTCAAATTTTAATGATATGTTCAATATATTATATAATATTTTCTTAGAGCCCTTTATATGTATTTAAATTTTATATCCATCCATAATAACGGGACCATAACAGACGTAACATTTGTAACAAGCAGTTTACGACTTTAATTATAATAAAACCTGGGGGTATGAATGATAATTTAGTTATTGCTCGTAAGGGAAATAATAGTATGTTATAGTATATAATATTGAACTAATGAAACATGAGTGATACAATCTTGCGCTCTAATGGTGAGCTAGGACTGTTTAAAAAATACGTAACATAACAGACAATAACATCACGCCTTTGTTACCCGAAGGTCTAGGAAGCGGCTGTTGAGCCTCGTCTCGCCGTTATGTTTACGTCCCAAATGGAATAGGTGGCGAACCTATTTCCATACCGGGCACAAAGTTTTCAGTCATCGATATTTATCACACTTAACTTCCGAAAACAATTTCGAAAAGTCATTGGTGTGAGCCAGTGTCAGGAGTCGAACCCGGACCTCTGGATCAGAAGCTCGACCACTAGACCACCGAGACTGTGTTTGCGTGTGAATAATCCGGATTCCTTTCTTACATAAATTTAACGCTAAAATGTTGCAGAATAACTGGTTTGATCTTGATTAATGACTCTCGTATGACTTATTGTGTGGTCTATTGAATACATATCCATATCCACTGTTTCGTACATACATTGAGTACACGCAGAGCCACGCAGTGCGCTGAATGAACCGGCTCGACCGGTAAAAGACCACGACCTCTAAAAATATCATCGCAAGATGGCTCGCAACGCAAGATAAGTATGCTTAGCCCCCTTCTTCCTCCTCTCCCATCCTACTTCCTTAAAGACCGGCAACGCAACTGTAACACTATCCGTGTTTTAGGTGTCCATGGGTGGCAGCAATTACTGGCTATAATAAATACTTTACGTGCTTACACCAACTGAAACTATGAGCACTCAAGACTTCTGAATAGACATGGGCATAATGTATTAGTGAAAAAAAAGATAGATAAGCTATATTACTTTAGAGCCAAGCAGCGAGCCGGCCCGTTCATGCAGCAAACGCTGCATCAATGGGCCGGCTCGACCGGTAAATTACCACGACCTCTCAGAAGATCGACGTAAAGTGTATCATGCCGCGTTTCGTTCGGTGAGAGAGGTGCCCGGAGGCCAACTCCTCTTCCCGACCCTTTCCTATTCTACTCCCTTAAAGGTCGGCAACGTAACGGTAACACTATACTGGTGTCCATGGGCAGCGCTGGTTGTTTATCATCAGGTGACACGTCTGCTCGTTTGCCCTCTTAGCCCATAAAAAATGCCAGAATTCAAACAGAACGCGCGGTTCGGTCTACGGAACGTAATTATGTTGATGTAATGAATATATCAGTAGAATATATTATAACGTAAAAAATGCTATGCGTTTTAAATGTAGCGGATTGTTATATCTCATCGCTGATATATGACCGAATTGACCGTTGCGAACACTTCTAGTCAGTGCTTGTGATAAACGCAGTTTAAAAGATACACTGATAGATTCATATTCGAAGGTATACATTGATATATTGATTGATATTAGACATGGGTAACTCAGGAGTAAGTAAAAATATTATTTTTATCTATCACTCCTGAGTTTACCCATGTCTACTTCTGAATCAAAAACAAAATGCTTTACTACTAATCCAATGACATTGTTAGGATTCACTGTATTTTCAGCAAAAGTGCGATAAGCTAGAGCTAGAGATTCCGTGTTCCAAAATTAGAAAATCCAGATTGAACCCGTAATTAGTGGTATTTGACTGCAGTTTTCTGGATCGGTTGTTGTATTTTTAATGAGATACATCTAACAATTTATTTTTAAAATAGATTCATGTACCATCAAATGATTATATAAAGCTATATTTTTGCCTATTTCAACATTAATAAAAAACGCAACACCGCTTATTATTTCCTCGCCAATATCTGCCATTTTCATAAATCTAATATCGTATATGTATTTATAACAAAGATTTTTCTAGACATTATAATAGTATATAATAGTAATCTAATGACGTCATTATAAAAGCGTGAATAACACAGTCGCAAATGTTGTCAATAAGTTACCTCTCGTAGACTTAACGAAAGCTTGCGACTAAAAATAGACTTGCGTGACATACACGTCTGATTCAATAATATATCAAACATAACTAATCCAGGGGTTGAGTTTTTTTTTCCAAAATATTGTGTATTTATGAAAGTTTTCTGTCTGCTTCTTATTTTTAATGGACTTCTTATTTTTAGGGGGCAAAAGAGCAAAGGGGTCATCAGGTGGTGTGCGACTAGATCCGACTACATGTATGCTTGCAACACGGAGTGACAGATCTGTTTAGTATTGAACAGACATAGGAGATAATGGGGAGGAGAAAAATTATGTCGGTTGACCACTCGACCTATCTTACTGAGTGAAACGGCGAGCCGCCTGAGCTACTTATCGTTGATTTTATAGAGGTCGTCGGCATTTTACCGGAGGAGCTGGAGCTGTGAAGTCTACAGTACATTGCTACAGCTTGGCTCTACCACTGCGCCAGCGTAATTCTACCACTGCCTGGCCCTAGTACTGATTATGCAGAATACAACCATCTTATGTGAGCGTCCTAAAAGGTGACTAAAGAATTTAAGCTGGTCCGGTCCGGTAGTTCACGATCTGCTTCAGATTCTGCCTCAGCGCTCAAATTGCAAAAAAATATCGCACTAATGACTTCTGGTAAATCTTGTTGGATGTTATATGTGATACATGTCAAGATTGTTTATGTCTGACAATATTCACTCTAGATCACCATATTCTAGAACATGGAACTAAAGCATTGCTATTATCTAAGTATAAATATCGCTGTAAGCCAGTTCGATTATAAATAGCGTGAAGTTACTTCAGCGACTCAGATTAAATTACATATATATTTATTGCCAATTATACAAATATAATCACAGAAATATATATTGTAGTTTCACGTGTCAACATACAATAAAACAATGTATGAAAAAAACTGAAATAATTACCAACGTAGTCTAAATAACAGTACCTACCGAAATATTAGTTACAAATATTAAATTACGTACAACGAAAATAGTTGTCGATAATTCTTGTTAAAATAAGAATGTTATGTCTAATTGCCATGTTATTTATGTCTAGATTATAAATTATTCATTGATTAAAACAACTTTTAGGATTGTATCGCGTTTATTTATTATTTATTTTTATTTCCCGACGTTTCGAACTCTTTACAGAGATCATTTTCACGAGTATGAACAAAAAGATGGTAGCTGTTCAAAAGCTATCTTCATTGATACAGAGAGCACCCACTTTTTGGAAATAAAAATCAAAAAGTTGATGTTAAAAATATGATTTTTACTATTGGTAACCCACATCAGACCATGAGAACAAAAGTTAAATACTTATTTATAAGATGCATTAATACATCCTGCCTCTAAAGATCCTTTGTTGTATGATTTATTAAGTAAAAGTTATTATTAAATTATTACAAATTATCATATTTTCTAAGTTGGTTGAGATTAAGGTATGACTATTATTAAATATTCATTGATTTTAAATTAAAAGATAAAGTGTTTATTAAAAATCTACCACTGGGTCAAAAACGCGGCCAGTCCTGAGAAAGACCCAGCAAGAAAACTCAGCGGCTGTTCTGCAAAACTGATTATTATTTCATTTTGAACGGGCTATTGATATTGTTATTATTTATAATGTTTTTGAGAAAAAGAAAGGGACTTGGTTTCTAGGTTAATAAAAAATAAAAAATTAAATTAAAATTATTTTGTTTTGATTATTACTGCACTACTCAAAATTCTATATTATTATGGTTCCTGATGTGGGTCTGACCTGCAAACTATACTAATAGTATCTCGCTGTCTTGAGCTGTTTGATTGTGGGCTAGGTTTGATGAGACTTATGACTGGGTTCCAGCTAGGTGATAGTTTCCAGCCATCTTCTCTATTGAAATTCTTTGGATGTTTTTTGATTTCAATAGCCTCGCGTATCATCCTGGGACGATAATGTTGTTCTTTGGCGAGGATTTGTGGTTTGTCAAACCTGATGTAGTGTTTTGAGCCCTTCCTACAGTGTTCACAAACAGCAGACTTATTATAGCGGTTGTGCTTCACATCCGCTATGTGTTCTTTGATCCTGGTTTTAATGGACCTCTTTGTTTGTCCGATATAAGAGAATCCACAATCACAGTCCAGCTTATATACTCCTGGGTCTTGCAAGGGGATGTGGCACTTGACAGATGGTAGAAATTGACTAACTTTCTTGGATGGCTTAAAGTATGTTTTGATTGAAGCACGTTTTAAAATATAGCCAATTTTGTCAGTGATTCCCTTTATGTACGGCAAGATGGCAGGTTGGCGCTCAACTGTGGCTTGCTTCACTCGGTTTTTGTGATGATTTCTGGGAACTTTAAGCTGATTGGCATGTAAGACTTTTTTCACATGCTGAATCTCCTCTGCTATGTGTTCCTGGTCACAAATCCCTCGTGCTCTCTGAAACAAAGATTTTGACACGGCAGCTAACTGTGAAGGATGGTGGTGAGATTCACCATTCAGGTATCTATCTGTATGGGTTTTCTTTCTATACACAGTGTGACTCAAGGTGTTATTAGAGTTACGAATAACTAACACATCCAAGAATGCTAGAGAATTGTTAGACTCCAGTTCCATTGTGAATTGTATTTTGGGATTTATGGAGTTAAGATGGTCTAAGAATACAGTTACTTTGTCAGATGGTAAAATTGTGAAAGTGTCATCTACATACCGCTTATAGAAACGGGGTTTAACAGGTGAACTCACCAAAGCAGTCTCCTCGAAGTCCTCCATGAATATGTCGGCCACGACAGGAGAGACCGGTGAGCCCATGGCCACTCCATCTACTTGCTTGTAGAATTTGTCCTTCCACAGTAGGTAGCCAGATGTGAGGCAGTGTTCTAATAGTTCAGTGTATTCTTTGGCTATTTGATTTTCTGCTAGCTTCTTGGATATAATATTAATGCAGTCCTGTACAGGTAGGCAAGTAAATAAGGACTGAACATCAAAACTGACCATTGTTTCATTGTCTGCGAGGTGTAGATCTTTAATCTCACTGACAAAGTGGTATGAGTCTTTTACAAACGCACTTGAATGTCCTCGAAGTTGTGAGAGGACTTTCGCCAAAGTTTGAGCTAATTTATAAGTCGGTGTATCAATCTGACTTACAATTGGGCGTAGGGGTACGTTTGTCTTGTGTATTTTCGGTAGTTGTTTTAATCAATGAATGAGATTCGCGAAAATCTTAGAAACAAATTTATAAATTATTATTATATAAAACAATGTATAAGTTACAGATTGATCATAAATGTTTTTCATTTTTAGGTAAAACGAGTAGTAAGATTTCTTCAACCTATTTTATGAATACGTAAGTTGACGTTTAACAAAACACAAAAAGCACTTCTTTTGTCAATAAAAAAGAACCTTCTACTTACTAGTAAAAACCTTTAAATAATTTATTTATGGTTAAACTTTATATTATTAGTGAACGAGGTATATCATGTTCAAACATGCACAAAGAGGCTGAATATCGGTATTTGTGTACGTCTGTTTGAACTTAGCAGCCGACTAACAACCTCTGGGATTACCTGTTCTAGATGAATGTGCAAAATAAATTCTGGGAGTACTTTGAAATAATATCTCAGGAAGCAATAAACCGGTAAGTTGAAACATATTCGAGAGCGAATACAGCAAAGTTTTCAGGTTGACTCGTAACTCGTAGCTCTAAGGTAATAATTTGTGTCGTATTTCTTATAACACCGGTATGCTTAAAGTGCATGAATTGCATAAAATATTATATACTGTGTGTATATACACACATACATAACTTTACTCTTAGTCTCCTGCGGGGTAGGCAGAGAGAACAGAGCCGTAAAACACGATTCTTACACATTTCACTTGCTTCTATGACTTTCATAACTCGAGTTAAATAAGCTCGTCAGCTTTTAAGACTTCTGACGTCACCTTCCGCAAGGACATGTGTAATTTGGTCATGGTATTGAGACCGTCCTTGACTCCTACATCCTTCCGCTTTTAGTCAATGCTGCAATTGTAGAAAATATTAGTAAAATAATCGTTCAAGTGTCTGTTGCAAGAAATCCAATCATAGGAGCAGTATATACAGCAGTTCATAACGGAGAAACAACAGACGGACTCATACTGTTGACAAATTGCAACCGGCCCAACTGCTATTCTACTCTACACCGTAGATTGGTGATAAGCGACCAATTTGAGGAGGCGCCACGACGGGGTACGGAAGTCGTTATTACAGTAGGCGGTGCGACCCGGCAAATTGCTCCCGAACACGCCATCTGAACGTGACAGCGCTGTCGAACACATACCTTATTTTGAAACGTCTCGGAATGACATTCCAACGCTATAATAATATTGCTAATATTGAATATCACACGACAGATATATATATACGCATATAAATTATGGGTTCATAGAAAATTCAATGGAAATACAAAATCACCCCTATAATAGTACACTATTTTATTGTGACCGCGAGTATTAAGCTATAAAAAGTTTTGGGGAATGCCGTAGCATACCGTAACTAGTTCGTAGCACGCGTGTCTACGCTCTCTCTACGCCGCTACGAGCGACTTGCTACAAGGTTATCCGACACGTTTTCAGCTCTACGTTTTAACAAACACGCATTCATTTCTCCTATATCAGAACATGATATCTGAGAAATTTTCTCAGCTTACGACTTAACGAATAATAAACGCTACTTATATAATAAAATTGTACTGCGGTCGTGTCTGTACATTGTCGATATCGAAGAAAAATTATGTTACAAAACTTTAAGAGGAACAGAAATAGAAATAACAGTTCTTACAGATTTTGACTCTCTCTATGTATTTTTATCGGCGAACGATCTGGTTTGTGAGCTGATGGCCACCATAAACCCCTATAACACAGAGATTGTTACCGTTGCTTTACAGGCTTTTACAATGGTGTAGAAAAAGAGTCGGAAGTGGGATGGTCATCCTCATTACCAGAAAGCAACGCGAGAATGAAACTCTCACATTCTTCGTCACTAAATAAGTGCAAAAACTGGGCAGCGTTTTGATAATATCCTGTCGTACGCATATTATCAAAACGCTGTCTAGTTTTTCCCTGGTACTTGGGCGCAAAAAAAATGAAAATAAAGCCCAGATTGCTTTTCACAAAGCGGTACTGAACCCGACGGTAACTTATGGATGCGATAGTTGGGTATGGCAGAGTGTGAAAGAAAGTAAGGTAAACGCGGTCGGAATGCGCTCAGAGCGCAAAATTTGTGGTGTGACGTTCGCTGACCACCTAGAAAACAAGGTTATAAGGAAGGAAATTGGATTGCAAGAATGTGTGGGTTTAAAAGTAAGGAAGGGTATGCTCCTGTAGTTTGGACATGTAGTAAGAATGAATGATGCAGGTTTGACCTGAAAAACCTACGAGAATCACTGGCAAGAGTTATGAAAGTCAAAGAAGCGAGTGAAATATATTAGAATCGTACCTTATGGTGCACTGTTTGCTCTGTCTACCTCGCAAAGGCGTAAAATTATAGCCTGAATTGTAACATTGTAAGCGAGCGAGCAAACCTAAATGGCCGACCTTAGGTTTTCTCCAAACATTGGGCTTTTGTCTCCTACACAATATAGAGATAATTATTGAGACATCGAAGATGCTAAAAAAACTACTAGATTGCCTTAAAATACCTTTGAAACGGATAACACCGGATGTTCTACATCTAAGCGTTTAAACATTAAGTGTGCGAATATATAACCTCAAAAATATATATATATATATATATATATATATATATATATATATATATATATATTTAGAAACGAAAATAGAACCTTAAAAATATTCTTGCACGTCAGGTAATAAAGTGAAAGAACGCTTTTATAAGAAAATGTAGAGATGTTTAACAAGGTCTTACGACTGCACCAGTAAAATTTACATATAACATATGTAATATACATTACATACCACACTACTCTCCAGGCGCCTTAAACTATGTGGTATTAAAAATTTTGTTGCAGTCCGACTCGGTTTTAATATATCTATAACTGAAAGGCATACATACAGACTTTTCTGAAAAGGGTTTAAAAAACTCCTCACTATGATATTACTAGTACATACAATAAAACATCTAGTGATAAAGCCACATGAAAGGGCCAGCTCAACCGATGAAATACCATGACTTGTCAGAAAATCGATGTAAACTGAGTCATGTCTCGTTTCGTTTAGTGAGAGAGATATCCGGATATCAACTTATTCCTCCCCTTCGTATCCCTCTTTCTATCCTCCTATTGCTGACCATGCCAGCATAATGGTCAACAACGCAATAGTATATAATATGTCTGTCGTTGTTGCAGATATTCATGGGTGGCGCAAGTCGCTAACCTTCAGCTTGTGCGCTTGCTCGTTTACGAATAACCTCCACCTTTTTTGGAGTCGATTAAAAAAACTAATATTAACCAATACCAAGCCATAAATGAACTGTCAAAATAAAATTATACAGCTATTACTTTCTCAATACTGAACGTAATACGATAAATTCTATTAGATCAATATTGATGATGAGGAACATATTTTAATGCAAAAGAAAAGCGTAATATTAAGACGTCTCCTCTAACTTTTCCACTTAAAGGTGCTCGAGAACGGTGCAATAATAAATTTCAATAATAATAATTCGTATATAAATTTCTATTTGGTGCGTTGGATAAAAAAAAAATATCGACTCTACACCGAAATTATTCTTGAGTGGCGATCGTATATTTTAATTAAGGCTACGTGCTCATGCAGACGTCGATAAGGCAAGTTAAATGTTAACGTTATGGTGAAGTTGGACGGTGGGTTCTCGTCGTGGCACGTTTTATTCCACATAATAACATATTAGGTTAGAACCGGCGGCACGCTCTCCACCCCTTGTTCGGTTTTCGTAGAGCGTGTAAATAAAACTTATTTAACGACTATATAAAACGCTAACCGTCTCTGCTCTTATTTATTTTTATGCAGACTAATCTTATATATTAATTGAAATAGGTTTTTATTTTAAATCATAATGCATTTAATTAGCGTAGCGATATTATTTAAGAGTGCTAGAGCCACGCAGTTCGCTCCATTAATGAGCCGGTTCGACCGATGAAACCATGTACTCTCAGAATATCGGCGTAAAGTGGCTTATGCCATGTTTTTCCCAGCCCAACCCCTTCCAGCTCTTCCCAATCATATTTGAAAAGACGGCAATGCATCAGAAGTGTTACAGTTGTCTATGGCGGCGTTAGTTGATTACCATCATGTGACACGCTTGCAAATGCCATAAAAACAGTATTTTCTTGCTTTACTAAATGAAATATTTAAACATAAGCATTAGCCGGTTCTTCTTTGTCATAGAAAATCATTATTAGTAAAAGTTGACATATGTTGGATTATAATGTTTTTTTTTTTACTACGATATTTTGCGTAGTGCGGTTGTTCTTGTTTAAGTGAATTTAAATTATTAATTTTTTTTTTGTGTAAGTGTCGGTGGTCCAGTGGTCGAGCACACGGCTTCTGATCCAGAGGTCCGGGTTCACATCCTGACTGTTATGTTATTTTTATGTGAAAAAAAGAAAACAAATTCTCTTGTAATACAATAAAAATACAATACGTTTATGAACTTATATGAAAATTAAGCATAATACTCTTTGCTCGGTAAGCTTTTATTATTATATAAATTGTACATACTGAGGCTCTAAGTTGATACTTGAAATTTTTAAGGAAATATTATTTTCTTATTTTTAGAGCGCTTAAATAAAAGCTTCTTTAAAAAGGATTTTTGCTTTTAATTTATTTTTTATATATATTTTACTTTACAATTGACACTACTTAAGCGACAACTTTGCTGGAAATGTATTATTAAAAACATTTATAAAAATAAACAGATTAACAACATTATTTTTAATATATACAATGAAGAAACTATCTGAAATCAAATTTCTCCGCATCTCCGTCTACTGGCAGTGTGTCCAGAAGACTGGCCGCATCACTACGCTGAGTGGCAATGCTAATCCTCTGTGCGAAGAATAGACCAGCCCTGTAGTGGCGTGAGGCCTCGATCAGTCCCTCTGCAAGACCTATATGGAGTGCACGAGCAATCCGACCCCATGTCCCTTGAGTCTCAACCGGAGCTGTTTGGCTCAAACACATAATCACATAATCTGCCGAAGCAGCAGCATCGGCCGATGTTGCTGCTGCCGTAACGTGCTTGAAAGGTGTGATAGCGCAAGTAGCATCCCAAACCAAGATCATACTCATTTTTCAAGGCAAAAGATACAATCATTAATTAATATTTTTATAAGAAACTACTGCGGAGAATTTGGTGTCTGAATTAATTTAACAAATTGCATTTAACCAGTCCAAAAGATGGACGATAAATTCAGTAAACAAGATTAAGTCAGACACACCAATATACATCAAACCTTAACTAATTTGTGAACCCAGTCCATTGACATAAAAATATCAATATATAACATCAATTACTTTGCCAGGGGAAAAAAAATCACCATTAATGTTATTAAAAATATGAAATATTTATAATGCAGGGGTCGGTGGAGGGACATCACGATATCTACTCTGTGGAGTACTGAGGGGAGGTTTGCTGACTCGGCGTGCATAGTGTAGTGCAATCCAACCCAGAGTATGGTTATTGGTGTATGCATATAGACAGGGGAATGAGAGAGCACTCTATCCCCGTAACATCCACGGATGGATGGTCGCGGTAATGAGGGTGTACCCACGTAATTTACGACCAACAGACCTTATAAACCGACTGAGCAACTCTTTGAACTCTCCACGCTTATTTGTTAAGCATATTATAACTAGAATTGAATTAGCCACAAACTAGCCTAATTATTATGCTTACTGTGTTTTTAAAATGAATGAAATATACAAATTGAAACAATGAAACTGTACACATTGACCCCATATACGATTTTATTATTATTTTTCTGTTGTAAATCTAGTAGATGGACACAACCTGGATGGATCTTGAAGCCTCCATTTACCATTTTAGTACGTCTTAACCAGAATAGGTGGCGGTAGGTTTCGCCACATATTCCAATTGCTATACACTAGGCACAAAGAATTACGAGAATCCATTGGTGGAATCCATGAGCCGGCACTCGATTCCGTGGCTTCTTGATTCAGAAGCGGATGCTCGGTCTCCACACCATCAAGATGATTTGATATCAATTATTTGGAATTTAATTTAAAATGTTTTCAATCTCTACAATTAATTTAATGAAACTTTACCTTATCATTTCGACCGTGTACATAAAAACACTATTAATTCTGATGATTGATAATGTTTTAAATGTAAAAAATATTCACCTTGTCATTGCCAACATAGA